>BSBM01000137.1:0-1200000 GCA_027924585.1 Larix kaempferi
AGTGTATATACTAGTATATATATTGGTGTATACATTGGTATATACACTAGTGTATATATTGGTATTTTATATACTATTATATACATTGGTGTTACATTTGTATATACGCTTAGTGTATATACTGGTATATACACCAAGTGTAAGGATACATTTATATACACTGGTGTATATACTGGTATATACACCAGTGTATATACTGGTATATACACTGGTGTATACACTGGTATATACACTGGTGTATGTATACATGTATATGCATTGGTGTATATACTGGTTGTCGATTCATAAACAACTTGATAAATTGCACAGGCTTCATAACTACTCGTGTATATACTGGTGTTAACATTGGTATATACACCAGTGTATATACTGATATATACATTGGTGTATACACTAGTATATACACTGGTGTATATACCGGTTATGCACTGGTGTATATACCGGTATATAACACCAGGCTTCATAAACTACTAGTGTTATATCTGGTATATACACTAATGTATATATTAGGTGTATATATAGTGTAATATTGGTACATACTAGTATACACTAGTGTATATATTGTTGGTAAGGGGAGGTGGTGTGTTAGGGGGTTGGGTGAAATAGAGAGGGGTGGGGTTTACGTGTAGGTGGAGGAGTAGGTAAATAAGAGAGAAAGGGGGGTATAGGTGAGGAGTGTGGGTGTTGGGGTTAGAGAGAGAGAGAGAGAGAGAGAGAGAGAGAGAGAGAGATTGGGGGTGGTAAAGGGTTAGAGGGAGAGAGAGAGGGGGGGTGATAAGGGGTTAGAGGTAGAGACAAAGGTGGGTTTTAAGGGGTTTGAGGTAGAGAAAGAGGGGGTTGTTAGGATATTGGGGGTAAGTGGAGCAGGGGAGAAAGAGAGTGAGAGAAGGGGTTAGTAAGGGTTAGGGAGAGGCACGGGGGTTCACTCAGTGACTGGTGTACATAGCACGATCGTTCCATGATATTAAAGAATACCCCTAATTTCACTAAATATTGGAAAATGCATCCTAAATTGTATTGTTGAACCCCCTCCCAATATTCCTTTCCAATTAAGAAAACCCCTAGTTTCACCAGATATTGTAGGTATCCATTTTTATCAACCCATTTTTAACACCCCTTTATATCATATTATCAAGTTGCAACAAAAAGGATCCCTAACACATCTTAGTATAAGCAAACAAGAAGCTAAATACAATAATAGTATAATGCTAATAATGATCCACTAGGATTGCGGGGTTGACTGATCAATTTTGTAGCATTGGATAGTGGAACACCTGAAGAAATAATACTAGGGAAGCCAAAAAGCGGTAAAACACAACCTAGTCAAGAGATCAACATAACAAAGAATGTAAAATATTTATAGTCCAATTGTTAGTGCTAATGCTTAGAAAATATGAGAATTACAAATGTTTCACACCACAACCTACAAATATACCAATTTTATATCATGTAAATATGAATATAGCCATAGAGAACTCACAGTTTTCTATAAGCTTAATAAATTAAACTCCATAAAAATTTAAAATTGAAACCCTTTTGTGATGGACACCCCTACCTTCCTATAAAAACAAACATCATTGATGTTTGAACCCAAATGAACATAGACAAATTCCTTTTACTTTTCAATAACACCATATGATCATGTGCAAAGCTTGGATTTGGGTCATTCACAAGATCCAATGAATTGCCTCCACTTACTCTAAATTTATTTCTTGCAATCAAGCGAATTAACAAAATTAGTTACATTTTCTTGGGGTTGTACCTGTTTTTTTTAATCTTTAAAGGATAGGGAAATATCTCCATTGTTAGTTTTCACCATTGCAATAGTTATAAAGATACCTAGATGGTGAAACTTATATGATAACATTTCATAGGTAATGATAACACATAGGGTATGTAAATAAGGATTTAGATTTTCACCTATGTGAATCTTGTTAATTACAATACAATATTAAGATAGATGCCTTACATATAAGAATTGAAATTACAATTATGACTGTGCCAAATATAACTCAATCTAACAAGTATTCCTAACTAGCAATGTGAAAATATAAAGAAGAATACAAAAAGTTGAAAGAAATAATTAGTCAAGAAACATTGATCTAACTTTTTTTGGTTCTAGTGAGGCCAAGAATGATTATCTCACTTTTTCTTGTTGTCGTGGAGCAAGGTTTAATTGAATATCGGTGCCCACCTAAACCCGAACCTAAAAAATGAAGAGTTAAATCTTTTACTTGAATGCCTACAAAAAATACAATACAATTGCTCAAGTCCGGAACTTTCGATTAACTACATCTCTTAACTTAAAGATGAAAAACAAGTATAACATCAATTCAAACCAAGCCTAAATAATCTAATTAAATGAGGATTGCTCAAGGCCAATAATCCAAAGAGACGTCTATCGATATTATCATTGGTACACTATATCATATTTATGTAAAACTTAGGATCATAAGCAATATCAAATAAAAATGGAAGGTACTTAAGGTTAGGTGGGTATGAATTGAGCCCGTGATTTGGAGGTTATTCCTCAGCATACCCAAATTAAATAACCCCCAATATTTATATTACTATGTGAAATTAAAAACCCCCTTGACCCCTTAATACAGGGCAATATATTTTCTAGGTTTTTAAGAGTATTGAACCCCCCAATATGAATGGACGTGATATGATATTGCCTCACTAGTGAACCCCCCGTGGGGGAGAGGAGGGGGGATATAGAGAGAGATAGAGGAGGGGGGTTAGTGTAGGGGGATGCATAGGGATGTGTGCGTGAGGGAGAGAGAGAGACAACCAATGGGGCGGTGGTGTATTAGGGGTTGGGGGAGATTTCTTAGCTATAGAAGCATTCTTAGATGAAGTTGCATCACTTTTACATTGCTCTTGCATTGTAAATAAAGTCTTTCATTTTCATTTTCCTTCATTAGGAGCATTTGTAAGAATGATTTTGTAGCATTATACACTAGTATATATACTAGTGTATCTACAAGTATATATATTGTCTAGTATATACACTAGTGTATATACTAGTTACAATACGATGCATACACTGGTGTATACAAATAGTATATATACCACTACCACTACACTAGTGTATATACTCTTCTTATTGAGAATTGAACCCCCTACTGCTACCACTAATACCTTCTACCAATGTATATACACCAATGTATATACTGCTAGTGTATATACTAGTGTGAGTGTATATTACCAATGTATATACACCAATGTATACACCAATGTATATACACCAATGTATATACACCAGTGTATATACATGCCAGTCCAAAGAAAATAATGAAATTAGAAGACAATATGCAAGAACACACTAGAAAACAAAGAAGAGACATTAGATCAAGAATAAATGGTTGTGTCCAAACTTGACCATGGAGAGAAATTAATGATTAGAAGAGTGCTTTTAGAACCAAGAAGAAAGAGGAAGGACCATGGTTGAGAAAACTCAATTTGAGAACAAAATGCAATTTCCAAAGGAAAGTGTTGTAAATATTATCATACTTGGAGGAAGCACAAAGAATTTGATGTCTACGAGAATGGTGCATAAGCTAAATTTGAAATGTTTTCCGCATCCCAATTTGCATAATGTTTCATGGTTGGTTAAAGGAGTGTGTTGATGATTATGGGTATGGGGATATACTAATCCCCCCCAGTCCCCATCTCCTCCCCTTACAACTAATCCCCCCTCCTCTCTCTACTTTATCTTGATCCCTCTCCTAACTCCCCATGCCTCACCCCCATACCCCCTACATCCCTAACCCTTACCGCTACCATTAAGACTCTACTAGTGTTTATATACCAGTATATACACTGATGTATATACTAGTATATACACCCGTATATATACTGATATATACACTATATATATGTATATACTACGTTACTAATATACACTAGATACATGCACTAGTGGAATACTGGTATATACATTAGTGTATATACCAGTATATACCTACTAGTATATATACCAATATATACCTAGTATATATACATATATCCTAGTATATACATTGATGTATATACTGTATATACACTGGTGTATATACCAGTATAAACTAGTGTATATACTGTATATCTGTAGTATTATGCAGTATATACACTCGTGTATATACTAGTATATATACCAGTGTATATACGGTTATATACACCATTGTATACTGTATATTTGTAATTGTATATACACCGATGTAGATACAGGTATATACATCGGTGTATATACAAGTATATAAATTGGTGTATATACTGGTATACAATGGTGGTATATACTGGTATATATTCACCCGTGTATATACTGTATATTTGTAATATACTGTTATATCTGTATATACTACATGTATATACTTGTAACCCCCCTCCTCTCTCTCTAACCCTTACTAACCGCTTCTCTCACTCTCTTTCTCCCTTGCTCCACTTAATCCCAATCTCCTAACACCCCCCCTCTAATGCTACCTCTAGCCCCTTAACACCCCTTTCTCCCTGTACCTAAAACCCCATATCACTCGCCAATGTCTCTCCATTTACCTCTCTCTCTCCTTCTCCCTCTAACCCGAACAGCCACACTCCTCACCTATACCCCCTTTCTCTCTAATATCCCTACTCCTCTCCAAACACTTAACCCCCTTGATCTCTCTCTCTATCTGTCTCTCTCTCTCTCTCTAACCCCAACACCCACACTCCTCACCTATACCCTCCTTTCTCTCTAATCTCCCTACTACTCCCCAAACCCCTAAACCCCTGCCTCTCTCTCTCTCTCTCCCCTAATCCTCTCTTTATTATTTCCCCCCTTCTCCCTAACCCTTACTTATCATTAGTGTCATTCTATATACCTATCCATCCAAATATTTTTCATGTTAAATCATCACCAAGCGAAGTCTAACACACCAATTCATATTTGATTTCTTCATGAAATATGTTCATTCTATATACACCTAGCCATCAAAATACTTTTAATGTTCTCATTTGTTATCATCACCAAACCAATTCCAACACTTATGCTCCTCGCTCACTCTCTCTCCCTCTCCCATACTCACTCTACTTACCCATAACTCCTAACCCTCTCTAGATCTGCCCCAATCCCCTAACACCCCCTTCTCTCTCCCACTCTTACCCCCCTACTCCTCTCGCTGCCTCTAGCCCCCCCCCCCCCACCACCACCACCACCTCCTACTCTCTCTCTCTCTCTCTCTCCCTCTCTTTTGTGGCACCCCTAACTCTTACTAACCAACTCTCTAGCTCCTCCTCCTTCTCTCTTTCTCTCAGCTCTTCCAACCCTCACTAACCCCTCTTTCCATCTCTCTCTCCCCCCTAATCCTCCACCTACACTTAACCCCCACCCTTCTCTCTCGCCCCCATCCCCCTAAAAATTCTCTCTCTCTCTAACATTCTCACTACCCATAACCTCCCTCTATCTCCCCCTACTGCAACACCATGGTTTACCCCTAAAATACATGGTATTAGGAGACCCTGTCAATGGACACTTATTATCTTGTACCCTCCATGTGGACCAATAATTTCTCCATTTAGTGTTAGTCTTATAATCATGGGCTAGATGCAAGTTACTAATCATTAATGACTTGCATCCAATCAAGATCTGGATCTCAACCTCTGAATGTATGCGATTTTCTCTCTGAATCTGTGCATATACAGAAGCTTCCATATATGCGCAACACATATACGGAAGCTTTTGTATATGCCCAACGTCCGTATATGTGTTGCGTATATACGGAAGCTTCCGTATATGCATATACGGAAGCTTCTATATATGCATTGCTTCTGCATATGTACATATATGGAAGCTTCTGTATATACACAGCTGCTTCCGTATATACGCAACATCTTCCGTATATATGGAAGCTGTTGCGCATATACATATACAGAAGCAACTGCGTATATATAGAAGCTTCTGTAAATGCACAACACATGTGCGGAAGCAGTGCATATATGGAAGCTTCCATATGTGTAGCGCATATACGGAAGTTGTTGCGCATATACAGAAGCTTCCATATATGCGCAACGCATATACAGAAGCTTCCACTAGATGTGGAAGAGATGGAAACAAGAATATTAATGGGGGTATTTAGAAATGTATGTCCATGAATAACATATATGATAACATATGCACATATGTGAGTGTTGAGTGGTGGCTAATTTTGTTTTGAGACGTAGGGCAATGGTAGTAGGAATCCTCCTCTGATGGGAGAGAGGCCATGAAGCCTCAAGGAATTTCAAGATTGCAATGAATTCACTATGATTCCTACTTTGAGGGAATAAATTCATATGATGTGTGCAATAGGAAATAACTATAATTGACAAATGCAACAATATGAATCGAAATAATGACAAATGGAACATGGCGTAGGTATGTGTCTTTCAATGTAACATTTAATGTCAATTATAGTATTTATTATCAATTATGCACAATTTGTTGTAATTTAAAGAAACAATGATGTGAGTCTATTGACCTAATGTCCTTCCTCTCAATAAGATAATTGGGCCTTCCAATATCTCTCTTCGCGTATGGTTGTGAACCCACCAAATATGGCTACTGAAGGTGTGGATGAATCAATTTTGATGAGGGGTGTTGGTCTTAGAGACCATGAGGAGCCTTATAGATGAACTAAAAAGCTATAAGGCCGATAACAAAAATCTTATGAAAGCACAAGAGGATCAAAATGAATTAAATGAGATGATGTTGCACAATATCTCTAAAATTAAGAAACAAGAGACCAGAGAGACACTAGTATAGAATTTTAAACTAGCCTAACGTCAAGAGAAAGTACTAATAAGATTAAAAATTATGCTATTAAATAAGAATCTAGAGGTATAGAATCCAATAAAGAGGAAAAGTGGAACAACTAGCTTCATTTTTTGTCCCATGTTACATAGACTGTTGTTTTCCGTCAGACATTCCATTGAGACCGAATCTGATTGGAATACCATGCCTTTAACAGAGGCTGCTGAAAGATATCTGATCTATGATTATTGGTCATCAAGCGATATAGCCAATGAGGAGAAGTCTTCCATCGCTTTATATGCTTCGTCTGGTCCTCATAAGCTTCCTCTTCCAGTGCAATATATTGAGTTTGATCAGGAGCATGAGACCATTGGTTTATATTCCTTAGTTTCTATAATAAGAAAACATGAAGTTCATTTCGATAAAGGAGAGGATTCATAATGCATTGTATCTTGTTCCTTAGTGGATGAGACTCCCCACAATCGTAAACTCATAAGACTTGATAGTTATGAGCATGATAATCTATTGCTACAGGACACAGTGACCTCCCTTTGTATTATTTGTACTATTGCTATGGAAAAAAATAAATAACTTATCCCTTATTCAAAATGTTGCTATCAAAAAAACATGTACCTGTAGCTCAGAATGATGTTCAAGGCAACATGGAGAAAATTAAATCAATAAAATCTAGACAAAAATTGCAGAAAAGGCTTTAGGTGTAGATGACTTTATCAAATTATTGAATGAGGAGTTCCAATAGAATTTGGCCCTCCTAAAAATCATTGATCAAACAATGATGATATCATTACGTGGGTTTTAAGAATAAATTTAGTTGCTTATATAAGCTGTGTTTCTATCTTCCATACAGAACAAATGATAGGTTGGATGATGTATAGGGACAACTTATGTTTGAAAAATTTCTTATGAAGAAACTGAGCGCATAGGAACTCTAAGGAATTGTGTAATTGTGATTCATTCTGAGAATCTGTCCCGCAATTAAGAATTTTGAGAGCTCTGAAATCGCTAAAACTGTAATTTTGTCCATCTGCATTGATTCAAAGACCCAATTATAAAATTTAAGGGACTCGTAATTCCCCCTCTTGGAACCACATCTAATTGAAAAGATACTTGATCTACGAACCCTCTCAGCCGAATGCAATCCACATGGAACCCTCTTAGCCGAATGCAATCCACATGGAGATAGCTTTGTAGAATCGCTCCCATGGGACATATCTATTATAAAAAGACTCATGGTTTGATCTTGGGGTCTCTTCTCTATCGAACCCCTTTCTCGAACCGTCACGATCCATCCTGGGAGGACCTCTACCGTAACTATCTCTGGATCTCTCAAGCCCTCCATCGGTCTCGTGTTCAATTATCTTCCTCGAAATCCAACTATTTTCCATGGATTTTTCGTAGTCGAAACTTTGGCTTCCGTCGTTGTATCTTTTCTTATAGTTGTCGGGTCAACTGCTCTCACCGTCCAAACCCTTAAGCGATCAAATATTCACTTCCTCAAACTCCCTTCACCCCCAATATTTACTATTACCATCGTCGTCCATAAAATCGTCGCCATATGACCTCGGCCACTTCATCATGGATGATTCAAAGTCACGAAAGACCCTCTATTCAGATGAACCAATGTATCCAAAGAACTTGAACTTTAAATGAATAGAATTTAAAAGTTGTGTGCATTCAACTTGGTTGGAGTTTTACAAGGAACAATGGTGTTGGGTGTTTAACGTGTATAGAAGGAGATAAATCATATAGAGAAAAAAAAAACATTTAACATGGATAAGCATCAAGTTGTGCAAAGACAATGATTCGCTACACCTGTGTGCCACTATTGGAGGCCCTGCGGGTATTCCTTATGAAGAGGAACATTTCAAATGGAGATTCGTGTACTCGAGAACTATCCGTTTGTGATCCCAAAGATGCAATTTTTTTTTTTACAACAACGATTAAGATATTTTATATATAAAAAGAGTGGCAAGACAAAGTTACATAGTGTGAGAGCTTATCTGTTCCTCAACAGTGGGGAACTGACATGTCTCTACAATCATCTTTGACGGTTCTGCAACATCCTTGAAAAAATCTAACCTATGATAGCTATATATTCAAATGAACTTCCCTAACAACTTTAAACATAAACATAACATTATTTAAACATCTTCAAACTGAGATCCAAGCCTACTGCTGCTAAATACAAAGACCCAAAATTGGGAAACAGAGAACCTTTAAACATCTAGGGAATAGCTTAACAGGGTCCCCAAAAAAACCTAAGAAAATACCAAAGCTACAGGCTAAGACTGTCGACGATGCTCAGGTTCACGATCCTTTCCACCAACAATGCCGCAGTGGTTTTGGAGCTCCTATTTCAAACTTCTTAACTCGACATGCATTCGATCTATCTTTCCCTCCATGATTTTTGCAGTGTTGTGAACTGCCTCGACTTGCGCATCTAGGGTAATCGAACAGGGGTATCCGTTGTCCAGAACTTCGGCAAGAATGTCAACTTTCTTGGAGATCTTAGTGTTGTTGTCCCGAGCCTCTTTTTTTGCATCCTGCTCCAGTGTAAACATGTGCTATAGTTCCTTTTTCATTTCGTATTTCTTGCCTCTCAATAAACGAACCTGAGAATCCAGTTTAGCCAAGTGCTCCGTCACTTCATTAGGGACAATATTGTGGTTTTCCCTAGAACAACCACCAACAAATGAACCAAGGGGGGATCTCGAGTCATAATCCTGAGTCAAACCGCCATCTTCATGCGCCCTGTGCTGCAAGTGAGCCGAACCACCATGATTCCCAAGCATTGTGAGGAGTTTCTTCCTACAATCCGGCGTAACCGCGCCTCCAGAACGGGGGATGTTCTTTTTGTAGAGAAGGCAGTGGGAGACAGCATTAGGATCAGCCATATTCACGGTCTCAGAGCGCAGGAGGGAATGCTGCCAATCTTCCCAGCACCCTGCATTTAAACAACATGTTCCATTTGTGTTAATTTCCTGCATGTCGCCCATGTGGAGGCCATGTGACTCCAGCGTGCGCCCACCCCCTTTCCCAAGGCACAAGTTTGGGTTGAGAACTATAGGATAGTCTCCTTTGTTGAAATGGATATGCAATTCAGGGTTTTGGTTGAGCGTGGGAGGTTTAGAATCATAGCTCCACCCCAAATTTGGACTCTTTATATGATCTGAAACCATGAGAGGACTTTCCCAATGGTAATATAAATAGAGTTCAAGGAATCCATACCCTATCATTCACCTTCTGATTGTAAACAAGAACTCCATGATCATGCCTGACGCCATTGTTCACCATTTTGTCTACTTCATGGTTATTGGATCTAAGGATGTGAAGAAAATTTATTGTTTTGAATTAATTTACCAGGCACTTTAGCAGAAGATGGAGTTTAGAAGCAGGGTTCTTACGATTTTTGGTTAAATTCCTTGCATCTCTAATAAAGAGCATGGAGTCTCCACAAACAACTAAGTCTGAGAGACTGTCCTCCCTAGAAATCTACAGACCTTTAATAAGAGCTAGCCATTCCGCACTGTTATTAGACCTCCTTCCAATTCCCTAAGCATAGTCTTTCATCTTGTTTTCGTCAGAGCCGTAGAGAAATCCACCCGCGCCTACCAACCCTGCCAAAGATGCAATTTATTACCAAAGTGTGGCATTCTAATATCAGTAGTGCAAATGGTGCAATATGCTTAGATACTCTCAAAGATAGCTAGAGTGCAACGCTAATTGAATACAACCTTAATTTGTTTGCAATCCTTGATTTCCACGCCAAAGCCTAATGATCCTCTGGATGTTGTCGTGGTATAGCAACACCTTAGAGACAATGAATCATTTGTAAGCACCGCTTGTTATTGTACTCAAACATTTTCCATGGGGGTGGATCTTGGAATAATGGAACAGAAGGTTCAATTCTTGGTAGGAGATGAAGAATATAACCAATAAAGGGATATTTATACTCAAGTAGAATCACAACAATTGAATTGTGTCTATGAGTTGTATACAAGCAGTCCATAAGCACTGCATAATGAACTAGAGAAAGGGAAAACTCTAATGGAGGTCATCCATTGCACAAGCAAATTCCATTTACAATTATTTATTTCTATATATGCTCTATATAAAATTCCATTGCAATTTTTTCTTTCTGCATATGTTCTATATAAAATTGCATTACAATTTTGCTTATTTTTTCTGTGCAATTTCCATTACAATTTTGTTTATTTTTTCTGTGCAAATTCCATTACAAACTTTTCATTTTGCATGTCTTATATAAAATTCCATTACAAGCAATCCAGAAAATGTTCCATATAAAATTTCATTACAATCAATCCAGAAGAGATGAATACTGAAATAGAGGAAGGGAAGAATTCCATTACAAGCAATCCAGAAGTTTGTTTAATTTTTATGTGCAAATTCCATTACAATTTTTTTCTTTCTACATATTCCTTTGTTGTGCAAATTCCATTACATTTTTTTCTTTCTGCATATGCCTTTGTTGTGCAATTTCCATTACAATTTTTTCTTTCTGCATATGCATATGCCCTTCCTGTGCAAATTCCATTGCAATTTTTTCTTTCTGCATATGCCCTTAATATAAAATTCCCATTACAAACAATCCAAAAGAGATGCATAGTGATAGAGTAAGGGAAAACTAGAACTACAAGTCGTTACTATTAAGGTCATTCGTTGAATGAGAGAATTTCCTTAATATAAAATTCCCATTACAAGCAATCCAGAAGAGATGCAAAGGGAAAACTAGAATTGTGAATTGTTACTAGTAAGGACAGTCATTGAATGAGAGAACCCCCTTAATATAAAATTTCCATTACAAGCAATGCAGAAGAGATGCATAATGATAGAGAAAAGGAAAACTAGAAGTGCAAGTCGTCGTTACTAGTAAGGTATTTTTGTGACCTAAAGAACTGCGAAACCCACCAAATGAAACCATGAAAGTATTTTCAACCTGTGAACTAATAAAACATTGACGCTAACCTGAAGATCAAAACCATGAACATTACCCATATTTCAACGAGGGCTGGCCAAGAAAGTGCATTTGATTTGTTGGATAGACAAGGCCTACTCCTCGCAATGGGACCTGCAACGATTTCATATGCGATCCATCCATTCCTTGAAAGGAAGCAAGAGAGCTTGGAGCTATATCAAATTATGCTAAGCTCTTTGGCATTAGAACAACACAGCATATTAAGTGCACTCAATCAGCAAAAAAAATCTCAAAAGACCCTTTTGGATTTGGATTCAGGAAAATTAGCTAGTTGGAACCATCTAGTAATGCTGGCTCAGAGGGTTATGAAAGGTGTGTCCCATATCTTCGTTGCATTCATCGTGCCCATATTGTGGTGTTTGAAACATATGGATGCAAAGCCCCTGTCCATCGCAGGTTGTGTCAACAGCAGTGGAAACGTACTATAGAGATAGAGAGATCGAAAATACTAGAACTGCTGCCAGTCACACCGATTAGAAACCAATACATTGCTGATGATAGCTCGCTGTCGGGTCCTACGGAACATGACCCTAGGAATACGTCAACTACACGACACCTGTGGGCATTTAGAAAAATAGCATTTTAAAAAATTCTGTTTAATCCAGTGAAAAATCTAACCTAAGAATACTTTGTAAAAACGAAAAATCTTGGATGCCATCCTCCCAAGTAATATGCCTTCATGAAAACTAAGAATCCCATGCCGGGGACTAATAACACTCTAACAGGTACTTAAAATTTAATTTTTTGGGTTTACATACCCATGTAAATGCAGAAAGTAAAAAAAATCAACCGCAATAAAAATCCTCGAGATTGTTAGCCTCCAAGAGCACCAGAACATATGAAAATAGTGGACTATTTGCTAGTAGCAATAAAGGCTTCTGAACACCATAAAATCAGTGATGGGTGTAAGGAATTAGGGCATACAATAAAGTGTGTTAATGGTGGGTATATGTTGGTAACATATTGTGGATGATGTGAAAGTCAAACAAATATATGAATGTTACCTTGCCCAACCATTCACTTTGTAGTTCATGTTTGTGAGCAACCAATTTATTGCAAATTTTAACAAACTAAAACAATAAGGTTGGTTTTTTTTTCACACTAAAAAAAACAACTTTATATTAAAGTAAAATTTGTATCAAATATTACATCTAAGCGATAGAGAAGCGAGGTCTTCTCTATATCCTTGAACCTAATATGTCCAAAAAAGTGACATCTTTCACCAGTTCAAAAAACCTTAAAAACAATGACTGCGTCTACATTATGTAATATGTAGTCTCAAAATACATATGAAATGAGACTCAAATATGTAGACTACATCTACATCATTTATGTAGCATACCTCTATAATATCGTTTACAAGTGAATGGCCAACGCCACAATACTTCAAAGAAATAGAGGCATAACAAAAATAGCCTCTATCAAAGAAAGAAGTGTTGTTTGAAGAGATTAAAGCCCCATCTATGAACTCTTCGACAGATAAGATACCATCCATAGAGCCAATAGTGTACTTTCAGAGCTGATTCGCTACACCATTAAGCTCCCTGAAAATATGCAATAAATTTATTTGAGCAAAGGATGCAATCATATTTTTGACTTGGGTAATCCATGGTGCCAATGAGAGAGACTGCAAAGAAGAGGATCTCCAACAACATGTAAAGCAATAATTCCCAAACTCTTTGCAAACCATAATAAATCCCAAAGGGTTAGGAGCTCCACTCTAGTATTAGTACCAATGCCTGCTCTTAAAGATAGAAAGTAAACTGGAGACCTATCTAGCTTTAGAACCATTCCATCTTTGCACAAACCACGCCACTCAGCACCGTAAAAGAAACCTAGAGGAAAACCAATATTTGGTTCAGTACCTGTAAAACTCCCTCCAGTATTCAACGAATGTTCCTTATGAAAGGCCTAGAAATAAGTAGAAGTCTTGATACTGATCCAAGTAGTGTTGGGAAAGATGTTATGAAAAATATAGGTGTTTCATGCCCTCCACAATTCCCAGATTAAAAAATAAAACCAATTATTTATAATTACTATGAAGAGAGAACCAAAGCTTCATATTCTACTTAAACGAATCACATTCCCATGGGAAATGCAGATTGAATGTGTTGCACAACTCAGTCGAAGTAGGCTGAAAGAAAGGACAACCGCCAAATAGATCCACCAACTCCAATGCAGACTCTTGCATAAAGAACACATGCCCGACCCTATGAATCCCCTCTTTTGTATATTTTTCAAGGTAAGAATTTTATCATTCAAGATTAGACAAGAAAAATATTTAATATTCAATGGTAAATTTGTACCCCAAACATACTTATTCTACCAATCAACCTGTGATCTCACCTCAGACTCCATAATAAAATGGCAGGCTAAATGAGTTGTGATTGTACCATCTCTAATATTATAACCCGATACCAACATGTCCTCATTTGTACGCAGTTTAATTCTTGCTTGATATAACTGATGCACAAAGATGTCCAATTCATTAGCATACCTCGGTCCCAAAACTAAGTCTCGCACTGTGTACCGAACCAACTCACCATCATTCTGAACCGAAGCCACATGTTTTAGGACAAAGAGAATTTTTTTATGTAGCACCTCAATTAAACCACTCGATAACTTGTATCCTTCATTCAAACCAATCAAAGAATCCAATCCTATATGTTAAATTTTGAGCATTAATTCAATATACTCTAGGATCTTTACTGAGAGAATAACATGTACAGTATATCAATGCATAATAATCATATCAAGCATGTCAAGCATCACAAGAATCAAAAGCATGAGAGACAAGAGACACAGAGTTTCCGTGGGGAAAACCCTAAGGTGAAAAACCCCACAACTTCCTCAGAGATAGAGAGAGAAATGGCTCAACCAAAGTACAACCAAAATACACTGAGATAGTCTCCTAGTAGCAGATGATCCACGGGGGGTTAAGTTGGTATGCAATATCCTATCACGTCCATTCATATTGGGGAATAAACTATGATACGAAAATGAGAAAATATATTGCCTTGTATTAAAGGGTCAAATGGGCTTAATTATGTTATATGGTAATACAAATATTTATGGTATATTTTATTACATTTTGTGTATAAGTAGTGGAGGGGAGGCAAAGGGAAAATTAGGGGACAAGGGCACGAGTTATTGAGTTTGATGGACAAGGGATACTTAATCAGGATGTAGGATGGTTGGTGCTAGTGCTCTATTAAAGGGTTTTCATGTTGCTCATGTGCTTGGTTGGTTATTGGATCTTCAATTTGTTAATGGAATTGAGGTAATGAAAGATTAGGATTTCTATCTTTTATGTGATTGTTATCAATTGGAAGTGTAGTTTAGGTGCATATTTCATGTCTAGAAATCATGTGTTTCTTTATGCCTTTCAATGTAGTTTTCCTCCTTGAGTCCATTTGAATTTTTTTGCTCTAGAAATTTCCATTTGTGTGATCTCTAAAATCATCCCATCCACTAGAGAGCATCTACTTTTATGCATTGCGACCTTTTCCCTTTCCAATATTCCTAAAGAAAGCCTCATGTAGTCCTTGGTTGACCCCATTTTCCCATTGTATAAAACACTAATCTCCAATTCCTTCATGACTCTTATATTTTACAAAAACCGAAACACTTTGTTTTTCTAAAGTTACTTTTCATTTTCACCATGTACTCGATTGTTAAACTCTAGTAATCCTACCATAGGGACTCCACCTTTGAGCTAGAGAATAGATAGCCTAAAGAGACAAAAAAGGTTAGGTGTGGTGACAATGTCCTCCCTCTTAGTTGACCATAATCTATCATCAATTTTAAGAATTCAATCTTAAGATTCTAGTTTTAATGCTAGCATGGAAGAATAATCATCTCTAATATGATGGATATATTATTAATGGTGGAAAAATTGGTGGAGAAGGTTGAAAGATACAACTACTAGGTAGGAAACAATGGCTTATATGATCATCTACATATTCTTATACAACTGGAAAAGGAGGATAGAAAACCTCCATTTCCTTTTAAATCTAATCATGATTGGTTGGATAAGGAATATTTTAGACTTCTTATTACAAAAAATGGAAATTTTATGATCCATGTTGATTAGATTCATTTATGATTCAATTTGCCTCCAATCTCAAACAAGTTAAGAAGTTAGTTGTAGGGAGCACAAAGATGAAAAAGGAAGAAAATCAAGTAGACCTAGAAAAGGTAGAATAAACATAACCAATCTTTTTGAAAATAATATCAGATGGTCTTCCAATGATGACTAGGGTCTTCCATGTGTAAGAGAAATTGCTTGTTGTATGGATCATAGATCTGAGCATGAAGGCAATGATCTACACCAAAAAAATAGAAAGCAACGGATCTAAGACTATTGACGATCAATTGAATTTGATATGCCAACAATCTCAACACAAACTGCAACTTGATCATATCTTAGGCTATTAGTTGATTAATCATAGATGTCGATGGTCGTATGAGTGTGGAAGGTTATCCCAAAAGAGAAGTTGTGATTGGAAAAATTGCACACAATACCCATGGTAACAAGGAAGGACACATCACCAATTGGTAAAAAGGACACATCACCAATTGGTAAAAAGGACACAATAATCGTCAGGATTAACTCCGAGCCTACAGAACTGTAACATACCCATAAATACCAACCTCGAAAAAAAACATCTCAATACATTTAACATATAAATTGATTATTCCCAACTATTATACAACGTGAATCAATTACAGTCAATGCAAAAATGATATTGATCATATTGTTTCACCAATAAGAAAATGTTTATTTTTCTTGATTTCTCCGTGCCTATACATATACACAGTAATAATTTTCTCATTCATTTAATTAAACATGAGGAAGTCCATCCCTAAGCCAAAGGATAGGGATATCATATCATTTTTATTTACCTTATTAATGATTATTATGAATATCCGAACTTAGAGTTAATTTATACATTTTGTCCATAAAATTGTTCACCAAATTATTCACATAACTAATATATGTATTCACTGTACTTAACACTCATACCATATCCCCTTCATTATTTTCTTTGGATATATATTTATATATATAATAAATATATATATGATCCCTTTTTAACTATGGATTTTTACCATAAGTGTGAACTATAGATGGCACGATGATTCCTTCCATTGACACATTAATAAACCCCGTCAATATATAAAATTAGCATACCCCCTAATCGGGGGAAATGAAATGCTAAATAGAACTTCGATATGTTGCAAAATGAGAGAAAGTTGTGTGTATGTATTTAAAGCAAGTCTAACAAATGTATTTGTGGAAGTAGGCAATGGAGTGTTATCTTGTAGGAAAGGGAGTGTTATCCTTCGATTGTAGGAAATTATTTTTATACATATAGTGACTTGATTACTAAGGCCAGTACATTATCTTGCCTTGGAAAAACATGGACCTCCTACATACTTATAGGTATTCAGCGACCCTGATGGATGCGGCCCTGTTGTTAATTAAAGATTTTCAACACATTCATTTCGCCCATGTATACCGGGAAGTGAACTTGGTGGCGGACATGCTATCTAAAAAGGCACTCAGCTCTGAACCTGGGATCATCATGTGGCAGGAATGGCGGGAGGACTCGTTGTTTTCACAGGGCACCCATCTTCTTCATTGGTCTTGATTTTTTGCTTTATACTACTTTTTTAGCTTTATTATGCTGCTATCTGGATATCTTTTGCGAGCAGCTTTACTTACATATGCTGTTAGTTCTTTGTGCAGATATCTCTTAGAGGCTGTTTCCAACTTCTTGTTGGACATTTTGTATACATCTTCTATATGCGGCTATATTGGCTTTGCTTGCTTGGTTATGTTTTGACATACTTATCACTGCAGGACATATATTTTATTTTGGATACTTGGCAGCCTGGGATGTTGTTTTATTCTGGTGAACTTTGTTTTATGATGGGACTCTTAGATGGTTTATAGTGTTTGATGAACCTGTTTCTCCTCCGGGAGGGGTTCATGTTATTTATGTGTGAACATATGGCTCTTATTATGGTTTTCTCGGGTGATGTTGTTGGCAATATGGCCATTGTTTTGACATGACACATTTGCTCCACAGGGCAGCGATGAGTTGTATGCTTCTTCTGACAGTTGGCACTATTTACTATTTCGTATATTAATTGTAAGTTATATTTTTCTGTGAAAAAAAGGTATTCAGCGACCTAAAGCACTCAAGATGGAATGTCCCATGGGTATAATTAAAGTAACATCACCCATTGACATTGATTACAAAAACACATAATTTCTCCCATCAACAAAGTGAAGCAACTTGGTATATATGGAGATCCAATATCATGCGACCAATACCATTGAATATTTCTTGTAAAGGTAGTCTCGTGTAAGGGCTTGGAGAATTCAAACCTTTGTTTTGATTTTAAAATGAATTTTAGAGTTGCTTCTTTGGTTTTGGGCTTAAATATGAATATTTAAAGGTGCTCCCTTTGTTTTACTTTAAAGATGAATTTTAAAGTTTCTTTATTCAAGATATTGGTAGGTCTGTGTTGTGCTTTGTATACTCTTCTTGAATAAACAGGTAATAACGAAAGTTCGGGGAATTAAGACGGTTACTCAGGTAGATCCTATTTCCCAAACTTTGATGGAGAATTCAGAAATGTCATGGTACCAAAGATGGAGTGATTAGATATTTGGGAGTTGTTTGGTTGTCTGGTTATTTTAAATTGGGAAACGTGTGTGACAACTCTGAGGAATATTCACGTTCTAAGATAACACAAAAGCTAGATGAGATTGCATCAAAGGCTTGAGAATTGATGGTTACAAGATTATTTTAATTAATGGCTTCAAAAGTGCAGTGTAATCTGCGACTACTCCTCTAAATCCAATGTTAAAAAAAGATGATTCAATGGCATGGTTGATGATATCATATATACTTGTTGGATAGATATATCATGTACCGATAGTAGAAAATCTAGATATTTGACAGCCCCGTAGCACGCAGCATTGGCAATCAAGTTTCCACTGTAATGCAATATATAAAAATATTTATTGCATGGCTGGAAAATAACACTGGAATTGCAGTTTGAAATTTTGATACCAAACATTATTAATGATTTTTTTAGAGCTAATTGAAAGCGTTGTGTGTCTTCCAGTGACAAATAGAATCTCCACTTCAAATGTGGTGAGATATTTCTTCTCCTACAAAGTAAATGTACTCAATATTTCCTCTTTTATATTAAGACAATTCCAATGAGACTGAAATCACACTTTTTCATAACTAGGCCCACTACAACCTTTCTAGCAGTAAATGTATATGAGTAATGTTGTAATGGAAAAGTAGGGCATAAACATTAAATTGTCAAGTGTAATACAACGACAACGATATACCTCTAGTTCAACGTGGCTAATGCAAGGCTTGTGAAATGGATGACAGGCCAGTGCCACCACGAATCAAAGTGAGGTAAAGGTGGTCTTGTGACAGCCGACGGCTTGGGGTTTGGACAGGTTGCAAGGAAATTAGTCTTCATGAGTTGTCTAGTGAAGACTAGGATTCTCTTTCAGATGACCCACGATAGCATGCATGTAGCACAAACCTGTGCGTGTTGATCACAAACTTTCTAGGGTTGATCACCCAGCAGCTCCACTTTATGAACCCCCTTAAGATGTGTGAGATTTTTCTTTTCGATCAAACCATTGATTATCTTGTGCTTGGTTAGAGCTTTGTATGTCCAGAGAACTCTGTGAGTCAGTAATGGTGTCTAGACTGCATAGATGTGTTATGTGGTATATGAATCACATAGTTGTTATAGTGAGGCTATTTATGTTTTCCAATCAATGATCAGGTTGCATGCTTGATCCTTTTCTGCATTTTTCTTCCTACTACGAGCTTTTCTTAGCATTGGTTTAGGCTACACTATACGTTTCTTTACATTTCCTCTTATTCAATGCATAACATTGTCTGGTTGGAGAAGAAGCAATAGTTGTTGGAAACCTTGCAATGGGCTTCATGGTCATCTACATTTGCATGGTTCAACATTTGATCGAGAAATGCCTTCTATTTCACATGGATCTTCATGATTATGTCCACGCTCTCCCCAAACACACCAACATTCATCCTCGCATCACTCTCACTTCACTTTATTAATGTGGTTGTTGCTAGTAAATATATTTATCAGTCATTCTGTGTTCATTCATTCATTCTTTACTTGCTTCTCATTGATTTTAAATATATTTATCAGTGCTAGTCAATATTAATGGAAATGGTATGGCAGTTTGGCCTCTTGAGAGAGAATGATGACTTCTTTCCGGCCTATTTCGTACACTTGAGATCTCACCCATATTCATATTCTTGCTCACATGGAGATACTACCTATTACAACTCTCATATCTGGAACCATTTCATTTCACAGAAAAAATTGTAGGCAGTCGTGGCCAAAGTCGTCATTATTTATATTATTGTTATAGTGATGTTTTTGGGTCCCAACAAACATCTCGAAAGCCTGCAGCTTCACTCTTGCATAAATAGATTTATCATTTATTGGTATCACTTAATTTTGAAAACCTTTGGAACCGCAAGGGCGAGATACCTTCACCAAGTGTAATGTCTCATCTCTCATAGAGGAGATTTTGTAAATCCAACCACCAACCAACCACTCTTAAATGCATGGCCATGGATGATATACGATATAATCCATATTAATTAATATTGCTAGTTATAAATCCTCTTCAGCATATAAGTACACAAAAAAATTACTCAATACTATTCAACTACTTTTATAATACGTCGTTTTGGTACGTAACAAAAATTTACAATTTAGGAAAAACAAATCTTAAGAAATTGGAAATAACAAAAAAACAAATTGTTCTTTGAAATAAGATATTGGAACATTCCCCTCCATAACCATAGATATGTCACTATGATTTACATCCCATGCACCATATCATAAATAACACCATAATGATTATCTTTAAAATGTACTTTTAATTCTGGAAACCCACAACTTAGTGTTTTCAAAGTCACTTTTTTTTTAAACATGGGAACAACAATCTCCCAAGGGTATATCCAACAGCTCGCAAGCCAGATATACCAAAAACTTGTGACTCAGCAGGGATCGAGACGTCTCGAGACCCTTTATCCTAGGGGAGAGCCTCTATCCCAAGGGTCACCTACCGTTCAAGCCTTGTCGCAATGGGCCAATGGGAAACCCTACCCCCCGCCGGTTTTGAACCTGTGACCTCCTCGGAGATAACACGAGTGTTTTCAAGTCACTTGACCTATAAAGGATTTTGACAATTGGGAATATCACTGGAAAATTCTAGGGCTGTCCCTATCGAAACATTGAAACTTAAAAGCACCAATCTCGCAATCAACGTTAATTACATGGTAGCAACTTGGCTTAGTCGAAGCAAGCACCACCAATGGATTGGCGAATCATGTCCTCCAACTTGTCTGCACTTGGATTTTCCATTAAGCTTCCCTGTCATCCCAATTAATCATAAAATTAGTTTTCATATCAGCTCCAGTGCCAAGCCTTTGCTTCGTAGACTAGCTATGGCATCTGATTATGACGGGCTTCAAAGGATTCAGACATGCTCCCAAGCAGAAGAGACTGACATTGCAACTGGAACCACTGACAATATTTGATAATTTTCAGGTTTCAAGGAGTCTGTAGCTCATTCGCGAATTACGAAACAGGTGGTGGATCCTCATTCGCCTTCGACAGACGGCGAGAGAAGAGACGACTCCTTAAAATACACCGTCGGCGTAATAAAACCATTCTAGAGATGATATTATGGTTAAGTGGTATTGTGACAACATTATAATTATTATAGTGATGCCAATATTCAATATCTAGGCTATGGTGTTTGTCGTGAAACTTTGATGGCATAACCACACCATTAATGACATAGAGCTCGATTATAACTCCATATGAGACATGACCGTAGCTTGACATACGTTCTCAACTACTCCATTAATGACACAGAGCTCGATGATTATAACTCCATATCAGACATGACCGTAGCTCTACGTTGACATACGTTCTCAACTACTACATTAATGAATGAATTAGACTAAAATGGGTTATCTCCTGCGCTGGAAAACAAACATGGTCCCTTAGGAGACTACCCTCTAAATCGACGAAAATCGATGGTTGTTAGATGATCCAGGAAATAAGTGTTAGTACAATTTGGAAGGACAGAGCCTAAGGATCTGTCCCAAGGGTAAGCAATATGCAACCGGCTGCAGACTCTTGTTAAAGAGTCTGTCAGTGGGTATGCCGAATGCCCATCACTCCAATGCAGGTATGCCCATCACTCCAATGCAGGTATGCCCATCACTCTAACACGCATGCCCATATTCATTCGATCCGAATTTCCCAGCATATCATGCTATCCATCTTCATTTGAATGCAGTATGTGGATAACCATCCTTATATGGTAATGGCCGTCGTCTAAATTGACATGTTTCTCTCGAGATCTTGCAGGATCCTCGATCGCCCTCGAAGATGATAAAGTTTGCAATACACAGAACATGAACATAGAGCAGAAACACAATGGGCATATTGATTGCCTTATCATTATTAAGCACACATATATATAGTTTCTCATAGGACCAAAACCACTGGCTAATACTATGGGCCAGTGTAAACCATGGGTCAACAAATGACCTAACTCAACTAACTTAGGACTATTGACTCAACTAACTAACCAACTTGACACATGAGATTACAACTCTTAACACACCCCCTTAATCTCAAGTGGGATGGTGTGGTCAGCACTATCAATGCCTAAGTGCTTCCTCTGAAACTCAAATGTGGATGTTCCCAATGGTTTGGTAAACATATCAGCAAGTTGCTCCTTAGAGCCACAAAATATCAGACTGATCTCTCCATTATTGACTAACTCGCTTATGAAGTGATAGCGAGTGTCAATGTGTTTACTCTTCCTATGAAATACATTATGTTCAGACAGCTGTATAGCAGAACTGTTGTCACAATATATGGCTGTTAGTTCTGTTTCTGTATGTCCCATGTCCTTCAAGAGTCTTCTAAGCCAAATTGCAGGGCATGTTGCTGTAGTTGCTGCAATATATTATGCTTCTGCTAAAGACATGCTCACAATGGGCTGTTTCTGAGAAGCCCAAGAAATAAGACTGGTACCAAGATGGAAAGCATAACTAGATGTGATTTTCCTATCATCAATACTACCTACAAAATCACTGTCTGTGTACCCTGTGAGAGTACAGTCCTGTGAATGAGTGTACCAAAGTCCAAAATCAATTATACCTGCAACATATCTTAGTATTCTTTTTCCAACTTTCCAGTGAGAGTCTTTGCAAGATTCCATGAATCTAGAAATAAGACTAACAACATACATTAAATCAGGTCTAGTAGCAGTTAAATACATTAAGCTTCCTACTAATCTTTTGTAAAGTGTAGAATTTACTGCTGGTTCATCATCATTCTTGCTGAACTTGGTTCCTATAGCAATGGGGGTTTCTACTGGTTTACATTTGTCCATTCTAAATCTCTGCAGAATGTCAATAGCATACTTATGCTGACAGATGAAGATCCCATTTTCACTTTGATCAACTTCCAGACCAAGAAAAAACTTCATAAGACCAAGATCAGTCATCTCAAACTCCTTTTTCATGACTGTCTTAAAATCTTCAAGCATCAAATTTCCAGTATAAATCATATCATCAACATAAAGACAAACAAGTAGAATGTTACCTTCCTGATCTGTTTTGACATACAGAGTGTGTTCATTGCTTCTTCTGTTGAAACCATTTTTTATGAGATAAGAGTCAATTCTGGTGTACCAAGCTCTTGGAGCTTGTTTGAGACCATACAAGGCCTTTTTCAACTTACACACCTTGTGTTCTTGACCTTTGACAGCAGAACTAGGTGGTTGATCTACATAAACTTCTTCCTCAAGTATGCCATTGAGAAAGGCAGATTTCACATCCATTTGGTAAACAGGCCACTGGTTTTGAACTGCTATTGCAAGTACAGCTCTGATGGTGTCCATCCTTACTACTGGAGCAAAGGTTTCTTCATAGTCTACACCATATTGTTGTGCAAAACCTCTTGCAACAAGCCTTGCCTTGTACTTTTCTATCTCTGATTTTTCATTCAACTTGGTCTTATAGACCCATTTTACACCAATGCAGCTTTTGTTTGATGGGAGATCAACTAGATCCCAAGTCTGATTCCTCTCAATAGAATCAATCTCTTCATTCATTACTTGGACCCATTGTGGATCTTTTGCTGCTTCTTCAAAACATGTTGGCTGACATGAAAATAGTTCATATTGTAGCTGCTCATCAATGACAAGAGTCTGATCATATAACTCCCTTAAGCTTCTGGTTCTCTGGTTCTGTTGTGGACTGTCTGTTGGTGTCCCTTCTTGCTGCTGCTGTACTTCATGATAAAGTTTGCAATACACAGAACATGAACATAGAGCAGAAACACAATGGGCATTCTGAGTGGTTCTGGTGGTACTGGACTGTCAGTCTGTTGAATGTCTACTGTATCAGTCCAGCATTTATCTTCCAGAAATTTGACATCTCTACTCACCACTACTTTGTTAGTGACAGGATTATACAACTTATAGGCTTTTTGTTGTTCACTATAGCCTGTGAAAATACACCTTTCACTCTTCTTGTCCAACTTATTTCTTAACTCATCAGGTATCTGTGCGAATGCAACACATCCAAATATCCTGAGATGTGAGACACTAATCTGAGTGCCACTCCATGCTTCTTCAGGTATCTTGTCTTTGACAGTTACTGTGGGAGATCTGTTCAGTAGATATACTGAAAATACAACTGCTTCTTCCCATTAATCATTAGATAACTTCTTGTATGACAGCATACTTCGGGCCATGTTAATGATGGTCTGATTCTTCCGTTCTGCAACTCCATTCTGCTGTGGAGTGTATCTGGTGGTGTACTGATGCTGGATTCCATGTTGCTTACAAAACTTTGCAAAATCATGAAAGACATACTCACCTCCACCATCCGATCTGAGTATTCTAAGTGGTTTACCTGACTACTTTTTAGTCAATGCTTTGAACTCTTTGAATTTGGAGAAAGCTTCTGACTTATTTCTGAGAAAGTAAATCCATACTTTCCTGCTATAGTCATCAATAAATGTTAGGAAATACAGACTACCTCCTATAGACTGGATTTGCATGGGTCCACATAGGTCTGTGTGAACAAGTTCAAGGTGTTCTTTGGCTCTGTTTGTAGAGGTGGGAAAGTTGTCCCTTTGGTGTTTCCCTAAAATACAGTCTTCATAGGAACTTGACTGTTCATTCATGACTAGTAATCCTTTGACCATGGATTGTTTTTGCAGATGAGAGAGACTCTGAAAGGGTAGATGACCATACCTACAATTCCACAACCAGATTTCGTCTTGACTGGAGACAGTATGAGCATATGGCTGTGACAGGATAGCACTCCTCAGGTTGAGTGGGAAAATTCTATTCTTGGTCATTTCTACTTTGGCTAGGAGTCTTCTACTAGGGGCTTTGTCATAGACAACACAGTAGGAATCAATGAACCTAACATCATACTTATTCTGAATCAATTGACCCACACTGATCAGATTGACCTTAAGATTGGGAACATAGAATACATCATATATGTACTTCTTCTCATTCTGTTTGGTAAGTATAGGAACAGTACCTTTGCCTTGAGCTGGAACGAGATGATGATCGCCCAATTTGATCTTTGATTCAACAGATGGATCTAGGTCAGAAAACAATGATTTGTTACCTGTCATATGATTGCTGCATCCATTGTCTAGCAACCACACATCTGATTGATGTTCTTCTTCAGTCGCCTGGTATGACAGAAACATAGATTCTGACGAATGATCTTCAACATTGGAGACATTTGCTCTGCCACTGTTCTGATCTGCTTGCTTTTTTCTGCAGTCACGTTCATAGTGGCCATATTTCTTGCAGTAGTTACACTGGACATTGGACCTATTAGTCCATCTCTTGCCTCCTCTTCCTCTCTGGTTCTGGGAGTTATGACTGTGCTCACAGTGATCTGTGTGTTCATGGTGTTCATGGGCAGTTCATTCCTCTGTGGAATTAGAACTCCTTCCTCTTCTGCCTCGTCCTCTGCCTCCTCGACCTCGACCTCTGTTGAAAGAAGTCTGAGTGCTAAATGCATGAGACAGAGACTCGTCTTCCTGACTGAGTCTAGCTTCATGAGACAAAAGCGACCCTGTTAACTTTTCTAGAGTAAACGTCTACAGATCCTTGGATTCTTCTATGGCTGTAACCACCATAAAGAATTTCTTAGTGAGGCATCAAAGTACCTTTTCAACAACACCCTTCTGCTCTAGGGCTTCGCAATAGGTTTGGAATTGGGTGACAATCCCAGAAACCCTAGTCATAAATTGGTCAACAATCTCTGTCTCTTTCATCTTAAGACTTTCAAATTGAAGTCGAAGGGTTTGGAGTCTTACCGTTTTAACCCGATCTGTACCTTTGTATGCAGATTTGAGAAGATTCCATGCCTGATGGGCGGTCGTAGCTCCAGCGATCCGTGGGAAAATGGATTCCTCAATGCAACTTTGGATCAACCACTTCGCAGTGAGATCCCGATCTCTGCTTTCATCGAGGGCCTTCTTATTTGCGTTCGACATAGCAATGACAGTCGCTGCCGCCGGTTCCGTGAACTCCTTTTCGACCATGTCCCAACACTTGTTGAGCTGGAGAAAAGTCTGCATCTTGATAGACCAGAACTCATAATTCTTTCTGTTAAGCATTGGACCAGAGATCGGCTTCATGTTCATGCTTGCCATGGAGTATGACAGCTGTTAAACTGATCGTCGCACTTTACTAACTGATCGTCACACTTTTCCACTGAGAAAGCTTGCGACGATCATCGCAGTTTGCTTTCAACCAAGGTGCGACACCATCACACTTTTCCTTCAGGCAGGGTGAGGCGTCGCACTTCTCCTTCAGGCAGGGTGCGACAGCCTCCCTCAACGCCGATTTTTTTTTTTTTTTTTTTTTTCGCCAAATTTTTTTTTTTTTTCATGGGAAAAAAAAATGTTACCTTGTCGCGGCCTGAGTGTTTCTCTCCATCTGTGCTGCAACTTCTAGTTGTGCATGTGTGCTCTCCAGCTTCTGAAAAGACTTACCCAAAAAACAAGATCGAATGATCAGGCCGTCAACTCTGATACCATGATAAAGTTTGCAATACACAGAACATGAACATAGAGTAGAAACACAATGGGCATATTGATTGCCTTCTCATTATTAAGCACACATATATATAGTTTCTCATAGGACCAAAACCACTATCTAATACTATGGGCCAGTGTAAACCATGGGTCAACAAATGACCTAACTCAACTAACTTAGGACTATTGACTCAACTAACTAACCAACTTGACACATGGGATTACAACTCTTAATAGAAGATAGTGGCCTGGTCTCTCACGAATTGTAGTTATGCATTGTCCATTCATCATTCCTCTCCCCACCAAACTCCTTCTTCATCCGATCAGCGATCACTATCAGTTAAGAAACTCCTTCATGCTTGTTCTGCGTTGCTTGTTTCTTAAAATTAACAACTCGTAAAGAAGTCTACGAATTGGGCGACTTGCTTTGTTTCTTAACTACAGCTCGTGCAATTGTTCGGTTGTTGGGCATTGAGGCCACTTGAGTCCAAGAGAAGGTCGGTGAAGAAGAAGGCTTCAGAGAAGGTCGGTGAAGAAGAAGGCTTTCCGGACGGGGCCACTGCATTTGCATTTACACTCAGACATCCTTCTATCGATAAGTGTCCATAAACTCATTTTGTTTTATGTAAAACATCTGGTAGACATTTCGTAGTTTAGTTGCTATTATATATTGAAAATATTTAATTATTATTTTTTTCAATAATGTTATTTATTTAGTTGGGAAAGGGATTTTAAAATTGATTTTACAAATCAAATTTATTATTATTATTATTTATTGTATTTATTATTATTATTGCTACTTTTATATAAAGAAAGGCTAAAAAATGAGAGATGACCTGTAATATACCTAACAAGCCCATAAAAAAACCAGCAAAAACCTTAGATGGTGTATAATTTGATTTTAATTCAAATCACTAGTTTTGAATTAAGACAATGTTAAAAGGAGTGGATTATAGCTTCAACAGTTGAATCAACTGGATAATTCATACATTTACCATGCACATGTAATAAAATGCCGGGCATGCTAAACATGTGCAGGAAAATAAAAAGAAATCAGCGATACCTCTCCAGCCTTTTTAAGTGAAAGACCTAATATTCTAAAGGGAGTGGATGATAGCTTCAACAGTTGAATCAACTGGATAATTTATACATTTAAAATATATTGGATTTGAACCGATCGAATATGTGCAGTTGTTAAAAAATTTAATTAAAGTAAGTGTTAAAGTTAGTTTTTGTTAAATAAATTTTGTTAATTAATTTGAGTTTAAAATAATTTAATAAATTATTTTTTAATAGTGAGATGTTTTGAACGAAGTTAATTAAAATTATTTAAGTAATAGAATGTTATATACAAAGTTAATTGAAATTAAAATAAATTTAATAATAAGTTAAATTAATTGAATGTCTTATATATCAAAATGAGATTAGTTCATTAAGTTGGGATTAATTGTTTAGAACTAAGTTAATTTTAATTTAAATAATTTAATAAATTAAATTGCAAAATAAAACCTTATACAAATTAATTAATTTAATTTAAAGTAAATTTAATAAATTAGTTTGAATAATCATATCTATATATAATTAATTAATTTGATTAGTAAAATATTTAAAATAAAATTAATTAAAATAAATTTAGTAAATAAATTTAAATAATTAAATGTCTTTTATAATATACCTATTATTATCACCATTAAAGAAAAATATCATATAATTAAAATTTAAAATATGTAATTGAAATTTAAAATCTAACTTTGGGTTAGTGCAACCGGGTCAACTTCAAATCTCAGCCTATGCACGGTTTTATCGAAGAATGCGAAATATCATGTTCATGAAGATTTATCCAATTTGCACCAAAATATTTATTTTATAAAATAATAGATCGTGGTTAGTTTTTTATATAAAATAATAGGTTCCAATTTGCACCAAAAGATTTATTTTATAAAATAATAGGTCGTGGTTAGTTTTTTATATAAAATAATAGGTTGCGGTTGGTTGGGTAGATTTTGAAAAAGTGATGACTTAAAAAATGTGAGATCGTGTAGATGGTAGATTTAAAAAACGTGAGATGGTGTAAATGTTAGAAAAAGACCTGAGATGACGTAAAAACCAAACTATTTAACGCTTTCAAAAGAAGACTATTCAGAAAATCCGTCAAAATTTCAAACATGTCATCTTTTGAATTTTATATTTCAAAATTACTCCAACTTCTTTAGTATATGAGTGCATTATTTGACCGGCATGAAAACCGGCAAAATTTCAAAGATGTCATCTTTTGAATTTTATATTTCAAAATTACTCCAACTTCTTTAGTATATGAGTGCATTAATTGACCGGCATGAAAAACGGTTCATAATTATGATTTTTTTTGGTTAGAAAATGAGATCTTATATTAAAATATCTTCAGAAATCATAATTTTAGCAATTAATTAAATAATTTATTGAGCAAATTCAAAGAATATAAATACTTTTTAGAATATAAATTATATATTTTATAAAAATAAAATTTATTTTTTTCGGATGATCATTATTTTATTTTAATCTTATTTTAAATTTTAAATTTTAAAATTTTCACCAATAACATCTTCAAATAATT
Source organism: Larix kaempferi (assembly GCA_027924585.1). Classification (NCBI taxonomy): domain Eukaryota; kingdom Viridiplantae; phylum Streptophyta; class Pinopsida; order Pinales; family Pinaceae; genus Larix; species Larix kaempferi. Next base: position 29,557 of record BSBM01000137.1, read on the forward strand.
ACTAAAACCCAAAGAGAAACATAAATAGATAGATATAAATTATAAGGTCACTGCACTATAATAAAGTTTAGGTTAAATAAATAAAAAAATCAATTAATTAACAAAACTTATTTAATTAACAAAACCAATTTAATTGACTTTTTATTTATATCTAATTAATTAATTGAAAAAAAAAGAGTCTCAATAACTTTTTTTTTTTGGTACATTGACTTTTTAATAGTGTACTGCATTATATTTTTAAATGGACAATGATAAAAAGTATAATAATTCTAAATTGAAGACATTTGTATTTTATAGTTAAATAAGAAGAAGAAAAAAACATAAAATACATTCCCTTCACAAATTTAATATTTTAACAATAATAATATTATCATAATGTTTTATCCCAATCTCTAGTTTTTGCCCACAAATTTAATATTTTAAGAATAATAATATTATCATAATGTTTTACCCAAACTTCTAGTTTTTATCCTTTTATTATTATTGGATATCAAAGAAATATACATCTTTGTTGTTGTAATTTTTTAACAATTCTAACAATATTTCTATGTTTTCAAAAGAATAAAAAAGAACTAGAAAGGGTTATTGTTCATCTATACTTCGTTATTATATAAAAAGGGCCTGTGGCACGTGTTTTTATTCCACACCCAGAAATAGATGTCGGCATAAGAGTTGGTACACCATAGGTTGTCTTGGCAGCAGTTCCCCTTTCAACTATGAGCAGAGCCTTCAAATAGAACTTCTCTCACACGAATTGAGGAGACTCGGAGAATCCAATAGGGTGATTCTAGGGCCAAGAGATATATAGATAGGATTATTTGAGGGGGCCTGTTGGGAGCACTTGGCCAATCATCATGGGCATGGGATTTTGTTCACTGGTAAAAGTAGTACTATGTCGGGGTTGGAATGGAGGCACTGAAGAATTGATTAGTACATCTCATAAAGGAGTGCAAGGTAGAGGTGAGAAAATCGGGAGTGCAATAGGCATGACGTGCAACCCAATGCCCAATCATTGCTCTAATACAAATGTTATAAACAAAGTTTAAATAAAATATTATGTGTTGAAATTATGTAAAAATATTTACTACATGATGATTTCATGAATGGTGGAGTGTGGCATTTATGTGCCTATGGTAACCCTTCTTGTACAATCTTGTCTTTGTGGGTTCTATATTTTAATAATTACATTTGATTTACATTATACCCTAAGTTTTATGTTCCTATGTCTATATATGTTATTTTATATTCTTAACAAAATGACCATACATGCAAGAGGACCTTCATTAACATCTTAGCATGATGAATGAGGATGCAAACAAAGTACCTACAATCTTCATCAATGATAGATATGTGAAGGTTTTCTAGATTATGAGAGCAAGTGTATAGTTTTGTATGAAATTACAAATATTCATGTTTCATTAACTAACTCCCATCCACGTCACAACCAAAGCAATAGATTTATGTGCTAAGTTCAAAGATAGCAAAATGCAAGATGTCCAAAATACTAGTAGATATTTAGCTTCCTCAATCATACCAACAACCATGCAAACATGTCCATTATTTGTAATAAATTATTTGAACACAACTATTAACACCTACTTCTTCAACGACTTTAATGAACAACTCACCCAAATAGTGTGCATCCTTGTATTTTCCAAGAGCATTTAAAAACGATCAATCCATTCTTTGATGACACCATGAAATTGATGAGGTGATGGAATGTTGGATATGTCAATTGATTGTCAATAATACTAACACTAGATGAGGGACATGTTGATTTAATAGGTTAAACGAGTTTATCCACCTCATTTTCCTTGATAAACAATGTAGTTCTAAGCTTCTTTGAAATAGAAAGTGCATACCCAACTGGATCCCATTCAACTAGAACGCATGACATGGGATTATATTGTACAAATCAACATTTTGGATTGTTTTGTGTGATACATCCTTTAATTTCTCGAGGGGCATCATCTCAAACCCAAGACATGGGACACTTCCCTAGGATAGGGAGACCCATCCCTAGAATGGGTGGACATGGGGGGTGCATTACCAAAGGCAGAGGATGCATCCCTTGGAAACGAAGTAGATAGATAGATAAATATTTCTTAATTTGGTTTTATATGCAAATACCTATATCTCTAAAATAGCTTAAATCAAGAATCACTCAAATAGATTATATTAACTAGAATCTAGAGATTGGGAAAGGCACGGAGGAGATGATATACACAAAAAGAGGGAAGCAATCTTAGTGAAAATTGAAGTGGAAAGGGAGGACTATAAAATTTTGTTGGATTATGAAAAATAAACCATGGCCAACCAAGCTCAAATGAAAATGAAAATTGAACTCTTCAAGGAGTCCAAGGAACACTTGCATTAGGACAATTATAGAAGAATGAAGAGGTGGAAAACCCTTTTCAAATAGCTTCCTTGATAGTTGGTAGTGATCCTCTCCTTCTATTACCTTTGAGGACTCAAATGATAGTGCAAACAAATAAGACTAAAGTGGTGCAAAGAAGAAATGATAAGTTTCCATTTCCTCTCTTATTAGTTTTCTCATTAATCTTTGTAAGACAAAAAAACAATCTATGTTAGACTGATATACAATTTTGGGTTTTTGTTTAAATAATTTTGGTTATTATGGCCCCTATTTTTGTTGTAAAAGTGGTCATTTAAACTAGGGTCTATATGCAAGGGTGCCATACACGATCCTAAAGGACAACAAGAAGCAAGTTATGAATGGGGTATAGGTGAAACAACCAACCATCAAGAAAAGGATCTGACACCCTATCAGGGGCTCAAGGTCTTTGACTCAAGGTAGATCAAAAATATTTTGGTCATAGGAGACTCATCAATCATAATTATGCACATGCACTGCTCAACCATGCCAAAGCACTACAAATTGGCAAGTCTTATTCTCAAAATATATAAGGAAGCAAAGAGGTATGATTCGATTGAGTTCTATCATGGGTTGATGACTCAATGTTGTCAAGCAGATGTCTTGGTCGATGAGGCCTCTCACCTAGAGGTCAAAGTTCCAAGGACAAAATGTGGGACTTCTATATCTCCTATCCCATAGTAAGTTATTTGATGATTAATCCAAAGTTCACAATGCATATCCCAATCAATGACAAATGGTGAATCAAATGGAAGATCACTTATAATAAGAAGGGATGGGTTTTAATGTCCCCGAGCTTCATGGTACTCTTGCACACATTGAATTTGATGGAGGAACAAGTTCATATGTGGTTGAGAAATAAAATGGAAAACAAAGGGGGATTAATTTGGAGTGCATCCTAGTTAGTTGCCTTGAATCTTGCTTATGCTATGCTTGGCTTGAAGAGGTCTATAGTGAAGCAAGCCTCGTTGTGGGTTCCATCCTTGAATTGTGTTAGACACGAGCTTTAGCATTGGATTTTAGCATTGGAGTAGATGATTGAATTAGGGTCCAAAGGCCTCAACAAAAAAGGATGGATCTTGAATTTATATCATATGTTGAAGAATCCTAGAAGATTCCAAGTATGGAGGAGCATCATCCTCATCCTTCTTTCTCTCCAGTCACTATGGACCTTCATCAAGTCATGAGGCATGAGAGGTTTTTTCCATACAACTAGGTAGCCATATCCACTTTAACAAACAAAGTTTTCTTCTAGGGATGAAGTTCAAGACATATGACATGGAAACATTTTGGAGATTATGACTTAGCAAAAGAGGCAAATCGAGAAGTTAGAAGGTGAGTGAAGCATGTTATACCAATTGGTGGTAGCATGGTATGTAAGCTATGACGTTGTTCAGTATGCTTGAATATGCATTTGGTTCCTCGTCATTTCCAACGTTAACAGATGTAGCTAACCGAGAGTTCTAGAGATGAACAATTGTATTGTATTTTCGTGTAGGAATTCTAGTAAAATATCTAACTCTTCATTTTTTAGGTTGGGCTTTAGGTGGGTATTGAGATTCAATTAAACCTTTCTCCACGACAACCAAGAAAAGTGAGATCAATATTTCTTGGCTCGCTAGAACCGATAAAAGTTAGATCAATCTTTATTGACTAATTATTTCTTTCAACTTTTTGTATTCTTCTTTAACATTTTCACATTGAGTGTTAGGAATAGTTGTTAGATTGAGTTATATGTGGCACATTCATAATTGTAATTTCAATTCTTATATGCATGGAACCTGTCTTAATATTGTATTGGTATCGAAATGAACATAGGTGAAAATATAAATCCTTATTTACATACTCTATGTATTATCGTTACTATGAAATGGTATGATATAAGTTTCACCATCTATGTATCTTTATAACTATTGTATGCTTAAAAACCTAACAATGGAGATTTTTCCTCTCCCGTAAAGATAAAGAAAACTAGATATAACCCAAGAAAAGGTAACTAAATGTTGTTAATTCCCTTGATTGCAAGAATAAATGTAGAGGAAGTGGAGGCAATTCATTGCATCTTGTGAATGACCCAAATCCAAGCTATGCACATGATCATATGATGTTATTGGAAAGTAAGATGAATTTTTCTATGTTCATTTGGGTTTAAACACCAATGATGTTTGTTTTTATAGGAAGGTAGGGAAGTCCATCCATGAAAGGGTTTCAATTTTTCATTTTGATGGAGTTTAATTTATTAAGCTTATACGAAACATGATCTCTCTATGTCTATACTTGTATTTACATGATATAAAATTGGTAGTTTGGCAGGTTGTGGTGTGAAACATCTGCAATTCTCATATTTTCTAAGCATTGTACTGACTATTGGACTATCAATCTTTTAAATTCTTTTTGATCTCTTGATAGGGTTTCCTTTTACGCAATTTCCCTTCCCCATTATTATTTTGTTGGGTCTTCCACTATCCAATGCTATAAATTGATCATTCACCCCCGCAATCCCGAGGGGATCATTATTAGCATTACACTATTATTTTATTAGCATCATGTTTTCTTATACTAAGATGCGTTAGGGCTCTTTTTTGTTACAACTTGTTAAATGATATAAGGGGGTATTAAAAATAGGTTGATAAAAATGGATACCTACAATATTTGATGAAACTAGGGGTTTTCTTAATTGGAAAGGTATATTGGGAGGGGGGTTCAACAATACAATTTTTGGAGACAATTTCCAATATTTAGTGAAATTATGGATTTTCTTTAATATCCCGTGAATGGTCGTGCTATGTAACAAGTTCCCTGAGTGACCCCCCCGTGAATTTAGTAGACAGGTTTCAAGAGACTTACCATGCCGTGTATTAGTTAATTTGAGCCATTTATGACTCCAATTACAATTCTAGATTTACATTTAACAATAAGCCAATCCCAATCCTTTATATAATAGGTCGTAGGCTTCAATCTAGACCACAAATACTTTAGGCCTACTTCCAACTAAGAAATTTGGTAAGGGAAAAGATTGCTTATAGTTAGAATCTCTTTGTTATCCATACCTGAAATACAAAATGATGATTTACCAATGTTTACCTTCATCATCGTTGCTAGGAAAAACAACTGTATTATCTTGTTGATTTTCTCAAGATCCTGTAAAGAACCATAAGAGAATAAAATTATATCATCAACAAATAAAATGTGGGTAATGGATATTCTACATCTGAAAGAAATTCCTTTTAACTCTCCAGTTCTCTTTGCTTCAGTCACAACCTTGCAAAATCCTTTAGCAATAATAAGAAAAAAAAGAGGTGCCAAAGGACAACCTTACATGATTCCTCGAGTAGGTATTAAAATATATGAAGCAGACCCATTTATTAAAATAGAGAAAGAGACTGAAGATAAGCATCCCATCACCCAAGAGATAAAAGGAACATGAAACCCCATCTAGGAGAGAACCACTCTTAGATACATCCAATTGACTCTATCGTAGGCCTTTGACAGGTCAAGATTTAAGACTGTTGCCTTATACGTTTTACACTTAATAGTATGTAGTCCCTCCTGGGCTACACCTATTGCTTCGTGAATGTGTCTACCTGGAAGAAAATCGAATTGCTCACCAGAAATATACACACTTGATAATTTCTTAATTATGGTTGATATACTTTCAAAATAATCTTGTAAACACAATTGCAAAGGGAGATAGGCCTATATTCCTCAAAGCATATCGAAGCATTAGTTTTTGGAATTAGGCCAAGAAAAGTTGAATTAAAAATTGTTGAAACTTTCCCACTGGCTTTAGATTCTACAATCACCTTGAGAATATCTCGCGCCAAAACATAAAAAAGGCCTAAATAGAATTCAAATGGAAACCGATCCAGCCCCGAACTTCTATATTTTTTAAATAGAGCCAAAATTTCTCTTAATTCATCCAATGAGACTTCTTCCATTAACATTGTATTATCCTCCTCAGATACAGAAGAAGGAAAAAATTGAACGATCTTCATAATATTTGATATATGAACATTACCTTCATCTTGGAAAATATTCTGAAAGTGCTTGATACCTACCTACGAGATATATTCAAAACCTTCAACTTCTTCACCTATATCCACAGTTATATTCCAAATAGAATTAATTTTTTTCCTGTGGTTAGCGAAATGATGATTTGTTTTTGAATTTTCATCACTACTTTCTAACCAAACTGCCCCTCTTTTCATTCTCAAATCAGATTCCTTAGTTGGTAATATTTTTCTTCTTCTCACTTCTAAGTCTGTTATTTCTTGTCTTGAATCTTCAGTCATAAAACCAAAACCCATTTCTTTAAATTTCTCCACCAGTCTCTTTTCAATCATCTTCAACTATTGATGTTCATGATCTTTTTTCCTTATCGACCAAGCTATAGCTGAATCTTTTGCATGTTTTAAGTTTTTAGCAAAATGAGAAGAAGTCAATTCCTCAGGGTTCTCATTTTGGACTAACCATCCATCTTCCAGTATCTTTACAAAATTTTCATCAGCAAGATTTTGAAAGTGCTTGATACCTACCTGCGAGATATATTCAAAACCTTCAACTTCTTCACCTATATCCACAGTTATATTCCAAATAGAATTAATTTTTTTCCTGTGGTTAGCGAAATTATGATTTTTTTTTTTAATTTTCATCACTACTTTCTAACCAAATTGCCCCTCTTTTCATTCTCAAATTAGATTCCTTAGTTGGTAATATTTTTCTTCTTCTCACTTCTAAGTCTGTTATTTCTTGTTTTGGATCTTCAGTCATAAAACCAAAACCCATTTCTTTAAATTTCTCCACCAGTCTCTTTTCAATTATCTTCAACTATTGATGTTCATGATCTTTTTTCCTTATCGACCAAGCTATAGCTGAATCTTTTGCATGTTTTAAGTTTTTAGCAAAATGAGAAGAAGCCAATTCCTCAGGGTTCTCATTTTGGACTAACCATCCATCTGCCAGTATCTTTACAAAATTTTCATCAGCTATCCAATTAGGATTGAATTTGAAAGGACAAGTTGGTTTGTTACTTCCTCGATATAATTCAAGAAAAATAGGTAAATGGACAGAATCTCCACGACGTCCAACCCATTGCTTAAGCCGAAACTGCTTCTCCAATAAATATTTTGAGACCAGTAACCTATCAAGTTGTTTTGCAATTCTAGCTGCACCGACTCTTTTATTTGTCCAAGTTGGATTCATATTGACCAACCCAATATCAATAATCCTTTTCTCTTCTAAAGAGGTTAAGAAATAATCAGATAAAGAATCTAATTAAGCTGACGGACCCCAAACGTTTGATAGACCCACAATAAAAATTAAGTCCCATCCCAAAATTACATTTTGTGTATCTAAACAAGATTTTGAGAAAACACTGTCCCAAAACTTCACTCTATCATTATACAGACCATACATATTTACAAATAATAAATCTTGTCCCATATATGAGGAATGAAGAGATATCCCAAGCCCATAATCCATAGCCCATGAATTAGTTAGATTCATACTAATCCTACGACATCCAGTCATAACACCTCCAGATTTTCCTTTCAAGTCTACAAACTCAAAACACCATCCTGCAAATTTTTTTTGAAACTCCACTACAAATGCCCAAACCTTCATTCATTAATTCTTGAATAAAACACATAAATTCTATGATCTTCAATTAACCTCTTTACAGGTAGCTTTTTGGGTAGACTAGCTAGACCCGTGCAGTTTAAGGTCAATAAACATTTGGGAACCTTATCCATGGAACCCACTGCTCTAAGCACCCAGTTAAGATTTCTTTGTCTGGTTTCTATACCCAAAATGCCCGAATCCTCCTTTACTCCCTTAACCCTGCAATTCTATTTGTGTTTTTCCTCATATCACAGTCATATTTCAGAACCCCTTCATTTATACTTCCCTTGTTATCTAATTTGTATCCCTGCTTAGATCTCAAGTTATATCCATGATCTACTTCCATTAAATCTGGTCTTTTCTGTGTATTCTCTAATCCAGGAGTTTTATGATTCAAGTTCTCTGAAATGGTACTCAAATTCTCCAAAGAAGGAATCTCAAAATTGCATTTCTTTGAGAAATTTATATCCTTTATAGGAATCACATTTATCAGGTCATTACTAATAAGACTAGGTTCAAAGCTTGAGGAATAAGTAGAGGAAAGAGGTTCTAACGACTTACCCATCAAAGATACAAGAGGCATGGAAACAACTTCCAAGTTTTCAGAAATATTTACAGACTTAGAGCTCTAAATGCCTTCCATATTCTGCAGAGAGCTTTCCTAATAAGCCCCTTTATCTTCACACCCTAAATCAACCCTTTGAATCTTGTCTTCAACCTTCTTATCAGACTTGTCTTCTTGACTGGAGATAGAGTTTTCAAAAGACGGGTAGACCACTTCCAAAATACGTTCCAAATTCCATTGCCGTGATCTTATTCCATAACTGACTATCCATAGAAACCTCAAGATCTTCAAGGCCCAAGTCAAACTCAAATCTATCCTTAAATCTGGACTGAAGCAAACGGCTTGTACAGAGGTTTTCTATAAGTGGAGAAGAACCAGAGGATAAATTCTTCCCTTGGAGTGGTATCTTTCTTTCCCAAAACTTTATTGTAAAATATAAAGCGCAATCCCTAACCACATGGCCGTGGGAATGACATCGATTAAATTTAAACGATATGCATTGATAATCCAACTGTTGGGAGAAAGATATGCTACCTCTGATAATAGTTATAGAATCAGCTAAACCATCTCGTAAATCAAGATTTACCAATATTTTCCCCACACATAACACTCCAAAATATTCAAAAGATAAGTCTATTTCCAGAAAAGATCCTAAGGAAATCCCAACCGCCTTAAAGAAATCTCTCAACCAAAATTGAAAGGGTAGATTATGTACTTTAACCAATATAGGGATTAAATCACACCTTTCAGTTCTTGGATCAAAAAGTCGTGTCCAATGTTTGAGAAAGAGTGTTGCAGAGTCCCAATTCCAATTCCCAAATAGAACAGAGGAAGTATCCTTTGCCGATAAGAATCGAAACGGGATGGTGAAAGGTAATGATACCCAATTATGACATGTTAGTTGCAATGGCATGTTGGAAAAACATAAATCTAATCATTAAAATGAATTATTAGAGGTACCTACAAATTTTTTTAGGATTAGGTGTAAAAAGATGAAACATAGACAATCAGATCACCTTTCAGAATATATAACTTTTATTTATGGAAAAGTGGTATAACCACCCCAAAATGTCATTATTCTAAGATTGGTATGTTATTTTTTCTCTAAAACATAATGCATATGTTCACATTGGTCCACCAGTTTGTTGTGTAAATTGTCAAATTATGTGGAAAAAAATATGTAGAGGCATAGGCAACAGACAGATCTTATGCAGGGTTATTTCTCCAAAATTTTAAAGTTAATTTTTTTTTAAAATTAAGAAAGTCAATGAATCCCTAAAATGACATGGTCGAGTGTTAGTCCACCCTATTATGGTCTTAACATAATCAAACAACCTTTTTTTAAAAATCTTGTAGGTATTCTTGTAGTCTTGTGTGGGTTCTTTTCCGTTTTCGAAATAGTTAAACCACTCAAAAGTTATAGTCGAAATAAACGATCTATGTTTTATACAAATTTGACATGACTGCAATTAAAAATGAATTAAAAATAGAAAACAATAACAGATTTATTCAAAAAATATATAGTGAGAATCTACACACAGAGCTCGACAAGTGTGTGCAGTTTCATAAGTAGTGCACAAGTGGATCATATGCAGAATGAAGGGTGAAAAACATGAATTTATAGACATTGGTGTGTTATGCTATAACTTGGTCCGAGCCTCAAGGTTTGGAAATCCAAAGATAGTACCAAACCTGCAAGGGCGCCAATTTTTTTTTGAATTTAAACATGCGTACATGCAAATGCGCGCATGTGTACTTGTGCGCACGCGTACTAGCGTGCATGCGTACTTGCACGCACGCGTACTTGCACACACGTGTTCTTTGTCACCCTCATTTTTTTCTTCTTCTCCCTAAACTCCCCCCCTCTCTCTTCCTATACACCCAATCCCCTCTCTCTTCCTATCCACCCAATCCCCCCCCTCTTCCACTCCACCCATTCCCTCCTCCCTCCCTCACCCCCTCTCTCCTTAACCACAATGGTTAGGATATTTAGTCATCTCTTTCCATGAATAATACCTAAATCAATGACATATAAGGATTTCTTGTGGCTCGCCTTGATTCCAAGTATGAATATGGGTGTGGCCATTCTAATGTCTTGGATTGTAGGTATGGGTGTTTAGGCCCTATACATGGTTGAGGGATGGAACCTTGGCTTTAATCCCTAAAATATGAATGTAATCATCTAATTTCAATAACAACGCCTTAGTCCACTGCACACAACCTCTCAAGCATATCCTTTGCTATGAGTAGCAATACTAATGATATTAGGAATGTATGATCACTAGGTATAGGTCTGAGGGTCTTAGACATGGTTGAGGGAGAAAATTCAGGCCTTATGCCCTAATGAAGATGATAGAAATCTAGGCTCAATATTGATGCCTCAAACCTAAAAAATGACCTCCCAAGGGGATATGGGCACCATTATGATGTTCCAAGTAGAAGGTATGAGTCACGAGGCCCTCAAGAAGGTGATGGGAGGAAACCTAGGAATTAGTCCCTAAAGGATAATTTTGCACATCCAGAGCCAGAAACAATGCCGTGAACCTGCAGACATGACCTCCCAAAAGACATATTCACCTTTGAGTTAGCATATTAGCACCATTAGTTTTTTTGGTGAACTAGGAAATGATCTCAAGGTTTGGATCAAGGTTAACCAATGAAATTCAATCATTAGGCCCAAAAAGTAGCTCATAGGGCTCAAAATCCTTCAACAAGGCCTCAAAACAACCACACATGAGTTATTTATGGAATCTTTGTCTTTCAGTGGAAATAAGGGCACCATTAGAAGGTGTTTTAGCACCAAGGATAGGTCATGGCACCATGTACCTTGTTAAGGGAGGAAACCCAACCCTTGTGACTTAAATTATGCTTTTAGTAATCTAAGAATAATGCCTTAGACCACCGCCAATGGTTTCTTGAGAGTATCATTTACCTCTAAGTTGGGATATGGGCACCATAGGGAGGTTTTGAGCACTTGGTATAGGTTATGGTGCCTTGACCATGGCTAGTGGATGAAACTTGGGCCTTATGCCCTAAAGGTGGCTTCTAGGGGTCAAGGGACATGGACAAGGCCTTAAATCACCAAACAAGACCTTTCTATGGAATATATGGTCTCTGAGAAGGGATATTGACTATATAAGAAGGTTTTTAGTAAGTTAGGATTGTGTCATGGTAGCATAAACATGGTAGGGGGTAGGAACATAGGCCTTAGTAGGCCCTAAAAGAAGCTTCCATGCATCTAGGACTAAGAATGCCACCAAGAACCACCACACACCATCTCTTGAGTGTATCCTTGACCTTTGAGGGTGGATATGGGTACCATTATCGGTTGGTGAGCACCAAGGATGGGTTCCCTAGTGTTAACCATGGTTGGTGAAAGAAGCACGAGAATTAGGCTCTTAGAAATACCACTATAGGGCTCATGGTCTTGGAATGATGCATTGAACCACCATAGATGACTTCTTGAGGGTATTTATTGCCTTCAAATCGGGATATGGGCAGCATTCAAAAATTTTGTGCACTAGGTATTCATGGTACTAGGGTTTTAAACACAGTCAAGTGAGTAAACTTTTTCCTTAGGTCCCAAAGGAAGTAAAGATACATCTAAATCCATGGATGACACACTGAGCCATTGGACTTGAAGTGGGTATATTGGTGCCACTATGAGGTTTTCAATACCTAGTATTTAGGTGTTCAAGCCTTTGGTGGGATCAATGGCCTCTAAGAGGGGGTATGGGCTCCATTAGAATGTTTTTAGTACTAGGATTGGGTCATGGTAGCATAGACATGGTAAGGGGTAGGAACATAGGCCTTAGTAGGCACTAAAGGAAGCTTCCAAGCATCTAGGACTAAGATTCTCACCAGGAATCAGCACACATTGTCTCTTGAGTGTATTCTTGACCTTTAAGGCTAGATATGGGTACCATTATCAGTTTGTGAGGACCAGGGATGGGTTCTCGAATGTTAACCATGGTTTGTGAAGGAAGCTCAGGCATTAGACTCTTATAAAGATCACTATAGGGCTCATGGTCTTAGAATGATGCCATGAACCGCCATAAATGACTTCTTGAGGGTATTTATGGCCTTCAAATGGGGATATGGGCAACATTCAAAAATTTTGTGCACTAGGTATGCATGGTACTGGGGCTTAAAACACAATCAAGGGAGTAAAATTGCACGTTAGGTCCCAATGAAAGTAAAGCTACATCTAAATCCATGAACGAAACATTGAGCCATCACATAGGACCTTTCTGGGGTATCCATTGACTTGAAGTGGATATATTGGTGCCACTAGGAGGCTTTTAATACCTAGTATCCAGGTGTTCGAGCCTTTGTGGGATCTATGGCCTCTGAGAGGGGGTATGGGATCCATTATAAGGTTTTTAGTACTAGGATTGGGCCATAGCAGTATATACATGGCAGGGGGTAGGAACATAGGCCTTAGTAGGCCCTAAAAGAAGCTTCCAGGCATCTAGGACTAAGAATGTCACTAGGAACCACCAGACACCGTCTCTTTAGTGTATCCTTAACCTTTGAGGGTGGATATGGTTACTATTATCAGTTTGTGAGGACCAGGGATGGGTGCCCGAGTGTTAACGATAGTTGGTGTAGGAAGCTTGGGAATTAGGCTCTTACAAAGACCAATCTAGGGATCATGGTCTTGGAATGATTCCTTGAACCACCATAAATGACTTCTTGAGGGTATTTATGGCCTCCAAATAGGGGTATGGGCAGCATTCAAAATTTGTGTGCACTAGGTATGCATGGTACTAGGGTTTTAAACACGGTCACGGGAGTAAACTTGGGCCTTAGGTCCCAAAGGAAGTAAAGCTACATCTAAATCAATGAAAGACACATTGAGCCATCACAGAGGACCTTTCCAAGGTATCCATGGACTTGAAGTGGGTATATTGGTGCCACTAAGAGGTTTTCAATACCTAGTATCCAGGTGTTCGATCCTTTGGTGTGATCTATGGCCTCTGAGAGTGGGTATGGGCTCCATTAGAAGGTTTTTAATACTAGGATTGGGTCATGGCAGTATATACATGGCAAGGGGTAGGAACGTGGGCCTTAGTAGGCCCTAAAAGAGTATTCCAGGCATCTAGGACTAAGAATGTCACCAAGAACCACCACAGACAGTCTCTTGAGTGTATCGTTGACCTTTGATGGTGGATATGGGTACCATTATCAGTTTGTGAGCACCAGGAATGGGTGCCCTGGTGTTAACGATGGTTGGTGTAGGAAGCTTGGGCATTAGGTATTGGAATGATACCTTGAACCACCATACATGACTTCCTGAGGGTATTCACAGCCTTCAAATGGAGATATGGGAAGCATTCAAAAATTTTGTGCACTAAGTATGCATGGCACTGGGGCTTTAAACATGGTCAAGGGAGTAAACTTGGTCCTTAGGTCCCAAAGGATGTAAATATACATCTAAATCCATGAACGATAGATTGAGCCATCACAGAGGACCGTTCCAGGGTATCCATGGAATTGAAGTGGGTATATTGGTGCCACTAGGAGGTTCTCAATACACCCAGTATCCAAGTGTTCGAGCCTTTGGTGGGATATATGGCCTTTGAGAGGGGGTATGGGCTCCATCCGCAGGTTTATAGTACTAGGATTGGGTCATGGTAGCATATACATGAAAGGGGGTACGAACATAGGCCTTAGTCGGACCTAATTGAAGCTTCTGGGGCTATAATTTTAGGGAATGCATGTTTATGGTGCATAGACATAAAATGCACCAAAATTGACAACTAAATTCACACACTCTCTCAACTCCGACTATTTTCTCTCATGCATAGCCAATTTTCGCACCATAGAGCATTACAGACATCTCATTCAACCATAATATCCATGAAACTCTCTGCTACTATCCAACACAACATAAGCAAGGACTTCTCTTTCTTTGCTCAACAATCCCTTAGAGAATCCTTCCTTCCTACACCTCTTTAGGGTGTGCAGAAAGAGGAAAACCTATTGGATGCTTTCAAGAATTGATTTTAAGAATAAAATCTTAGATTCTCAATCATTCAAAGAGAATCAAATTTATAGTGGGTAAAGGTTACAAACTTTCCCAACCTCTATGCTCACCTATAACCGTCATTCTTCACTCTAATATCTACAAATTTTCCTTTGTAGTGATGGTTCTAGTTAATTTCTCAATTTGATAAGTATTGGCAATGAGAAAACAACATGAACTATGTAGTGTATGGACTTTTTCCTCGAGAGTGAGTGGCAGAGTCAAATGGAAAAAATGAGAGGATTCCTGAAAAGATAATTGACATTGCTTCACCACTACTTATGAAAATAGAATGAAAGACTCTTACAATATTCTTATGGCATATATTAACCCTATGGATCCATAACTACATTAAAATACTTGCTCACCAACCTCTCACCTACATTCAATGATTGATTGAATAATTCGAATGAGTTAAATGGATTATTCAAGGAACATGGTACTAGAGGATTCACTTTCCTATAGGCCTCATTTCCTCTCCAGCAAAATGTTTACATAGATTTTCCCCATTACAAGCCAATCACATTGCCCATACATTCTTATTTACATCATACATGCCTGCCTAGTCATACATTAGTTGATCCTTGGTCTTGAGCATTTATTACATTATTGGATATATATAGAGGTTTGGTCATAACTCTTCAATATGTATCACATGATGCAAAACAAAATCTTAATGAGACATTCATATGAAACCATTATATGTGGGACACAACTCTAACACTGACCTATAGGAATGGAAAATGTAGAGCTACGAGTCCACAATAAGATGATGATAGTTGTGCTACTCATTAAAGAAAGATTAAGAATAGTGATTCTTGCAAAAAAAAAGGAACTCTTTTAGTTTTCTCCACTATGATTTAAGCAACAAGAATCACATGTGGTACATGTGGAAGAAGTATAATAAATGTGGGAGAGAAAAGTTGAGTTCAATCACTAACATGTATACACATTATGCCTTATTCATAATAACACCATGCTTGGGAAGATTGTCTCTTTTGTAGCCATGGACTTTGCATAAACAATATTTTATTTTAAATAAAACATATATTTAAAGACTAAATTATAAAATTATAAATTATTATTGAAAAAACTATTTTTTTTAATTTCAAAATATTTCAAATTCCAAATTTTAATTATAGAGTATATAAAAATATTAAATACTTTATATTCTTAACACTATTATTATTAAAAAAATAAGTATTTATTTATAGCAAATTAAAGAATATTTATAAACATCACATTAAATATCCATTCATTGTTTCCTATCCAAATCTCATATAGAGAAATCATAATTATAAACTTTACTTGTATGGACTTTATAAAAATTTAAAAGTGTTAACCCCAAACACCTTAACCCTTAAATCCTAGTTAACCCCAAACCAGTGTATTTTTTAAGGATTCTAATATTATATTTAAGTATAGTATTCTAGGCGATTATTTTCGAATAAAAAAATCACATATATAGATAAGTAGGCGAATATTAAATATGAAACATACAATTTACTAGTGAAACTTGTAAATTTTGGCCAATAGTATGATAAAAAAACACATTTTATGTAAATATAGGCGATATTAGGTAGTAAAAATGACCAAATAACGAATTTATTTTTTGTAAACAAGTCCAAAAAATAGCCAATTGGCGAAATTTCGCCCCTAAAAATTACCCTGCCCCAAACACCTAAACCCCCTAACCCACAAGCCCTCAATCCCAAAACCCCTAAGCACATAAGAACTTGGGGATTATGGTTTAGTTGAGGGCTTAAAGGCCTTTAGGGGGGAGGGGATCTAGGAATCAACGAACAAATAGGGATTTATTGGGCAATAAATGCACTAAATGTTACCCACCGAACAAAGCAACCTTATACATTGGCATGTATGCATAAGTAGCGTGCGCACACCTCTGGCGCATGCATGCCCTTGTTGAACATGGAAATTTCCAAATGACCCATGATCTTCTCCCACATTTTTTTTTCGCTCAATTTGCATTTTTTTTGCTCTTCTCACACATAGCTTGACAATATTTTGCATTTTGGATTGAATTCACACACCTCTTGGATTTTATTTGGAAATTTGGATTGAATACACACACTAGTTGGACTTTATTTGGCTCTTTGGATTGAATTTTCATGTTGCTTGGACACACGTGAACTCTACTTATATCTAGTGGATACATTAAAAGACCATTCTACATTGCAAACAAAGAGCAATCCTTGAGGTATGGTGACATTTTTTTCGTTATGAATTGTATTTTAGTATTCATACACTTTGTTTGAATTGTATGAATTGTAGTTTTTCCTCAAGAATTGTATGATAAATGTATTTTAGTCTTCCTAATCTTCATCATAGACAATTGAAACATTTTACCACAAAAAAATACAACATGCACCAAACAATGCATGTACACACTAATGGGATGTTGAGAGCAAAAAATATCTTTGCTGCACCATTTCAATCATTTTTTGTAATAGTTGCAATGGCCTTATGCCACCTTCATTCTTGCTACCATATTAGTTTGCTCTATATGCCCAATGTCAAGAAAAGAAAACATACTTCCATGACCATAGTTTACATTGTACAGTTAGGAAGATAACATGGATAGGTTTGCACAGTACCCAATCAATTGCTACAATGAGTTTTAAAAATCTTGCACATTATACAAGTCACATTACCACTCAATGTATAAATCTTATATAAATCTAGTGTCCCTTCTATTTTATTTGTGGTAAAATTTTGTTTTCCTCACTTCATAATTGAAAAATAATATCTTCTTTGTTATTTATTTTGTAGGGGCGATATTCTTGTTTTGTTACAAAACATATTGAAGATGGGAAACAAACATAATAATAAAAGAAAGTCTAGAAGGAAGGAGCTGCCCCCTGAAAAGGCCCATGAGATAAGAGAAAAGGCCAGGTTATACATGAAAAAACGTAGACAGAAAAATGTCAGTGCCTTAGATCCTAACGCAATGCATGCCACAATGACCTCGGGTTCATCAGGAGAAGTGAAATGGATGCAGGTAATGGATCCCACTAAAAATCCAACAAATAATCCATCAACAAGCAATGATGAAGTGGCTCAAGTCAATCAAATATTGATTGATGTTGAGTATGTAGGGATGGATGTTGAACGAGTTGTTTATTGGAAACATCCCCAAGAAGAGCACACAAATGTCGAACACACTCTCTTCCAAGACCAAATTGTGAACGAAGTGCCACAACAAAACGGTGATGAGACTCGTACTTCCTGCCCAATTCCCTTGCCTCGAATATCAAGTGGATGAGGTACATAGTATAGTCATGCATGTCTAATGTTATTCATGTTAGATAGTTTATTTCATGTTATGTTAGATAGTTTATTTCATGTTATATATATCTTGTTATATTATATTGTTTATTTTATGTTTAAGTTAATATTACAATACATTGATGTTTTACACCAATCACTCGAATTCAAGTTTCCATCCCTTTATGAAAACTTCACATGCATAAACAAGATTTGAAAACTCATCTTATATAGCAAATATATAATGGAAGAGAGCACTCCAAGGAAGATATACAAATGAATGTGTGCTGTGTTGTGATGTGATGTTTGGAAATACTCTCTCCTTCCTCTATCTGTATGAGAGGTAAGGGAGGCCAACAATATAACTCAAGTCAACTAAACCTTATAAATAAAGCTTACTAAACATAAGTAATCCACACACTAGCGAAGTGTTCTACTTGTAGAGTACAAGTGTCAAGATCCAATTATGATGTCTTGCACAATAGGGACCCAAGTTGATGTATATATGTAAGGAAATACCATCAATCCATCTCCAATCCTCCAAAAAGGAAACCCTGGCACCACATGCTATCTAGGAATTGTGTCCCTCCTCCACAATACACAATGCTCCTCGTATCTTGTAGGGTGTTCTCCCACCAAGTGAATACTCCATGTTTCCATCATGCAAGGTTTCTGCCATCGAAGCAAGAGATCTTAACTACTCAAGGGAATAATGCTAAGCCAATGAAAATATAAGGTGTGGCATCCATTGAGAAAGTTATGGCACAAGTGTGCATATCAATAACAAACCATTTCTTGTGATACAATCCATCTCAGACCATTCAAGGGATGAACATACACCATGTACACCAAATATCACGAAGCACCCAAAACATGGTGTAAACACTTTCTAAGTAATATGAAAGTATAACAATCCCTCTTTATGAGGAAATTGTTTACACCAACACCTGTCAACTCCCTCTATAACTCCACTAAATATACTATCTACAAATCAATCCTAGTTGTGGTCCCATAATCAACCATTCTCATATGTAACAAAGTTGATAGCCATGCCATCACATCATTTCCATCATCTAATGAATGATTTCCACTTGTTAGTATAAAGGAATGTCTCCCTAGAGAAAAAAATCAACTACCAACCTCAATCATCATCAACATCATGGGTCAGCATCAATGAGTACCACATCATAAGCTAACCATGACAACTTGCAAAGCTAATAATGTCTCCATTTAAGGTAAAATCGACCTTGGGATGCAAATATTATGATAGTGATTGAACCATGAAAATATTATCGTATAGTCATGAGAATACCTCTCATGCACCTCAAATCCTCTAGCAAATGAACTATTCTAAACTAGGCCAACTCCCTTATCGTGAGAGAATCTTGAAGTAAGAGTATCATCAAAGAAAACCCCCTATGTCTGAGAGAAGTCATAATCCATGGCCGCTATACTTTGTAATACTCACATTATCTACAACTGTTGAATCACCCTCAACAATGTCCTCCATTAAGGCATCGCACCTCTCTAATGAATAACTAGAATGTGCATGGATGAAGTCAATCTCATCATCACACCTCTCCTCCTCTATATAATTGGAAGTCTCATGGATGGGAGAAACAAATGATATAAATATCTTGAGTGGTACAATCACCCCTTCATGCTCCTAAGCCACCAGATCAATATCTCACAATCACACTACAAGAATTGGAAGCTAGATCTACACGTTCCTTCTAAGAAATAGAAGGACCTACCAAACTATCATTGGAAATTGTAAGTGTTATTAGATCAGTAAGTAACTTGTAAAGGCCACCCATGTTGTTCTGCAATATGTGAAATCTCAAGCACAACAAATCTATGGAACAAACACAACAATTACTAGATATGCATGCAATAATATGTGTAAACTGTGCAAAATACTTGCAGCAGTGCTCTATTGATTTACTCAGAAGTAGAATACAATACAATAATTTCACAATGACTGAATAGTTTGAATTAACCAAGGAGGTCATTCAAATAGCCTGCATGGTGTAGCTGGTCTACACTAGGAGTCCTCATCATCAAATCAGTGGTAGTGTCATCAATGCACAAGTAACGGTCAACCAGGTGTCAAACTGAGTCTAACTGAATGTAGGTAGGTGTAACTGATGCATGGAGCACTAATGTAGTGAAGGATAATACAAGGAGGGCTCATGAGGAGCTTCCAGTAGTCATAATAGTCAAAATAGTCTCTTTGGATGTCCATCGGATTGTTTCAGTCAGTTAACTAGTCAATATGTCCTCAAATCAAGGAACAAATCCACAAATCAAGCAACTAACTGAGTGTGTCACTGGTGGTAGGTAAGAAAGGGCGCACTTTTTCATAGGAGATGAAAACAAGGCGCATCATGGACTAGGAGGGCTAGAACTGAGCAGAAACAAGCTCCCAGGGCTAGTAAACTAAGGACTAGGTGCTGGGAGACTACCATACTGATGACTGGGATGCATGCAAACATAAATATGATGGTGAGAATATCCTAACAACCCTCCACAAGCTATACTATGAGGTAAAAAATAAAAGATAGTGCCTTGGTTACTGAGACCAAGGGTCACCCCAATACAGAAAATAATCCAAAAATGCTAGAAAAAATATAAGTGAGGAAAGAGGGAAAACCCAGTGGGAAGAAAGTCCCCCCTCAAGTTGAACACTGAAGGATATACTATGTCTCCACCATAGTATAACTCACCCCCAACAGTGAATGGAGGTAAGAGAACTTCTTCTCAGTGAAGCTCTCGGTGAAGATGTCAGCAATTTGCTCTTCTGTAGGGAAATATTGCAGTACAATGGTTCTGTCATGCATAAGCTCTCGGATGTAGTGCGTGTGGATCTCGATAATGCTTGGTCCTTTGTCTCTGAACTGGATCCATCAAGATCTTTATAGCAATCTTATTGTCACAAAAAAGGACAGTAGAAGTGGTGCTACCAATATCAAACTCTGCTAGAATACCTTGCAACCAAACTGCATGAATGCAAGCGTTAACCGCTCCTTGATACTCTGCCTCTGTTGAAGATAAGGCAATGGCAGCCCGCTTTTTTCTTGACCAACAAATAGGCCTTGTGCTAATCATGAAAACATACCCAGAAGTGGACTTCCGATCAATGCTATCACCTGCCCAATCTGAATCAACGAATCCCACTAAATCTAGCTCGAAATCTGTAGCATAGTGTATGCCAAAGTGTCTAATACCTTGAACATAGTGCAAGATTCTCTTTGCTTCCCTCCAATGAAGCACATGGGGCTTCTGAATATATCTTGACACGACACTCATGGCATAATAAATATCAGGCCTAGAATGTGTCAAGTATAGAAGACTTCCGATCAACTATCGATAAAGTGTCGAATCCACCAATGGTGTGGAATCACCATCCTCAAGTCTTATTCCCGAGAGGAATGGGAATGGTTTTTCCTTACAATCTAACATATTAAACTTTTTTAGTAGGTCTAAAGCATATTTTTTCTGAGATATGGTGATTCCATCAAAATTTTGAGCAATCTCTAACCCAAGGAATTGCTTCAACAAGCCCAAATCACTCATGTCAAAAGCTAGATTTAAAGCAGTTTTTGTGTTGCCGATCGGAGCAAGATTGCTTCCAGTTATCAAAAGGTCATCAACATAAAGGACAATGATAAAAAAATTACCTTCATGCTGCTGTAGGTACACATTTGGATCTAATTTGCACCTTGCAAAATTCTGTGACAGAATGAAGAAATCCATCTTTGCATACCAAGCTCTTGGGGCCTGTTTTAAACCATACAATGATTTCTTCAGTTTGCACACTAATGTCAGATCTGATATGTATCCTTAGGTTGCTTCATGCAAATCTCTTCTTTCATATCTCCATGAAGAAATGAACTCTTCACATCCATATGGTGCACTTCCCAATGCTTAGATGCGGAAATTGTTAAAACTAGGAGGATAGAATCCATCTTTCCAACCGGTGCAAAGGTCTCGGTGTAGTCCACTCCTTGGACTTGGGAGAATCCTTTTGCAACCAACCTAGCTTTGTATTTCCAGGTTGAGCCATCTGCAACAACTTTAGTTTGGTAGACCCATTTGCATTGGACTAATTTCCTCCCAGGTGGAAGAGAAACTAGCTCCCATGTAGCATTTTTCTGAAGAGAACTGTACTCTTCATCCATGGCAGTTTTCCATCTCGGATATCGGTGGGCATGATAGTATGATTTAGGATCTGAACTTATCATCAAAAAACATTTTTCAGATAGTGAAGGATCAGTATATGAAAGAGCCATACCTTCTCTTTGAAATTATGCTCTAGTTCTTCTTGGATCGGTAGGATTTCCAATGTTAGAACCAGCATAATTGAGAGTCTTTTCTGCCCACTTTGGAAACTGAGGGGGCCCATCTGGATCTGAATATGAACCTGATATTTCATGTTCATTAATGTATGATAAAATATCAAAAATATCAGAATACAAATTTTCATCATCTTCTTCTGAATCTTCTTCTTGTGGAGGAGGCAATTCAACAGTTTCTTCCTCGACTAGTTTTAGATCTTGAAGCGGTTCTCCAAATTTGATACTTCGCTCGATGAATATATTTTTGGATTTGATATCCATGAGTTTGTAGCCTTTTGATTCTTCAGCTTATCCAATGAGGATGCACTCAGTACTCTTTGGATCTAAATATCTTCTCTTCCCAGTCGAAATTCTATCCCATGGAGGCTTTTTGAACTTGAACTTTTGATCAGTGGAAGCTAAATCAACTCCAAGAATTGGTAGATGGTTTCTTGTGATTTCCTTTGAACCAACAGGGTTGAGATCAAAACCAAAATCACCAAAATGTGCTTGAGACTTGAACTCAAGCGAATGGCAGTTTCCTCCATCTTCAATGAAACTACGAGAACATGTGCCAATGATCGAACAAAAGTGCATAGGAATCATGTGATCAAGGAGGGTGAATGCATCACCTCTAAAAACTGATTTAGCCTCCAAAACATTCAATAGATCATCATTCTGCACACCAAAAAACTCATGTGAAAGAGAGGATTTAAGGACCTCTTCATATTCTAGAGTATGAGCTAGCTTATCTTGCTCAGAATTCGAAATAGAAGACATTGAGAACATGAGTGTTGAATCTGCAATTTATTCTTCATATTGAACAACTTTATCATGAGATATGCTGGAGGCCGAGACATATTTAGAGAGAACACTCGAGTATGTATCATTGGGTTTGTTCTCCAAATGGCTAGCATGATCCTCTTCTTTCTGCTTTCCAAATTCTCTATCCAAATTGGTCCAGATATCTCTTGGATGTTCAACAGTATTAATGAGGTAGCGCATACTAGGAGACATAGCAATACACATTGCTCCAAAGGCTCTGTCACAATCATTTAGCCAATCATTCTCCTCTTCGTAGGAAGAAAAATCTCTCGTAATACCAATACACATATCAAAAAGACATCGCCTCTTCAAATATGCTATAATCTTTGGTTTCCACTCATCATAGTTGAATGGAGAGAGAGGATTAATTGCTTTCAAATCCATCAAAGAAGTTGTAATCTTTGAGAGAAACCTGCAGTTGTTATTGGAAAATCCACTCGAGCGGACGCGAGCCGGATCTCCCTAGCTCAATGTGAGTCTAGAACAAATAGAACATACTACAAACACATCTCCTAGATCTACTTAAGGACCAAGTACTAGATGTCTTACCTTTTTACTACGCAATCCTTTCTCCCGAATGTTGATCCACGTCCCACGGTTGTCAGATCCAAGCTAGAATACCTGTTAAGACAAAGAAACAAGAGAAACCAGTAAAATACATCTATACAATAAGCGATCTAAGTAAACAATTAAGCAAGTAAACTACACAATATCATTGCACATAAAAACAATATTGGTGGAAAGCATTTGTATTACTGCAAATAGAGGAGTACATGATAGAGATATAGAACTACAACCAAAGACTTAACGCAGTAGCCCTTCTCCGACCAAGCCAATTGCCATAACCTTCCAAGGAAGTATGAGCTCTCCAATAGGTGAATGGAGGTGTCTTAAGAGAGATTTCACCAGCATGTAGATACCATAGTCTTCCTCCCTTTGGGATGGGAGTGAGCCTCACTTATATAGGACTAAGTGGATAGGGTATGGATAGGATAGGTTGAGAGATGGTAGGAGAGAGATAGGGGATCCTCCCAAAGAGTTAGGGGTCGAGTACCATCTCTCCTAGAGGTCAGGGACAAGCCCCTAAATGGGTAAGTTTCGATAAGGATCTTGAATAGGCTATTTTTACCCATTAACAGACCTCGTCGCACCCTGCAGTGGAGCAAGATGCGACGTCGCATGTTGCTAATGTGCAACCTGCGACAACCCTTCAAAACCTAGCACAATGGGGTGCAAATCCTCCCAGGATGATTACTTAGTCCAGGTGACTTCAGGGATGTATACACTGAATCTGATGATGGGTAGATTTTAGGTGTAACAGAATGCCCCCCAAAGCATGAAGTTGTTAAGGATGTACAGGTGAAGTGCTTTGAAAGAAATAATGGCAATAGGCTCGACGGATGAAGGACACTGTTGCAGTACAACTGACTCTGAACGGACAATCTCATATGAAGTACAACATGGCTGCCAACCAATACATTGCAGATCCATGGTAGTAATGACCGACTGAACACAATCATGGCTACTAGACACAAGCGTAGATCCATGATGAGATGATAACACAGCCACGACCAATACAGGAGTGGATCCGTGTAATATTACTCAATTCAAATTCCATCGTAACCTGGGTAAAACATGACTCCCCAGGGTCTTCAAGCTGAACCTGCAATGATGCGAATCTATCCATGTGATTAAAAATTTCTTGACGTCAAACATGGTAGAAACCACTTGATTACCGACCATTTATGTAAACCGTTAACAAGTGCGAGGGAGATCACCATTAATGTCAATGATTCCCAAGGTATCACAATACATATCATCAAGTGTGAATAAATGATTTGAAGTCGAACGCAAGATGAAATCCTTCAATCAAGAGCCAATGATGTAAACTCATGATGAAAGCAAGGTAACCTGTCATTGAGACATGTAGGGCCAAGGTACTTGGTTGGTTTCTAGATTCAATCCTCGGATGATGAGTTGAAGTTGAAAAGGATGAATCCGTCGAAGGAGGACCATGATGAATCCCCCATCAATCGACACGAAACACGACAAAAGAGGTATAGAGTGGATCGGATGGTACAGTAACATGTAAGACTGACTCAAAGTAACAATGGCATGATGACGTGTGTACTGAATGTAGATGATAGATAGTGGATGTGTTCTTGAACATGGGCATGGCATGACTTGGCAGTATTGACACAATGAGAATGATGCAAACTTCTAATGCAACTGATGGTGGAAGCTTTCTCTGAATGACTAATAGGAGTAATAAGACTCAGAAAGTAAGCGGGGACTCATAGACAAACAGATGACCCAAGTAATGTATGCGAATGCAGGTGAGTGCCATGTTCAAGAACGACTATATACTGCCACTAAGGTATGTAACAAAAACACTTTCCTTTTTCCCCATCATGAATGATGAGTGCCTCATGTGTTTTTTACGAGCTTGATGAGGGTAACCAGATGCTCGGTATAGCTCATCTCATAGATGAGTCCAATCCCAAATATTTTTCGAACTTGGGATAGGAGGGGTTCGTCCCATGACGAGCCCTTCAATGTGAAAATTTAACGAGTCCATAGAAGGTAAACTCGGTCGTCATTTCATGTTTAGAGAGTCTGAAAAGAACTAAAGAAGACTCCAATGGTCCTTTTTTGTAAAGTTAGCCTCATCGCCCAAAAAAGGGTAAAACAACGTGGGAGAGGACTCTTCCAGTCATGATTGGCTGGAGTATTCCTTTTTCCTAATTTGTGCCTCCTGGTCCAAAAAAGGGGTAAACTATCACTAGGAAGGCGACCATTCAAATACTTTAACAAGCGTGAATGCGACAAGTTCGCTTGGCAATCTTTTCATTTTTCTAGAGCCTGAAAAGAGCTTAACGGTAGACTCTGGGGGGTGTCTTTTTCCATGGAAGTTTAACGAGCTCGGAAAAGTGATAAATCATAACTCGGTACTTGTTCTCATAGTTATGTGAGTACGAGAACAAACGAAGAGTAAACTCATCCTCATGCAATAATTACGACTAACCAAAAATAATAATGACAAAACATTCAAAGGGGTGTTCATACCTGTAGTTACCATTGGCGATGCAAGAAATGGCACAAAAGACCACTTTACGACTCCTGTACACTAGAGAAAGTGTCAAATAGTCCCAAATATAATGACAAATGGTCAAAACTATAGTAAATGGCCCAAAAGCATCAAAATATTTGAAAATGAATATTCCATTCTATTTATAAATAGAAATATGGACCAAAATAGATTTCATTGTTCAAATTGCCAATTTGGGTGGAGAAGTACCAATTTGGAGCCAAAACTTCCTTTGCCAATTTCGTGAGCTACAATCCGCCATTTCACCAACCATCTGGATCAAATAGGCCTAAAATTCATCCAACAACTTTCCAGTGGTTTAGTTTTTGCTTTTATGTCCATTTTTTGGGTTTTTGATGGTGTTATGGAGGGCTTTATGCGCCCTCGGCTCGTCGCAGGTTGCCTTTTCGGGACCTGCGACGAGACCGAGTCGTCACAAGTCTCGAAAATGAGAGGTGCGACGACATCGTACTGTACCTAAACATACAGCACGACGACAGAAAACCACAAGCCAAACATCAAAAAGAAATAAAAAATGGACTTCTGAGGGTTGAAGCAGGACCTAACAATGTTTAAATGTCCTTCTTGGCAAGTTACCAGCTAGCCAATATGGTATTGGAGTGGCGAGAGAGAGAACACAAACTCGAGGATGAACAAGCCATGAATGATCCACAATGCATGGATGCTTTGAGAAATTGTGGGTTACTCAAGTTCTTTGAGATCCAGGGGATGAGATCCCAAATCCCACTACTGACACACATGCTCGAGAGTTGGGATGCGGCCCAACAGTACTTTTTGATAGGTGAGCATATCCTCACGATAGACATTGAGGATATCTACTTTCTCACTGGTTTATCCCGAAGAGGGGACACTGTACATCTTATTGGGACACGGGCCAGTGATCGTACAATTGAGGACATGGTGTCACAACACTGTGTTGCTACTTCTCATCCTTCCAGTGGAAAGATTCTCATCAGGGATGTGGTGAGCCGTCCACTGTGGACCATATTGCTTACTGTTACTAGGGTGGCGGGTAGCCAAGCCCCACACACAGCTACTCGGACCCAGATGCTGTATGCGGAGGACTGTATGTCCCCCATGGTTTTCAACTGGTTCGAGGGTCTCTTCGCAAACATCCGAGCTCAGCTGACCAAGTGTCGGCAAGAGGAGCTCAAGCAGTTTGGGTATGGATCGATCATAGTGTCGTTCCTCTTAGAGAGGATTCCTCTTCTATGTCCGTAGTTGGTACTTGATGACAGGGAGCCCAGGGATCCCCATATGCTCAGATGGGCTGAGGTCATGACCCGTCATGGTGGCGGGCCCAACATTAGCTTTGGTCCTGAGTTTTTCAGCTGGCTAGAGGGCCAGTTACTTATGGTCGAGGACTTTCCATACAACGACACGGACTTCCAAGAGGATCCCAACTTGGTGCTGCCAGAGGGTGCAGCATGGGGTGACCTAGGTGAGAACAAAACCCTTGTATTTTTAGTTTTGTATATTATATCATTTTTTTGATGCAGTGCTGACAAGTATATAATATGTGTGTGCAGATGTGCGCCCCGTACGGCCGGTGGGTCTCTCCCTTCTGGCAAGGAGAGACAGAGGCGGGGAGGCAGTCGTTCCTACAGGGGCTCATGCTGCCATCGAGGAGATGGAGGAGGTGTACAGGAACCTCTCCCAGCTGACTGTGGAGGTACTAGAGCCAGCTATTGATGACTTACCGAGGCCCATGCAGAGATTTGGGTTTGGAGCGTCTGTGCGCTTCAACGCCTTACTCCGCAAGGTGGCTCGGACCGTAGACTGTTTCCTCACCCAGCGGCAGCATGTCGTCCGTGCTAGGGGTGGTGTATGGGTTAGGGGCCAGGCCTAATGACGCTATCATAATTGTACTGAGAGCTTAGAGGCCTCATATTTTGTACTACTGAAAGCTATGATGCTTTAGATTTTTGTAGAGACTCACTGAAATCCATCGTGCTTCAGATTTTGTACCAGCACTACTTTTTGAGCGATATATATATATATAGACATTATCGGCGATTTATACATTATGTGTTTTTAAAATGATTAGTGATGTGATCTTGTTTACATGTTTTCTTTTATACATTATATTTACATGTCATGAATGATTTTACATATTATGGATATTATGTGTGTGTGATGTACCAATCCAAAATGAAGTTGGCCATCGAGTCAGCAACTATGTTTAACTCCCGTGGAATGTGCAGGTATTGAATGGATTCAAATGACCTTTCCAGGAGACGTACTCGTCTGAAGAGACGGAGTAAGGTGGGATCACGGATGGCGTACAACTAGTTTAGATGGGAAACCACTAATTGAGAATCCATTTGGATGACAATGTGGTTCATACCCAAGGAAATGGCGCTAGTTAGGGTTTCAATCACTGCCTCATATTCTATGGCAAACCCTAGGAAACTTCCTCCTGAGCTAATGAGATCACCTGTTGGGGAATATAGTACCCAGGCTGCCAAAGCAAGGTTACGGGTATTCCGGCTGGTGCCGTCCGCGAATCCATAGCACGTTGCCATCTGCACATGCAGACAGAACATGGTATAAGAAGCGGAAACAAGACCGAAAGACACTCAAAAAAGAAATGCGTCACACCACACAAAAACACAAAAACATGCCATGTACAATATATACAAGTAAGTCTATGCATGAGGGATCAAGCATAGTATCTCTTCAGGTAAATCCCATTGCGGGGTTCACCCAAAGAGATTCCGTCATAGTCTTCAAGCTTGTAGGCTCCTTTCTCCAAAACACGTTTGACTATGTAAGGTCCATGCCACATGGACTCGAACTTCCCTGCTCCTAGTTTGTCGTGCTTCCAGTCATAAGTAAGCACCAGGTCACCCTCGTTAAAGATACGAGGTTCAACTGACTTATCGTATTAGGATTTGATGCATTTCTTGTGCACTTCATTAGCAAGAGCGGCATCTCGGCGAGACTCGTCAAATTTGTCTAAGTGCAAGAGACATTCTTCCTCAGCAGTAGTGTTAGGAAGAAGTTCGACAGCGAGTTGTAGAGACGAAATTTCGCACTCTATCGACAGAACAACCTTCAATCCATATACCAATTGGAAAGGAGTGAAGCCTGTGGCGGTTTTGACAGAAGTTCGGTAGGCCCATAATGCTGAAAAAGAGCATGTTGTGCCAATTGGACTTATGTGTCCCTACCATCCTTTGGATCATAGTTTTCAAGACCTTGTTAATGGCCTCGACCTGTCCATTGGATTGCGGGTAGTAGGGTGTTGAATTTTCATGGCTAAAACCCAACCTGTCGCTCAATTCATCAACCATATGGTTCTGAAAATGAGAACAATGATCGGTAACAATTGCCTGAGGAAATCCGAACCATGCTATTACAGGATTGAACATGAAGAGTGCGGTGGTTTTGCTGTCGTTCTCGTATGTAGGCATAGCTTTGGCCCACTTTGTGAAGTAATCCATAGCTACAATGATGTAACTATGCCCCCCGGCTGAGGTAGGATTACAATGCATAAAATCAATGCCCCATTTTGTGAATGGGCCAACGGAAATAACCGGATGTAACGGGGCAGGATGAGTGCGCTTCTTCGTATGGAAGTGTTGGTAAGGAGGACATTTTTTTACAGCCTCAATACAATCTTTGAAGATAGTAGGCCAGAAATATCCTGCGCGCAAAATCTTCTGGGCTATAGCCATCCCAGAGAGGTGATCGCCACATGCGCCAACGTGACAGTCATTCAGAATGCGTTCAGCCTCATCATGAGTGAGACAACGTCGAAGAATTGAATCAATTCCACGACGATACAAAGTATCATTAATGATTAAATAATACTTTGCATGGCGACGTATCTTACGACGGTCGTCACGAGAGAGTTGAGGGTTGAAGCGTTGGGTTTGAAGATACAATGAGATATCTCCATACCAGGGGTCAGTCGTATTGATGAGAAACAATGATTCATCCGGAAAGGAGTCATTGTGCTCAACTTTTACATCAGGACGGGGAAGGTCGCAAATGAGCTCGACAAACACCAAAGATTTCTTAGACTTAGCTTTCTTGAAAAGAAGATCAAATTCTTGTAGTATCACAATCCAACGTGAATACTTGCCCCCAAGCACCTGCCATGTCAGTACGTGGTACATGGGGTTCGAGTCGGAAATGATAGTGGTGGTGCGGAGCAAGATGTAGTGCCGGAACTTCTGGACGGCGATGACCACTCCGAATGCGAGTTTTTCGACATGTGAATATCTAGTTTCAGTGTCCGCTAGACCCTTACTTGCATAGTATATTACATGTTCTTTGGATGTTTTGATCCTCCTGTACCAAAACCATGGCAATAGTGGTAGCAGAAGCGGCGAGATATAAGATGTAATCTCGATAACAATTAGGCGGTTGGAGCACGGGGGTATGCGTGATGGCATGTTTGATACTGTCAAAGGATTTTTGAGCTTGATCACCCCAAATGAACGGGACATCCTTCTTGAGCAGTCTCATATAGCCCTGAGTCTTCTCCACAAAATTGCAAACAAAATGTCTTAAGTAAGTCGCCTTCCCCTGGAGACTTTGAAGTTCCGTCACATCAGTCGGGGGTGGTAGGTCGATGATGGCCTCCACCTTTAAGGGATCAATGCGGATCCCCTCCTTCGAAATGATAAATCCTAAGAGGCGTCCGGACTCAACGCAAAAGATACACTTATGAGGATTCAGACGGATATTGTACCGTCTGCATCTGAGGAAAATGGCCGTCAGATGATCAATGTGGAACTCGTGCTGCTTTGAATGAGCAGGGAGATCGTCTAGATAAGGTTCCACAAAGTCCTTAATGTCATGGAAAGCATACGACATAGCCCGCTGAAACGTGGCGCCAACATTTTTAAGTCCAAACGGGAGTTTGCGGTATGCAAACGTTCCCCACGGGCAGATGAAAGCCGTCTTATGTTGGTCAGCTGGGTTGATCTCAATTTGGTTGTAGCCAGAAAAGCCATCCATGAATGAGAAGATGATGCTTCCGGCACAGTTGTCGATGATTTGGTCGATGAAGGGGGTCGGGTAGTTGTCTTTTGGACAAGCCCGATTAAGGTCCCGATAATCAACACAGACGCGAATAATGCCCTGCCTTTTGTTCACAGGAATGACGTTTGAGACCCAATCCGTCAATGGGACAGGATAAATAAAACCAGCCTTTAAGAGCTTTTCAATTTCTGCCTTTATTGCCGTCGTCTTCCGGGGGTGTACCCGTCGCAACTTTTGGCGTACAGGTTTGATGTTGGGATAGGTTTTTATTTCATGAGAAACAATTGAGGGGTCTATCCCAGGCATCTCCTCATAGGACTAAGCAAATACATCTCGAAATTGCTTGAACAAGGCCTTGGTAACAATGATTTCTTGAGGGGAACACTTCTGGCCTATGCGAATGTGTTCCACTATACCAGGTTTCATCGAGAAGTCTACCGGGGTGGTTTGCTCAATGTTGGCTAAGTTTCCCTCCGTGTCTGTAAGACATGTAAGGATGGGGGAATGAGGGGATGGGTAGATATCTGGTGAAAAGAGGGTATGGATGTTGTTCTCTATGTATTCCAAAGGAGGAAGAAAAGATGACCTATGATGGAGATCATCCCACAGACTGTCGTCAGCATTCATTACTTCCATGATGGACTCGTCTGAATGAAAAGTCTGAAGTAAGAGGTTAGGTAGAGAGGACATCCGTCATAGAGAACAAGATGGAGAGGCCATGGTTAAATGGTCTTCCAATGCTGATTGGATAGCCTCATAAATACGTTCAGTGGGTGACAAAGGCATCATATGTCCAAGCATGTGTGTTGTGGCTTCATTCGGTACAATCCAAGCATCGTAAGAGTGAGATAAAATCTCTGTGGAGATCATGTTCACCGTAGCAACATGATTAGGGGGGTCTGCGGCTGGAAAAACGCCCATGAGAGATGAATCTTTCAAAAGGCCAACCCCTACACTCTCATACTGTTTTGACATCTGTCCAATGGAAGGAACATGGTCACTAGGATGAGTAGTGGCGTTCGGTGTACACAAATCTAACTGGTCGATAGTAACAATTTGTCCTTGGTGGGGGAATTGTACTATGCGAAAGACTGAAGAGGCTACCGCCTGCATGGTGTAAAACCAATTGTGACCAAACAAGAGATTATAATCTAACGGGGCTGAAACCACTTGCACATTAATGGTTACGGTCTTTCCGCCCAACTCAACTGCAAGAGCTTATAAGAGCCCATGAGGTTGGAAGCCACGCCTGTCGAATGCCTTCAACATGGTAGGAGAACGATTCAATTCAGGGGAGCCAATGGCTCTCCAAAAGGAGATGGACATGACAGAAGTGGGGGATCCTTTGTCCAAAAGGGTACGATGGACAATCTTCCCAGCAATGTTCACAGAAACTTGGAATGCGAGCTGGTGTGAGAGCCTCGACTTAAAGTTGTCAAGTCGGAACATGGTGGTGTTCGAGGAATCTGGGTCAACTGCACCAATGGCTGCAAGGAGAATTTTGCGTTGATTGGGACAATTCTACAAAACTTCCAGGGTAGACATGGCGCAAGGAGCTTCGGCCAAGTCTTCTACGATATTGTAATTTTGTGCCGCTCGAGCATTAGGATTGAAAACAACTTTTCGAATCGTACTCTTGGGCGGTCGCAATATCGAGTCTAAGGAGGGATTCTCAATAGTGAGAGAAGTTGATGGTACAGTGACATCGGTTAGGGAGTCGGAAGCTTTTTCAGCATTACTTCCAGTGGATTCCTTTGAAGGGACCGGTTCATAAGATCACGAGCGAGTATTTAAATTGATCGCCTCGTTATGCAACATGAGAACATGCGCGGTATTGGATGGTTCCCCCTGGGATGGGGGGTTTGAGCAATCATCTGTTGGTTTTGAGCCGAAAATGGATCATTGAGGACTGCGGGAGTTGGTTTACCCCTAAGAAACTTTTGCACTTTATCTCTAAGGGGACACTCTTTGGAGAAATGGTCATCTCCACACAGTAAACAAGGATACTTCAGTTTCCTTTTCTGCTTGGTATCGTCAGGAGTGCTCTTTGGTTCTTGATGGGCATAAGACTTTTTGGGTTCCATTTATTGTTCTTCTTCTTGCCATTAAACTTCTAAGATGAAGCTAATTGGACAGAATTCACCTCTTCAGTTACAGCAGGAGTGGTGGACTTGGTGGTGCTGTGGCCAGCCGGAGCCGAGTTGGATGATCCAATAGTGCTAACAGTAGGCTGGGTGTTAAGCGAACCAATGATTCCATCAGTTTGGGGTCCCTTATGTGGTTTCATGGGGTCATTGACATCACAGGGTGCGTCAGGAAGAATGTTGAATAGAGTGCCAGATTGAGTGTAGACCAGGTCTAGCAGATGGGCACTCGCAATGGCTTGTTCTTCGGTGACAACACCTCTCATGGCGACATCTTTTGCTATGGTGGGAATGAGCAATTTTGTAAACCAGTATGCTACGAGCTGATCTGGAATTGGAGCTTTAATGAGACGTCATCTCCTTAGCCACTCGTGGATATGATCCGAAATGTGAGTGGCAGTATTCTAACAGAGTGAGGTTAAAAGCTCAATAGCAGTCTCGTACTGTATAGGCATCTTGAAGTGCGTCAAAAAGTTCATAGCAAGAGAGCCAAAATCAGGAAAAGAGTGGGGTGGAAACTCAATGTACCACTTGGCAGCCGAACCGGTGAGAGTCCTTTGAAACAATCTAAGACGAATTGAATCATCCATTAAGGAATTAGATGAACACCATAAGTGGTATGTTATCACATGGTTTTTAGGGTCTTCACCCGGCTTGCCATCAAACTTGGGGATATCAAACGGAAGTTTCACCGGAATCTGTGGCTAGTTAGATCCATGGTAAATAGGATCGTTGGTTAAATGGGAGAGGTCAGGAAGGTCCAAAGTAGCCATGAAGGGCAGCTATGGATTAGGCTACGCGTATTGATAATACAGATAAGGCGTGTAAGGACTAAACTGACCGTAAGGTGTATCGGGATGAAACTGACCATACGGGGGTGTGCCGCTCGGACCGTAAGGAGGTCCGCCACCATAAGGTGCTCCATTCCAATAACGTGGGGGTCCACCTCCACCTCTGAGAGGGGGTGGAGGTCTGCCGCCACCATTGGGAGGAGGTGGGGGTCCATAACCGTAATAAGGTGGCCCACCACCGCCTCCGCCTGGAGGGGGTGGTGGGCCAATTCCGCCGCTAGAGTGATGGGGGCCCCCACCACCTCCACAGCCGAAAGGATGAGGGTCTCCACCACCACCACCACCACCATAGTAATTAGGTCCTCCACCACCGTTTCCTAGAGGGGGTGGTGGACCACCGCCGCCACCCGAAGGGAAATGTCCTCCTCCACCATGATAGGGTGGTCCCCCGCCGCCTCCGCCGGTAGGGGGTGGTAGACCATTCCCACCACTGCCGGAGGGGTGAGGGATGTTGTAGGTAAAATGAGGTGGGCCTCCACCAATGTTAGGTGGGGGCCCGACGCGTCCAGCAGGAGGTGGGGGAGGACCGATCGGGGGTGGTGGTACTTGAGGGATAGTCGGTTGGGGTCCGTGTTGCAACACAGGTTGTTGTCCCCATAGAGTGTATGGATTCCCGGGATAAGGTATCCTGTATGGTGCATTTCGGGGATTAGGTTGGCCTGGCACAGGGTTAACGGAGCCTGGATACGCTTGACTCCATGAGGGTTGAGTTACATTTGACGGCCCTTCAACATGAGATAATCCCGTGGTGGATGGTCTAGCGGGTTGGGAAAATCCAACGGAAGGCACGTTGAAGATTCCACCGCCTACGTTCTGGTTAGGAAATGGGGGTTTCCCCCCAGCCACAACAAGTCGACCACTAGTCAAAGGTTGAACCAACGTAGGTTGTTGACTAGCTACCGTGGTAATAACATTACCAATAAGATAATCCATGGGAATGGAATACCCTCCCCTCGAATTTTGAGGTGGGGGAGGAATTAGTAAAGTAACCGTGGTAGTGACAGGTGTGTTGGACTGTTGTCCTTCCACCGGTTGGTTCACTTGAGGTGCAGGACTGGACTCCTGCGAGGGTTGACCAGTCTTGTTAGTGGTCACGTGGTGGGGTGCTTCAGGTGATCTGAAAGATATCGAATGAACTAGGATGTTTCTGTCGTCAAATCTTATTTGGAAATGGAGATTATGGAACTCTTCAGAGTGTTGTCCGAGACTTTGTCTTCGGAGCTCATCTCCTTTAATACGTAACTGTTCCAAACGTTCATGGATGGGGCCGAAAATCTCGGCAGGGTCAGGCCTATAGTAAGGCCTAGAGAACTCTGGAGTAGTCCAGTTAGGTGGGGATGAGATGGCAAAATGAGCCACTGGGTGGTCTGTAGAAGATGTCCAATAAGCTGCTGAAGGACCAACAGCTGCTGTAGGGTCGTCCTAGGGTCGGTTTATCCATTCCAACGATCCAGGTTCCCTCTGGATGATGGCAGAAAGGTTTTGTGAAGCGGGGGTGTGTGCTTCTTCATCCTATGGGGGATGAGAGGCAGGTGAATCTGGTGGAAACAAAAGTCTGCCAACATTCAAAGTGGGGTTCTCCACTTTAGTAACTATGACTGTGTTACGCTGATCCATTCTTACCCTCGAAATAACCTCCAGATTAAGGGGATATTCGGGTGATAAGTTCAAGATCCTATGGGACCTTCTCCAGGGAAAATCCGCTAGAGTATTAGGAAAATCAGCCAGAAAGGCCAAAATAATGTTTCTCCTAAGGGTATGCTAAAAGAAAAGCAGTCCAGAAAAACCTACTCAAACTAAGGAAACAAGCAAACTTATGTGACAGAGTGGATTCAAAACTCTAAAACCTCACGGTATTATCAAGGCATTGCAAACCGCGATATACTGCAGGGTCCAACAATATGACGCGACAAGGAGGATTGGAACCATACCCTTGCCTGCATACCCTATTAACTGGACAGTACGTGCGTGCTAATCTCCCCAAGTGCTTTTCTCAGTGTATTGCTTTGCCAAGATGGCCAAATGGTTAACTTAGTTGGTTTCAGGAATCCTAATGGTGTCTCTTGATATAC
The DNA here is from genome assembly GCA_027924585.1 of Larix kaempferi. Classification (NCBI taxonomy): domain Eukaryota; kingdom Viridiplantae; phylum Streptophyta; class Pinopsida; order Pinales; family Pinaceae; genus Larix; species Larix kaempferi. Next base: position 65,782 of record BSBM01000137.1, read on the forward strand.
GCAAGGTACGTGGGAGCTCAAATCCGTAGTGGTGCTGTCTAATGCACAACCGTTCGGCAAAAGACCTTCCGATATACATGTCGAGTATGTGATACTCCCTTCGATATACGCCAAGTAGGGATTATGGTACTTGGTGGGTACGTAAAGGAGCTCGATATACCGATGCACGTGGAAGACTACAATACCCCCGGGATACAGTGCTGGCAAATAATGACAGCTGCCATGCTTAACGACGTCGGAACACGTCTCTAATGTGGACCTAGAACCCTAGAGACCCGATTTAGAATCGTTTTCTAGCCCTAGAGACCTATTCTAGCCCTGGAGACCTAATCTAGCCTTATAGAACCTAATCTAGCTTATAGACCCTTATCTAGCCCTAAAACTTAAACAAAAACAAATCTAGCACTATAAAGCCTAATGTGGACCTAGAACCCTAGAGACCTGATCTAGAATCCTTATCTATCCTGAGAGACCTAATCTAGCCCTTAAGACCTAATCTAGACATATAGAACCTAATCTAGCTAAGGACCCTTATCTAGCCCTAGAAACCAAACAAAAACAAATCTAGCCCTAGAAAGCCTAATGTGGACCTAGAACCCTATAGCCCTGATCTAGAATCCTTATCTATCCCTAGAGACCTAATCTATCCCTGGAGACCTAATCTAGACATATAGAACCTAATCTAACTTATAGACCCTAATCTAGCCCTAGAAAGCCTAATGTGGACCTAGAACCCTTGAGGCCCGATCTAGAATCCTTATCTATCCCTAGAGACCTAATCTAACCTTGGAGACCTGATCTAGCCATATAGAAACTAATTTAGCTTATAGACCCTGATCTAGCCCTAGAAACCAGACAAAACAAATCTATCCCTGGAAATCCTAATGTGGACATAGAACCCTAGAGACCTGATTTATAATCCTTATTTAGCCATAGAGACCTAATCTATCCCTGGAGACCTAATCTAGACATATAGAACCTAATCTAGCGTATAGACCTTGATTTAACCCTAGAAGCTAGACAAAAACAAATCTAGTCCTGGAAAGCCTAATGTGGACCTAGAACCCTAGAGACACCTAACACCCGGTGGCCATTCAGGGACACTTTGAGAATTTGCTTCCGAGGCATGGAACTTGAACTAGCATGCATAACAGGGTTCTGTTAGCTCCCACACGTGCATATGGCCATTGCGGATGTGTTCACAATGGCCACGATCGCCTGGGAGCCTTCAGTTCAAAACTGACCCACTTGTGCAAAATTGGCATGGCCTTCATTGAGCAAAACCCTAGTTCTAGAAATGGCACAATAGCACCATTTCCAAGCGATTTAGTCATGATGGGGGGGGGCTAGCTGAAAATCTTGAATTTATCGGAATCAGTAGCTTCGTGCTCGGAGTCACAGTTTTGGTTTTATTCCCATTTTTGCTTGGCACCCCGTGGTTGTTCAGGGGCACTTTGAGAATTTGGCCCGGGAGCACAAAACCCAAATGAGTGAGTGGAATGGGGTTTCGTCATCTCCCATATGTGCATATGGCCATTGTGGATGTGTTCATGATGGCTACGGTCACCTAGGAGCCTTCGGTTTAAAATTGACCCCCTTGTGCAAAATTGGCATGGCCTTCACTGGGCAAAACCTTAATTCCAGAGATGGCACAATAGCATCGTTTCCGGGTTATTGAGTTGCAATCGGGGGGAGTGTATCGCCCAACTGGAACTTAGCATCCCGAATCCATCATAATGGACGGCTTCATGACTGAAGTCACAGTTTCGGTTCTATGTCCATTTTTTCTTGGCATCCAGTGGCCATTCATGGACACTTTAAGAATTTTCTCGAGGGGCACGGAACCTGAATCGGCGAGTAGAATGGGGTTCTGTCAGCTCCCACATGTGCATATGGCCATGCTAGATGTGTTCACGATGGCGAGTCACCCGAGAGCCTTTGGTTCAAAATTGGCATGGCCTTCACTTAACAAAACCCTAGTTTTGGAGATGGCACAATAAAACCATTTTTGAGAAATTGAGTCGCAATGGGGGGTCCTCCAGCTGAAACACGACGTGTCGAATCCATCGGAATCGTCGACTTCATGATCAGAGTCACGATTTGGTTCTATGGCCATTTTGTCTAGACACCCCGTGGTCGTTCATGGACACTTCGAGAATTTGCTTTGGGGGAACATAACCGGAACCGGTGAAAAGAACAGGGTTACGTCAGCTCCCACACATGCATATGGCCATTGTGGATGTCTTCAAGACAACCGACCATTTCCTGAGAGCTTTTGGTTCAAAATTCACCCCCTTGTGCAAAATTGGCATGGCCTTCACTCAGAAAAACCCTAGTTCTGGAGACGACACAATAGCACCGTTTTTGGGCGACTGAGTCACGATGGGGGGGGGTAGCTGGAACTTTATGCCCCGAATCCATCGGAATCGACGGATTCGCAACCGGAGACACGGTTTTGGTTCTAGGACCATTTTTTCCTGGCACCCTTTGGTTGTTCATGGGCTCTTGAGAATTTTCTCTGGGGGCACAAAACCCAAACAAGCAAGAAGAATAGGTTTCCGTCAGCTCCCACATGTGCATATGGCCATTGTTGATGTGTTCACGATGGCCACGGTCTCTCAGAAGCCTTCATTTCAAAATTGACCCCTTGTGCAAAATTCTCAAGGCATTCACTGAGCAAAACCCTAGTTCTGGATATGGCACAATAACACTGTTTTTGGGCGATTGAGTCATGGTGGGGGGGTGATGGACTCCAGGAATGTATACCTTTTTGAGGTAGATATACCCGGAGTGTACTTTAAATATCGACCAGGGAGTGTACAAACTTGAGAGGTACTCAGCACTGTATGCGCACTATGAGGTAATCTTTGTCGTTCTAAGTGTCCTATATGTTCTAAAGTATATTCTAGGGAAGCAAGAAATATTGTTCTAGGAAAACTAGAAAGCATAAAATGGGAGCATGTAAATCCTATCTTATCAAAGAAAGAAATGAAATCTGATAAATCTACTTTACCAAATTGAATGTTGAAAATAGATAAATCTATTCTATCAAATTGAATGCTGAAAACCGATAAATCTATCTTATCAAATTGAATGTTGAAAACTGATAAATCTAATCTATCAAATTGAATGCTGAAAACTGATAAATGTAATCTATCAAATTGAGAAAGGGAAGCATGCATAACTTTGATTTAAGAAGCTTGAATCTAATATAAAAAGGTAGAGATCCATTCTATCAGTAATCACCAATAATTATCTTAGAAGCACGAAAACAAAGATCTGATATTTTTTCTGGAAATGTTATCAAAACGTGGAAATTTAGATATGAAATTCGCTTGTGCGGATGGCATGTACAAGACTACAGACAGTGTGTTACAAAACTACAGACACAGTGTTATTGAACTACGAAAGAAAAGTGCTTGTGCTAAAATTGAAATCTGATATTTAAATGGATGCTGAAGTTAATTCACGTGCAATGATAATGGAAATAATTAATGGAATGCATGAGAAATACCTGAAATAGAACACAAAATTCCTGATCTACGTATTGAGGGGGCCCTCTCCAACATGTATTTCAGGAGGGAAAGAAACTTATGAACTCATGAGATTAATAGAACGCTAGTCTTTTATTACCATTTCATATATCCATGCTACAAAAAATGTAAAACAAAAACATCTTAACTGCAAAAAAATGTTGAAGATTGTTTTTTAGAAAATGTCTCCAGACCCCCTTCTACTCAAGAGGTACCTATTTATGATTACATCTAACCTAGCTCTACATAGAAAATAACGATCCTGGTTAACATTATTCTTTCCTATAAATTAGTAGGAAATGGGGTCGTTGTGTCTCCTGCGATCTTCAGTTTGGAGCTTGGTCACTTGTTATTTTTCCATGTCACCTGCGCCCTGTCACACATGTCTTTATTCATATGATTACTAATTATAAATGCTAAAATATAATAAAATATAATCGCTAAATTTCTTTATTTAATCATCAACCAAAATGCATTCTCCCCTACAAAGAGGTGCTTTCTTATCCTTTCTTTTCTTATGCGTGGCATTTGTAAGTAGTATGGAGTATTTATATCCTAGGTTCATCATCTCCCCCGAACTTGAAGATGTTACCTATCCTTGGGTGACTCATCCAACTCCATGCTGGCCTCCTTGATATCCCAGGAAACAACTCTAAGAGCCCCTGCTTGTCTGTAATAACCTTGGCTCTGTTCCTCTTTGGCCCAGGTCCTTTTTTCCTCATCCTCATCGATTTGTTCCTTAATAGCCAGAGGAAGAAAGAAAAGTGGGCTTAATTTCATTCCTATCCATTTGAGTTGTTTCTTTATCAATGACTCCTTGTACAACTTTTCTCTGGTGAGTGCGACTTCCAGCCTATGGGGGGAGTGAGGCTCCCTTTTTTCAAGTCCTTTGAAATTCTTTTCCACCTATCATTGATAGCTTCCTGAACTTCGCTGAAGGTGCTTTGGGTGGTGTTGTCGAAGTGTGATATTGCTTCCTGCTGCTTCTCAAACAATATGGGAATCAAATCCTCATCGGAGGTTATATCAAGGTGGTCCTGAATCACCTTTTCGGGATGTGTAGCTTCAGCCCCTAGCCATGGTGGATTCTGGAGTCATAACGTCTGCATACGATCTTCGCTTGGGGTGCTTGATATCCCATTGGAAAGGGCTATCTGATATTTATAAATCTCATCTAGGGTCCAGTGCATGTCGGTGGTATCCATTACACCTCGGAAATCGCTAAAAAGCGTCGTTTAAGGCCTTAAAATGACCTAGAAGTTCAAGACCTGAAAAAATGTAGAAAAATTACTAGAAATTTGTCAAAATGGAAAAATGTTTTGAGCCAGTGGAATAGGTGGGTGGCCACCTATATCCACCTAGATCAATCCTCCCCCCTTAGGAAGCAATGGTATCCATTGCATTGAGTACCCCCACCAAATGGGGAAACTTCTGTTGAACTTGACTAATGGTGATCCACTTTCCTTGGTGGAGTAGCTACCCTGCTTTGACAACCCGATATAGTTGGATCTTCTGCTGGAGGGTGCCCTTAACCCATGTGTCCATGATTTGATCAGTGGTTTCCTGTTCCATGCAGTCAGGTTTAATCTTTATAGGTGTTAGTTGATCTTCCACCTCTGATGTGTCATATAATGGTGGAAAATACGGGTGAAGGAGATCCACATTAAATACTGGGTGCAGGCCAAGGAATGGAGGAATGTTTAATTTGAAGGCATTCTCATCGACTTCCTTAGTGATGGTGTATGGCCCATATTGAAGTGGATGAAGCTTGTGGTGGGGTCCTGTGAGCATCTCTTTCTGCAAATGAAACCAAACCTTAGCACCCACCTAGAACTTGTGTGGAATTTAATGTTGGTCATGTCGTTGCTTGTGCTTGGTATTGGATTTTTCCAAAATGTCATGCACCTGGTTGCGGATTTGTTGGATTTGTTCAATAAATCTGGTGTCCTTATCAACCTCAATATTATCATGGGAAGATTCCTCCTGTGCATATGTAATGGGAAGAGATACATCAATTGGGGCCAGTGGTTGGAACCCCAGGGACACTTGAAAATGGCTATGGTTGGTGGAGCTATGAAGGGATATGTTATAGGTATGTTGAACATATGGAAGGCTCTCATCCCATGTGTGGGGATGTTTAGAATTGTACATTCTCAGAATATGCACAATCATCCATTTGACTACCTCTGTTTCGCCATCAGTCCAGGGGTGGAAGGCAGTTGAGTTGAATTGATGAGCTTGGTATCCATCAATGACCATAGGCTAGAATAGAAGGTGCTTAGGAACCTTATTTATCGCTCTGAAGTGATATCCCGTGGAAACTCGAAATGAACCCAATGCCCTCGAAGAATATCTTAGCAGTGGCTTCGGTGGAAATGCTCTTCTTGCAAGCTATTATAATGGCCATCTTAGAGAAGTGATCCACGAACACAAAAACGTAGTCATTACCATGCTTAGGTGAAGGTGGTCCTCACATGTAATCCATGGAGATGGACTCCCATGGCCCATTGGGAGTAGGAAGAGGAGTGTACAACCTCTGCTTCTTGATGGCAGGTTTTGTGATGGTCCAGGAAGTGCAGGATCTGATATATCGATGGACATATTGTTGGATCTTGGGCCAATAAAAATACTTCTGAAATACAACCACTATATTTTTGGTGCCAAAGTTCCCTGCCACCCAACTATAATGCGCTTCTCAAATCATCTTTGCATGATTGCTTGAAGGAAAAAAGAGATGGATTAGGTGGCATAATAATCCTTCCTAGAGATGAAAGTATGTCACTAGTGTTCCTGCACATAGTTCTTATTAGATGGAAGCAAATTCGGGGTCACTGTCATATAGTTGAGGCCACTTGGAGGTCTCATGGCCACAAGAGTTGAGCACCATGGTCAGTGTTTCTAGTGGAGGCTGGATGAGGCAATCGACGACTCGATTGGTGTTTCCCTTCTTATATTTAATGTTCAGGTGGAATTACTGCAAGTAGGTGGACCAATTTTGGTGGTGGTCATTATATAAAATTTCCTTGGGTTTGCATGAACTGGAGAGGCTTGTGATCAGTGTGGATAACCATCTCTTTTCCTAAGATGCAATGCTTCCACTATCGGCAGGCTTGGACAATGGAATACATTTCCTTGTCATAGGTGGGGTACTTGCAGACTGTATCTGAAAGCGTCTCACTGTGATACACCACTAGATGTCCATACTAAGTGAGGACTGCACCAACATCATAGTTTGAAGCATCTGTCTCAATCTCAAAGGGTTGTGGCAGATTTGGTAAGGTGAGGATGGGAACCGAACATACACATTGCTTCAGTTCCTCAAATTCTTGTTGTTGTATCTTGAACCAAATAAACTTGGCCTTAGATATCCCTTTGGTCACTTGGATAAGGGACCAAGCAATATTAGAGAATCCCAACACAAATCAACGATAAAAGTTGGCAAGGCTTAGGAAGTTGCGAAGCTCCGTGAGATTTTTTGGGGTCATCCAATCACTAATGGCTTGGATCTTGGTCGGATCCACATGCACACCATGTTCGTCTATGATGTATCCTGAATACTGAACCCTCTCCATGCCAAATGAGCACTTCTCTAGAATGGTGTATAACTGGTGTTGTCACAGGGTGCTGAGGACATGTTGGATGTGTTGCAAATGTTTTACTCATGTTTTTCTATAGACGAGGATATCATCTAGATATATGACCACAAAAGAATTGTTAAATAGCCAAAGAATATCCTCCCTCATCGTCATGAAGGTTGTTGGATCATTAGTAAGGCCTTCCCAAGATTTGAAGGAAGTCTTCCAGACATCAGTCTGCTCAATTGGCATCTGATGATAGCCAAATTTCAAATCAATCTTATTGAAATATTTGGCACCCTTGAGTTAGTCCAGAAGGTCATCGATCTGGGGAATGGGATACAGATTCCAGACTGTGATCTTGTTTAGAGCTCCGTAATCAATGCAGAGTCACCATGTCCCATCTTTCTTCTGCACCAACACAATTGGACTCCCATAAGGCGAGGAGTTGGGTTGAATATGTCATTTCAGGATTAATTATTGTATATGATGTTTGATTTCCTCATTTTCCATGAGAGAATGCTTGTATATTGGCCCGTTAGGTAAAGTAGCCCCAAGTACCAAATGAATGGAATGTTTGACCTAGGAATGTACTGGCACCCATGTAGGTGTGGTGAATATGTATTTGTATGCTTCCATGATCTTGTCCACCTGCTTCTGTTGTGTAGAGGGACTCCTGGTGGAGGTGGTGGATGTTGTGATTTTTCATTCATCTTCAGAATGAATGGCATGAAGAGGAGGAATATGGTATATGGTATATGGTCGGGGGTTTGGAATTGTTGACAATTTAATATTTTGACGACCTCCACCGAGTTGAGGCTCTTTTTGCTACCACTGTCAAGAATGAAATGTAGTGGATTCCCCTGCACCCACAGTTGTGAATGGAAGAGTCGCTCCCCTTCCTCCAGATCCTCCGGATATTTTGGTTGGATCTTTGCAGTAGCGATGGTGACACTAGGTTCCACATCAATGATTCTCTTTCCCTTTTCCTGCTTTGAATCATAATCTAAGCCAGAGTCCAGCTCTGGGGACTTCGTCTTATCCAACAATAATTATTTTAAGCGACATTCACTAGTGTTGTGCCAGAACTTTTGTGGAACTCACACCACTTTTCTATGTCCTTCTTTGATTTCCCTTTACCTTTAATTTCCTATACCTTAGGTTGGTTGTCACGATTTTGGTTGTCCTTGCTCCGTCCTTTGGTTTGTGAGTTAGGGACACCTTTTCTAGGCTCGTGTTGCTATTGGTTTGCAAACTCAAACTCCCGCTTATTATTTTTCTTAAAATTTTGTTCAATATTGATAGCGTGCCAATAAGCAGCTCCCAGTGAGTATATGTCCATGAAATCCATCTCTGTCTAAATATACTTGTGCAGGACATTGCGGTACTTTAAGACCAAGTGCTGTTCGGAGTCCCTTATACCCAGTTTTGAGCACAGGGTATGGAATATGTTCGTAAAATCTGGCACTCTCTAGTCTCTCTCCTAGCGTAAAGCTGTCCACCTGGTGTATTGGTCATCATAGTTTCCAACTAGGTAGAATTCCTCCTTGACGACATCGACAAAAGACTCCTAAGTGGGTTATGGCCTGTATATTTCAAACTCATCTCTCGCATGCCTCTTGCAGTACCCGTCCCACCAGCCTTTGATATGGGGAAGGGACTTAAGGAGCATGAAGGTGATCTTTTTGTTGTTGGAATTTTTTTGAATAGAGAAGTAACCTCTTGACATATTTAACCATTTCTCCAAAGCATCTACATCTATCTTTCCTTGAAATAAGGGAATGTCAAAGTTAACTTCTACCTTGAAGAGACTCGCACCTCCAAAACGACTACTCGTTGAAGGTGCATCTGTGGTCGTCGCCATTCGTTGAAGGATCTGGACAAAGTTATCCATCATCTCGTTTCTCTGTCGCGAGAGGGCTTCCTCGAGAAACAACTTAATATGATCTCCTGCTCCATTATCTCTCTTTTCTTCTCCCACCATGTGATTTTGCTTGTGTCGATGATAGTGGTTTCTCCGAGCTCAACTAGTTCGAGAGCCAACTCTCGATATTCAGATCTCGTCGTGGACATGCACTGAGAAACCATAAGAGAAGATCGCTATGATACCATTGATCTAGATTTATATGAGAACGAAATGAAATCGCATAAATATATTCACATACACAGCTAACAACTATATTGCAAGAAACACAGAGATACAAAAACTCAGATTCTATTAAAATGAATGAAGCATAACGAACTGTAAAATAAAAACAACTAGAATGGTGGTAGCTATATCGCTGAGAAGAGATGTGGCGGCTAAGCTCATTCGTTACAAGTTGAATACAAAAGGACGCTGAAGGGGCCTATTTATCATAAGCATGAGGGAAAGAACCCTAAAAATCCAAAAACCTAACTCTAGAAGATGAACCGTTATGATGTTTGTAGCCCGAGGGTGGTTAGTTGAACAGTCAACTTCCATGGGTCATAAATTTTGCATACGATTTTTCGTTTGGAGCACTCAATACCCCGTTGGAAAGGTCTATCCAAAATTTACAACTTTCAACTCGGAGCCAATGCATGATATTGGAGACCATTGGCCCTCCGGAGTAGCCAAAAAACATCTTTTAGGGTCTCAAAACAGCGCCAAAGTTCACGACCAAAAAAACTGTAGAAAATTCACGACCAGAAAAACTCTAGAAACATTACTAAAAATTGCCAAATTGGAAAACTGTTTTGAGCCAATGGAATAAGTGGGTGGCCACCTATATCCACGTGGATCAATTTGACGTTGTTTATTGTTCTTATGTTATTCATCTTGTGAGAAACAATATTTACATATGGTTCCTTTTGATTCATGACATAATCGTAATCTTCATCGTCACCCATAACCTTCTGCTTATGGAAGGATTTCATATGATTGCAAGCAAGAAACAGATTCTTCGAGGTGTTCTCTTGAACATCTAAACTCGTGTTAACTTATTCATTTATTGATAGCTCTATTATTTTAAAGAGATTCTTACATTTAAATTATTTCGTTATTATGATAACATTACCCACTCTTCTTTTTCAGTTTTTTTTTTCCTTGGCTATTTTAACCCGATTTCAATCATATTTTTGCATTACTAGGACGCTATGGGTATATCTTGATTATGTAAGCTTTATTTTCTTATTCTCATTTGTCTTTCTTAAATATTATTGATTTGTCCTTCCTTGTGTTTACAGGTAGGATGATGGTGACTTCTGGAGATCTCTTTTGTTGGATGGGAGAGTTGGGTGTTTGGCAGCTGCATAACCAGAACGACCCTTTTGCTTATAAATTCTAGATTGTACAATTTTGTTATTTACCATATACTATGTTTAACTACTTCTGAGAACATCTTATGGGAAGATATTGTTATTTTAGATAGCCCAAACCGTGGGCCTGAATACATATGGCTTTTAGATATTAAATATTTGTACAATTTTGCACTTGCTCTCTTATATTTTCAGTCAAAGTTGTGAATCTCTGCTCATCGTTTAGATTTACAAAGAGACATTATTTTAAATTCTCTTTATGGTTGATTATTATGGTTCAAAGGGTTTAAACCCCAGCGTTTGTTCACTCTAAATCTTTTTTGAGTTGATAAAATTTAGTGCCAATGATCAAGCCCTTCCTCCAACTCTTTTTGGTCGTGGGTTTTTTTTATAGAAACATAAAATTCATTTTTCCATGACAATATAATCACATATGTAATTATGATATTTTTTACAGGTATGTAAATGATTCAAAATGTGGTTAGCTCATCCTATGGTTGATTTTAAAATATTTATTTAAGTGTTCGACTCTGATACCTATTAAAGGATTACCTGCATTAGATTGTTTAGAACTGAGCATGGCCTATGTACATCATAGTAATCTCTCAACTTATGGTTAATAATTATTTTTGGTCTCTCTGTACCATCGTCCTCAAAGACTGTCCATTTTGAGCATGGTTGTGCATGGCTCAATTATCCCTTGCTAGGATCCCTTAATCCTAATTTATTTGATCAAAACATTATTCGAAAAGATTATTTCAACCTGTAGATTATGTCTTTGATAATAACCATAATGTACTTAGTTATTTGGTCGATGACTTATTTATAAACTCTGTAGTTATTCTTCTATATAATTGTTAACAATTATTATTGTTCTCCTGAAAGGCTGAGCTAGGCAACAGAGGGGATTGAAAACTGCGTTCTAAACAAACACTCTATTGTAATTGTGATTAAATGATTAGGTTTAGAATATAAAAAAATTTATCAGTGGATATTGAATGGTTATTTTTTTAGTTTTAATACGAGACTTAAAAACAATTTACTCAAATTTCATAATATATTTAAATAATTTATTATTAAAATGTGTATCTATTTAAATAATTTATTATTAAAATGTGTTTTTCTTAATTAAAAATATCATTTAATTATAAATCTGAATTAAAAGAAAGTGATATTTGATATCTTATTATTCCCCAATAAAAAATCTATTAATTTTAACATTTAAATTAATTGAATAATATCAATGATTTTATATATATAATGAAATAATTATAATAACTTACTATTATTAAATTTACATACTTAAGATTATATATATATGTCTTTATTAAATTAATAATATTTTAAATATAAAATAATATATTATTTTTTATAAAATAATATTTTTATATTATATAATTATTATTAATAACATTATTAAAATAATTATAATAATAAGAAGTTGAATTAAAATAAATTCTAAGAAATTTAATAAAAATGGCTATTAGAAAGTTATATTGATTTATTTATATGATTTTAAAGTTTTTGAGATTTTATAAAATAAATAAATTCAATCTTCAATATAATTTCATAAATTAACTTTATATAAACTAAAAGTTTAAAATTATATATATATATATATATATATATATATATATATATATATATATTTCAAACCAAGCCATGCAAAATGCCATTGGAATAAAGAGTAATGCATATAAGATCATAAGTTGGAAGAATGGCTAATGTAGACGTGGAATGAATGGTGAACATTTGGTGGTGTAACAACATTTGGTGGTGTAACTTTAATCAAAGTATGTGGAATGTTAATGGGTATTGTTTATAGAAGAATGGCTAATGTAGACGTGGAATGAATGGTGAACATTTGGTGGTGTAACAACATTTGGTGGTGTAACTTTAATCAAAGTATGTGGAATGTTAATGGGTATTTGGAATGTTAATGGGTATTGTTTATAGAACCATGAACAATTTTGGTGGAACTAAGAACATTTGCTAGTGGAACCATGCACAATGTTTATGAAACCATGAGAAATGTTAATGGAACCACAAGCATATAACAAATCAAAAACATATTTAGTGGAACAATGAACATTTGGTGAAACCGTGAATATTCGGTGGTGGAACCATGAACAATGTTTATGGAACCTGAAACATAGTTGGTGGAACAACAAGCAATGAGTAATGTTTATGGAATCATGAAGGAATGTTGGTTCAACTATGAGAAAGGTTATAGAATAGAGAACAATGTTGGTGCAACCATGCACAATGTTTATAAAACCATGAGTAATGCTAGTGGAACCATGAGAAGATCGCGAAAGAAATTGGTGGAATCGTGACCATGAACAAATTTCATAGAACCATGACCATTTGGTGGTGGAACCATGTTTATAGAACCTTGAACAGAGTTGTTGGAATCATGAGCAATGAAAAATGTTTAGGGAACCATGAAAAATGCTTGTGGAACGACAAACAATGTTTACAAAACCTTGAATATTTAGTAGTGGAACCTTAATTAAAGTAGGTGAAATAATGAGTAATGTATATAGGGCTAGAAGGTGGAAAAATGTGCAATGCATACAAAAACATTATCATTGTTTAGGATACCATGAACACAGTTGGTGGAATTGTGAAAATTTTGTGGTAGAACCATGAGCAATGTTCACAAAACCATAAATACTTTCTAATGGAGGCATGAGCATTAGGTGGAACCGTGAATAATGTTGATGAAATTGTGAACATTTGGTGGTGGAACCATCAATAATGTTTATGGAACTTAAACAACGTTACTAGAACCATGTATATTTGGCGATGGAACCTTGATCAAAGTAGGTGGAATGATGAGCATTATTTACAAAACCATAAACAATGATGGTGAAGTTGTGAAAATTTTATGGTGAAACCATGAGAAATGCTTACATGAATTTGAGAAGTGCATACATCAATGCATACAAAACCATGAACAATGTTGGTGGAACCATAAGAAACATTTGGTGGTTGGTATGTGGAACCATGAATAATGAGTAAAGCATATAAAACCATGAGTGTTTTTTATAGAATCATGAATAAAATTGGTGGCACAATGAACATTGGTGGTGGATCCTTGAGAAATGATTATGGAACCATGAATAATTATCGACCTAGAAATATGAATAATCCTAATGGAACCATGAACATTTGGTCGTGTAACCATGATCAAAATAGGTGGAACTATAAGAATTATTTGCGAAGACATGAATAATTCCTGTGGAACTATGAACATTTGGTGGTGGAACCATGAGAAACATTTATAGAATCATAAAAAATGCATACACCAAACCATGATCAGTTCATACAAAACCATGAACAATTTTGGTGGAAGGAGAAAAGCATAACATTTGTTGGTAGGTAGGTCAAACCATGAAAAAAGTAATTAATTAAATGATAGAAAGTTGAGAGATAACTTTAAAAATCGACATATCCTTTATCTCTCTTATCATGCTTTTTAGCCACATGCCAATTATCTTCTTTTTCTAAAATTACATCATATAACTTTAAAAACATAAGGGCACTAATCATAATGTCCCTATAAATCGAGGGGTTATTTTTATCAGCACTTTTAAGAATTGGAACTCTATTAAGGATCTTTATAAAAACCTTAGTAAATTCTTTCTTAAATGCCATGAAAATCTGTGGATATGAGGAATAAGAATAGAGAAACTACAATTTCCTCTCTTGAGTAACTAGAAGTTCCTCTGCTGCAATAAAAAAACTCAATTCAGCTCTTGTTGGCCGAATGTCTAAAGAGATTTCTGAGATCTCTCTATAGTTATTGACATCATATGAGTCAATACTTTAAATTATTGCTTACATCACTTATCGGGAGCATACAATCCTCTAAGGGGGATTTCCTTCAAAGTTACAAATCATAAACTCAAGGGATTGGGGATTATTTCCAGGTTGACCAAAGAGTCAAATCCATAGTGGTGAGTATAAACTAGGTAATGAATTTTTTGAGAAAGCCTTGAATCCAATTGAAGGACAAATTATGGGATTTCATTCTCAATGGAGTGATACGGTTTTTCCATGGGTTATTGGGTTATGTGATAGAGGATGAGACTAAAGGAATAATCACAAATCTTCCCAAAGGAATCTATGGAGGACATCATCCTTGGAGAGATGGATAACTTATAAATTTTTGAGGGATGGATATTATTGGCCAAGATTATTTGCAGATACTAATCACATTGTCATGACATATATTGAGTGTCAAATATTTGCAGGTATACTTAATCTTAGACCTCTTCCTTTGAAGCATGTCTTGAGTTCAAAACCTTTCCATCAATGGGGAATGTATTTCATTGGAGAAATAAATCCAAACTCCAGTGGCTAGCACAAATGGATTTTAACAACCACTAATCATTTCACAAAGTGGGGAGAAGCCATCACCACTAGTTTGGAAAATGAGAATGTGATTATAAAGTTCTTAAACGAAAACATTTTATCAAGGTTTGGATGCCCTCGGAAAATTATAATTGATAATGCTCCAGCTTTTAAATATGTCAAGATGGTAGAATTATTCCAAAAATATAACATTGAGATTGGTCACTCTACTGCATATTACCCTCAAAGAAATGGTTTGGTAGAATCATCAAACAAAAGATTGCTCAAGATCATTAAGAAAATGCTAACAGAAAGCAAAAGGCGTGGGATGTTAACCTTAGGTATGCCTTATGGGCTAACAGGATGAGTGTTGGGAGGGGACTTTCGAAAGGTATTCCCGATGCAAGTCGTTTTTTACAAGCATTTTTTTGTTTTACAAAAGTTATAGTTTATTAACAACTCGTTACTAGAATACAAACTATGTATTGCATGCACAACAAATATGGATGCCTTTTTTCCATGAATATTTTTTTTCATTGGATTGTTCCTCAAATGAACAATTTGCATTGAGCAATGAGCACTACATCTATTTATGAACTCTACAATGTTCCTATGAGTTCATGGACAACCAACAATATAAAATAGGTTCTTCCTATTAAATTTTATCAAAGAACAACCATTCATGCACATACTATACATGGAATTACTATGTTTGTATTTAACAATATTGAATTAATAAGATCGACTATAAGGAGGACCACAATATGGAATAATTTCTATTGACTATTTGGGAGGAACAAGCACGTGTGAAAGGATAAACAACCGAAGATTTGCAACATCTATTTTGGACTTTTCAATCATGTAATTGTTACCACAATAGGATAATTTGGTCCTAACATAGGGCATAGCTAGGGAAGACGACCAAGCACCATAAAAAGCATGATTGTAATTGGTTTGGTATTTACTTTGAATATGGATGGGAAGAGAGAAGTCATATCTACTCTCTAACAATTGAAGCCACTTTTTGATGTACTTGGACACTTTTTCTCTTATCTCATATAAATTTTTGGATCTCCTTATAGATATGTTTTGAGTAGTATTGATATCATATGTTGGATCACTAGAAATCTTAGTTGACTCAATGGAAGGAGATGAATTGGTCAATTTAGGATGAAACATGGTTGATTTGGATTCCAACTTTTCAAAGAATGAGCATATGGAAGTGTTCCTACACATATTTTCTATTTCATCTATTAGATCATTGACTGCAATGGGGGGTATTGGACTATCAACTTTGGGTATTCAGTCATTGATATAATGGGACAATGTGACAAAACTAGGGTTCACCTTCTACCATTTACATTTTGAACAAACACATACTAATATGGTGTCATAAAAGAGATCCAGTTCATGTTGAAGAACTATTGGTCCAAGATGGTTTCTAGTTGATGGCATGTTATAGTTGGTTGGGTAAAGTGACCTTCCATTTTCATCTGCCATCTACCTGGAGTATGTTTCTCTTGATAATACCTTGTGTATTTTTGGGAGTGGTGGAATATCATGTGAATCCAAACTTGATCTGGAATTAAGATCCTGCAAAAGTCAATGCACAACTATTCAAATGCATGTGCAAAGAAAACATAAATTTAGTTAGATAATCAAAGTATATGGACTTACTCATTACGACAAGGGAGAACTTGAACTTGGAACAATATAGAGTGAGATGGAATTTTAAGAATCAAATGTTTGATTTCTCGCTCCCTTTTCCCTTGCGTTTGAGTAAAAAATACAATCAATGCATGTATTCATTCTTAAAATAAAGATAGGAAATCAGACAACATCTTACCTTTTTAAAAATAACCAGTGTGCCATTTTATGTAATGATGCACCAACATGCCTTAACATGGTAAACGCACTAGTGTGCACATTTCCATATCTGTAATGGTTGAAGCCTCCACAACCACCTCCACAAACGACAAACCTTCACAAAGTATTAATTGCAGATGTTTTCACTTCCAATTTTTATCTCGCTCTATAACTAGTGCTCTTATATCAATATAAGGCATTAGTGTGCTATTATCTAACTAGAGCACCAGTATACCAATCAAAACTTATGAAAAATGTATATTTTATTTTTTCTCGATGATTATACAATATGCTTATATTAGTATAATGTATCGGTGCATTATTATCTGAGTATCACATTAAAATCCCAGCCTAAAATTTTGAAAATTTATATTTTCATTTTTCTTATTGTTTATACGTTTCTCTTGTGTCAATAAAATGCATCATACACTTGTTTTTTACTAGTGCACTACAATCCCAATTTTTAGAAAAAATAGTTGCACACATTTATCATCAATGGATTGAAATATCAAATGAAAAAAAGAAAGGGAATTTAATTTTAAAACAATGAGCTTATAAATAAAAGAAAACCCTCATCCCTAAATATTTTTTCCCCAAATGTTTTAGGAGAGAATTATGAAAAACAGATTTACCATATAATATTTTGGAGAGGCATATTTATTTGAAGTTAAATTTTGCAACGAATTACCTCGGACACAAAGAACTCTGCAGAGAAGACACTTTTGGTAAGTTTTCCCTCAATAGATTTAATAAATGGTATAAATATTATAAATTTTTAAAGAAGATAGAGGATGTAAGAGTTACCTTCAATGCTGCAAACCCTTGTGTTCTTCTTCCTCGAGAGTTACCTTCACTACTATAAATACTAGGGTTCTCCTTTCTTTCCTTTTGTTTTCTATTTCTCTTTCTTTTTCACAATAATATTTAATTGTTGGATATAAATTTATTGGTTATATATATTAGTATATGAAGCTTTCGATCGCCCTTGGTCCGAGATCATGATGTGATTCGAAGTCGACCTGTTTGGACTAATGTTGTTAGAATTTTTTTCAAAAAAACAATTGCGGTCTGTGGTGCGCATTGCATGTAGAAAATGCATCAGTACATTTATTGTTGAAAGGTGCAACATTGCTGTCAGTTCAAAACTACTACAGGTTAACTGGTGTGCATCTTACAAGATATACGCAATGTCTAAATTCAATTTTTTTAAATGTTAATTTCTTTAGCAATGCACCATAGAATGTGCACATCAATGCATAGTTACATTTAAAGAGCGTCAATGCATTATTGCATAAAAGGCGCACTAGTGTTCAGTTGTTGTACTGTGTGCACCGAATTATCTGAATACTTTTTCAACTAAAATTATTTACTTGGTGTGTAAAAAATTATTTCATAATTTATGTGACTCATTATGCAGGGCATTTGTTGATAAAAGATGATTGACTGAAGATTGTGGAATAACAATCATTTTGAAGGGAGTGAGGGAAACACACCAGAAACAAAGAACATGGCATAGTTTTTGTAATTTTTATATAAATGTAATATATTTGAATTTTATGTATGTTTAAATGATGTGCATTGGTTTATATGTGTCACATAGAGAAAAAAATAAAGGAAACTATATAACATTGTTCATAATATGAGTGAATAAGAGCAAAAGAGATTTAAGAACGTATTGGAAATAGAGGAATTATGTGGATCAAAAGGTGATAAACATGAGGTTTTTGTTTGACTTCTTACTAACAATTATTATCAACAATAATTGCTAACATGTTTCAAACTTTATATTTTGGATTTGTTGAATGTTGTGCAGGGATAGAAAATGAGGAAATAGGATTCCCTAAGAATAATGTAAATGACAATAAACTGCCCACCAGTTCAACTGGAGTAGTGTTGTAAGTCAATGAAAAAAAGATTTTTTTTTTTAAAATTCGAGGGATATAGTGGAAAAAATATATATATGTACTTTTCATTTACAATATAAAATGAATCCAATCACTCTAAGAATCAGGTTATAAGTAAACTACATGAATTGTTTCTAGAGTAGTGGGCACTAAGACCAGTGAGACTTGCAATAGTGAAAACATACAATAACAAAAAGTAATCACTTAAAAATTACTATTGCTAAAAATGTTTTTCTATGATATGTATATACTAGTCCAAGAATTTACTTAATATTTTTTCTATGCTTATTTTCATATAAATATTAATCGATTTTTTCATTGTCCCTTTCATTTCCCAAGAAGATTGTTGAAATTCCAAAGGAAGAATGATGTGATATTTAAAACATTACGGTAGAAATGTAAAAAAAGGTGTACCATGATATGGTCAAATAAATGAGCATAACCACATCCCAAGGGAAGCCATCCCAACAACAACGTGCATTAAACATATATATTCATTTCTTTATTTTTAATGTGCAGAGACTTTAATTATCACATAAAATACTAATTTTCAATTGTATTGTCATTGCAGAAAATAAAATAAAATGGTACCTATTTAGTGCATAAGACGGGACAACAAGCAAGAAAAGGGTTGATCACAAAGTTTGTGAGTACTTGTGGTTTGGTTCAGATTTCATATCTCATGTGATGCTTATATCTTAATTAATTTAAAATTGTACATGCATGTTTTATAACAAGTGCTAATATACGATGAAGAGCCATCCAATCATTTGATTGGAATTGGATTAATTAGGGCTGTGAGTATATGTTGGGGTGTGAAGGGTTAATTGAACAATTTGTAAGTAGTTATGGTGTTTTACGTCCCTTATTTTATAATTATTGGAACAATAAGAAAACTTTAATTATATCTATGCTTTGTCATGACGTATGAAACTCACGGGAAAAAAACTATGGAGTGGATCTAACTTAGGAGTTTTTTGACACACGACATGAGGAATGGATTCGAAAATATGTGTGAAGTTTATGATTCACTTGTTGAGCTGGCACACTTTTTAATTTACAAATTTATGTATATTATATTATCTATAAATATAGATATATACTAATCACATTTTTTTATGCTTGTAAATGGAACTTGAAAATATGGAACGAAATTAAGTCATCCAACAAAACATTTCAAATAAATTAGGAACAATATTGCCTAAAGGTGATGAAGAGATGAGGTATGGAAGAAAATTGAGCAACTACAACATTTCAAGCGATGAATGATGATCAATACATTTGAATGTTGTATATTTTGAAATATTTATCAATGAAAAACAAACATTATGTTCAATATGGACATATCATCCCAATTGGATGAGGATAAGTTATCAATAATTGTAATAATGTCAAAATGACATTTTGATTATCAAGGACCTTTATGTTGTCCCATATTTTGGATTCTTATTCGTATATAATTAAATGGGTTTCTTCTTCTACATCATTCTCAAATGTCACAAAATGTTTTATTGATTAAAATATATGAATGATTTACATTGTGACAATGAACAAAGGTGTAATCAACATGCTTATCGAAACACAATAATTAAAATATAAAATTAATATTTTTAAAAAAATTATTTGATTTCCTGATAATTAATTCAATTCATAAATATATGAATGATTTACATGGTTACAATGAACAGATGTGTAATCAACTCATATATCTAAAAACAATAAATCAAATATAAAAATAAATATTATTATATAAAAATTTTGATTATCGAAAGACTAATTGAAAATTTGTAAAAATAAAAAATAAGAAACTATATTTTCAAATCCATGGCATGGAAAAAATCACCACTATTTACCATACCAAATTTTACCCTCTGGTGCTCTTTTACATAGCATAAAAATCAATGCTCTTCATATAACTAAAGCTTCAGTGCTCCTTTTCAAACATAAGCATCGGTGCATTTATATATTAAAATGCACTTGCTCTTTTATATAATACATGATGCACAAGTGTTACACATGCCAATACTTATTAGAATGGTATACACACTAGTGCATATATAAAAAGACGCACCGTTGTGGTTACAATATAATGTAAGATTCGTTATTTATACATTGAAATATACACATCAGTGCATTGACAATGCATATACACATTGGGTATTATTATTTATAATAGGCACATCGACACACGTTATAAATTTAAAAACACCAAATAAAAAAACCTTCATTATAACCACCGGTCACTTAGAATTTTCTATTTTTAGTGAATATCCATTTTAAACTCCACTAAAACCTCTTCTACCACAAACATAGGTTGTAGTAGAGGTTTTTTGACAAATTTTTCCAATCTTTTGTAACAATAAAAAGATCTTCTATAACCTCTGCTACACGGTGTTTTCCTTGTAGTGAAGGTTGTTGCACTTGGTCTACTTCTAAGGATATCAACTTCTTATTATATAAAAAAAAAAATTCACACAATGAGTTTGGATACATAAATAACATGAAACAATGTTACTTTTGTTGGGCAACTATGGTCTTATTATGGAATCTTCCACTCCATTGCAACAAGTCATGTAAGTTTGTGATTACACCTCTACCTCGTCTGAAAATGTTTGCAACTAGTGGTACAAGGAGTGATCCTTATTTTTAACTTATTTTGAAATCATCTAGTGGAACTGAATAACATACATGGAATCCTTAATGAACTATCTAGAAACAACATTCTAGATTCTTATCCCAATTCATTCTTCAATATCTCTCATCATGACTACTTCCATAAGATGGTCATATGAATTAGGGACCGCAAAGAAACTTCTATCACATTCACAAGCAACCTAAATAGACCAATTCTTTCAAGACTAATTTTTACTCTTTTACTATTCAAGTTGACTTCAACAAGTCCTCTCTCGAAGAGTTATTCCCTTATCCAAATTTCCCACTACAACCCTACCACTGTTTCACTTCAATATGTCATCTCTCAGTACAACATAAAATAAATGTCTTCAATAAAACTCTACTTAGTTGGTGCAACCTAAAACAAAAATGTACCGACCACGATCAACCCCTAGTGGAATGGAATTTTCATCCTTCTTATTCACCATTGAAACATTCTATCACCAATGCATTATCCTTGGAGGACAAAAACATTGAAGACTTTGCTTTAGTGCCATCCAATTTCTTCGCAAAATTGTGTTGAAGAGAATTTTTTAGCTTTGATACTGAATTTTGACTAGAGATATTTACACCTAATGTTTTTTACCTTAAGCACTCGATGGCATGTGACATTTCCTTGATTTGTCCATATGCTCCTGACCCACCTATGTCAATTTGAACTAGGTTATTCCTTTTAACTTAGAAACTACCCATTCCTTTGTTCTAAGGTACAACTATTAGCAGTTCAAGGAATTTCACTAACATAAAGTCAAACATCTAGTTGTGGCCTTAAAAAATCCCAAGCTAAATACTTAACTATTTAACACTTTAATAACATATTGCAAGGAACAATAACATCCAACATAAAGAGACCATAACACAAGATGTTTGAGTGGTACACAAAGTGGGTTCCTAAAATTTTCTAATGAAGATTACAATAGGAGTAAATAGAGGAGTCTGACCACTACCTATTGTTCAAATAACATAGAATATTTCCAAAAGATTGAATGCTTTGAGTAGTTTCTCACACAAATAGATCATAGATCAATACACTTTTTTTTTATGTGGTTAAAACCCTCGAAGAGGGAAACAATCTAGGGCCCCATCCAAATAGCTACTTGAGGCAATATTATTATGCAAAGGAATATAAATATTACAATGAGTTTCTCATAATTGATCATTGAGAAAATTACCCTCCATGATATTTAAATAGAGATCATGGACCAATCGGGTGTTAAGCTATGAATCAATTTCCATTAAGATCTAGGTGAGAATGAACCATCAAGTCACTCTATTCCTAGAATATATTGTGACCGTTATATTGCATATGTACAAATCCATAATAAAGAAACACACTTTACCTAAAGACACATTATAAGAATTTGATCTTAACTAAATCCTAAGTATCTAAATATCCTAACATACCCCTTTAAGAACAACTTGGGATAGAATTGAAGGATTTACAAAAGTGACACTATAGGAGAAGGAAGGAGGCATTAGACCCTATCCCCCCTTAATGACAACCTGAACTCCTAACATAGACCGAAGTTCAGAAAAAATTGCTTCTATAAGATACTTTATGAACATGCCTACAACTTGATCATTTGTAGGGAAAAAGAGCACTTCAAGAAAACAAGCATGAACAACCTTTATGATGAAGTGAATATGTAGCTCAATGTGTTTTCTATGCTGATGTTAAACTAGATGTTTGGTGATCTGGATGACACTTTGATTGTCACACCAAAGAGTATTTAGA
This sequence comes from Larix kaempferi, assembly GCA_027924585.1. Lineage (NCBI taxonomy): Eukaryota > Viridiplantae > Streptophyta > Pinopsida > Pinales > Pinaceae > Larix > Larix kaempferi. The sequence continues at coordinate 88,706 of BSBM01000137.1, forward strand.
TTTTGCTGCTAAAATCCAAACTTTGAAAGGATCTTTCAAAGCCACAAGTCTTCCTAACTTGCATTTCATGCGACTCAATACTTTTCTTCTACTGGAGAAAGAGAAAGAGCTTGTTGTTTCTTACAATCCCAAGTGATAGGTCTAGAACCAAGACTAAAAACATAACTTGTAGTAGACTTCCAATCATTAGGGTCATCGGTCCAATCTGAGTCACTGAACAATCGCCAAAGAAGTCCTTCCTGAACTATAATGAATCTAAAACTTAATTGTACCCCAAATACATCGAAGTATAATTTTTGTTGCTTTCCAATGGATTTCATTAGCATTTGCATATAGCTGGAAATAATATAAAAAACAAAGGAAATATCAGGACCGGTATGATTCAAGTACAAGATACTACCAATAAGCTGATGATGCAAGCTGGCATCTTCTTTGGGTGAAGTGCAAGTGGAAGAAAGTTTGATTCCATAATGGAAGGTAGATGGGGATCGTTTACAATCTTCCATGTTAAAGCGACGAAAAAGGTCACAAGCATACTTAGATTGATAAAGAAGTGTCAAGGAGAAAGTTATTAATTTTGGCAAACCATGGTCAAGGAGCTTTCTTAAGGCCATATAGGGATTTCTTAAGATGACAGACAAGGCCAGATTCATTCTGAAAATAACTATAAGGGTTTACCATGCAAGAAGGTGGACTTGACATTCATTTGATGAACCTACCTTTTATGTAAGGTGGCAAGGGAAAGCACAAGGTGGATGGAGTTCATTTTACAAACAGAGGCAAAGGTTTCATTGTAGTCATTTCCTTCAACTTGGAAAAATCCTTTTGCAACTAGTCCTCCCTTAGGCGTTTCAAAAATTACATTTGATGCATACTTAGTTCAATATACCCATTTACATATGACAAGTTTTCTTCCTTTCGGAAGAGGTACAAGATTCCGAGTATCGTTCTCCATTAAGGAACAATAATGTTCATCCATATTTGTGTCCCAATTTGAATTGCTTGAAGATTATGTAGATGTATTTAGATCATGATTATCTGAAACTTGATCCAAATTAAAGGTGAATCCATGGAACTGAGAACATGTTAAATGTTGATCTCTGGGATCACCAACAAGATCACTAGTTGCTTCACTAGTTGTACGTGCCCATCAAGGAAGCAGTTGTTCTAGTGCAACTAGAGGAAAATGAGCAAACAGAGGTGGATTTTCATCCTCACTATCATCATTAGAAACCAGAGTAGGAACACTGTCAATAAATTTGGGAGTATAAGATGGCCAAGTGTTGAATATGGATTGCAAGCCGAAGATGGAATACACATTGAATTAGCCTCGCAAGATGAGATATTTTCATAAAATTTAAAATATCTTCTAATAATTATATCATGGGAATCTTGTTGAAGAATTCTATAACCTTTGACATCTTTAGAATATCCAACAAATATGCACTTTTCACTTTTAGGTTGCAATGCTTTCCATTTTTCATGAGGAATATGAATCCTTGCTTCACTTTCAAACACACAAAAGTGGGTGACATCTGGTTTAATTTTAAATCAAGCTTCTTCCAGTGTTATATCATTTAAATCTTTAGTGGGAGTGTGATTAACTATGTAATTGGCACAATTTATGAATTCAACCCAAAATTGAAGACTTAGTCCCTTAGCTTGGAGCATACAATTAGCCATTTATTTTAATGTGTTCAATTCTTTCTCTTGGAAACACCATTTTGTTGTGGCATATATGGAATAGTATGTTGCAATTGAAGTCCTTGTGCAGTCTAGTAAGCAATACATTTTTTGTTTACATATTCGCCTCCATTATTTGTTCTTAACTTGTGTATTTGATGACCATATTTTTTCTCTACAATTTCCTTGTAGGATAAAAACTTGTCAAAAACTTCACTCTTAAGCTTTAAGAAATAAACCCAAGTGTGTTTGAAGAATTCATCAATGAAAGTTAAAAAATACTTAAAGCCAAATAAATAATTAGAGGGAAGAGGACCACACAAATCACTATGAACAACAAGGGGGGCGAGGCTTGCCAAGAGGCATGTTTTAAAAAAATGTCACAATGATGTTTTCCTAGAACACACCCTAGAAAAAAACCATATCTGCAAGAGATGAGAGGAAGAGCAGTCACAATTTCTTGATTATATAGTTACTCAATGAGCGACAACTTAAATGACCAAATCGCTCATGCGAAAGTTTTCTCAAGTCATCGTTGTGAGTAACAAAAACCGAGGGAAAATTTGATGACCCAAATTTGTTGAACTTATATAACCTAACGATATCATTAACAATTCCAGTAGCTAGGACATCCTTAGGATCTTTGTAATCCTTTATTACAACTTCGTGAGGTGTAAACATTACAATATTACGTTCACTAGAATGAGTGATTTTATAGACCAACAAAAAAATGTAAGAAATTCTAGAAACACATAATAGGTCATTGAACTAACCATTATCTACTCGAACTGTTCCAGATCCTACAACATTAAGAGATCTATCATCACCAACAAATATGTGTTTGGTGTTACATTCATTCATAGTAGAAAATATGGCATTATCCTTAGCCATATGATAAGATGCTCCAAAATCAATGATCCACTCATTCAAGGAAGAGGAAGATGATGCATTAAAGGGAAATCTAGAAGAATAGGGTCTAGGTCCTTGAGTTGAAGATTCAAAAGACAAATCAAGGTTGATGGTGTACTTATTCATTGTTTCTTCCAAGGATTCCATCTTCTTGAAACACTTAGATTCCACATGATCATATTTCCCGCAAAAATTGCAATGGTAGTTAGTCTTCTTATCATTCGATTTGGTACCCTTATCACCCTTGGAAGGATGATATCAATGAGAGGGTTTAGCAGCCTTATTTGGCTTGTTATTGTAAGGATGTTACTTCTTGGGATTCTTGGTTTTTTTTCTTTTATTGTGCCACTAAGGATTTCCTAGATGTATCAGCATTACTGATTACTCCATTATGTATGATCTTATCTTTCTCTCTAATCAATGAATCACAAAAGGATTCAAGAGTGGGGTCTTTATAGTGAGTACCCAAATATTCTTTCATGTAGTAAAATGTAGATACAAAAATAGAATAGGTGGAACCAATCTTGGAAAGATCAAGAGCATGAAGACATTGTTTTTCTAGCTTAAGTATTTTGCATTCTTCAAGTAAGGTTCTAAGGGTTTCAAATTTAGATATATGGTCTTGAATACAAGAAAAGTTGCTTGGATTTATGGAAATCAAGTCATTTCAAGATGGTGACCTTGAATCTCATTGTGTTTACCAAACATAACTTCCAATTTTTCCTATGCTTTATCTAGTTCATCAATTCCTTGAAGGTGGAATCGTAACTCATTAGACATTGACATCTCGATTAATACACAAGCTTTATCACATTTATCGTCTCATTTTATTTTTTTATTAGCATCATTATGTTTAATTTATTTCCCCGAGGTAATCTAGTAAAGTCCCATACTTCATAAGATATCCTCCATATAGGATTTCCATGAGAAGTAGTTGGTACTAGTAAGAAGAATATGACATGGAGAATCCATATTGTAATATGTAGGTAATATAGCTTGAAAAGAAGAAATTTGTTGTCTATATGCAATTATCTCAAAAAAATAGGCCGTTTAAAAAAATGATATTGAAAACGGACTCCAAATGAGGAAGTTATGCTTATTTGAAAAATAGTTGAGGGTGACTCCAAACAGATACATGGTATGGCCGAATATTGACCCACATGGTAAAAAAAAAGGTCCCCCCTTCCCAAACTTAATATTTTATAATCACTTTACAATAATGTTGTTTTATGTGACTCGATTTTATAAAATAAGTGAAGGTCACTTTTACAATAATGTTACTAGAAATATTGCATGCAGAAATTAAAAGAGTTTACCAATTTTAGTGAATCACTTTTATAAAACAAGTGAGATGCATTTTTAGAATAAATTAACTTAAAAATAGAAATTACATGCACTTTTTAGAAAAACTAACTACCAAAAGAAGACTTGAACCCAAGACCTCTTATTTAATAAAGCAACTTTCTAGCAAGTGAGCTAATATAAAACATATGTAAAAGTTGGAAGGGAGGAATGATGCTTTTATGTTTTACTCTTTTTCCTTGAAGTGCATGCTTACCACGATTCCTTGTTTTTGGTCTACATGACACTACACAACCACACATGAATAAAAAAAAATTGAATTTCCAAAACTAAAATGTCTCACCTTTGGGGTTAGTCCTTGGTTAGATTTCTTAACAAATTTAATTTTTCTTACTGTTTCTGATTACCGAGTTCACACAAAGTGCACGACAAAGAACATACATAGTCAATAAAACCCTTTTTTCGCATTGTTTTTTATTTGTCGAGTTTGCACAGAGCGCACAACAAAGATCATAGGTAGATTCAAAAGGTAACAAACTAGAAATAAAACAAAAAAAAAGCTAAAATTTGAAAGAAAATGGGAAAAAAATTACAAATATATAACTTAAACAATAAACCTCTGGATATGCTAAAATGGTCATATATTGGGAAAACATGAACCTTTTTCAATGAAATCAATAACATTTCCAACTAAAAGTAGTGCTATGGACATAATGAAACACCCCTCGCAACCCAGAAATGCATATAAATATAAAAAATAGAAATCCTTTGACACATATGACAACACTGGTTCAAGATCTCGATCACCAATGGAAGCAAAACTTCATAAGAGCTCTGATGTCATGATCGAAAAAAACGTGATATTTACAAATGATTGAACACCTTGAGCAACTACTCACATAAACAGATCACAGATCAACACACCCAACAGTAGGAGTAAATAGAGGATTATAACCACTACCTCCTATCACTAATGCATCTCCTTGTAGGAGAATAACATTTATGACTTTTCTTTAATGCCATCCAATTTCTTCACAAAACTGTGGTGAAGAGAATTTTTTTATCTTTGATACTTACTTTTGACTAGAGATATTTCCAACGAATTTGTTTTTACCTTAGGTACTCTATGCCATGCAACATTGCCTTGCTTTGGCCACAGGAGCTTGATCCACCTTTTTCAATTTGAAACTAGGTTACTCCTTTTAATTTAGAAACTACTCATACCTTTGTTCTAAACCACAACTATTATCATTTCAAGGAAGTTCACTAAAATAAACTCTAGGATCTAGTTACGACCTTAAAACATCCCAAGCTAAATACTTAACTATTTAACACTTAATAACATATTGCAAGGAACAATAACATCCAAACAGAAAGAGACCACAACACTAGATGTTTGGGTGGTACAGAAAGTGGGTGCCTAAACTTTATTAATGAATAGTGTTACAACAATAGGAGTAAATAGAGGAGTCTGACCACTACCTATTGTTCGACTAACATAGGATATTTCCAAAAGATTGAACACCTTGAGAAACCGCTCACACAAACAGATGAGAGACCAACATAATGGGTTTTTATGTGGTTAAACCCTCGAAGAGGGAAAGAGTCCATGACCCCAAGAAAATAGATATTTGAGGAAATATTATTTAATGAAAATGAAAAGAAATGTTACAATACATTTCTCATAATCAATCATCCTGGTTAAAGCCCTCGAAGAGGGAAACAATCCATGGCCCTAAGCAAATAGTTATTTGAGGCAATATTATTATGCAAGGGAAAAGAAATGTTACAATGATTTTCTCATAATAAATCATCAAGCAAATGAACCTCCATTCTCTTTCAATAGAGATCATGGACCAATTGGGTGTTAAGCCATGGATCAATGGTTGTTAAGATTGAGGTGAGAATGAACAGTAAGATCACTTTATGTCTAGAACATATCATTACTATCATATTACATATGCACAAATGCATACTAATGCATACTAAAGAAACACACTTTACCTAAAGATACATTATATGAAATTGATAGTACTAACTCCTAAGTGTTTAAATATCCTAACACCTATGACTCATTTTAGAAAAGTCATAGGTCTACCACAAATGGGTCTACCACTTGCAAATATTTTTCTTCAACATCACTCTTAGAATAGTCCTACCATGCCCTAAACACTTTCCAACTAATTGAAGGAATCTTGTAGACTACCCTAAGAACAATGCCCAAACTCAAGTCTCACCACTCAAGCATGGAAAACCCTAACATTCTTCACTTTGTCTCTTGAATGAGTGACCCATTAGTCCAACCCCTATCAAATGATTCCTTTTGCATGATCGTCACTTTATCAATTATTGAATCTTGTGAATGCCTTGCAATATCGTCCCCTAATGCCAACCACTCAACTATTAGGTAGTTTTGACCAATCTCCATGAAAGCTTTCAAGAATTTTGGCCAATTCCTTCCAGCCTATGGTTTGGCCGCTTAAGAAATCCCTTTTTACTTTATGGGTTGCAACCCAAATAAATCCTTTAAACATGCACTACAACTAGCACCTCCTTCCTCAAGATGTTGGCACACATCTCAATACACCCAAGACAATAATATTTTCCCAATGTCTAAATTTCAAACCAATTTCCAACAATTAGACCATGCAAACCAAGTTATATTTGGGACCACTCCCAAGCCTTGAATAATTTCACCTAAATATTCAAACCTTCTTTTGTATATGTGGGCTAAAACTAGGTCCTCATCTAAACATAGCGAGTTTGGATTGGAGATGCTAAGGGATAAAACCAAGCCTTCATGGTGACGATAGTGGTTGTTACGATCCACTAAGACCAACTTTTTCTATCGAACATTTAAGAAAAATGATAAGGAATTAACTCATGTGCTTTAACCTCTTTCTTTTGTGATTGAGTAGATTGGAGAGAAGATTTCATAAATCTCCATAGTTTGGGTGAGCTAACTCGTTTGAAGATTGTTAGTGTTACAAATAATTTGAAATTGAAATCTAATGTAGGTATATAGCATTCTAAGAGAAAGTAGTTATCATCCTCTATCTTGTGAGTATAACAAAGACATGACTAATTATACCATCCCATAATGTTTTATGAAATTGGTATATTGAAAATAAAAATAAAAATAAAATGCATCACAAAAATAAGAAGATCCTTCTCCCAATTATAAAAGACTAGTTCCATAATGAAACAAAGCATTGTACATGTTGAAGAATGAAATGCACCTTCTTTTAAAGCGTAAAATTAAAATTAAAATAAAATAAATCTTTATATTTATATTTCTAAATATTACTTTATTGTCTTAAATAATCAAATTAAATTATTATTATGCTAATCTCAACTAAGTAATCATCATTAACAAAAATATTAAATATTAACTTATTGTGGTAATAAAAATGTTAGTTTACTGTTAGTAGCTACAATCATGTAAATGATTTTTTTTTCGAGCAGCAAAAAGCATACCATTGATATTCTTATAGAATCAAAGAGTACATATATAGTCTTGTACATAGAATACAAAATAGCAAAGCAAAAGATTTCTCAAAGACTTTATTTATTACCTCAAACCCACCCTTCATAAAATTACAACTTTAATTTAAAAGCTTTTATTTCTACCCTCGTTATCTAGATTGGGATTCATTCATGTCGACTAACTAACTTACTCACACATCGCTGTCAAAATCATAGTTTCCTCCGTTGGATTTTTTCCTCCAATATTGAAGTAAAATGATCAATAAATGACCCCAACTCATTCCATGACGATCATCCCTCTTCAACGACCATTCAGTAGGCGTCTTTGAGTTCCTTTTCCCTTCTCCTCATTTCCATTCCCTCATCTTCAACCATCACTCATCTGATTTCCTTCTCTACCTCCTCCGCCATTACCAACTCATTCTCGTCTGCCTTCATCCATTTCTTCACTTCTACACCCACCTTCAACTCTCTCGCTACCAATATCAAGTTGGCAAATTGGTCAGAATGAAGAGGTCAAACCACCATGGGAACACCCGCGCAGATGTTCTCCAATGTCGAATTCCATCCGCAGTGCGTTACGAATCCTGCCATCGATTCGTGACAACTTGTCAATCTACCAATTGTATATCATGTAAATACAAGTATAGCCATAGAGAGCTCATATTTTCTATAAGCTTAATAAATTAAACTCCATAAAAATGCAAAATTAAAACCCTTTCGTAGATGGAATTCCCTACCTTCCTATCAAAACAAACATCATTGATGTTTGAACCCAAATTAACATAGAAAAATACCTCTTAATTTCCAATAACACCATATGATCATCATGTGCATAGCTTGGATTTGGGTCATTCACATGATGCAATGAATTTCCTCCACTTCCTCTACATGTATTCTTGCAATAAAGGGAATTAACAACATTTAGTTACATTTTCTTGGGTTATATCTAGTTTTTTTAATCTTTACAGTAGAGAGAAAAACCTCCATTGTTAAATTTCAAGCATGCAATAGTTATAAAGATACGCAAATGGTGAAACTTATATGATAACATTTCATGGTAACGATAACACATAGGGTGTGTAAATAAAGATTTAAATTTTCACCTATGTTCATGTCAATTCCAATACAATATTAAGATGGATGCCTGGCATATAAGAATTGAAATTACAATTATGAATGTGCCAATTATAACTCAATCTAACAACTATTCCTAACTGGAAATGTGAAAATGTTAAAAAAGAATACAAAAAGTTGAAAGAAATAATTAGTCAAGAAATATTGATCTAACTTTTATTGATTCCAGTGAACCAAGAAAGATTGATCTCACTTTTCTTGGTTGTCATGGAACAAAGTTTGATTGAATCTCAATACCCACCTAAACCCCAACCTAAAAAATGAAGAGTTAGATCTTTTACTAGAATTCCTACAAAAAAGACAACACAATTGTTCAACTCCAGAACTCTCGATTAGCTACATCTCTTAACTTTGGATTTGACGAGGAACAAAATGCATATTTAAGCATATTGAACAGTTTCATAGGATGCAATGTGACTTCTATCTAGAAAATAAACACACTTTGGAAATTAGCCATGCCAACTAACTTAAGAAAATAATTTCATTCAATTAACATGAATAATTAAACATTCAGAATAGAACACAAAATGATCATACTATAACCACAAGGAACACTTATCTTTATGATGAAGTTGTCCAAACAACTGGCTATGTGAGATCAATGTTCCACCTAGCCATAGGTCCCTATCCAACCTATATTCTTTCAGCTGAGAGACCACCCTCGAGCTGGGATGTGTATCCACTAAGGAGGAACTAGGAAGGCTCACTCATAGCCATGGTTTCACACCAACAGAGTCATGCTAAGCCAACAAACGGTTGGGTTTATCAAGCACTTCCAACCTTTGTTCTTTCTTCTTCTCTATCATCCACGCTTGGATTCTCTCAATTCTATCACCAAATAACTATGTCCTGTAATCGTATTTTCGGGCTATAAAATCAGGGTTTTCTTATGCATTTCTGTGAATCTAACGCTCTCAAATTCGCCCCAAGGTTTTGGTCTATGGATCCTCCATTGTATTTCACTGTCCACATAGGTTTCTAGCGTTTTTGGCACTTCAAAACGTGGTTTTTCTCAAAGTTTCGATTTATGGCTTTTCTCACCGCTAGGTATGTGTAATGGATGAAAAATGAAGCTTGGATCTTCAACAAAGGAATGGGAATGAGGAAAAACGAGTTCCTGTGAGGTAGAGTGACTTGTGGGTCAAGGAAACAGAGCCCATACTCTGCCATACAAATTTCTGGGTTTCCCATGCTCCATTGAAGCCATGGACTGATTTCTTCAACTACTTCCTTACAACATAATTAAATGTCCGCAACAAAAGTCAAATGGGTTCACAAGATTACATTTGAAAGCATATAGTTCAACCCCACAATCCCCCTCACCACTCCCTAGTGGATACACATGGCCTGCTCTTATTAGCTGCCTCCATAGCCAGTTTTTGGTATTTTATTGCATGATATTTATTTACATCATTTTAAAATATTCCATAGCTTAATAGCACATGGATAACATAATATCTAATACTTTCCTTTTTAACTAAAAATATGAGCATCCACTAGCGGGGCCTTGGCCTTGAGCTCCATGGTAGGAAAACATACATCACATGTATACAATATTTACATTAAAAGCCAATATATCCTAAGGGTCAAAATGGGGGTATTACAATCCCTTCCCCCTTAGAATAACACCGTCCTCGGTGTTCCAATACTTAGGAATACATATACAATTTACACATGTCCAAACTTTTTCAAAAAAATTGCAGGTTTGCCCTGCATTTTATCCTTTACTTGGAATTTTTAGGACCAAGTCCTTTGGCTTCCACAAGATGCTCCTATTGGTTCTGATTTTCCAGCTCATTCACAAATCTGAAAAATTTATGGTTGCTACCCTCTTGATGTTCCTTTGTTGGGTAGTTGCGGCGGCAATGATTTCCTCCACATTTCCAACATTTCATTGGTTGCTTTATCTTTTCCTGCTCAATTTCTTGTGAGTCTTCCCACCTGGAACATTTCTTAGTGGACTGATTGGATGAACACCTCCTCATTGATCCATTGTCCTTTCCTCGTCTTATTATTTTCAAAATTATTTTTATTTGTCTTTGCAGATAAACAGAGTCCTGCAAAACCTTATGGTTCATCTCATTTTGCTGCTTTTGTAGCTTGAGCAGTTCTCCAAGATTTTCTTGGGTCTTGGAAATTGTTTGAAGAAGATTTTCAACCAAATCCATTAGCTTTTGGTTTGTTTCCATGGCCAATGTACACAAAATCCCACTCTTTTAAAGCTAGTACCATTGTTTTTGTAATAGCTGCAACCAATTAACTTCCACTTCTCACCTGTGAAATACATCATTGCAATTTCTATTAGGCCAAGCATAATATAAACATTAAAATCAATCAATTAATTGCCCAATTGACATGGGTAGTCCATGCTTTATCCATGAGACTTTCACACTTTTCATGCTTTCCCAAGAGGCACATGAGCTCATTCATGTCCACCCTTTCACAGGGAATTAACTACTTCAACATTCACAATTTATTTCAAGCAAATAAACACACTCTACTTTCAGCCATAACATGCATTCAACAATTTTTTGTTTTCTAAATGCATCAATAAAAAGGAAAGAGGAGAGTAAGGTTTTTCCCCTCTTAATCTTGCTCCAATCTTGAGCCACACCACCACTGTGGTTCCATGCTCCTTAGCCTCTTTCACTTCCATGTGAATGCTTGACTTGCCTTTTCTTGGCTATGACACTTAGTGTCTAAGGTCTGTCCAAAACTTATCAACCAGGGAACCTTTCTACATGGTTTGTCTACCAAACTCTTAGCTGCTAGGACCCACACAAGTCCACTAGCACCATCTTTCATTGCTGCTCATATAGAGCTTTCTAGGACAATCACATGTCCAAATGCATCCTTCAGATGCCTTCATAGTTTTTGCTTTCCTACAATGACCAAAGTTTCCAACATAGAAACAATAGTGTATCAGCTTGGTTGTCATAAGATTTGTTCATGAAATTTTCATTATCCAATACAAAACATGAATGAAAATTAAATACTTATATGGATTGGACATTTCCTCTCTACTCCACAGTTTTCCTTCTCTGCTTTACAAGACTTGGATCGCCTGTGGGGTGGATGTTTGGCCAGCACACATGCTGCTCAACAACATCAAGTAGTTAATGCTCAACCAGTTTACTCTCTGGATTTACCAAGCAATGGTGGTGCCAACCAGTCCCATACCTGGCTTGCCCTCTCCATTGCCAAGCCAGCACATCCGTCTGGGTCATCATCCACTGGAAGGAAACTGCACCACGACCATTTCTAGGTCAAGACACTACTACGGAGCCATAAGCATCTCAGGGTTTTCAGTCAGTCTCAGTACTCCACCTTACTGCTGACCCAATAGAGATTTTATGCTTTCATCAATATCACCACACCTTCACACACACATCAATTCTTCATCCACACAAGGATGGAACTCCTTCTCTTATGCAAACCAGTGGTTCCCTCTAGGAACTCTATAGGTAACTTTCTTGAGTGCAGGCTAGCATGGGCCCACAATAACCACTCACACTACACAAGGATGATACCCCTTTTCTACTACATAGCTCCTCGGGCCTATCCATCCTTTCTAGTGTTCTTTAGTGTGAACGTAGAAAGGTTACCACTACCCATACAGTCCTCTTGAGTACCCTTTCTTTACTTTTCCCCTTAATGTGCAACACCAATTTGCATCTGTATAAGAGTACAACACAAGATGGATAAGCAAGCTCATCAGTATTGCTGCTCTAAAACTGTAAACATATTTCATAACATTCACTATCCAACATTGAACACCAGGAATGTGTCCATTCCCTTAGGGTGTAGTCAATATTGACAATCCTGTCATAACTCGACATCGGAAAAGTGTGCACCCCTTTCCGATTTGAGCCATGTAGGCCCTACTCATACTCAAGAAGTCTTCCATAATGGAAATAAAATCAAAAAATGCTCTACATATTGACTTGAACAATTAAACATGCATCATTCTTAGATAGGGTCACAGAACACTTATCCATTTGCAGATGTAGTCTTCTTCATTAATGAGGAATGGGGGCATGACCTCAACATGGGGGTGTGTCTAATCCTTCCCTAATCCATATGACTAATTTCACGATTTAATAAAATGAATAATAAAATTATACACAGCGGAAAGAAACATCATCTACACATAATCCATCATGCATTCAACATATCAATAACAGTCATCAAATCAACACATTACAGAACACAGAATGGACATAATTAAAACTACAAAGAATACTTATATTTAAGATGAAACTATCCAAACAAACGGCTATGTAAGATAAACGTTCCACCCAGCCATAGGTCCCTGTCTAGCCTATATTCTTTCAGCTGAGAGACCACCCCCGAGATGGGATGTGTATCCACTAAGGAGGAACTAAACATACTCACTCAAAATCGTATCATGAACACTCCAATAAGTTAATTTTTATATTATTTTAGTTATTTTCTCATATTCTATTGGATTTCCAATCATCCATTGACCTGATCGTTGGGAATAGACTCTTCTTGCTATGCAGTGTTGTTCCATCTTACCAAGGTTTATTCCAGCGTTCGTTTTAGCGCAATGACGAGGAAGCTTCTATAGTTATGGTATCTACGGGCTTTTATTGCCAAATCAAGCATATGGGTTTTGTTCAGCTCTCTCTATTAATAGATAATGCCCCACAAAATGTCACTCAACTCCTTCATTTAAGGTGAGGAATCTCAGCCCTAGTTTCAAATGAAGATTGCCAGATCAAGGGTTTTCATGTGCAGAACAAGACTACGTTTTCCTCATTTCACTCATGGATGCAGATCGTAGTCATATTTGTTGGGATAGATTTGAAAATTTTATTTTTACGAGAGGCTCGACCCTTTTAGTGGTCGATCCATGTCATACATTTTGGATCATTTTTGTATATATATGATCGAAAAAATTGAGAACGATCACCATGAATATTTTGCAAACTTGATGGTTTATTAATATAACTTAGTTCCTGCGTTCAATCCTGTAATCAATTTCTAGTTAGCAGCGTTGCAAGGGGGGGCCACCTTCATCGACTTTGGATGTGTGCATAGATCACTGGAAATGAGTTGTGTTATGTTCATCTTGTATAAATTTTGTTGTTTACATACTCTGTTTTAGTTTGATGTTGTGATATATCTATATATATATATATATATATTGTTTCAAGACTTGTACATCTGTGTGATTTTGAAGAAATTTGATGTGAGTTGAGTAACATAAGTCAATACTATCATTTTAGTGTGGTGTGAAATGATGGAGTATGTATATTGATAAGCTTATGTGAGCTTGAATTTTATTTAATTTGCAGTCAAGCATTGATTTAGGATTTTTTTTAGCATGTGTGATGTGTGATTTATGTTTCTATAATGAGATAATGAGGACAGAGAACTGTTATGAATTTTGTGAACATCATTACTTCGTGTGTGTAGTCTTAAAATCATTTTTACAGAGCTCTGAGCAGATAGATAGCACAAAGAGTGTGGATTTAGGGTATAGAAGAATGAATTGTTTCATGAATATTTGCTTTGCATTATCAAAGATTCACCTATATCAAATGAGTGTGTCTTGATTAGAATTGAGAAAAAAACTTCATTCTTATAGTTTAGACTGATTTATTTTTAATGAGGTATCAATTCTACATTTAAAGTTGGTTGTAGATTAGCGTGCCGATTGAGTTAATTTAGGATTAATTTTCTATCTTTAAAGAACTTGTTTCAGGTTAGATCGTAGGATTGCTCAAATTTCTTAATATTGTTAATTCCAGTACTTCATAAAACTAGTCATGTCATTGTATTGAAGTCAACTAGGTTTATTTGGATTCTTTTAGAATGCATGTTTCTCAATTGACTACATATGCATTGCTTAAGCCAAACTTGCTATTCTTGAGTAATTAGATCCTAGTTTAGTTTCTTTTGTTGTATATTGGAGTGAATATGAGTCTATAGGAGTATTGATTCGTAGACTGCTTTTCCTAAAATTAGTTGTTTTTAATTTAGACTTCTCTTTCTGCATCAAATTTGCATTGGTAGGACAACATTTGATCTAGATCTAATTTAAGACCAAAACAAAGGAGTTATGCATATACTTTCTAGAGTGTTTCTTTGTAGATTGATTTGAGGTGTGACATTGAGAATAGTTTCCATTAGTATTCATACATCAAGAGTGTGTAATAAGTGAAGATAATCTCTAAAACCTATCTTCCTTCTTGAATGCATTGGTAGAAGTAAGAAGTAAAGGGTTTGCTTTGTGATTAGTTTTCTTCTTATTTCCTCTTTTTTCCTGAAATTATAAAGTTAAGTATAATACCTGCACCAGATTAATATAGGTAAATTAGAATTTTTTTATCATAATAGCATTTCTAGTATAGTTAGCAATTTTCTAGGTTTTGTGCATCATAGGTTAATTTCGATTGTTGCTTAATTTTAGCTCATAATAGAATAGCATTTGAGGTTAGTGTGGATTAGATTGATAAGTGTTTTTTCCTTGTCTTACATAGCTCTACTATTTTCCAGTTGCATGTTTCTAGAATTCAGTTTGATTGGGAGGATATCAGATTAGTGGTTTTTGGAGTGGATAAGCTTTTTGCTTGAACTTAGGATTTGTGTTAAAATGTTTGCTTGAATCTTTGCTCTAGGCCAGTGTAGATAGTAGATAAGTTTGATTGGTTCATACAAAATTTATTTACCTCACTCATTTTAATTTAAATTTTTTATTGAAATATTGAGTACATTGAATTTAGTTATTAGAGTTATTGAATTCTCTTGCATCATAAATATAATTATAGATTTTTGATACAATCATAGGACTTCTTACTCGAACATATAGTTTTAGCAGCTCTAAGTTTACCAATCCTGGTTTGACATTTTGATGTTTTAGGTAGTCAAATTATTCTTATATATTTTACCGGACACTCACCACTACCTATTGTTCGACTAACATAGGATATTTCTAAAAGATTGAACACCTTGAGCAACCTCTCACACAAATAGATCAGAGACCAACATAACGGGTTTTTACGTGGTTAAACCCTTGAAGAGGGAAACAATCCACGACCCGAGGAAAATATATATTTGAGGAAATATTATTATGGAAATGAAAATAAATGTTACAATACGTTTCTCATAATCGATCATCCTGGTTAAATCCCTCGAAGAGGGAAACAATCCATGGCCCCAAGCAAATAGTTATTTGAGGCAATATTATTATGCAAGGGAAAATAAATGTTACAATGAGTTTCTCATAATCAATCATCAAGCAAATGAACCTCAATGCTCCTTCAATAGATATCATGGACTAATTTGGTGTTAAGCCATGGATAAATGGTTGTTAAGATCGAGGTGAGAATGAACAGTCAGATCACTCTATGTCTAGAACATATCATTACTGTCAGATTACATATGTACAAATGCACACTAAAGAAACACACTTTACCTAAATATACATTATATGAAATTGATAATACTAAATCCTAAGTGTTTAAATATCCTAACACCTATGACTAATTTTAGAATAGTACAAACAAACTGAGATGCTCCTTTCTTAGTGCCATGCATCAACCAACCTTTGAAGCACATATGGGTCTACCACTTGAAAATATTTTTCCTCAACATCACTCTTAGAATAGTCCTACCATGCCCTAAACACTTTCCAACTCATTGAAGGCAATCGTGTAGACTACCCTAAGAATAATGCCCAAACTCAAGTCTCACCACTCAAGCCTAGAAAACCCTAAGATTCTTCACTTTGTCTCTTGAATGAGTGACCCATTAGTCCAACCCCTATCAAATGATTCATTTTCCATGCTTGTCACTTTATCAATTCTTGAATGTTGTGAATGCCTTGCAATCTCGTTCCCTAATTCCAACCTCTCATATGCAAGGTAGTTTTGACCAATCTCCATGAAAGATTCCAAGAATTTTGGCCAATGTCATCCACCCTATGGTTTGGCCGCTTAAGCAATCCTTTGTTACTTTATGGGTTGCAACCCAAATAAATCCTTTAAACATCAACTACAGCTAGCACCTCCTTCCTCAAGTTGTTGGCACACATTTCAATACAGCCAAGACAATAATATTTTCCCAATGTCTAAATGTCAAACCAATTTCCAACAATTAGACCATGCAAACCAAGTTCTATTTGGGACCACTCCCAAGCCTTGAATAATTTCACCTAAATATTCAAACCTTCTTTTGTATATGTGGGCTAAAACTAGGTCCTCATCTAACCATAGTGAGTTTGTGCTGGAGATGCTAAGGGATAAAATCAAGTCTTCATGGTGATGATAGTGCTTGTTATGATCCACTAAGGCCAACTTTTTCTATCGAACCTTTAAGAAAAATGATAAGGAATTAATTCATGTGCTTTAACCTTTTTCTTTTGTGATTGAGTAGATTGGAGAGAAGATTTCATAAATCTCCATACTTTGGGTGAGTTAATTGGTTTGAAGATTGTTAGTGTTACAAATAATTTGAAATTGAAATGTAATGTAGGTATACATAGGGCCTTCTAAGAGAAAGTATTTATCATCCTCTATCTTATGAGTATAACAAAGACATGACTAAAGTATTTGATATAGATGTTCTTGGAGCTGCCGCTAGGTCTGCCGCTCTGGGTCTCCGCTCGCTCTCTGGTTCGCGCCTGCAGCCGCCATGGCTGTGCCTGGGGGAGGGTCCCCCCCTCCCTCCCCTTCCATCTCCGCGGAAGATGCTTTCAAGCTACTTACTAACCCGCGTGGTATGAAGCGGTTGAATAATGAGATACCCAAATTCATCAAGAAACTGGACGAGATTCCTGAAATCGAACTCCCTCCTGAAAACGCCATTAAAACTGCTCTCGCCCTGTCATCTCGGGGACTGGTAGGCCAATTCATGGGCCTGTGGCCTACGGCAAGAACCACAGATGATTGGATACAAAGGAACTGGAGACCTCATCTGAAACATAGCGTCACGTGCTATCCAGTAGGAAGAGGATTCTACATCTTTGAATTCATCTCAAAAGAAGACAGAGACCTAATCTTCAGAAATGGCCCTTACTTCATGGGGGCTCAAGGGCTCTACCTTAACAGATGGACCCCGGATTTTGATCCAAGCATTGACGTTCCAAAGGAGGTACCGGTCTGGGTAAGGCTTCCAAACCTGCCTGCACACTGCTGGAATCCTGACTCGCTGGAAAAGATTGGAAACCGCCTGGGAAGGTACATAGATAAGGCTGACCCAAAGGGGCAATACTCGTGTGCCCGAATCTGTGTGGAGGTTGATCTAGAAGCAGGTCTACCAGAAGCAATCAAACTATCGATCGGTCCCTGGAGTCATTATCAAAAACTGGATTACGAGCAACTGCCGTTCAAGTGCAGACTCTGCCATGAGCATGGCCACTTTCAAAGATCTTGTCCAAAAGCCCAATCTCAGGAGGAAAATGAGGGATGGCAACAGGTCAAGAAATCTAAAACATCAGCCAAGATTCCTGAAAAAAGATCCATGAATACTGGACAGAACCCACCGACTAAAGATCCGCTCAAATCCAAAGAGTCAGAAAAGGGGAAAAAAGCAGCAGATCCGATCAATGCTCCCACATCAAGCAAGGTAAACCACTCTCAGGACTCAGATATAGAAATAATCGGCCTGGTCAATCCAAATGCCAATCATGAAGATAACCTTGAAGCTGGAGAAATCCCCCAAGACAATCAATCTCCGAACTCCCCGAAACTCCTATCTGATCCAAAGACCCCAAAAGATCTGGATCATGAACCCGCCATATTGGATTCTGAGTCAGGGGGGTGCACAGAGGAAGAGGACTCAGATGATAGCAGCTCTCATGCAACCCCCAATCAGCCTGCCAAAGCTCTAGGTCGCAAATCAAAAAAAAAGCACAGGGAAGAGAAAGCCATTCAAGATATAAACAAAGGAGCACAGCAAACCATCGATTCTATGATTACCAGATCAAAGCAAGGCAAGGGCCGCAAAAGGGCCCCCACTCCCAAGAAAGTATAAATGCGACTTGCCTCCTGGAACTGCAGAGGTCTAGGCTCCAAAGCTAAGCAAGATGCTATGAAGGACATCATCAAAATCAACAAGCCTGACATCCTCTTAATCCAGGAGACGAAATTGGAGGACTCAAGCCTCCATCAAGTTGCCCTTAATTTCTGGAAGAAGGGCCCTGGAATAGCTATCAGCTCGAGAGGAGCTTCGGGAGGAATTGCCACACTATGGGATGAGACAAAGTTCATTCTCATCTCTGATCACTGCAGCTCGCACTGGATCTACACCAAACTTCAGCATATTGACTCTGGAATACAAGTAAGTCTATTCAATCTCTATGTTCCCAATCTGGCCCCTGACAAAGCTCAATGCTGGGAGTCATTGGAATCCTATTTATCCTTGCATGAACCAAATAACATTATCCTAGCAGGAGATCTTAATGTAACCCTGTCTGCTGACGAAAAGAAAGGAGGCTCCCCAATAAGAGACCAATCCAGAGAATGGGTTGAGGATCTTATTATGGGTTGGGACCTCCTAGATATCAAACCTTTGATAGGAAACTTCACCTGGACCAACAAAAGAATCGGACCGGGTCACATAGCGGCAAGGCTCGACAGATTTCTGGTCCACTCTGACTTCCTTTTGCTCGGACTGTTAGCAACCTCCAAAATCCTTCCTAATTGCATATCGGATCACAAACCAATCCTGCTGGAATTATCTTCTGATACTAATCTGGGCCCTATACCCTTCCGTTTTAGCCCACTTTGGCTCCAAAATGAGACTTTTCATCTTGTCGTCCGCAACTCTTGGTCTGTCCCTATTTCTGGCTCCCCTTCCTACTCTTGGGAACAGAAAATCAAAAGACTGAAATCTGATCTTAAACCCTGGGCAAAGAGTATCACCTCTCCTACCACTCGCAGAATGGATTCCCAAAAGGATCTGGAAGACCTTCAACTCTCCCTGGAATCAACCAACCCCACTCCTCAGACCCATGTTGCTGAAACGGAACTTCAAAAACACTTCTTCCAAGCCTACAGGGTAGAAGAAGAATATTGGCGTCAAAAATCTAGGAGCCTGTGGCTGGATTGTGGTGACAAAAACACCTCCTTTTTCCACAAACAAGCGGAGGCCAAAAAGAACTATAAAGCAGTCAAAGAGATTAACTATCAAGGAACCATCTACAATAATTTCCAAGACATCAAAAAAGCTGCCTTCAATACCTTCAAAGACCTCTTCTCAGCTCCTATTGAACAACCCCCGAATCCCCTTGATTATCCTTTTGACACCATACCTACCCTGGTCCAAAATTCTGACAATATCTTCCTCACTGCGCCAATCTCCATGAAAGAACTTAAATTAGCCCTCTTCAGAATGAAGCCTGACAGCGCTCCAGGCCCGGATGGCTTCACTGCCAGATTCTACATCAACTGCTGGGATCTGATTAAACTGGATCTACTTAGAATGGTGAGACACACGCAAAAAACCAACAAATTAGGGGGAAGCACGAATTCTGCCTTCCTAACGCTGATTCCTAAAGACAAAGGGGCCACTCATTTTGCCAGATTCAGGCCTATTTCCCTCTGCAACTTGAGCTACAAAATAGTAACCAAAATTATTGCAAACAGGCTCAAAAAAGTCCTCCCTCGTATTATACCTGAAAACCAAGGAGGCTTCATAAAAGGCCGACAGATTCAAGACAATATTCTGCTGGTCCAAGAAGCAATACACTCCAGCCATCATTCAAAAGAAGGAGGCATGGTGATCAAGCTTGATCTAGCGAACGCTTTCGACAGAGTCAACCATAATTTCCTGCTCCTGGTCATGAAGAAACTTGGATTCTCAGATTCCTTTGCTAATTGGATCCAAGGATGTATAAGCTCCCCTTGGATTGCTCCCCTGGTCAATGGCCGTCCCACTGATTTCTTTCAAGCCTCCCGGGGCCTTAGACAAGGCTGCCCCCTCTCTCCTTTGCTCTATGCAATCCAAGCCTCGATCCTAAGTTTCCAACTGATTAAAGCCCAGCAAAGGAATGTTCTCTCTGGTCTCCATTTGGCAACTAATGTGAACAATATCAACCATGCTCAATTTGCAGATGACACTCTATTGCTGGGTGTAGCCAGTACCCATGTAGCAAGAAGATTCAAACATGAGCTGGATACCTATAGACAGATCTATGGCAGTAAGATCAATTTCCAAAAAAGCAAGATTTATGGCTGGAATTGCACCACTAGAGAACTGGGGGATATAGCTCGAATCTTAGAAATGGAAGCTGTACATGATTGGGATTCCATCACCTATCTAGGGGTTCCAATTGCTAAAGGCACCCCCAAAGCATGCCAATGGAACCCTATTCTGGACAAAATAAAGAATCGAATCCACAACTGGGGCTCTAACTGGCTAAATCAAGCTGGGAAGATGGTCCTTTTAAAATCGGTCCCGATGAGCATTCCGATTTATCAATCTTCCATCCTCCTTGCCCCTTCTCTGATCATTGGGAAAATGGAGAAACTAATCAGGAAATTCCTATGGGAAGGAGGAAAAGGAAACCAAAACAGACTTCACCTGGTAGGATGGGACAAAATTCAAAAGCCCTACAGGGAAGGAGGACTTAATTTCAGAAGTATAGCTAGACAAAATATGGCCATGGGAGCAAAAATTCTCTGGAAACTTGTGTCTGGCCGTGAGACCTGGAGCAAAAAAGTCTTAAGGAAAAAATATTTCCCTGGCTCTAGGCTAAACTGTCTCGATAAGCCTTCTCAAAAACAGAAAGGTTCCCCAATTTTCACACTCTGCAACAAGGTTCGGGATCATTTTGCCAGCCTCCTTTTCTGGATCCCTGGCAACGGGAAAAAGATTAACATTTGGAAGGACTCTATTATGGGAGACCAACCCATAGGTGAAGCAAATAATATTGGAAATCTGAAATATTGGATGCAGCACAGAAACATTGATACTCTCTGGGACATATCCAGTTGGGAGGAAGAAGGGGACAAAAATTGGGTTGACTGGAACCTAGGAGAGGTCCCTGATATCCTTCTTGGGGAAGCTGAAATGCTGCGGCAATTGCTTCATGGGAAAGCCCCCATTTCTGAGTCTGCCAAAGACAAAAGAGGATGGGGCTACGATGCTGGTAGCTATACAGTTGCCGAAGGGTATAGATCCTTCCAAACGCTGCATCAAGCCCCCAATAACCCTGCCAAGTGGAACTTCATCTAGAATTCACCATTCATTCCAAAAATTGATCTTTTCTGCTGGACGGTGGCACATAATAGCATATTAACGGGAGACACGCTCAAGAAAAGAGGACTGATTGGGCCCTCAAGATGCCCTCTATGCCTTTCGCATGAAGAAACAATACCCCATCTACTGCTTATGTGTCCTTTCTCCAAAGAGGTATGGCATCAGGTTCTCTTTGGTCATGGAAATCTCAACAGATTTGAAAACCTTCCGGATCTTTTCAGCAACTGGAGCAAAAACTCCCCTTTTGATCTTCTTAAGAAAAATCGCCTCAAATCCCTCTGGATGTGGACCCCTAAAGCTATATGCTGGAAGATCTGGCTGGAACGGAATAGCCGCTTATTTAGAGATAAGGCAACCTCAAGCACTAGGATAGCTACCACTTGTGTGGCCCTGCTGGGGGAAGCAATGGACTCCAGAAATATCACCAACACCAGAAGTCTCAGTCCTGTTGAAACAAGCTGGATAGCTAAATTCAACCTCAAAGTTGATTCCAATGCAAGCTCATCCTCCTCTCATGAAAACTGGGAAATTAAAATGAATACAGCCGATTTCAAGAAATGGAGATCGACAATTAAGGAGCACTCCCTGTTCTTTGATGGGGCCTCTAAGGGCAACCCTGGAAAAGCTGGAGCGGGGGGAATCCTCCTCAACCCTCACAATGATATCCTCACTTCCTTTGCCTGGGGCATAGGAACGGACACTAATAATATCGCGGAAGCGCTGGCTCTATGGCAAGGGCTACAGCAAGCAATTGATAAGGATATCCCCAAGCTCACCGTTTTCGGAGACTCAAGGATTATTATTCAAGCACTGAATTCGATTAAGCCAACCCATCAGCTTAACCTCTCTCGGGTCCTGCGCAGAATTTTCCTACTCATGACCAAATTCACCAAAATAAGCTTTTATCATGTTCCTCGTGAACTCAACGATCTGGCAGATGCAGAAGCCAACAGAGCCGTGCTCCTGGGCAGGGGTATTTTGTCGATTAATGGCAGCGAATCTTATTGCTCTATCCCGTAAGGCGAATAAGATCCTGACATCGATCCGATGCTGGATTGCTATGATTCTCGCGGATCCGATTAGCGAGATTGTCAAGATTGCTCTTGAGGATATCCTCCACTTCAGACTGCTCCTCCAGGACGGTGACTCAGAGACCCGTGACCAGCCTGATCGCCATTCCTATTTATGCAGGCCGTCTGGGATCAGTTCTAGCCAGTGTGACAGATCTTGCAATAGAAGCAAGAGCCTGAGTAGAAAAACCAAGCAGATCAGGATCCGTCTGCGAGTTTCAGAATGGCGTCGGTGGGCTCAACGTCAGGAGGCAAATCGCTGGAGGATAGAATGGACGACCTGCAAAATTCAATCGACATGCTCAAAACCAAGTCTGAGGAGAATGAAGGCAGACAGAAATCCCACAACGCAGAGGACTACCAGAAATGGCGAAAGTTCAATAAGGATCTACAAGGTATCAAGGAAGAAATCAAGGATTCCAAAGGAGAAGTCTCCTATTTTGAAGAAGTGGTTTATACCCACTTCAAAGACCAGGCAAATATTGAAGGGAATTTCGGGAACAGAATTGCTGCACTGGAAGCAGCGGTCCAGAAGATCCTGGAAAAGATTAATGGCGCTTAGACCTTGCGCTGATCTCTACTATGCTCTCTTTGCTATTTCTAGTAACAATATTCAGTCCACTGTAATTTTGTTTCTCATTTCTGAAACCTCTGGGCAGCCCAAGCCTAAGAATTTTGTTGTTTCAGATACTGATATTGATGTAATCAAGCACACGGTGGCTGATTCACCGGCTCTTAATTAATCTTCCCAATGTTTTTGTCTAAAAAAAAAACAAAGACATGACTAACTATACCATTCCATAATGTTTTATGAAATTGGTATATGAAAAATAAAAATAAAAATAAAATGCATCACAAAAAATAAGAAGATCCTTCTCCCAATTATAAAAATCTAGTTCCATAGTGAAACAAAGCATTGTACATGTTGAAGAATGAAATGCACCTTCTTTTAAAGCATAAAAAAAATCCTTATATTTATATTTCTAAATATTACTTTATTGTGTTAAATACTCAAATTAAATTATTAGTATGTTAATCTCAACTAAGTAATCATCATTAACATAAATCTTAAATTGTACATGTTGAAGAATGGAATGCACCTTCTTTTAAAGAATTAAAAAAATACAAATAAATCATTATATTTATATTTCTAAATATTACTTTATTGTCTTAAATACTCAAATTAAATTATTATTATGTTAATCTCAACTAAGTAATCATCATTAACAGAAATATTAAATATTATTTCACTATGGTAATAAAAATGTAAATCTAATATTACTTTATTGTCTTAAATACTCAAATTAAATTATTATTATGTTAATCTCAACTAAGTAATCATCATTAACAGAAATATTAAATATTATTTTATTATGGTAATAAAAATGTAAATCGACCATTAGTTAAAGTTACAGTCACGTAAACGACCATTCTTTCTAGCAGAAAAAAGTATACCATTACTATTCATAAAATCAAATAATACATATACGTTCTTGTCTACTATATACGTTCTTGTCTACTATATAAGACCTAAAATACAAAATAGCAAAGCAAGGCCGGTATGTCCATATGTGCTTATACATGGAGGATTTCTCAACGACCTCAAACCAACAATTCATAAAATTACAACTTTTAATTTAGAAGCTTTTATTTCTACCCTCTAGATTGCGATTCATTCATGTCGACTAACTAACTTACTCAAACATCGCTGTCAAAATCATAGTTTCCTCCGTTGGATTTCGTTCCTTCAAATATTGAAGTAAAATGATCGATAAACGACCCCAACTCATTCCACGACGATCCTCCCTCTTCAACGGCCGTTCGGGAGGCGTCTCGGAGTTCCTTTGCCCTCCTCCTCATTTCCACTCCCTCATCTTCAACCATCACTCGTCTGATTGCCTTCTCCACCTCCTCCGCCATTACCAACTCATTCTCGTCTGCCTTCGTCCATTTCTTCACTTCTACACCCACCTTCAACTCTCTCGCTACCAATATCGAGTTGGCAAATTGGTCAGAATGCAGAGGCCAAACCACCATGGGAACACCCGCGCAGATGCTCTCCAACGTCGAATTCCAACCGCAGTGCGTTACGAATCCTCCCGTCGATTCGTGACATAAGATATCAAGTTGGGGTGCCCAGTTTTTCATCAGAAATCCGCGTCCTGCAACTCGGCCTTCGTACCCTTCTGGAAGCAGCTCGCTTATCCAATCCATTTGCGCTTCCTCCAACGCTGTGAAACGGGCGCTGTCGGCAACCCTGACTACCCAAATGAAGGGCTGCTGGCTCGCCTCCAGCCCTCGAGCCAGTTCTCGAACTTGTTGCCGCGATAGAGAAGACATTGTACCGAAAGAAACATAAACAACTGAAGCCGGAGATTGGCCGTCCAGCCATCTCAAACAACTTTCAACATCTGAATTACCGTTCTTACCGGTCCAAAAAGATTGAGGAAGAAGAGGACCGACGGCCCACAGCGGCTTCTCGTGGCCATACCGTTCTCGAAGTATTTGATGTAAGGCATCCATGAATTGAGATTCCAAAATTCTAAAACTGTTGACAAGATGTCCTGTCCCGGATTGTTGACATTCTTCTTGGCGAGATAAGAAAGGAATAAATCTCTCTGGTAAGCACCGTTTGTAGGATACAACACATTCCGGAATTCCCATACCCTGCTCTTTTAAATGAGAGAAGGCCGCGGAGCAGTAGGCGCCGACACAATTGAAAACATAGGCAGGAGCACCATGTTTGGCCGCCACGGTCTGAACCCATCCGAGCAACGAGTCATGCACAATCACAATTCTATTCGAATTGGAGAAGCAGAGGTCCTGCATCAGACGATCGAAAGGCTCTCGGAGACCTTCCGAAGCTTCGAACAGAGGAATCAAATGCATGGGGAACATATGTTCCTTATTTTCAAGATCGGGCTGTGGATCTGAGGAGGATGGCATGGGCAATTCGTGGAAACGAATGCCGAAGTTATCAGGATTCCATCCCTGAACACGACTCCGCGCTTGTTTGATATGAGTAGAAGTGGAGACAAAGAGGACATTTAGTCCTCGTTCAGCGATGACCCTGGAAAGATGAAGCAATTGATTGAGGTGTCCCTGTGCTGGAAATGGCACCACCACCACCTGTACTTCATATCTTCTTGGATCGATTATGGAAGACCGTGACTCAGTAGCGGAATCCATAGAACAGGGCACTGGATGAACAAATTCGAGCAACCCATAAGACGCTGTGCTGCTCTTATGAACCGAACGCTTGTAGAATTAGTGGCAGTGGTTGCAGAAGGTTGAACGTCACGCTTGTTGTCAAGCTCCGATGCACAACAACCACTGAAATTAGAGATATCCTCTAGACACTTCTTCCATCCGAATCTAAGCTTTTGCTAGACTCCAGTTTAATAAAAACAAATGGTAATTCCTTCATCCATGGATATGGGGGGAGGGAATCTAAGCTCCCCCTAGACTCCAGTATAAGAAAAACAAAAGGTAATTCCTCTATCCATGGATATGGGCGGAGGGAATCTAAGCTCGTCCCAGCCTCCAGTTAATAAAAACGAAAGGTAGAGCAAAGCAACCTTTACCTGTATGGTTAAATTATATAATTTCATATGCACAGCTTTGTCTAAAGGTCACCCTTACCTGTTAAATTATATAATTGTATAATTGGGTCGAGTGGCCCTTTTTACATGTCAACGTGGATGAGATGTCACTTATATAAATACGTTGAATTTCAATTTCAATTTATATTCATGCATCCTCACATCTTAAATAATTTTTTTCATAAATAGTTACAAGAATAACTATTTTACTTCATAATCAATGAATAAAAGCAATTTTTGCATATTTGTAGGGCTTATGGGTTATTGTTTAGGATCTCAAATTGGAGCAGGCTCATGAAAATATTGCAATATATTGGATTATGTATTGTCAAGTTAACTTGAGGTGCAAACCCCTTTTTAGAGTCTTAAACTTCCTCAATATATTTGGTCCCTATTGGCCCTTGATAGAGCCAGAGTTAAGATGGATCTATGCTGGTGTACTCAATAATTACATCGTCAACATATAGAGATTCATAGGTGGAGAGGATAAAAATCATTTCTCCCAAATCACATAATGTACTCAATCATTATAAAGTCTATACATAGGGCCTCAATAAGAGTATCATATTACTTATAAGAATTGAATTTGGGTGTATAGGACAACAATCATTTCTCCCAATTATAAGCACAACTTTATCCAAATATAAATAGATCTTAATAAATGACTTATTGACTTATTGTTAAATAAAATTTAATTCTCATTAAAGCTATATAATTAAAATAAATAACATAATCCTATCAAAGAATTTAGTCACATATATCATAATCTCAATGGGGGAAATATTATGGAAAGATTAATATCTGTGATGAGGATAGGATAGGATATAATGGTTTTGTAATGTCCCCAGCTTGACCCTATTGCATTAATATTGTAAATGATGTAAATATTGTTATTTAGTCATGGTGAGGAGCTTAAGGCCAAGGCCCCGCCATTGATTTAATGTTCTATGTATCGGCAATTAGAATAGATGCATAGAGTTCTTGTGCTAGGGGTGCACAATGTAAAATCGGACATCATGTAAATATGCAATTTTAATGAAAAAACCCACAATCAACTACGCAATGCAACAAAGAGACGGGGGCATGATCTTTACAAGGAATAGGGAGGGAAAAATAGCCAAAACCCTTGAGCCATGGTGTTAAGCCATTTCATTGAGGAAACCCATGAACTCTCAACTACCCATTTGGTCTCATGCACCCAATCATTTAATCCTTCCAAGAATTGGTTGAGACAATAAATGCCTTGGGATGGGAGAGGTATGGCTGTCAATTTTCGTGCATGGGCAAGCCATCAACTTGGAAAATCGTATTTTTGCTTGTGGGGCAAGAAAACCCCCACGAAATTGGCCCAAAATCCACTCTTCACCCATGGCATTCTTTCTCTCACGCAGTCTGAGCCTGTTGGGGTTTCATCCTTCACGTTTTCACCTTTCCCTGCGTTTTTCCATGCCTGCAAACTCGTTTTTGGTTAGCTCATTGGATGGGAGAAGAGAGCCACGATTTTTGGGGTTAGGGAGGCCGTTTCTGCCCACGAAATGCCCATGAGCATTCTTCTGAAAACGATTCTGCTCTCCTGGGGTTGAATTCCCATTTTCTCCTTTTTCGTTTTGGTTTCCCACGTTTTTCTGGAACTGTCAGGAACCCATTGTTGGGAACTTCACTATAGAAGCGTTTTTCTCATGCCCAACACTTATGCATTTGATGATACATGCACCCATCTCTTAACAGCCTGAGAAACCCAATTGCTGATTGGCTTGGCTGATTTTGATATACCTTTGGCTATGTGAGAGCCTGTTTTCCCCTTTTCTTTGTGGAGATCATGCCCAGCTCGGGGGTGGCAGTGGTGCTGAGAGATTGAGGAGCACACTGGCCTACGGTTGGGTGGAACGTTGCAGAAGCGTAGCTAGTTGTTTGGTACTACTTCATTAAGATAAGTATTCTCTTGTGCTATCTTGCAATTGTTTAATTGATGAATATCTTGAATGTGTGATGATTGTGTATTTCATAAGTTAATTCCGCTGTGATTTCTGATAATTATGCATCCTTATATCTCTGTTATATTATGGGAATGCTTAGTGGTTCACGATTTATGGGGCTAGATGCCCGGTTTTAGCACAATGACCCTCTCTATCATTGTATGATAGGAGGGGACATTACAGGTTTAATTTAAAATTATAAATTATATAATGTTTTTTGGATTTAATCAATTTTCCTCCATGATTCTCTAACTAGATTCTTCATCCCTAAACTTCACATGATCCATATAAGATAATACTACCTAATGATTGAGAGCCTCAAAGAAGAGTTTATTTTTTCCATAACTTGAAATATGTTGTTTTGCAATTGTTTCCAAGATGAAAATAACCTTTCCACCCTCCATTAATCCTTTTATCAATGTTATAGTTCTTGTTAAGCTTGTGATGAAGGTTTACTCTATGATATAAGTTGTATGAATTAAGTTAATTTAAATTGTTATAATCACACATAAAATTAGCATAAGTAATCTTTTTGGATTTGATTGTCATAACCTTTGACTTGTGCTAGAACATAAGTCCTTGAGAATCCTTAGTTTCTTATCAAGGTTAAAGGGACATCTTGTGTAGAACAATATTAGTAATGGTGTAGTAATGTAAATAAGAAGGATGATGGTTGTTCTAGCTAAATTAGTGCCAACACAACCTACTTCCAAACATGCATTTAACCATTATGTGATAATAAATCAATATTTAGGAGTGTCCTACTAGCCATATATTGATAAAATCGTGGCATGAATAACCTCCTCTCACAAACTTCAATTGAAGTGAACTTTATATTATCTAAAATCTCTCTATGTGTAGAAAAGGATAGGGAGGATAAGAATAAGAAATTTTTTCATAAATTGTTGACCCCAAAAATGAAATTTGATGCCTCAAATAGCTTCAAAATTTTTGGATCCTAAATCACTAAAACATGACCTACCCCTAAAATGGGGCATACAAGTCAATAACTCCAAAATTCATAATGTAAAAAAATAAATGAAAAATTATATATAGTGATCCATTTTGGATCATACCTTCCCATGTTTGGAGGATTTTGGTCCCCAAAATTATTTAGTAAAGAAGGTGAGACAAACTTTCCTCTACTTGCTCCCTTAGGTACCATTTGGCCTTTCCTGGAAATTGTCATTTAAAACCAACTTAGCAGAGGTCACTGTGAGGTCATGCTATTCTCATCTATTTGTTTTTAAATTCTTCTGAAAATCTATATCCTCTACTAACTCTGCCTAATATTCTAAATTATTAACTCCTTTATGGTAGGTAAGACTTTCCCATTAGTTTCCTACACTAGCATGGAAGGCTCATACTAGAGTTTGATATTTTCCACATTCACTACTAAGTATGTCATGGACATATATGGGGGTAGACTAAATCTATAGGTGTTATCACCTACCTTCTCCAACACTTCAAAAGTGAAATACTGCAAAAGCTTTATCTTGTTACTGTGACCCTGTATCCTTCCTTTGTATAGATTCAACTAGACTCTACCTCCCACCTTGAATGTCTTATCAATTTTTTTATGTTCATGGAAAGCCTTGTACTTTTCCTATGACTTATTCAAAGTATCGCATACTTGCAAATGGATCTAACTTGATTCTATTAATGATTTTTTCATCTTTCAATACTTTTCCTATTATGTCTTCCCTCACTTCTTGTTATCCATACATAACTTCTGAGGGTGAAGGTGGAAAATATCTAAAGTAAGTTTCAAATGGGGACTTAGGTATAATTATGTCCCTTCCTAGTTTTCGGAAAACCATATACAAAATCTATGTTGATTCTCTCTCATTTTCTAGTAGGTATAGGAAAGGTACAACTGATAGTATAACCTTGGTTCTTATTATTGGGCTTGTCGGTGCAACAAAGTATGGATTCTCTAATGAAGCGAACTTTATCTTCTTACATTCTTGGCCAATATACACACTCTATAAGTTGGCAACTATCTTCCCAACACCAAAATTCCCTACGTCTTTGGAGGTGTGAGATTCTATAATATGTTGTAATATTTCACCTTAGGGACATAGAGCTCATCCAAATTATAGAGAAACCCAACCTAGAGATGATAATAAACCTTGTTACCACCTTGTTCTACATTAACTAGACCTTGTAACTATTGAAACATCTCTTTAAGGTCCTCATATTCTATGTGTTCCTCTTTGTATGTATCATGGGTGCAAGCCTCTATGCACATAAGATTAAAAAAATCTATGATATTTAACAAGGTGTCCTTCAGAGCAGGTTTGCCAACTTATTAGCGACTCCCTTCTTATATTTGATGATAAGAGGAAATTGTTGTTTAAACTCCAATGTCTACTTATAATGTATAGTTTGATTAATTTTACTTTGGGATTGCAAATACTATAGTGATTGGTTATTAGGATCGATGATGGTATCCTTTACCATTATATAGTGATTCCATTATTAACAACATGAGTAAGAGATTAAAGTTCCCTATCATATGTAGGGGATTTCCATACTCCACCATGGGAATTTTTAGAATCATAGCACAATGTCCTTTGTCCTTGCATTAAGATCACCCCTATCATATACCCAATTGCATCTCTCTCCACTTCGAAGGGATTCTATAAATTTAGAAATGTTATATCTAGTTTTTAGCTAGTCTTTCATTTCATCTCTTCAAAATCCTTATATTGATTCTTTCCACACTAGACATTATTTCTAATCACTATTATTCCATGGCATGGTGTATCCATTATTAAAAAGGATGCCATAAAATGTTGAAGCTATTGTTATGCCCCCACAAGCCTAGATTATCTTGAGTGACATTGGTAGGAGTTGATAGCTTGATGATCACCTATGGGTTAGTGCAAGTTAATGAGGATCACTTTTGGCACGTTAGATGCAATATAAAACCTGAAAAATCAGGCATCCCTCAACTTACATGGATTTTTTGAGATACTTACGCAAGATATCTTGCATTGAGTAAAAAAAATGAAATGTAGGAAATTGAATCATGTTTCCGAATATATAAGTTTTATGTATTGAAAATTTACATAACTATGTCAAATTTAATCTTTTCTAACAGTCAATGTTTATTGTTTGGCAAATTATAAGGTATATGTTTTATGGGTGCAACCTTTGAGTGCCTAAATGATGGTTTTGGGATACAAAAATTTGCAAAAATGTATAGAAAAAGTAGCACTAGTGCAACACTATTTTTCCAAAATTGAATGTTTAATTTTCTTTTTAATTATATAAGTGACCAAACCTTGATAACGATACGTCAAATGTGGGTGCAACATTTGAAGGTCTTAATGCAATGACTTTGACATGGATTTTGTATAGCATGTAGAGGTCGGTGTCTACTAGTGCAGCATACAATGTTTTTTTTAAATGGTTGTGAAATGTAAAAGTTATGGAAAAACACTAACAACATGTTTTTTGACTTAAGGAGTGTTGATACAAGAAAATTAGGAAAAAAATAGAAAAAAGTAATATTTTTTTTTAAATTACATATTTGGAATCTACATAAAAAATGTTATTTATGTCTAAAATTTCGTCAAAAAATGGTTGTGTCTGTCATGTTGCAAAGGGTGGTGGAAGACATGCATATTGAGAAAAATGGTGGAAATGCCCAATTAGCTATGGTTTACCATATTCCATAGCACATGGTTAGTAACTCTAAACCAACCACATAGGACTGTGGATGACACACAGGTGCATGTGAAGGCGTGTTTTAGGTGTTAAGTAATGCTCACTCGTTATGTTTAAATTCAAATTTGTATTCCTGCGCTTGGTTTCAAAAGAAACGCTCTAGCATTTGTGTATCTCCAAAACACTCAAGCGTTATTATTTACATAACGCTCGAGTGTTTTCAAGTTACAAAAACACTCTAGCATTATGAAAAACATAAACTATGTGTTAAGTGTTGAATGGAGATAAGGGGGGTGAGAGAGAGAGAGAAGGGATATGAAAGGGTGAGGAAGGGACATATAAATTTAGGGAGTTGAAAAGATGAATTATGAGGGAGAAAATTAAAGTCTTAGACCCATAAGTCCTAAGGCCCAAACCCCCTAAATCCATAAAACCCTAAGCACCTAATCCATTAACACATAATCCCTTACCACTTTAACCGCTTAACACTTAATGCTAACCTTCTATACCTTACCCCATTAATAGTTGATCCCTAAATCCATTAACCTATAAAGGTCATAATCCTTAAAGCCCTAGTCCCTTAATTAACTCCTTATTTCCATTGCCGTTTACCTTATCCTCTAACGCCCTAATCCCTTAATGATATAACACCTAAACCATTATTTACTAACCTCTTAAAACCTAAACCCTAACCCTTGAGCCCTAAATCCATTTACCTCTAAATCCCATAACCTCTAAACCCCTCAAGTCCTCTAACTGTTTACCTCTAATCCTTTAACCATTAGCCTCTAAGCTCTAGTTTACCCTATAGAGGTAAAATAATTGTTTATCTCTAGACTACGTTTGCATGTGTGACCTCCCTTGTGCTAGTGTGCCCTGCATTTGCTTGTGTGTTCTACATTTTCATTTGTGTTCTTCGTTTGCATGAGAGCTCTATGTTTTCTTGATCTCTCTCCCTTTGGATTGATCGCTCCCCTCTTGGATTTGGCATTCATGTTTGGGCTTGTGCATTATCCTCTAAGCTCTAATTTACCCCTTATAAGCCTTTAACCCTTTAAACCATTCACCATTAATTCCTATACTCATAAACCCTAACACCCTAAATCCATAGCACTAAATCAATTAACCCCCAAGGCCCATAACCCTTAAACCTCTTAGCCACTTTACCTCTAACCCACAACCTCTAAGACCTAGTCCACCCCTAACCCATAAACAATTTAACCCGTATTACTTAAAGCCCAAATCCCCAAATCCCTAATCCATTAACCCCTAGAAACAATTAAACAGTTAACTGCTTGGGCCTTAACCCCTAACCCCTTAACCCCTAACCCCCTAACTATTGATCCCTAAATTCCTTAACCCATAAAACCCCTTATCCCTCTATCTGCTTAAATCCCTAACTGATAAATATTTAAACTTGTTAACCACTTTATGCCTTTACCTATAAACTCTTAACCCATAACCATTATGTCCTAGTTAAGACTGTAACCCTAAAACCCCTAATCCCTAAAGCCCAAAAGCCATAAATCCATAGAAAATATTAATTTCTCATCTCCTAGAAGCCATTAAGAACTTAATCCCCAAGATTTTAATCCTTTAAACCCTTGACACTTAACCCTTAACCAACTCATCCCTAACATCCTAACCCTACATCCCTAAAACCCTTAGTCCGTAAATTTTCTAACCCCTGAGGCCTCACCTCTTAAATAACCACCAATGCCCTTAACCATTAATCCCCTAAGACTTTAATCTCTTACAATCCCTTAACACTTAAACCCTTCACCCTTAACGCTTAACCTATTGAACCCTAACCCCCTAACATTGGTGCCCTCAATCCCTTGACCCCTAAAGCCCCTAACCCTTAATCACCTTTATCTCTAAGAACTTAACACCCAACACCTAAGCCTATAAGCCTATTTTATCAAACATACACTTAATCCCTTAATGTCTAACCTCTAAAACCTTAACCCCCTAGACCTGAAGCCCTAAATCCATTTTAAGAACTAAATCCCTTAACTCCTAATCCCCTTTACCCTAACACCCTGACCCCTTTACATGTTTACCTCTAATACTTCAACCACTAACAACTAACCCCGAGTTTAAACCCCATAACCTCTTAACTCCTTATACCTCTAACCCCAGAACAACTAAACAACTAAACTCCTTTATCCTTTTAACTCTAAGCCCTTAACTGCTGACACCAAATCCCTAAACCCATAAGCCTTTAACTGTTGGTAAGGAAATATTAATTAAGGTTTCAAGCATAATGTTTTATGTAGATATAAACAGAACAATTGAGAATTATCTATTTATATAACGCTCGAGCGTTATAGAGATACATAACTCTCAAGCGTTATAGAAAAACTTGATACTTTATGAATCACATAACGCTCGAGCGTTATAAACCACATAAAATATGTGTTAAGTGTTGAATGGAGATAAGGAGGGTGAGAGAGAGAGGGGATACGAGAGGGGGGGGGAGGGTCATAAAATTTGGGAGGTGGAGAGAGGAATGAGGATGGATGAAATTAAATTCCTAAACCCATAAGTCCTAAGGACCAAACCCCCTAAATCCCTAAACCCATAAGCACCTATGTGCTTAACATATAAGTCTTACCACTTTAACCCCTTGACACTTAATCCTAAGCTTTTATACCATACCCCACTAACAGTTGATCCCTAAATCCCTTAACCTATAAATTTCATAATCCTTAAATCCCTAGTACCTTAATTAACCCCTTATCTCCCTGGCATCCTCATAGTCCTTATCCTCTAACACCCTAAGCCCTTAACCCCTTATAAGCCCTTAACACTATATCACCTAAGCCCTTAATGCCTAACCTCTTAAAACCTAACCCCCTAACCCCAAATACCTAAATCCCTTTACACCTAAAGCCCCTAACCCTTTAATTCCTTTAATTTGTCACCTCTAATCCTTTAACCATTAGCCTCTAAGATCTAGTTTACCTTATAGAGGTAAAATAATTGTTTACCTCTACACTACATTTGCATGTGCGACCTCCCTTGTGCTAGTGTGCCCTGCATTTGCTTGTGTTCTCTACATTTCCATGTGCACTCTTTTTTTTCATGAGAGGTCTATGTTTGCTTGAGCTCTCTCCCTTGGGATTGATCGCTCCTCTCTTGGCTTTAGCATTCTTGCTTGGTCTTGTTCATTAGCCTCTAAGCTCCAATTTACCCCTTATAATCCTTTAACCCTTTAACCCCTTCACCATTAATTCCTAACGTCATATACCATAACACCCTAACCCTAGAGCAGTAAATCCATTAACCCCTAAATCCCATAGCCCCTAAATCCCTTAACCACTTTACCTCTAATTCCACAACCCCTAACCCCTAAGACCTAGTCTAACCCTAACCCATAAACATCCTAACCCATACTACTTAAATCAAAATTCCTTGAAGCCTTAAATCCCTAATCCCTTAACCCCTAGAAACAATTAAACCTTTAACTGCTTGGTCCTTAACCCTTAACCCCTAACCCCTTAAACCCTATCCCCCTAACCATTGAGCCCTAAATTCCTTAACCCCTAAATCCCATAACCCATAAAACCCCCTAAACCCCTATCTTCTTAACTCCCTAACCCATAAATCCTTGAACCTGTTGACCACTTTATGCCTTTACCTCTAAAATATTAACCCCTAACCCCTAAGTCATAGTTAACCCCCTAAATCTAAAACCACTAACCCAAAATCCCTAAAGCCCAAAACCCATAAATCCCTAGAAACCAATCCCTCATATCCTAGAAGCCATTAATCCCTTAAACCCAAAGCCTTTAATCACTTAACCCCTTAAAACTTAACCCTTAACCAACTCAACCCTAACATCCTAACCCTTGAGCCCTAAATCCCTTAGCCTGTAAATATGCTAACCCCTAAAGGCCTCATCTCTTAAATTACCACCAATATCGTAACCCTTATGTCATTAACCACTAAGCCTCTAAGAACTTAATCTCTTACAAGCCCTTAACACTTAAACCCTTCACCTTTAACACTTAACCTCTTGAACCCTAACCCCCTAACATTGGTTCCCTCAATCCCTTAACCCATATAGCACATAACCCCTAAAACCCTTTATGTATAAGCACTTAACACCTAACACCTAAGCCCTAGTTTATCTAAAAACACTTAATCCCTTAATTTATAACCTATAAAACCTTAACCCCCTAAACCTAGAGCCCTAAATCTTTTTTAAGAACTAAATCCTTTAACCCCTAATCCCCTTGACCCCATACCCCTAGACCCCTTTACCTTTTTACCTCTAATGCTTCAACCACTAACCCCGATTTTAAACCCCATAACTTCTTAGCTCCTTGGCCCTCTAAGCCCAGAACCGCTAAACACCTAAACCCCTTTATCCCTTAAACTCTAAGCCCTTAACCGCTAACACCTAAGCCCTAGTTAACCTCTTAACCCAAAAAACATGAAGCCCAAAACCGTTTAAGATAATGAGGGATAGGGAAATAAAATAAATATTTTATTGGTAAGGAAATATTAAATAAGGTTTCAAGGAAAAAAAATTGTGTGTAGATAGCCATAACGCTAGAGTGTTTATTGCAGAAGAAACACTTGAGCGTTTTCCTTCATTAGATGTTACCTAGCCATGCACCAAACATATTAATTTTAATTGATTTTTTTATCATAAAAAGAACATGTGAGCATTGTATATTTAAAAAACGCTATAGCATTTTGTAAAACCATAACGCTCGAGCGTTTTGGCTTTGCATAATTCAACTAAATACTCTGCCTATTTCATCCCCGAATACTATGTGTTTTGTTTCCCCGACAACATTGCAAACAAACCTACGCAATTGAAGAGTTTTAACAACAATCTATACAAGCTTAAAGACTCTATGTTCATAATTGAATAGGATTCTACATTCACAATCAAATGAAACTTGAATAATCTATATTCACAATTGAAGAGGAACATGCATTCAGAATTGAGCAAGCTTGAATAATCTATATCCAAGTTTGAGTAAGAATCTATATCCACAATCAAAAGCAATGCTGAAGAATTTATATTGAACAAGCTTGAAGAATCTATATTCAGTTTTGAGGAAGAATCTATATCCACGGTCAAGAGCAAGGTTGAAGAATTTATATGCATAATTGATTAAGTATCTATGTATTCACAATTTCAAGCAAGCTTGAGGAATCTATATGAACACAATTGAAGAAGAATTTACATTCACTATTGAGCAAGCTTGAAGAACCTATATTCACAAATGAAGAATTTTATATATTCACAAGTCAGGTAGAAGTTACTTTCACAATTGAGCAAGGTTGAGGAATCTATATTCACAATTGAAGAAGCTTGAAGAACTTATATTCACAATTGAAGAATTTTCTATATTCACAAGTCAGGTAAAATTTACTTTCACAATTGAGCAAGCTTGAGGAATCTATATTTACAATTGAGGAAGTATCTATATTCACAATTGCGCAAGCTTGAAGAACCTATATTCACAATTGAGAAAGAATCCATATTCATAGTTGAGCACACATCTAGAATTTGTTTTCATAGTATTGTTCATTGTGGTCATGGGGAATTTACGCAATCGAACAAGGAAATTGCAAGGAAAGAGAAGCCTCAAGAAACCATGGAATAAATTAGAGAAAATAAAATATTGGACATGTGGAATCGAAGGCATTCCATGGATACTCATCCAATTCCAACAATAGATGATGCCATGGTCGTTCATACCCATCCATGAAAAGAAAATCAGAAGAATTCACTAGAGGGGCCCTCAATTTCAACAAGATTTGATGAACAAGAACCCCATGGTACTAGTGAAGAAATAAAACATAGGTGCTCATCGGGTGATGTTTCAATTCCCACATCAATTCAACCTCAGACTATGGTAGCGAATGACTTATTGGGTAATGGTTATATAAGCAACGAAGTTAGGGAGGCGTTGAATGCAAGATTTATGATGGAAGAAGCAAATGTTATGGAGACCGTTCAAGAGAAAGTCCAATTTCCCACATCGAGCTTCTAGCAAGAGAATGAAAGACAACAGACTCCTGTTGAAATGCCAGAGTGTCCTAGTGATGTTGTACATGGTCCAGTTCCAACTCCCTTACCTCCATTAGCAATCAAATGCGGAATAACTCTGAAACGTATATTGGTGGATGAAAGCCTCATTAGTTCACTTGAAGGTACGTTGTCTAAACACGCTATTGCTCATCAAAATCGACAAATAATTAATAAATATTTTTATTCTAAATGCGACGGCGATAAGTGCAAATTATTTTTATCATTGTTAAAATCTAGGTCTATGACGGTTGTTAGAAGATTGTTAAGGATAAATATGACAAAAAAGTCTGAACCAAGTTCTCATATTGTTAAAAGTTTAGTAAATGCATTTAGTACAATTGGAAATGAATCTCGTTCAAAGGATCGTAATGTGTCTCACCATGTGTTGTCACAATCATTCGTGAAAAAAAACACTAGGGCCCTTCATTTCCTTAAGCCAACATCCAAAATTATTAATTTGAATTTCAAGACACTCCATAGGTATTGTATTAGAAGAGAAAGACTTGAAACTGGTCAAACAGATGTCTGGGCCTTCATTGGCAGGTTTCCACGCTCTGATATGAAGCT
This sequence comes from Larix kaempferi, assembly GCA_027924585.1. Lineage (NCBI taxonomy): Eukaryota > Viridiplantae > Streptophyta > Pinopsida > Pinales > Pinaceae > Larix > Larix kaempferi. The sequence continues at coordinate 127,401 of BSBM01000137.1, forward strand.
CATTGATGTGGTAAAGGGACTAGTGCAAGATTTTTGGCATGACAACACTAGATCTTCTTTCAACCAAAAATATGTATTAAAATTGATAAGGGGTTCAAGGAATCATGAACCACACATTAAATATTTTATTGACATGGCAAACAAAATTATATAAGAGATTTAGGCATGAACATAATGAACTTAACTTGGGACAAAGATACTTTGAAAAATGCTAACCATGGGATGTTAAAATAAACACAATTCGTAACACATGTTGTGGATACCACATTGAGTATGGTTACTATTATGACACACAAACGCACACACACACACACATATTATATTGTGTGTATTGCATAACACTATTGTGCAGGAATGCTCAGCTACATTGCCACCAATGTCATCTAGAGACTTTATTCATAGCATTTTGTGTAGTAGGCCAAACGGTTGCACATTTTATAAAAAATATAGCATAGACAGGACATGCCCAAGGAGTGGAGGAATGGAATTATTAGAAAAATGCATCACAAAGACTGGGTGGATAGACTTCCTGAAGCATTGTGGGCTTATGGGACTACATGGAGGAATACAACAGGGCATACTCCATATGAGTTTTTTTATGGGAAACACGTTCTGCTTCCTATAGAACTCCAGGTGAAAACTTTTCGTATTGCTACACAATTAGGCTTGAATTTGGATGATGCACATAAACAAAGGCTTATGCAACTCAATGAACTTGTTGAAATCTGACAAGACGCTGTTCAGAGAACTATTTTAGTACATAATCAAAGAAACAAATGGCATGATAATTTCATAAAGAAGAAAAGATTTTAGGAAGGTGATTGGGCCTTATTATTTGATTCTATATTTAAAAATTTCAAAGGCAAAATCACCACAAGGTGGTTGGGGCCTTATGAGGTAGTTATTGTTTTTGACAATGGCTCTGTGAAAATAAGGACAATTGATGATGAACAGGTCTTCTTTATAGCGAATGGGCATCATCTAAAGGTATATTATAAACCCATCTCTAAACAAGAATTTATTCAGAATTTAGCTCATCAGTTCAAGTTAGAGTTGGTGGATGGAGAGGTACCTTATTCATCCTCTCCTCTTCCATAGAGGTTTCTTCAATTTAAAATATCTTTTGTACATATGTATAAATGTCTGTTTTCAAGATTGTTTGATGGATTTCTTTGAACTTTTGCAGGTATTTTCACTCTATTCAAATTTAAATCTTTATGCACTTAGTACTCTTCATGACAAAAAGGGAAGTTATTTTTTTTAGTTTTTTATTTTATTTTTATTTTTTATTCTTGCTTTGTTGTTTCTTTAAAGATTGATCTTTTTATACATACATACCATATTTCCTAGCTATGATAGTAATTCAAAAATAAATATTTTATGATGTAACAAAGCAGGATTTTTAAAAACCTTTATTTGAGACATCTTAGACATTTCTTTCAAAACAATTTCCTGTCTTCATTGGTTTTGTTGATTACTAATTGAAAAAAAAAACTGGGAGGAGATACTTTTAGTGGTTTGTGTCATTTTGTTTTATGCAGGTTTATTTTCTTTGTTTATGCAAAATCTCGAATTTTATATATAGCCTCATTTTCTTTCATTATGGGATTGCATGGTTAGAAAAATATGTCTTATGAAATCCACAGTATACCAGTACAATCTAACCTGGCTTCACAATTGATTGGAAGAGAATCTTTATAAATAGTAGAAGAAGAGAACATCAAGTTGCTATTCATAAGGACACTAAAATAACTTCATGAGAAAACGATAATAGGGACAAGAAGTGTCTTTCGGTTATTATCCAGAGGCTTCACCCGTTCACACCAAATAATGTTGGTCATATTATGTCTTTGAAATTAATATACATACATGAGTGATTTTTCATACAAACAATCTTTATAAGCATCTTTATCTAAGAAAATCTTCCAACCCAATGCCATCCCACTTCTGTAAGAGGGTTTTCAGAGCGGCTCCCACATTCACTTATGGGAAAACAATCTATAAATTTTATTTTAAAAGTTGGGAAAATATCCTTTGATGGAAAATAGGTGTAAGAGGCTAACCCGTCGGGATACTGAACAGGTCTGATTCCATCGGTTACTGTCCTGTGGTATGACTAGGAAAACCCACCAGAGTACTTAACAGGATTGCTGGCAGTGGGTTCTGGATTTGATATCTTTCATTGTGCATCATCTATATTTGTTTACATGAATAGTCTACTTATGTGAATCATTAAAAAGAAGGCATGCATGATTAAGTCAAAAATTTAAATAAACCTTCTTGAATTTCCATTGGATAATGGTCTAAAGGTACCTCAAGCTTCTGATATCTGATTCGTATCATATCTAAGGTTTAAACTTTAAGGGTGGAATTATGATTTGGTGACTTAATGGACTCAACTGTGAACTTTACTATTATTACTTGGACAAACTTTTTGTGGAGTTGATATAGAATGATTAGTATCCCATGGATTGCATTTGCAAAGATTTTTCCCATTGATTTCCTATCTTAATTCTGGAAAGGCATCAGTTGATTCTGCACAAACAAACAAAGAAAATTTAATCTGTATCATGATCTTAATTCTGGAAAGGCATCAGTTGATTCTGCACAAACAAACAAAGAAAATTTAATCTGTATCATGAGACAGAAGATGAGAAACTAAATTAAAACTTCATTAGTCAAAAAGAAAAGTTTTATAGGATATTTTAAAAAAGTGATTGAAGAATGAAAACAAATTTCTCTACTTTTGTGACATAATTTTCATTCTGGTTTTTTTATTTCTATAACTTTTATTTATGTGACTAGGTTGACAAACTTAACTTTTGTTCATAGAAAATAAAATGGGGAGTTGTTCAAAGCAGTTGTATAATCTAGTTCTTCCAAAAGTAATCTAGTTCTTCCAAAAGAAAGAGGGAATTTGTATCACAATAATAACTTTTTTTCCAGCTACAAATTCTTTCTTCATTATAGAACTTGGGACTCAATTAGTAGCTAGTCCTCCTTTGTTCAAGTCTCTCCGATGCAGTTATATTTTTAATGAATGCTAGAATGAGTGCAGAATGGAATACTGAAGGAAATGTTAATTGCACAAATTGAGCATAAAATGGAAAAGTAATCTTCAGTATCAGTCAAGGTATGATTATTGGAATCCAATTTTTAATTCAGAAGTAGCTAAATAATATAGAAAATTACCATGTGTATATTTGGCATACTAATCCCCACAAGCTGGAAACTTTGCATTAAAACTTATTCAAGTTAGCTTGATAATATTTTGCACTATCATTCCCCTCTTAATATCCTCTTTATTACTTGACCACAAAGTTTCCCAGGATTTATAACTTAATGATATATTTTGACTTAATAAATTGTATTTCATGAAACCAGAATAAATTCATATATGGAAATTTCTATTGTTTTAACTTTACATCATTAAAATTCTATAACTCTATATCATTATTTTTTATCAATGTCCAAATATTCGATTTGGACAAATGATCTAATCATCATTTGATGTGAAGTTTTGAAATTACTCCAATATGGGGAATTGCTATCATAATTTCCAAACAACGTTGTTTCATGATCATTTCGTTGGGTAGCGACGTGGTATGAGTTCTCTTAATCTCTCTGTCCTTTTGAATTTAAATTTCCTCAAACATGGAAAGGTCGAACGAATATTTATATGCATGACTAAATTATGCCACTTCATCCGATCATTCCCTCATTTGACTGACCTAGAGCATTACTAATTGAGGTTAATTCATATGGGAATGAGGAGTTTTGATTATATTCAGAATCACAGTGTTTTCCCTGTATGCCCTTCTGATCTGCCTATCCTTGCTTTTCTGCGTCGATATCATGGTTAATCGACATGATCCCACTTCATACGCTGAAATTTTAGCCTTACCTGAATTCCAGAATTGCAAAAAGTTGTTCATGAGAACTGGGTGGGGTCCCATCCTATCTACCTTACAGGGGCATGATAATGAAGCTTCTCTACAATTCGCCTTGGGATTTGATGGCCATACTGCATGTCTAGGGCCTCTGTTTTTTACAGTATATGAAGAATTGATTGGTCAGGCCACTGGACTTCTACGAACTGGTGATCGTTGGTTCAAGAATTTTAAGTTGCCACATCAAAACTATGACTACATCTTTAAGCGTGAATTTCTGAATGTGAAAGGTGAAAAGGGGTTTTCAAAACTCTGGATCAAGGAATATTTCATTAGCACCCTCACATTTATCACCAAGATCATCACTTGTGAAGAGATATATTCCACCTTTAATGTCTGTCATTTCTGGTTGTTAACCCATTTTGAGTTTGCTAAACTCATTAACTCTCCATTTTATTTCCGGAAAAGTCTGGCTTAGATGACTTCTAAGATTCGAGAGAATGAAGCGAATCCCACTCATAGATTATATCATCATGGTCTCATTAAAATCCTTGTCTCAACCAAACTAAAAAATAAGGGTCAGTCATGGGAACAATTTCTTCAAAGGTTTTCCAATCCTCATATCATTTCCCCAGTAATAGAAGATACAGAAAACCCTATTAACCCTGCCAACACTCCAGATTTGCATTCTAATCATAGTGGTAAAAACAAAGCTTAAAAGGCAGTCAGAAGAAAATAGAGCCCATTGTTAAGAAACTAAAGAATACTACCAATAATCCTCAAATGTCTGAGAGTTCTCAAAAGGGTATTCATCCTACAGGAAGTAATAGGCAACGCAGGTCTAGTCAAGTTGTAATATATCCAGCAGTACCAATGCAATCTCATAGGATGTGTACTCGTAGTATGACTGCTAAAAAATACTCATCTAGGTATGTTGAGAAACATTTTGTTGACTATGCTCAGATTAAAATTTCTTTATCTGCCTCTTCATCGCAATAGGAGGATACACAATCAGTCAATTCTCATTTTTCTCCTTCAATTGGAACCCACCAATCTATTGAGAAATCACCTGCTCAACATGCTTCATCGCTTCCTAAGAAAAACTCTATTAAGAAGTCTCCAATGCCTAATCAGTCTTATGCCTCATCAGAAGTACCAGCTACTGAATCTTTACAAAAGCAAAATTCCAATTAATTGAGCAACTTCGACACGGTAAGCATGATAATGAGATACTAAGAACTGAGGTCACATCATTACAAATCTTGGTATATGAATTGACTGATTCTAATCAAATCTTGAGACAACAATTGAAAAAGAAAGAGAAACAACTTGAAGAAGCACAATAAAGATCAACCTCTACTACTCCTCAGGTGTAGGTGTTGATCAACACATCAAGCGTATAATTCAAGGTTACTTTCTTTGCAGAGGGACCTGCAAAAACTTTGGTGTGAGGGAGATGATGGTCTCATATTTTTCCCATCTTTTGTCGAATTTTAAGGCCACTTATAGGTAGAAACCAAGCGTTTTTTAGTGGACTTGTATATATTACTTAACTCTTTTGGCTCCTAATTTACCAATTATCAAAATCGTTCATGAACTCTCCAATAAGGTAATTTTTATATTATTTTAGTTATTTTCTCATTTTCTATTGTATTTCCAATCATCCGTTGACTTGATCGTTGGGATTAGACTCTTCTTTCTATGCAGTGTTGTTCCATCTTACCAGGGTTTATTCCAGCGTTCGTTTTAGCGCGATGAGGAGGAAGCTTCTGCAGTTATGGTATCTGTGGGTTTCTATTGCCAAATCAAGCATATGAGTTTTCTTCAGCTCTCTCTCTTAATAGATAATGATCCACAAAATGTCGCTAAACTCCTTCATTTAAGGCAAGGAATCTCAACCCTAGTTTCAACTGAAGATTGCCGGATGAAGGGTTTTCATCTGCAGAACAAGACCACGTTTTCCTCATTTCACTCTTGGATGCAGATTGTAGTCATATTTGTTGGGATATAGTTGAAAATGTTATTTTCCCTTTCAGTGGTCGACCCATGTCATACATTTTGGATCATTTTTGTATATATATGATCGAAAGCATTGAGAACGATCACCATGAATATGCTGCAAACTTGATGGTTTATAAATATAACTTAGTTCCCGCGTTCAATCCTGTAATCAATTTCTAGTTAGCATCGTTGCAAGGGGGGCCCACCTTCAGCGACTGCGTATGTGTGCATAGATCACTGGCAGTGAGTTGTGTTCTGTTCATGTTGTATAAATTTTGTTGTTTACATACTCTGTTTCAGTTTGATGTTGTGATATATATATATGTTGTTTCAAGACTTGTACATCTGTGTGATTTTGAAGAAATTTCATGTGAGTTGAGTAATATAAGTCAATACTGTCATTTTAGTGTGGTGTGAAATGATGGAGTCTGTATAGTGATAAGCTTGTGTGATCTTGAATTTCGCTTAATTTGTAGTCAACCATTGATTTAGGGTTTTTTTTAGCATGTGTGATGTGTGATATATGTTTCTATAATGAGATAATGAGGACATAGAACTGTCATGAATTCTGTGAACATCAATACTTCGTGTGTATAGTCTTAGAAGCATTTTTATAGAGCTCTGAGCAAATAGATAGCACACAGAGTGTGAATTTACGGTATACAAGAATGAATTGTTTCGTGAAGATTTCCTTTTCATTATTAGAGATTCATCTGTATAAAATGAGTGTGGCTTGATTAGAATTGAGATATCAGAGCTTCATTCTTATAGTTTAGACAGAGTGATTTTTAATGAGGTATCAATTCTACATTTAAAGTTTGGTTGTAGATTAGCGTGTTGATTGAGTTAATTTAGGATTAATTTTATGTCTTTAAAGAACTTGTTTCAGGTTAGATAGTACGATTGCTCAAATTTCTTAATATTGTTAATTCCAGTACTTCATAAAACTAGTCCTGTCATTGTATTGAAGTCATCTAGGTTTATTTGGATTATTTTAGAACACATGTTTCTCAATTGACTGCATATGTATTGCTTAAGCCAAACTTGATAGTCTTGAGTAATTAGATCCTAGTTTGGTTTCTTTTGTTGGATATTGGAGTGAATTTGAGTCTATAGGAGCATTGATTCGTAGAATTATTTTCTTAACATTAGTTGTTTTTAATTTAGACTGCTCTTTCTACATTCAAATTTGCATTGGTAGCACAACATTTGATCTAGCTCTAATTTGAGACCGGAATAGAGGAGTTATGCTTATAGATCCTAGTTTAGTTTCTTTGTAGATTGATTTGAAGTGTGAAATTGAGAATTGTTTCCATTAGTATTCAGACATCGAGAGTGTGTAATATGTGCAGATAATCTCTAAAACCTACCTTCCTGCTTGAATGCATTGGTAGAAGTAAGAAGTAAAGAGTTGGATTTGTGATTAGTTTTCTTCTTATTTCATCTTTCTCTTGAAATTAGAAAGTTAAGTATACTACCTGCACCATATTAATATAGGTAAATTAGAATTTTTTGATCATAATAGCATTTCTAGTATAGTTAGCAATTTTCTAGGTTTTGTGCATCATTGGTTAATTTCGATCGTTGCTTTATTTTAACTCATAATAGAATAGCATTTGAGGTTAGTGTGGATTAGATCGATAAGTGTTTTTTCCTTGTCGTACATAGCTCTAGTATTAGTATTTTCCAGTTGCATGTTTCTAGAATTCAGTTTGATTGGGAGGATATCGTATTAGTGGTTTTTGGAGTGGATAAGCTTTTTGCTTGAACTTAGGATTTGTGTTAAAATGTTTGCTTGAATCTTTGATCTAGGCCAGTGTAGATAGTAGATAAGTTTGATTGGTTCATACAAGATTTATTTACCTCACTCATTTTATTTTATTTTTATTGAAACCTTGAGTACATTGAATTTAGTTATTAGAGTGATTGAATTCTCTTGAATCAGAAATATAATTATAGTTTTTTGATAGAATCGTAGGACTTCTTACCACGACATATAGTTTTAGCAGCTCTAAGTTTACCAATCTTGGTCTCACATTTTGATGTTTCAAGTAGTCAAATTATTCTTATATATTTTACCTCACACTGACCACTACCTATTGTTCGACTAACATAGGATATTTTCAAAAAGATTGAACACCTTGAGCAACCGCTCACACAAACAGATGAGAGACCAACATAATGGGTTTTTACGTGGTTAAACCCTCGAAGAGGGTTCAACAATCCACGACCCCAGGAAAATAGATATTTGAGGAAATATTATTGTGAAAATGAAAAGAAATATTACAATACATTTCTCATAATCGATCATCCTGGTGAAATCCCTCGAAGAGGGAAACAATCCATGGCCCCAAGCAAATAGTTATTTGAGGCAATATTATTATGCAAGGGAAAATAAATGTTACAATGAGTTTCTCATAATCAATCATCAAGCAAATGAACCTCTATGATCTTTCAATAGATATCATGCACCAATTGGGTGTTAAGTCATGGATCAATGGTTGTGAAGATCGATGTGAGAATGAACATTCAGATCACTCTAAGTCTAGAACATATTATTACTGTCAGATTACATATGTACAAATGCATGCTAATACATACTAAAAAAACACACTTTACCTAAATATACATTATATGAAATTGATAGTACTAACTCTTAAGTGTTTAAATATCCTAACACCTATGACTCATTTTAGAAAATTACAAACAAACTGAGATGCTCCTTCCTTAGTGCGAAGCACCAACCAACCTTTGAAGCACATATGGGTCTAGCACTTGCAAAAAAAATTCCTCAACATCACTCTTAGAATAGTCCTACCATGCCCTAAACACTTTCCAACTCATTGAAGGCCATCTTATAGACTACCCTAAGAACAATGCCCAAACTCAAGTCTCACCACTCAAGCCTAGAAAACCCTAAGATTCTTCACTTTGTCTCTTGAATGAGTGACCCATTAGTCCAACCCCTATCAAATGATTCCTTTTGAATGCTCGTCACTTTATCAATTCTTGAATCTTGTGACTGCCTTGCAATCTCATTCCCTAATGCCAACCACTCAACTGTAAGGTAGTTTTAACCAATCTCCATGAAAGCTTCCAAGAATTTTTGCCAATGCCTTCCACCCTATGGTTTGGCCGCTCAAGTAATCCTTTGTTACTTTATGGGTTGCAACCCAAATAAATCCTTTAAACATGCACTACAACTAGCACTTCCTTCCTCAAGATGTTGGCACACATCTCAATACACCCAAGACAATAATATTTTCCCAATGTCTAAATTTCAAACCAATTTCCAACAATTAGACCATGCAAACCAAATTCTGTTTGGGACCACTCCCAAGCCTTGAATAATTTCACCTAAATATTCAAACCTTCTTTTGTATATGTGGGATAAAACTAGGTCCTCATCTAACCATAGCAAGCTTGGGTTGGAGATGCCAAGGAATAAAATCAAGTCTTCATGGTGACGATAGCGGTTGTTACAATCCACTAATACCAACTTTTTCTATCGAACCTTTAAGAAAAATGATAAGGAATTAACTCACGTGCTTTAACCTTTTTCTTTTGTGATTGAGTAGATTGGAGAGAAGATTTCATAAATCTCCATAATTTTGGTGAGTTAACTGGTTTGAAGATTGTTAGTGTTACAAATAATTTGAAATTGAAATCCAATGTAGGTATACATAGGGCATTCTAAAAGAAAGTATTTATCATCCTATATCTTATAAGTAAAACAAAGACATGACTAATTATACCATCCCATAATGTTTTATGAAATTGGTATATGGAAAATAAAAATAAAAAATAAAATACATCACAAAAAATAAGATCCTTCTCCGAATTATAAAAATCGAGTTCCATAATGAAACAAAGCATTGTACATGTTGAAGAATGAACTGCACCTTCTTTTAAGGCATAAATTTAAAAAAAAAAGCAAATAAATCCTGATATTTATATTTCTAAATATTACTTTATTGTCTTAAATACTAAATTAAATTATTATTATGCTAATCTCAACTAAGTATTCATCATCAACAGAAATATTAAATATTAACTTATTGTAGTAATAAAAATGTTAATTCACTGTGAGCTACAATCATGTAAACGACTTTATTTATGACCTCAAACCAACCATTCATAAATAAAAAAAATTACAACTTTAATTTAGAAGCTTTTATTTCTACCCTCGTGATCTTGATCGCGATTCATTCATGTCGACTAACTAACTTACTCACACATCGCTGTCAAAATCAAGTTTCCTCCGTTGAACGTCAGGCTTGTTGTGAAGCTCCGATGCACAACAACCACTGAAATTAGAGATATCCTCTAGACACTTCCTCCATTCGAATCTAAGCTCCTGCTAGACTCCAGTTTAATAAAAACAAAAGGTAATTCCTTCATCCATGGATATGGGCGAAGGGGAATCTAAACTCCTCCCAGACTATAGTATAATAAAAACAAAAGGTAATTCCTCCATCCATGGATAAGGGAGGAGGGAATCTAAGCTCCTCCCAGCCTCCAGTTTAATAAAAACAAAAGGTAGAGCAAAGCCACGGAGTGTCACAAATACATTTCATATTCACAGCTTTGCCTACGGGTCACTTTTTTTAACTGTTTTTGAAAGTTGCTAAATCATATAATGTACTTAACCAATACATAAAGATTCAGTAACCAAGAATTGAATTTGGGTGGAGATGATAACAATCATTTCTTCCAAATCACATAATGTACTCAATCATTATAAAGTCAATACATAGGGGCTCAACAAGAATATCATATCACTTATAAGAATTAAATTTGGGTGGATGGGATAACAATCATTTCTCCCAGCGATGAATGTGGTTGGTAGGATAGGATATGTATCTAGGTTTTTTGGGTAATAAAACGAAAATGAATTTGTATATTTATGAGATGATTAGGTTATGGGGGGTCCTATATTACATAGCTTCATTAGCTTGAATTCATATGGTACTTCAATATCTACACTTTTAAGGTAAGTGAGAAAATCACTGTCATATATCCTAGGGAGCATGAGTACATGTTTGAGGAATTTTGAAAGGTCTTTGCTTCTTATAAATATGAAAATGGTATAGAGGGTCCAATTCTTGTATTCCTTTCCGAAGATGAGACCTGTAATGACCATTTTTCAAAATTTTATGAAAATCCCCAATTTTCCAATTTTTCCCCAATTTCGACCTTTGACTAGTTTTGTTGTTTTGGCCTCCAAATCAACCCAAATGCTCCCAAATATTCTGTAAGGGTATATGAATGATATTTATACTTGAATATTAGGTTCAGGGATGATTTATAATCCCCAAAAGACTTCTGAAAACTTGATTTATATTCTGGTCAATGTATGGGATTTTAACTAGTAATTTGTGCATCAAATCCCCCCCCCCCCTCTCCCCCCCGAGGTAACACTGAAAATGGCCTCCCAAATGATTTCAATCTCCCTCGAATTTCTGAACAGAAGTAGGGAATGTACTAAGGATTTTATTAAGGTCTCATTTGCACCATTAATTGATTATTATATATGTTCGAACCCTCACCCATTCAGCTGCAAAAATCACCCATTCAACCCTTGGGGAAATGGCACTATTTCTTCTCCCAATGCAATTAAACTGAGTAAAAATACTTTACATCCTCAAGTACAGTACATGAAACTTGTAAAATACATCCATGTCAGTCTATTAATCAAAAAATGTATCATAGAATCATCCATTCATTCGAAATCATTGGAATTACATTGGTTGACAACAAGGTAGTTGGGAAATGACACTGTTCTTTCATTAAAAATTAGATTTATACATTTCTACTTGGAATTTCGACCTGAAAATTTCTAGAGATGAAGAACAGAGTATTTAAGTCATATTATAAAAGAAACAAGGCATTAGAATCTCCCCCAAAGAGTACAATAGCTCACTAAAAACGCCCTCCCTCAAGGATCAAGAATATGCCATCAAAACTGGAAATGGTTGAAGGAGTGAGCTGCAATAGAAGAAACCATGATCTGCCCTGTAGCTTACACCCACAAATAAATACTCCATTAAAGCTCTAAATGAAAGTTCTAAATGGCCTTTACAATTACCAACTTGGATGGGAATCTTCCACCCTCGAAATTGGCTAAGGCAAGAAACTAGTCATCCACTAGCTCTCCCTCTTCACAAATGCAATTGCAAATTCTAAAAATGATCAAAAGCTGCTATTCTTCTTTGTTCATGACTTTTATAAACTTCTAATTTCCTCCATGGGTCGAATTCCTTGCAAGATACTCATGCCAATTCAAGTTGGGAAGAGATTCCAAAGAATGCCACTTGTACCACAATTCCTAGTTTCCCACCTCCACCAAATCACATGTGGAAGCATCTTAGCTGCCCTAAATACCTTGAGAGCCCTCTTGGAGGCTATTTTTAGCCCTGACATGTCATATATTTCATATGTCGGCCTTCAGGTCTGATTTGTGTCATAGGTGTCATAGCATCTTCATCATTGTTGTCATAGAGCTAGGGAATCTAGCCCAAGTGTCCTACTAGCTCCAAATTGTCTATTCCTCTTCCATGGGAGTTACTATTCCTCTATTTTTCAAACTTGGATGAGTCATGCCATGAATAATACCACTTGTAATGTCCCTTTTTCATTTTTTATAAAAATTCCCAAATTTCCATTTTTTCCCAAATTTCGACCTTTGACTAGTTTTGCTGTTTTGGCCTCCAAATTAACCCAAATGCTCCCAAATATTCTGTAAGGGTATATCAATGATGTTTAGACTTGAATATTAGGTTCATGGATGATTTATAACCCTCAAAATACTTCTTTAAACTTGATTTATATTCTGGTCAATGTATGGGATTTTAACTAGTAATTTGTGCATCAAATCCCCCCTGGGTAACACTGAAAATGGCCTCCCAAATGCTTCCAAACTCCCTCGAATTTATGAAAATAAGTATGGAATGTATTAAGGATGTTATTAATGTCTCATGTGCACCATTAATTGATTATTATATCTGTTCCAACCCTCTCCTATTCAGCGGCAAAAATCACCAATTTGACCCTTGGGGAAATGGCATTATTTCTTCTCCCAATGCAACTAAACTAAGTAACCTCAAATGCTTAAGTACAGTACATTAAACTTGTAAAATACATCCATGGCAGTCTATTAGTTACAAATTCATCATAGAATCATCCATTCATTTGAAATCATCAGCATTATAATGATATACATCAATGTAGTGGGGAAATGGGCATTGTTTACTCATTAATCAACATTTTTGCATACAATCAATGGGTATTTCGACCCGAGACTTTCTGAATATGAATAACAGAGTATATAATTCTTATTACAATCCAAAATACATCAATATAATCTCTCCCAAGAAGCACAAGAACTCACCAAAAACGCCCTCCCTCAAGAAGCATGAATATGCCTTCAAAACTGGAAATGGTTAAGAGATGGTGTTGCACTAAACAAAACCACGAGCTTCCCTGTAGCTGATATCTAAAAATAAAAATCCATTAAATCTCCATGAAATACCTGAGTGGCCTCTCCAAACACCAACTTGGATGGGAATCTTTCACCCTCGAAATTGGCTAAGACAAGAAACTAGTCATCCACTAGCTCTCTCTTCACAAATGCAATTTTTCTCAAATCATCAAAATATGATATTATTCTTTGTTCATGAATTTTAAAAACTTCTAATTTCCTCCATGGGTCTAATTCCTTCCAAGAGACTCATTCCAACTCAAGTTGGGAAGAGATTCCAAAGAATGCCACTTGTACCACAATTCCTAGTTTCCCACTTCCACCAAATCACATGTGGAAGCATCTTAGCTGCCCTAACTCCCTTGAGCACCCTCTTGGAGGCTATTTTTAGTCCTAACATGTCATATATTTTATATGTCAGCCTTTAGGTCTGATTTGTGTCATAGGTGTCATAGCATCTTCATCATTGTTGTCATAGAGCTAGGGAATCTAGCCCAAGTGTCCTACTAGCTCCAAATTGCCTCTTCCTCTTCCATGGGAGTTACTCTTCCTCTATATTTAGACACTGAATGATTAATGCCATGAATAATACATTTTGGACTCCCCCAATTATGTTACCATTCACCTTGAATTCGAATTGGTGAGAGAATGATGCCAAGTGTAGTGGGAAAATCTAGCCATATGTGGGTCCCCCTTCCTTCATGTGTCTTCATGATCAAATGCCACTTTGATTTTCACTTGCATATATTTATTTATCTCCTTTATTAAATATTTATGCCATTCTAATGTTCAAACATCATTTATTATTCCCCTTATTCCAAATCCCAAAGCTTCCACCCCAAACCTAGGAAACTAGTAATTTTCCTCCTTGGCAATTATTTGACCCTTAACATCAATTTGACAAACTCTAATGAATATGGCCAATGTGATTAGGCCATTGTGACCCAATGCCAAATTTGGGACATGACAAGACCATTGTGAGAAAATATGTTAGATGGGTAGAAGAAAGTGATACATTGGTGGTTTTATTTGGTAATAAAGAAAATCATCAATTCCAATCACATTTCTTGGTGACTATGGGTGAGGAAGATGTAGGCTATGACGTTATTACAGACAATTTTAAGAACATTGTAATTGGAAATTATGCACGTGTCATTAATGCAAACCCTTTACATGAAAAGCTTCCCCGTTTGGTTGAGTTTGTTCATCCAGTATGCAATAGGTTCAATGCAAATTTTGTTGCCAATCAATGGGAAAAAAATAGAATTTATGTGGAGGAAACACATGGAAAATCGTTTTGGACCTATTATTGGTCATTCACCTTATGAGGATATAAGTAGAAGAAGATAACTTATGTTGAAGCCTTATTCTTCAACAACAGGTAATCGATATCAAATCCTTTGGGAAGGCTGGAGGCTATCTGGGTTGCATGATGGTGGCAATGTAATAGGACTACATGACAAGGATTAGATACACAACAGAAAAAATATAGTCAATCCTTTGTTTATTGGTCAATGATATTTGATTCTTGGAGAAGAGTTGATAAATTTTAATAATTTCAAAATGGTTTATAACAACTTTAAAGTGGATGATCACAAGCCTAAAATTGAAGATATAGAGAGGACGGATCAACAAAATTGGGGTTCAACACAATGCATTTCTTCAAGGCATGTTCAAATGTATTTAAAAGAGATGAGAAGTACAACAAGTGGTAGGGTAGTAGACAGAACACTAAGTACAAATATTTATCTAATGATTGTTGTTGACTACATTGACATTTTTATGTCTCATAGTTTGACTCTTTGGGAAAGAGTGTGAAATTATTCAATAGTTAAACATTTCTTCATGTTATGGTTATGTTGGGTACGAAAAAAATCTCATATTAATGCCAACATAAATTTCATTATCAAAGAGTCATATCAATATGCGAAAATTCCGTGCCACTTTGCGATTTTATTGATGAGATTGTTTCAAGATCACTACTCTAACTTGCCATGTGTATTGCACTTGACTAGGTCAAATGTGTGTGAGAAATTCTTTAGCAAATTCGGTGGTATGGTTGGATTAGAGAGGGCCTATGATTTCATTTACTTGGTTCATGCTATTAGAACTCTTAATAGAGTTGTCGAAGAAGAATCAAATCCCCAAGAGATTTTCCTTAATAAATCTCATAAGAAACAAGAAAGCATCTGGAATAAATTGCACCAACAAACGACACATAATCATGATGTATTATCAAAATATGGTTCAATATCTATAGATGATAAAAATAGAGAATATCTTAAACTAGGATTGAATGATGCACAAAACCTTTATCGTGTCTTGGAATGCAATGAGAAGGACACACACAATCTTCTTGGTGGTTTAAACTATGGACAGAGGATCAAAACTATCCAATATTCCAAGTAGTGGATGAAATAGTTGATGATTCTCCACTAAGTCACTCCAAATATTCCAATCTTCATCTTCATCCATACTAAATGTTATTTAATTGCAAACAATGAAGTGAGTGGAGGCGTGAGTTGGATGAAAGTTTAGATACCATTGATGACAATGTGAACACAACTACCAAATTAGTGGTAGAGCTTGATGGTAAGGATATGTTCAAATATTTTTTGGTTAGTCAATTGAATGGAAATCCAACATTATCCAAAGATAGGTTGACTACAGTGAGAAATTGGGTCTACTTTAGGCAAGATGAAAGGGCTTCAAAAAAGGGTGTTTCAATCGGATTTGGAATTGGATCAGATTGTGGAGTGTTTTTTGAGAGCAACTCAATACCTCTAGCTAAACATGCCATAATAAAAGGTGTTTCTCGAAGTATCAAAGAAGGTGTTTCTCGAAGTATCAAAGAAGGTGTTTCTTGTGGAACTTGGTACATTGGAAGGGTTCAAAGAATACAAAAGAAGGATGACAATAGGGTGTTTGATTACCATAATGACATCAATATTTTGGATAGGAAAGAAGGTGTTGAGTTTCAATTTTTTTGGTATAATAAAATAAAAGGGAAACACTTGTACAAGTATGATTTGACATATGTCAAATATCGCTAGCTCATTTGGTTAAGGTGTGGGTCTCGTCAGTAGGGCGAATAGAGTTCAATTCCCCTTAGGGGTGAACTAGTTGGGAGGAGACGTCCAAAATCCAACCAGTTGAGGATTGGTGTGGCACAGGCCGGGTGCGATCCCCGGGTGATTTTCACAGCTTACATGCCCCTAGGTCATGGTTTCTTAGACCAAATGCCACTCTCGCAAGTCAGGGAGATTCTAGTAAACAAAAAAAATTATGATTTGACAGATAATCTTTTTGTACAACTTGAATCTATTATAGCAATGGCCAACTTATCATACAACAATAGGAATGACACATACAAATTAGAATAAAGTGATCACAAATTTTTTTCTAATTTTGTTAGAAATCTCAACAAGGTGAATTTAAAGAATATTGTAATTTGTTTTTCCTTATTCATCCCCATCTAATAGATAATTTATAAATATTTATAAATAATTATTGGTTGTATTTTTATTGATTTCATGTAGCAATGTCGTCTTTATTTAATACTTTTTGGCCTTAGGTGCAATGAATGGTTAGAATGGTGAATTTTGGGATAAACCAACCTAATTTTTTCCACCTACGTTTTCAAGTAAGTTTCTTTGACCATTCATCTTTTGTAGTCATATTTCAACTTTCAAGATAGATACTATGCTAGTGTAACCATCCATCTTATGACTTTAAATCGAATTTCAAGTAAGTTTCTTTGACCATTCATCTTTTGTAGTCATATTTCAACTTTCAAGATAGATACTATGCTAGTGTAACCATCCATCTTATGACTTTAAATCGAATTTCAATATAGATTTCACATGATGATCTGATTTTTATAGGTATATGCGTTGATGCCAATTCATGTGTCATTCATGATGTCAGCCTCATATCAACGAGATTTAAAAATCAATGCTAAAGGTGTTGGAAGGTTCTCAATCAAGCAAATTGACATTATGGAAGATGAAGAACTTTATTTCCTCTATACTAGTGGTCATTTAGATCCGTTGTCAAGATCATCTGATCAAATAATTTATCTTTTTACATGTTTTCAAAATTTAGGGCAATGCCCCATTTAAACTTTTAGTATTTTTTTAGTAGTATCAATGGAGAAGGTGAATCTTTTGAGTACAATTTTGGTCATATATAGCATCGTAGCTAGAATATAAACTAGTACTCTTGACTTAACAATGATTGACTTATCATATCTTCCATTTTTCTTTATAAAAATATATGTGAATTTTTATAATTCGTTTAAACTTTATAGATTTATGCGTGAGTTAAATTTTTTTCATCCTTTCTTCTTCTAGCAAATAATTGAATATTTTTGTAAAAATATCGAAGCAAATTCTGCAATTGTATTTGGATTTTTGAAATTTTGGTAACATTACAACTATAACTGTTTACTCCGCTCTGTGTTTTATTTTTGTGGGGTTACTCTTTTTGTTGCTTAGCGAAGTTATTTGGATATGAGGTATGAATCTTGGAATAGTAGGAACTGCAATATTAGAATTTTGTGGCATTGAGATAACTATGCAGGTAGTATTTTGTTCTTTTATGAATATTATTATTGATGTGGTGTCAAAAATGTTAGTGTTTCCACTTGTTACAAATATGTATGCAATATTTCACACTTTCTCCATAATTGAGGATGAGTTTGCTAGTGTTAAAACTGAGGTAGTCTTGCAACATCATACCTTTTGTTGATCTATATGAGGCCAATTCCCAAAGTGTTTTTATTTTCTAGATAGAAATCACATTGCAACCTATGGAACTATTCAATATGCTTGAATATGCATTTGGTTCCTTGTCAACTCCAAAGTTAAGAGATGTAGCTATTCGAGAGTTGTGGAATTGAACAATTGTATTGTATTTTTTGTAGGAATTCTAGTAAAAGATATAACTTTTCATTTTTTAGGTTGGGATTTAGGTGGGTATTGAGATTCAATCAAACCTTGCTCCACAACAACCAAGTAAAGTGAGATCAATATTTCTTGCCTCACTCACCAAGAAAAGTTAGATCAGTCTTTATTGACTAATTATTTCTTTCAACTTTTTGTATTCTTCTTTAACATTTTCGCATTGCTAATTAGGAATAGTTGTTAGATTGAGTTATATTTGGAACATTCATAATTGTAATTTCAATTCTTATATGCAAGGCATCTGTCTTAATATTGCATTGGAACTGACATGAACATAGGTGAAAATATAAATCCTTATTTACATACCCTATGTGTTATCGTTACCATGAAATGGCAACATATAAGTTTCACCATCTGTGTATCTTTATAACTATGGCATGCTTGAAATTTAACAATGGAGATTTTTCCCTCTCTTATAAAGATAATAAAAACCTATATATAACCCAAGAAAAGGTAACCAAATGTTGTTAATTCCCTTGATTGCAAGAATAAATGTAGAGGAATTGGAGGCAATTCATTGCATCTTGTGAATGACCCAAATCCAATATATGCATATGATCATATGGTGTTATTGGAAAGTAAGAGGAATTTTCATATGTTCATTTGGGTTCAAACATCAATGATGTTTTTTTTTTATAGGAAGGTAGGGAAGGAATTTTCTATGTTCATTTGGGTTCAGACCTCAATGATGTTTGTTTTTATAGGAAGGTAGGGAAGTCCATCCATGGAAGGGTTTCAATTTTTCATTTTTATGTAGTTTAATTTATTAAGCTTATAGAAAACATGATCTCTCTATTTCTATACTTGTATTTACATGATATAAAATTGGTATATTGGCAGGCTGTGGTGTGAAACATCTGCAATTCTCATATTTTCTAAGTATTGCATTGACTATTGGACTATCCGTCTTTTACATTCTTTGTTACATTGATATCTTGAATGGGTTTCCTTTTACGCATTTTTCCTTCCCCATTACTATTTCATTGGGTCTTCCACTATCCAATGCTACATCAATCACCCCTGCAATCTCGGTGGGATCATTATTAGCATTATACTATTATTTTATTTAGCATCCTTTTTTGTTATACTAAGATGATTTAGGGCTCTTATTTGTTACAACTTGATAATATTATGTAAAGGGGGTATCAAAAACGGGTTGATAAAAATGGATCTCTATAATATTTGGTGAAATTAGGGGTTTTCTTAATTGGAAAGGTATATTGGGAGGGGGTTCAAGAATACAATTTTAGGAGGAATTTTCCAATATTTAGTGAAATTAAGGATATTATTTAATATCCTACGAATGATCGTGCTATGTAACAAGCTCACTGAGTGAACCCCCCGTGGGGCAATGTACAAAAATTCTGCATGGTCTAATGGAGTTCAATATGAAAATGTGGTAGTGTTGTATTTATTAATTTATTATGTATATGGCCATCATTGACACCACATAAATATGCCATTGTTGGCACCACATAAATCTGCCACCCAAGCCCTAAAAAAACTTGTCAAATTGTTGGTACACAATTTATACCAAAAATGCTAGCACCAAATGCCACTAAACAATGTTTCTAACTTTGTACTACAAATACATTACTACTATGTTGTGGCTGCACAATGACACTATTGAAATTACATTTCTACATAGTTTGCTTCTAATTTCTACATAATAATGCTCTACATATTTCTACTACACAGGTTGTTGTTACACAATGTTGTTTTGCAAATTCGCTACTAGATAGCTCACTGTTGCACACTAAAGCTTTGCAATTTTTCCACTGCACAGTTTATTTTTGCACAATATGTATGTATCCCTTTTTGTAAAACATTTCTCAATGGTACTGCATGTGACCTAGTCATCACCCGCAGACACACTAGCATTTTTCACAAGTAGTTCCACAGCAACTAGCTACCTTGGATGCTCATTTTATGCCTTATCAGAAACCCTACATACATTCTATTTAATTAAGAAGAGGGTAAATATAATATTTATTGCACTTAAAAAAAATATATGTTTGGCTAATAGGTTATATCTGTTTTAGTACAAGGCATTGACACCAACAGATTTTTTTCTACTTCATTACTAGAGAAAAGATCCCCTAACCTCTCAGCCTAGATAGTTCTTTCAAAAAGGTGAGTGCATGTTTTTCTAAAACCCACTTTCTCAATAAGAAATTGGGGCTTGTTTTTCACATTTTTTTCCACATGAATCAATTTAAGACCAATATGGACTTATTGTGTTTCTCTTTCCCACCTACTGCTATTCTTGCATTTAAGTGAGAAATCATTATTTAGTATTTCCAAAATGATATATAAATGCATAATAGCAATCAAATAATTCATGATATACTCATTTAACATACAAGTATAATCTATGCTTTCTACAATGAGCATACACAGAGTAATTAGCAATGCATTTCCCACAAAACGCGACATGATAATTAATTTTCTTGAGTAGTTGACATAGCACCACCTTACCTTGCAAATAAACATTAACCACTAATAATGTGACTATTGTTGTGATCTAACTAGAACCTACTAGTGTTATTCCTCCCATTGCAACAATCACAGCTAGGAAACAAGTTAAATAGCATTCCAATACAATGAATTGCAATTAGCCTACGGCTTCATAGTCATTATAATATCATAATCATATCATACAAGTCTTAAGAGACCAAGGTAAGACAACATGGAATTACACTAAGCCTCCTATACCTTTGAATCCCATAACCTCCATCATTTTAAAACCCTTTGGATATGTGAGACTATCCTCATCCCCCCTTGAGTAATTACCTATGATAACAAATATTCATTTACTTATCCTCTAATTCTTCCTTCTTTGAAAACAAGATCCTCACTAGCTCACACATATCTTCACCATCTTCATAAAAGTCATCATAGGCATTAGATAACTTGAAATATTCTAGAACTGTTCCATATTCATTAGGTAGGTCCTCATTTTGCATTGGATACCCCTTTTATGCTTGCCAAAAATTTCATTCACCGCTTCAATTCTTCAATCATGTGGTGGGGCCACAAAATTTGCATTTCACTCTATAGGGCCTTGATCACCTTTCATCTATAATACACAGATAAATGGGTCATCGAACCTTACCACCTTTAGGGAAAGAAATATGTGTGAAAAAAACATTCCCAAAACTTTGTCCATCAATAGCCATGATTGTTTGCACCTCCTTCTAGGACTCCCTATTTGCGAATTTCTCGACATTTGGCCTACTCTCATGGTATTTGGGCTAGATGGTATTATTTCCCTTAGATTTTTGTATGAAAAAATGAGGGCCATACTTCCATTATTTTTCAAAGAGGAAGTTCAAGGAGGTTAGGGAAAGATACATACCCTCTAGAGAAATAGGCAAAGATACATACCCTTTCTTATTGGATCCTAGGAAATACTTGTCATCTATTTGAAAGAGTTGTCTTACATACTCAAACACAAAAATAGTGATTGTAAACAACATGATAATATTGTAGGGGGATAGTTCCTTCCTACAGATCTTAATTATTGTAAAATAACCCCCACTAGGAACCAATATCCCCACCTAACTTTAGAGCTTACTTGAAGGTGGGACCTTGTTTACAAGGGAATCCTCTTTGGAAACTTATCATTAATAATAGAATACAATGTACATGAACTAACTGAAAATTTTCATGAAACCTGACATATGTAAGTTCCTTTTTACCATGGGAAACTATTCAGTGACCATGTTATTTTATCCATTATTGTTTACCCTTTTCAATCTTATATGTTTTTAATAGGTTGACTTGTAACAAATGTACAAGTAAACAAGGTATGCAGGGAATCTAGAGAATTTATTTGTTTGGAAATTCATCAAGTGATCCTTTTTGACACACTTGAAGGTTAGGATTTCTCTTGGTGGTCCATGGAAGAGCTCTAGGATGTTCAACGAGGGAACAACCATATTCTATTCATCTTTGCACCCTACAACAAAGGAAAAGTTCAAGATTGACTTTAGGATAAGGGAACCCTCTGATTATGAAGGGAGGTGGTTTGTTAAGTAGGGGGAGGTGCTTTGGATATAAATGTTTTAGTAGGGTGACCATTTAGCTTTCATCAAGATTTGGATATCTATTTATTTGGGTCTCTGGGCATAGAGTAATAGTACACATCTTGGTTTCTAGTATAGAAGCTATGGCTTCAGGGTTGATATGAAAAATGATTTTGGATCAGTTTGTGGATGTGACAAATGATGTAATTAGGCTGTAATTTTGTGTACACAAAGGCATAGACCCGGGGAAATGTAATATGTCTAGGATAACATGTTGTGCCAATGTTGAAGACCAATAAGGCATGGCTTTGACCCTATTCATGAAATGACTGAAGGTTACTGCTATGAGTTTTTTTGTAGATGAAAATTTCAATGTAGGGTTGGATACCTAAGTTTAATTGTTGAGAAAAGGGGTTAATATGGAAGAGGAAAATTTGCTCGGGATGGAGTGATGGTTAGAATACTAAGTAGAGGAGTCCTTGTAACTGGAGTTGGCTTTTTTCATTCTAGGCATAATTCACACATTTTCTTCTTAGAGATTGCTAATTCAAAATGGGGCAATATTTATGAATTATTTGAAGAAAATGTTGAATAACACTAGCATATTAATTTATTGGTTCAAATGGCATATGAAGGTAGTGATTCCAATAGCTGGATTGTGAGATATTGAGAGATATTCATTTTTCACTAAAGCTCACAATTACCATAGGAAAATTTTCAAATGAGGCAAGAAAATGACCTCTTTAGTGAGCTTTAATGTGGAGAATCACCCAACCATGTGACCTATAGGGTCAAGATCCCCATATTAAATGAGTCCTTATTTTCACCATGGAGGAAGATGATTTTGGGCTACTGCTACAGGAAACATGCCCATAATTTATTTTTTGACACGGACTTAATTTTAGGGCCATTTATAGCCTCTTTAGTGCTAGTTTCACAAATCCACACATAGGCATTCCCAGAACTGCAGATTGAGGGATGCTTGGGAAATGAGATATGCCTAGTTATGCCTAAACTATGCAAATATCTCATGCTTGGTGTCGTTTACCATTGTTTGTGTTCCAAGAATCTCATGTTGACTATTGGTCTGATGCACAGGTGACTGAAGATACCATTATTGTTGTTGTGTGATGACAAAACGACCCCAGAATGTTGTCTTATTGATTCCAGTAGGCTTATACATGCCCATAAATGCTAGGGATTGGCCCATATTGAGAAATGGTTGTTGTTTGATGGTGGGAAAAATGCCCAGGTTGCTATGAACATGTATCAAAACCCTCAACAGTACCAATGATATCCTAGGGAATCATTTTCAATGACGCATAAATCCATTATGAAACAAAGACTTGGAAAATGTCATGCCCTGAATATTGTGATCAAAATCACAAGTGGACACCCATGCAAAATTGGAGGTAACACAGCCTATGGATCATAAGATGTTTATAGCACTATGTCTCACTACTAAATCTCACTATCTGTAACACTTCTCTATCCCACCTCAAATGAATGAGGTGATTATATATTTATATATTTATGACTAATCAAATTTGACGAAGTGTTCCATGCGCTCTCCATGTATAAGTCGTCCATGCGCTCTCCATGTATTATGTTAGGTGCCTAACTAACCAGTGATCAAAATTGATTTAATGGTCATTGTTGACCAATTCAAACTTCACCCAATCATCACATCCACATCAATAATGTTTTCCATGTCACCTTATCACCAAGTCAGCGCCTGCACCAAAATACACCCATACCATACTTTTCAGCATGCCAAAACTGAACTGTGCTAAAGATGGTGTTATTAGATGCGCGCCAATTTTATACTTTCACTCTTCCAATCTGGACTTCTGCAAAATTACATTCAACAGTTTCTTATTTTCTATTACATTTCCAACACTCCCATTAATGGAAAAATCATTCTCCTTCATGCCCAACTAAAATCCCAACTTTTGAAAATTGTTATCCTTGGGGGTTTAGTGAAGATATCCACTAATTGATTTTTTGTTTTACCAAACTGTGTCTGAATTTGTCCTTCCTCCGAAAATTGTGTCAAATAATAAACATGAATTGCTATGTGCTTGGTTCTTTCTTGAAATATTGCATTATTTTCTAACCGAATTACTTCTTAGTTGTCTTGGAATAACTTTGTCACTTTCTCCTGCACAACTCTAGTATCAAGCAAAATTGTTTTTATCCAAACTCCTTCACAAGGCGTATTCAACACTCCTTTATATTTCACTTCTCTTGAAGAAAACACAACAATCTGTTGTTTCTTGCTTCTCCAATTGATCATTGCTTGTTTCCATATGGACAACTCTAATTCCCCACATGTGGCATCATTTGGGTACAATTTGTGGTATCATTAGGTTGTTAGTTGGTGACCCTAGTGGCACTCTTATCCAGGGTGCACTCTTCTTGGAGGATATTATATTAGGTTTTTGAAGAAAGATCTAACCACTTTGGCACATCCTTCAAGATTGCACTCCTTAATTTGGTTATTAGCTTGGTCAAGTTGTTTAGAATGGCACATTTCACAAGGGAGCACCCTCTCTACTAGCACATATCTTCAGGAATTCACAGATATTTGATTGAAAGGGTTTCGACATATCTCTAGGGTGCACTCTTGCTTGGATGGGTTGTTCTTATTTAGAATTCCAACCCTGTGTTGGCTATGAGGTCATCGATGAGAAGGATGAAACGTCAAGTTTTCAAACCTCTAAACCTTCACAAGATCAGCACGATGTCACTGTTGGAATGTATCTCTACTTTCAACTAGCCCAGTTCTTGGCATACTTCATCTTTCTCCATAAAACACAAGAATCCATCCTTTCTCTGTTGCACAATCTCTCAGGAATCCCCTTCCTTCTTATGGCCAAGATAGGTTCAAGCAACTTCCTACTTCCAGGTTTCTTAAGAAACAACAAGTTGGATAATTTAGCCCAGAAAGGTGCACTTCATTGGAGAAATGCATCTGACAGAATAGTAAGAATGGACATAACATATTTTTCTAGCACGATCATAACATATTGTAGATGGAATGATGGTCTGTACATTAACAAGGAGAAATGCATCTGACAGAACAGGAAGAATCGATAACATATTTTTCTAGCATGATCATAACATATTGTAGATGGAATGATGGTCTGTACATTAACAAAAAGCTTGAGTATATTAATGAATGCATTGATTATGCGTGTTATATTTTTTTATTTTCCTTCGCATTTAGATTAATTGGTCTATGGATAATCTTATCATATTTTCGTTTCCATGTGATCAGAGTGATCCTCTATTTTCTTTACTTGTGGAGGAATCATCCCAAGCAGAGAAGTTTGGACAACATCTTCCTCTGGCCATTGTTTTAGTTGAACGAAAGGTATTTATTACATTTTTTTCAGTGCCTATACATACCACGGATAACATCAAGTTTTGTTATTTGTTACTTTGGATCTACTGGGATTATTTTTCTTTTGTAGTTTAATTCTAATTATTGTGCCTTTATGGATTTTAAATCTCATTGTTGTTTTGAGATCTAAGCAATGAAATCTGAAATGTTCCATAGTATTTTTTGATCATGAGCATTCAAATTTTGTTTATACTTATTCTTGAGGTTGCGATGGTTCGTGAGGGTTTGAACCGATATAATTTTTTGTTTTTGTTTTTATTGGCGACCCTCATCTTTACACCTTTATAATTTGCATCAGAGTTTTGCAAAGCTTGTAATATGTTTTTTTGCAGTTGTTCTATTGTGGAGACTCCTCCAATGTGCTCATTGTATCTTTTGAAGAATATGGCAAATACAAGAATCTATTCAATCCTACCATGGAAGAGAAAGTGCAAATAGTTATTCTTGACTGAAGAAGATTTTTCTATAGAGATCATTCCATGTAAATATTTAGATGATATCAAATTTTTATGTTTCTCGATTCCATGGGGAATGTGACAATTTGTTTCGTCATGGTAGTATTGTTGCAGAGTTATTTTACATTGTTAATAGTAGTTAAATCTATTTGACTTCAATGGGTTGTATTTTGTTTTTAATAGAAACCCTCCTTATTTTTTTGTCAGAGTTTAGATCCCCAAATTCCCTATTCCATTACTAGAATACAACTTTCTATAATTCATAATTCCATCTACATTGTTGACTTCAATAGGTTGCTTCACTTTAGGTAATTCATGATTCCACGTAATCAAAGAATGTTAGCTTGTTGTTTGATTCACTCTAGGGAATTAACAAAGATTCCCTTCAGAATTTGCCACCTTTAAAGCCTTTTTTGATTCATCATATTTATTTGATCGATTGATTAAGTTTTAGTGGTATCATTTAAAAAAAACAAATGTTAATAAGAGTGGGGAGAGGTGAGATATGATCTCATTTGTTGATTCATTCTAAGTCTAAAATCTCTTATATATATAGATAGATAGATAGATAGATAGATATTATTTTTCTATTTCTATAGTAGAGAAATATCATCATATTTATTTGATCAATTCATTAAGTTTTAATGGTATCATTAATTATCAATATGATAAAGATAAGTATAGTAAATTATTTATGATAATTGATAAAAGTTTTATTCTTATTTAAAAGAGGTGTAACTTTCAAATTTTTGTCTCCCCATTTTTAAATAGGTTATTATTTTGTGTTAGTGTGAAGTATGGATTCATAGTTCCTCACCATTCAAATCAGAAAGATTAATTATAAAAATTTGATTATAAGAAAGATTAAATATAAAAGCATGATTAGGATGAGACAATATTGAAATCAAACATCCACTATTTTGGTTATATACTATTGGAGGTCATTTTACTCTGAGATACCTTATAAATTTGTTTGACATACAAATGATCTTAAAAGGTGAACTTGAAACTAATAATTTTGTGTTCACTCTCATACTGTTCAAGATAAGGTGTATTTGCATCGAATCTGAAACATCGCTATTATATCTTATGTACACTGTCAATGAAAATCTCGAAGACTGTAAATCCATGCAAATTTTGATACATACATAGGTGCATTGATCCAAAAATGATAGGATCTTTATAACCATTATTTGCATGTGAAAGTTTGAATGCTTAAATCCATTAAAAAGGCTTTAAATGACAACATTAGAGAGCATAACTGAAGCACATAAAACACATAAAATAGATGCAAACAATGAAATTTTTAGGAAAGAAATGATAACGGATTTCACCCTCCTTGGGATACATCTCCAGGCCACTTCTAATGAGAAGGTCGATCTTATTAAGTCTTCAAAGCTTAAAAAATGAGTGTTTTGGAAACACATCTATTTTCTGTCAGTTATCAGCAAAAACATGCAGCACCATTGTGTTCTTCTCGAAATTCTGAGAAAAATGAGTATAAAGTCAACTACGTTTGCCTGAGGCCTCCTCTGGCACACAAATCAAGAAACTCTACCTGCATAAAAGACAAAACAGTATGGATTCCACCTTGGGAACTGTTCCCATTAATGGTTATACCGAACTTGGGAACTGTGCCAAAACTTCCTCATGAACTGTGCAAAATCACCTTGGAAACCGTGCAATACCACCTTGGGAAGCATTCCCTGTACTTGCCCTGAACTCTGTGCCAAGACATACTTGTTCTCTGTCTCGAAAACTGTGCCCAAACGTGGTTTTTCCTGTGTTGAAATCCATGCCAAACCACAATTTTTATACTGGTTTGTTTTAGAGGTTTTGGGGCATGGGCCAAGGGCCATGCACCCTTTTGGGCCCCCATATCCTCGCCTGCAACTCTTAATCATAATCCGTCATATCCCTTAACAACAGGTGCCGGTGGTGCGTTGGAAGTAGGGGAGGAGGTCGCGAGTTCAAACCCGTGGACCTCTCCCAGTCCCCATAACTCATTTTTGGTGACATATTATATGGTTCGGTGGCATTTGTATATAGTTTCGATTGCATTGTTTCGTTGGCTTGGCATATGGTTATGACTTTGTTCTATGGTTTGTGGTCTGTCGATGTATAGTTTGAATACAATATAATATATATATATATATATATATATATATGCGAGTGCCTTGGTGTTGGCCATGGGGTCGAGGGCTTATCCATTGACCTCCCCCCTTTTCAAAACAAAACTTTGTTCAAACTAAAATATAACATGCGCCCTATACCTTACAAGGAACGTCGGCGAGAGAGATGGCTAGTACAACTCTGCGAAGTCTTTGGGCGGTCTTGGAGGTCTTGGGTTCAATCCCCATAGAATCCATAAATTTTTACAAACCTTTACGTTATACATTTCTTTCTTCCAAACTAATCATTTTTTTGCCATTTTTAACCATTTTTTCTGAAACTTCAAACCTTAATAACTTCTGCATCCGGAGGCCTGTTTGCGTGAAACAAGCGTTTACAGAAAAGCTCTTCACGAGCTCTTCACCCGTGTAAGATTTATTTTTTTTGTTTGAAGAGTTTAATTTCAATCGACTATGCGATGATCCTCCTTGATCAAACCTTCCCATTATAAGCTTTTGGACCACCAAAAGCCTGAATCATTCATAATTCAAGTGAGGACATGTTCGTCTCACTTGTCTTGTGTCACTTATCCATTCTTCTTGGAACATATACATTTGAATCATCATAACAACAATCAACATTGCATTAACATTTTTAAGTATATTAATCCCTTTTTCAACAAAATATACATTCAATATTGTCAGAACAAACCATATACTTTTGATCAATAGAAAGATGAATATCAAAATTGAAAATATGAAAGAGATTGTACCCATATCATGCTTAAGTTTTATCATATGAACACTATCAACAAGAATAGGTGTATTGTGATGCAGCGACACTTCATTTCATGCTTAGGATTCTTTTCTTCCTTACATTGCATAGACATAATTGCCAAATTCCCACTTGCATTAACAACCCCTTTTAGTTGTTGTGTAGTGCCCAATGATCTGTCATTTTTAAATGAATGTGAATGTACTATGTACTCAATTCCTTCCTTAAAAAAATGATATTGATTATGTTCTCTATAGAAGATTTCCTTTCGATCGTATAAGTACGGGCTACCCAACACAATTCCACAGATATCTAGTGGAATCACATCAAATTCAACTTCATCTACAAACTTGGATGTAATTGCAAACTTTACATCACATTGCTTTGTTACTTGTAATATTTTATCTTTGCATACCCAACCTAATGGATAAGGTTTCCTATGTGGTTTTGTTGTTAATCCCAATTGCTAAACTACTTCTTCTGAAATAAGATTAGCTTGAGATCCACTATCTATGAGTGTGTCGATCTTAGTTTGTTTTGTGATTACCCTTATATGAAAAAATGCATTCCTTTTTCTATCCTTAGGACTGTCATGATATTTAGAATTAGAATAACATGAAGAACTAATGTTAGAATCATTACCAACAATAGATTTACCTTTCACACCTACACTTGATATCTTTGTTTCGTCCTCATAATCTGATCCAAGGTCCTCAATGATAACCGTGGCTTTTTGCTTCCCTTTCCGATCCTTAAACCACTTTGGTTTCAATTCTGGATGTAGCTTCCAATAGTGTTATGCATCATGTCCATCTCTTTGACAATGAGAACATGAAAGTTTTGTGTCCCCTTTCTTCATGGTAGCAGTTTGCTTGCTCTTCCCTTTGTCGTTGTTTTCTTTCAACTTACTGGATTCAGCTGAAGAGAAGTCATCATGAACATTCTTCCCTTTAGATTCAATATGTGTGGCTTGAAAACACACATCATCCAGGTTAGTAGGATTAAACATAAGTATTGTATGATGCAAATAACTATGTAATCCTCCAATAAACTTGAGAAGAGTTTCTTGAGTGTAGAGAGGTATACCCAAAATCAAAGCTCTCTTTCTAATTTCTTGAGTGTATTCTTGTACATTCTGACCTTTACCTTGCCTTAATTTTTTCCAATCCATCGTGGATTTCTGTATGTATCCTAATGGATAAAATTGCTTCTTTAACGCAACACTAAATTCATACCAGGAAGAAATAATTTTACTTTTTTTAAGGATGCCTTCCCGTGTCTTACTCTCCCACCATATGAGTGTAGTGCCTCCAAGGCAGAAAGAAGCCATCTGAATCTTTTTACTATCATCTACAAGATTCTGGATCTTGCAATACACTTCAATCTATCTGATCCAATCATTCATCTTTTCTGCGTTAAGTTCACCATTATATGTAAGAAAATCAAACTTAATATCAAGTTTCAAATAAGGTAAATCAGACTTAATCTTCTCAGGTTGTTTCTTTGAATTAGAATAAGCAGTACTGGAATTTTCAAAAGAGGAAGAAGAATATGGAGAAGAAGGCTGAGAAGGGCCTCCTCCTTTTCCTGAAGTATCATTCTCTTTTTTCTCCTTCTTATTTTTATTATTTTCTAGTCTCTCTTGATAATCTGCAAACAACTTTTCTACCCTCTTTGTCATTTGATAGAAAGCCTTGTGGAAAGCCTTCTCATCTTCTTCTCGGTAGTCTTCATCTTCCATTTTATTTATTCTTCTTGAACCAATTTCTGGATCAAACTCTTCAATTTCTCCTTCACCAACTTTAAGCCTTCATATTGTTAACATTCACAAACTCACAATGCAATGGTTAAGCTGCTTTGGTACCAAACTTGATCCAAAAATGATAGGATCTTTATAACCATTATTTGCATATGAAAGATGAATGCTTAAATCCATTAAGAAGGATTTAAATGACAACATTAGAGAGCATACTTGAAGCACATAAAACACATAAAAGAGATGAAAACCATGAAATTTGTAAGAAAAGAACTGATAACAGAGTTCACCCTCTTTGGGATACATCTCCAGGCCACTTCTAATGAGAGCGTCAATATTATTAAGTCTTCAAAGCTTACAAAATGATTGTTATGGAAACACTTCTATTTTTTGTTAGTTATCAGCAAAAACAGATAGTACCGCTGCGTTCCTCTCGAAATTCTAAGAAAAATGAGTATAAATTCGATTATGTTTTCCTGAGGCCTCCTCTGGCATGCAAATCAAGAAACTATGCCTGCATAAAAGACAACAAATATGGATTCCACCTCGGGATCCATGCCCATTAATGGCTATATGGACCTCGGGAACTATGACAAAACTTCCTCAGGAACTGTGCAAAACCACCTCATAAACCGTCCAATACCACCTTAGGAAGTGTTCCCTGTACTTTCCTCGAACTCTGTGCCAAGAAGTACTTGTTCTTTGTCTCAAAAATTGTGCCCAAAAGTGGTTTTTCCTATGTTGAAATCTGTTCCAAACCACGGTTTTTATAGTGGTTTTTTTAGTAGTTTTTGGGTGCGAGTCAGGAGGCAACGTGCCCTTTTGGTCCCCCATATCCCCTCCTGCAACTCTTAATCATAATCTGCCATATCCCTTAACAACATGCACTGGTGGCGCGTTGGTTGAAAATGTTGGCAGTTGGGGAGGAGGTCGCGGGTTCAAACCCACGGACCTCTCCCCATACTTCATCTTTGGTGACATATTATATGGTTCGGTGGCATTTGTATATAGTTCCAGTTAAATTGTTTCGTTGGCTTGGCATATGGTTATAACTTTGGTATATGGTTTGTGGTCCATCGTTGTATAGTTTGAATACAATATAATATATATGGGGGTTCCTTGGTGTTGGCCATGGGGTCGAGGGCTTATCCCTCGACATCCCCCCTTTTCAAAAAAAAACTTTGTTCAAACTTAAGTATAACATGCACCTTATACCTTACAAGGAACACCAGCAAGAGAGATGTCTAGTAGAGCTCTATGAAGTCTTTGGGAGGTCTTGGAGGTCTTGGGTTCGATCCCCATAGAATCCATAAATCTTTACAAACCTTTACATTATACATTTTGTTTTCCAAACTAATCATTTTTTTTCATTTTTAACAATTTTTGCCGAAACTTCAAACCTTAATAACTTCTGCATCCGTAGGCCTTTTTGCGCAAAAAAGCATTGACGAAAATATCTTGAAGAGGTCTTCACCCCTATAAGCTTTATTTTTCTGTTTGAAGACTTTAATTTCGATCGACTATGTGATGATCCTCCTGGATCATGCATTAAAATCCATTTTTCTTTTATCTATTTTCTATCAACAAACTCATATCTAAAATACATGACCTTGTTCTCACAGGTTAATGACACATTGAAAATATTAGATAGATCTATTACCTTGTACTATCACTTGATTGCTTTTTTTATTGTTTCACTTATTGACACTCAAAGGAACCATGTTGTTTTCATAAGAGACACTTTCATTTCATGTTAATGACTGCCTATTAAATTGCAAAGCTTATACTAATTTACTCTGCAATCTCAAAAGTGCTTTGGGCCTTAGAAGTAGGGAAGACTATATATGGTTTCCTAAGTCCCTAAATCATGTCATACCTCCTACTTTCTTTCGTTGAATGAAATGATAACTAATATAAGAAGAGAGTAACTTGATAATTCGAAGTGGTCACATAAGTGGCATATAACCCTCTTTGAGGTGGCATTACATTGAGTTTGCCAAAATCTTTAATTGTTTTATCTAATGTGTGCTTGAACTCTACAATTTGATCCTATGTTACTCCATCGGCCTCTTAGCTTCATAAGAAAATGATTTTAGTGTCTATTGGTTATGACATTTGTAATTGTTATGATCTCATATGATTTCTTATGATAATGGTATTAAGTTAACATCCTAGTGGCATTGTTATTGCTATCTTAAAATTAATTGTCAAATATTGTTTAAACTATGTTGTAGTTGTATAATAAATGATGTAATCTTATCACTAATGTTGGAAAGAAATAATTTTTTAAATTCAATATTGAGATTAAATGCTTAGCTAACCATATAGATATTTGATCTCTCAATCAATATCAAAGGACCTAGTTTGGGACTAAAACTAAGGATTCCTGCAGAATGTTGGATTTATAAATCTCTAAGGATAGTAATTTATAAATCTCTAGATGGTTTATGATAGTATTGGTGTCAGTACTTTATTAAGTTTTGTTAGGATATTCAGACACTTAGGAGTTAGTTAAGATCAACTTGTGTAATAGATCCGTTCGGTAAAGTGTGTTTCTTTAGTATGCATTTGTAAATACTTAAATCTGACGGTCATGATATGTTCCCGACATAGAGTGATCCGACGGCTCAACTTCTCTTAGATCATACCTACCCTTGATCTATGGCTTAACACCCAATTGGTCCATGATCTCTATTTAAAGAGCATGGAGGGTCATTGGAAAGTTGATCGATTATGAGAAGCTCATTTGTAACTTTCTTTATTTGCATAATAAATTGCTCCGTAGAAGCTATTTGGCCGGGGTCGTGGAGTGTTTCCCTCACGAGGGTTTAAACCACGTCAAAACATCGGTGTATCGATCTGTGATCTTTTTGTGTGAAGTGGTTTCTCTAGGTGTTCGGTCTTTTGGGAGTACCCTGTGTACCTGAACAAGTTTTATTATAATGTAAGAGATAGTTTGTCTCATTATGTTTTCTTGCAATATAATGTGCAATTGTACTAATTTTATATCATTTTTCTCATGCAAGCTTCCTTCTGGTTTCTATATTGATTTGGAATTTCAATTGTGGAGCATTAAGTAAGATTTCATACATGGATCATGGAAACAAAAATAAAACATCAAGACAAAAGGATGTAATATCATATTTTCAAAAGCCTCAATCCAATAATCCACATCCTATTCATGCTTCAAGCTCTCTTGAGCAAGGTATTGGTGAGAGATATTTTAACGCTTTGGAGAATGCATATGCAACCCATAAAATGGATGGTAGAATACATTCCTCTAGTGATCAAAGTGAGACAAATGCATTTTCATTAGAATTTGGCAGCTCAAATGTTGAATATTTTTCCTTGCAAGGTGACACAATCCATTCATAGAAGAGGAAAAAAGGCCAATGGGACTTAGGGAGACAATTCCAATCTGATTGGATCTCAAGATTCCCATTTATTGAACCGATACCTCCAATAAATGAGAATGAGACCTCGCGAGAATTTAAATGCATTTCATGTAGTTGGAAACTTGGCAAGGTAGTGAAATTTCATATGAAGCTAGATACAATAGAGAAGCATGTTGGAAAGGTGTATGATAAGAAAACTATAAATGATGATAAGAAATCTATTGCTTGATGGAAATATATTAGTCAATGTTGACATCTCCAATATGAAGAGGAATACAATAAATTCTTAATAAATAAGAGAAAAATCGAGGGAAGTGGAGGAACCGTCACTTATCAATTTGGAAAGATGACGGAAACAAATTTGTTATCGAAGACGATACAATTAAGAATTGTATTTCGCATCCTATCCAATGGTCCTCCTATGATAAATTATCCAAAAATGATGAAATATTTATCTTTTATTCAAGTGCCAAATTTTTCATCTTCTCATTGGTCTTTAACAAATGGTTGGGAATGGGGAAAATATCTAGCTCAAGTAGAAAAGGATGATATGAAGATAAGATTGTAAATGCTACATTTTTGTCACTATCTTTGGATGAGGTTATGGCTATTGATAATACTTCATGGATTTGCATGAGAATTTATATGGTCAATGACCATATCAGGCATTCCTATATACTTGGAATTCATAAAATGAGCAAAATTTCTACAGCAGAAAATATTTATGAACTTGTTATTAATAGTTTGAAGGAAATTGGTGGTATGGATCATTCAATGATCGCAAAAAAGTTGGTATGCGTTGGAGCAGATGGATCATTAGTAATGCAGGGACAAAGGAACGACCTTTGTGCTAGGATACAAGTCTCATATTCACCGTATATGCTTAGTATTCATTGTATGGCTCATAGGATTAATCTTGCATTTAAAATAGTTAACCAAATTTAACTAGAGTCAACCATAGCCAAATAAAGTCAACCATAGTCAAGCATGGACATCCACGGTCAACCAGAGTTAACCAAAGTCAACCATAATCAAATAAAGTCAATCATAAATGACCATACCCAACTGTGGTCAGTTAAATTCAACCAAATTCAAGCATGATCAACCATAGTCTACCATATTCAACCCAAGTTAACCATAGGAAACGATAGTGGAATTATAATCAACCATATGATTTTAAAGTCAACCCTTGTGTCAACCAAAGTTAACCATAGTCAAACAATAGTGGAATTATAATCAACCATATGATTTTAAATTCAAGCCTAGTGTCTCCCACAATGAAGACAAGAAGTTAAGCATAGTCAACCATATGATATTAATATCAACCAAAGTCAACCATGCCCGCCCATTGTCAACCATAGTAAATCATGGTTAGCCATAGCAAACCATAGTCAACCATCATCAACCATAGTTGAAGATAGTGAATTAGTTAACCAAAGTTAACCACAATCAAGCAAAGTCAATCATACCCAACCATGGTTAACCATAGTCAACCAAAGTCTACCAAAGTATACCAAAGTCAATCATATTCCTTCAAATTCAACCATAGTAAACCAAATTCAACCATATTCCATCAAATTCAACCATGTTCAACCGTAGTCAACCATAATTAATTAGTCAACCAAAGTCAACCATATTCGAACAAAGTTAACCATTATTAATTGCATCCAAATAACGTCAACCATAGACAATTAGTCAACCATGGTCAACCAAATTCAACCATGAACAACCATTGTCAACCAAAATCAACCATGGTTAACCAAAGTCAACCATGGTAAACCAATTTCAACTACCGTTAACCATACTCAACCATGGTCAACCATATTCAACCATCGTGAACCAAAGTCAACCATAGTCAACAATATTGTTGATCATGGTTTACTTTGGTTAACTATGGTTGACTATGGTTTACCATGGTTGTTTAATAATAATAATAATATTAACCAACTATAGTTAGTTATCAATAATAATAATATTATTATTAAGGGTGGGCACAAGAAGATGCTCCCCAAATCCGTTGCAATGGGAGCGTGTGAGTGGAAAAGAAAAAAAGCGCGTGTATGCTCTTAAGACTGTGTGCACGCAGGGGTTTGGTAAACTCTTGAACCACCAAGTAGGTGTCCACGTAGGTCTTAAGAGCGTATGTGCACTAGTAGTGCGCACACGCAAATAACGTGCACACACTATTAGTGTGCGCGCATTAATAGTGCGTGTGCGCTTATCTGTGTATTAAAAATTGAGTCGAGGCCCATTTCTTACCCACCTTTCTCGATTTCGTCAGCTCTACATTGTCCAAGAACGTCTCCATACCGCGCGTGCACACCAATTCCTCCACCAACATCCCCCAATAATCATCCAGGTAAATTTTTATGCTCTAATTACAATTTTTTTTGTATTTTCAATGATTTTAACAAAATATTTCAATGATTTTTAAAAAAAATTACATTATAAAAAATCTAAAAAACTCAAACAATATTGTAACAAATTCAACTTTTTTAATTGCATTTAATCTCTACCTCATCACAATGGAAGAAAACCAAGAGCCAAACCCCCAAACAAACAACCCATCCACAGAAAACCTCGAAGTAAACATTCACCCCGAGGAGAACCCAAGCACGGAAGCCCAAATAAACCAAAATTTACACCAATTAAGAATCTTGGTTCAAGAACTTAGAACGATTAGGGAACCATCGAGACTCTCCCTAGCCACATCCTTTTATAGCATTATTGCCTCAGTTGAAAATGCTCATGGTCAATTGATGAGCATAACCGAGTATAGGGCTCAGATGAGAAAATATTATTCCACTAGTCTCAGTAGAGACCAAATCAAAGACTTGAACATCTCAAAACAAACTCTAGTTTTTTTTTTCATTGACCCTAGGACCAACCTACCCCCTAACCCACGCAAAAGGAACCTTTGCATGGATTGGTTCACTTATGAGCCATGGAGACAAAATTGGATGAGTCGATGGTTCATGGTTTTTGACAACCCTCCTTGCAACAATAGGGAGGTCCCACTCTATTTCCTTTAGAAACTATATGCAGAGTTTGTGTTGGGCCTACATACTACTTCGACATTAGTGAGTTTCATGGGTTTGGTCTTGGATCTACCCAGGATCGATCCACCGACGAGTGTAACCCATTGAGAGGGCCACTTGCACTTAGGCGTACACCTAACCCCCCTCCATAGACATATTGGTTATTGTACCACCTAGATGATACTGTCACTACCCTATCACAACTTACTCATACTGTATTATAGCACAACACGTTTGTGGCATCATCTAGGCATGATTGATCAGAGAAACATGGAGAGCCATCAAGTGTAGTTCCTTCAGGCCCCATTGGTCATGGACCATCCAGCACAACTAGTGGGCCAAAGGATTCTTTTGACACCCAAGGACTACCCCATCGTTGCACTCACTGCATCCATACCTGCCATGGCCCTACGGATGATCCAACATGAGATACCTTTATGTTTGAGGTTAGTACATTATTTGTAAATGGTTGATTACATTTTTAAATGTACATTTTACAATTGTTAGATTAACAATGATTAGTGTATTGAATGTGGAATTGATGTTTTTGGAATGTGTAGCTGTTTCGAGATGAAACAACTGAATCAAGGTGGGAGGACATTACTGCTCCCAACCTTGATTTTTCCATGGCGGCAGCAGAAAGTATTGTAGCACGTCACATACAGATATATAAAATAGTGTATGGCTATAGGATTTAAAAATTAAGTTAGTTGCAATTTTCATATTTTATATGAGAGATCAATATTAATGTTTTTGTGTTTCCATAGGTGCATGCAGAGGATATTGATCATGGGCCTCCACCTGTGCTGAGAAAATCACCTGCCATGTAGGTAAATTGTTTGAAATTAATTATATATTTGGTGTATCATGTGAAATTCATTGTGTTTGTATGGCTAATTTACATGTTTTTAATTCTAATGAAATGTATTTCATATGTTTATGTAGGTTCCATCGTTGACCATCTGATCACCATATGCACACATTCCTGTGTATATTCCACATAGTTCCATGTTTCCACAGTTCATGTCGAGTGAATTTATTAGGTAGTCTGATCCTATTATCGGCATTCCCCTATCCCCTCGTAAGCTTCTCCCACCCATTATGCAGCCACCAGGGGTATATCACCACACACACCCATCCACTCATGTGCTTACCCCTCATGTCCATCATTTGGAACCATCTGTCCCATCCAAATGGGATCCATCCACATCATCTCCATCCATTTCACATACATATACTCCCACCCATTTACCTACATCATCCCCTGTATCCCTACCTACATCATCCCCCACCCCCTACCTACATCAGACCCCATCCCCCTACCTACATCATAAACCGCCCCCCCTACCTACATTAGCCCCGCCCCCCTACCTACATCGTCCCCCTACCTACATCATCACCCACCCCCCTACCTACATCAACCTCGCCCCCCTACCTATATCATCCCCCTCCACCACCATTGCATCGGAGAAAGTTGTGAAATCGAGTGCTCCACTTCCTAGCTCGTAAGGGAAATTGCCCGAATTGCCTCCAATATTCACGTTGAGATTTATAAATTATTTAAAATATTATAAAGCATGAATGAATTTCATAAAACAATTCATTTTTGTATTATGTATTAATTATTTTTCTAATTGTTGCAGGGAGGCATTGCCGAGAGATTGGGATCGAGGAGACAGACACCCCCATCACGACATGTTGTCTCGCCTCAGGTGAGTACTCAAGATTTGAATTATACTTATATTTTTTTAAGTGTACTAATTTATAGAATTATTGGAATATTGGCATGTTGTTGTTTCCCTTTCCGACCACACCTAGACGTAGGGGGGGGGGAATCTTCCTCTAGCTCAAAGAGGAGGAAGATCGATTTTGGAGAGGAGCGTCGGGTGTCGATGGTGGCCAGGGTGATTAAGACACCTATTATGTACATTAGCCACGATGTGGCATTTTTGGCAGGAGATGGTTACTTGTGTATAGGCCATCAGCCGCCCTTATCCCATTTTTGGGCATGAGCATCCACTATTTGGAACGATGCTCCATTTTGTATAAAAATGTAATTTTGAACAAATTTCCAATACAAATTTTCAGCTTTCATTTGGTGTATATGAAAAAGTGTTTATGGATTCTTACTTACATGGGTGCATTTGATGTTATATGTCATGAATTTTACTTGCTTAATGGTGAATGTGATTGGTTCATGGTGAATGCAATTTTATATGTATTATTGAAAAAATGTGTTTGTTGGACCTTAATGGGTGATTATGTTTTCCAAAAATGGAGATAAGAAACATGTTGATGATGTGTACTTAGTTATAGGTTTGAAATGCAACGAGAACATAATGTTCCAACTTAGGATGATGAGTGAAATTCAAACTCAATGAATGCATATAAACCTAAGGTTGTTGATCAAACATGGATTTGGCACTTGAGGTTTGGAAACTTGCACTTTGGAGGTTTAAGCCTAAGAAAGAAAATGGTTATGAGATAAAAGGACATGAGAAGAAGGTCTATAAGCTAAAGAATGTCTTATGTGGATTGAAACAAAGTTCTAGAGATTGATATATCAAGATAGACAACTATTCGAATAACAATGGGTTTAATAGAAGCAAAAGTGACCTTGCTTTGTACACTAAAACATATAAGCAAGGTAAAATTCTTATGTCAATGATATAATTTTTACAAGTAATTTGATGTTGGACAAATTTAGAATAGCCATGAAAAATGAATTTGAAATGATAGAGTGTGATGAAGTACTTCCTTCGTATTGAAGTTGAACAATCAAAAAATGAATTCTTTATATGAGAATCAAAGTATTATAAAGATGTGTTAAGGAGATTTAGAATGTTGAATTGCAAGCCAATGTCAACATCTGGAGTAATAGGTACTAAACTAAGTAAAGAGGATGATGTATCTTTTGTAGATCCAACACAATTCAATAAATTAGTTGGAAGTTTGATGTACCTAATAACAATTAGGCCATATATGTTTGTTGTGAGTTTAATATCAAGATTTATGGAGTTTATGAAGTCTCCGAGAAGTACTCATTGGCAAGTTGGTAAAAAAAAATTAAGATACATTGCAAGTACATCGTGTCATTGAATTTTGTATTCCATAATTGAATGGTTTCACATATAGTGATTTTACATGCAGTGTTGACGATAGGAAAAGCACATGAGGTAATGTGCTTTTAAATTTTGGTATGGGTATTTTGTCATGGGAACCGAAGAAGCATCCCATAGTTACAATTTGGTCACCTAAAGCAGAATATGTGGGTGCAACATTAACAGCTTGTCAAGTAGTTTGGATGAAAGGAGTTTTGTTCAACTTATTTCATGTGCAAGAAAATTCTACATCAATGTTTTGTGATAATGATTCAGTATTGCTCTTTCAAAGAACCATGTATTTTACATGAAGAGAAAACACATCCAATACTCAATATCATTTCATGAGAAGATTAGTTTTAATAATGGTGAAATCTATTTAAAAGTATGTAAATTGTAAATAAATAAAAAAAACAATTAATTGACATATTCAGAATTCATAGGCAAGAGATATTGTTGAACTCCATAGACAAAATTTAAGAGTGAACTTTAGAAGTGAGAGACAGTGAAATTCTTGCACAAGGGGGTCAACTTTGGAAATGAATTGATCGTGAACCTGTGGACAATTTTCACACATCAAACCTTCCCAAGCGCACTTGCAACATCTCACAGAAATCAATTATGTTTCCCAAACCAAATTGATCGTGAACCTGTGGACAATTTTCACACATCAAACCTTCCCAAGCGCACTTGCAACATCTCACAGAAATCAATTATGTTTCCCAAACCAAATCTTACTCCCCCCGGACCAATTCAACATGTGTCCCTGAAAGCCTCCAAGAGGTGAGTTTAAAGTGACCATATAACAGTGACCATGGCTTGGATCAATGAACCGTCGACACCATTGGAATCAGGATGCTGGAATAATGCTAGGGGTGCCTCTCTTCCCTAGGTCTATGGCACATGGCCCCTCTAGTTCAATGATTTTGGAATCTAGGGTTTCTCTCAATGAGAGACAGTGAAATTATTGCACAAGAGAGTCATCATTGGAAATGACTCAATCGTGAACCTATGGCCAACGTTCACATGTCTAAACTACCCAAACACACTTTCAGCATCTCATGGAACTCAATTATGCTTCCCAGATCAAATCCTATGCCCTCGGGATCAATTCAACATGTGTCCCTGAAAGCCTCTAGGAGGTGAATTGCAAGTGGCCATAGAATGGTGATTGTGGATCAGATCAATGAAATTTCAACACCCTTGGAATCAGGACGGAGGAATATTGCTAGGGGTTCCTCTCTCCCTTGGGTCCATGGACAAGAGCCCCTCCATTTCAGCGATTTTTTAATCTAGGGTTTCTCTCAATGAGAGACAATGCAATTCTTTCACAATGGGGTCAAATTTGCAAATGAATCGATCATGAACCCATGGTGAATGTTCACACATCAAACCTGCCCAAATATACTTGCATAATCTCACAGAACCCAATTCTGATGCCTGAATTAAATCCTATGCCCTCGGGACCAATTCAACATGTGTCCCTATAATCCTCCAGGAGGCAAGTTGCAAGTGGCCATAGAAAGGTGACCGTGGATCGGATCAATGAACCTTCAACACTGTTGGAATCAAGACGTAGGAATAATTCTAGGGATGCCTCTGTCCCCTGGGTCCATGGCCCAGATCCCTCCATTTCAGTGATTTTGTAATCTAGGTTTTCTATCAGTGAGAGGCAATGAAATTCTTGAAAAAGGGGTTCAAATTTGGAAATGAATCGATCATCAACCTGTGTCCAATGTTCACGTGTCAAAGCTGCCCAAACACACTTGTAGCATCTCACGAAACTCAATTCTACTGCCCGGATCAAATCCTATGCCCTCACGACCAATTCAACATGTGTTCCTGAAAGCCTCCAGGAGGCGAGTTGAAAGTGGCCATGAATGGTGACCGTGGCTTGGATCGACGAACCATTGAAATCATTGGAATCAGGATGCCAAAATAATTCTAGGGGTGTCTCTTCCTCTGGGTGCACATCCCAGAGCCCCTCCATTTCGGAAATTTTGTAATCTAGGTTTTATCTCAGTGAGAGACAATGTAATTCTTGCACAAGGGGGTCAACTTTGGAAATGAATCGATATTGAATCAATGGCCAATGTTCACACATAAAACCTACCCAAAAACACTTTCAACATCTCACGGAACTCAATTATGTTTCATGGATCAAATCCTATGCCCTCGGGACCAATTCAACATGTGTCCTTGAAATCCTCCAGGAGGCGAGTTGCAAGTAGCCATAGAACGGTGATCGTGGCTCAAATCAATGAACCATCAACACTGTTGGAATTAGGAAACCAAAATAATTCTAGGGGTGCCTCTCTCCCCTGGGTCCACAACCCAAAGCCCCTCCATTTCTGTGATTTTGTAATCTAGGGTTTCTCTCAGTGAGAGACAATGCAATTGTTGCGCAAGGGGGGAAAATTTGGAAATGACTCGATCGTGAACCCATGGCCAACATTCACACATCAAAACTGTCCAAACACAGTTGTAGCATCTCATGGAACTCAATTTTGTTTCCCAGATCAAATCCTATTACCTCAGGACAAATTTAGCATGTGTCTTTGAAAGCCTCTAGGAGGTGAGTTGCAAGTGGCCATAGAACGATGACTATGGATCGGATCGATGAACCGTCGACACCATTGGAATCATGACACTGGAATAATGCTAGGGATGCATCTCTCTCATGGGTACACAACCTAGAGCCCCTCCATTTCGGCGATTTTGTAATCTAGGGTTTCTCTCAATGAAAGACAATGCAATTCTTGCACAAGGGGGTAGAATTTGGAAATGAATCAAACGTGAACACGTGGCCAATGTTCACATGTCAAACCTACCCAAACAGACTTGAAGCATCTCGCAGAACTCAATTATGCTACCCAGATCAAATCATATGCCCTTGGGACCAATTCAACATGTGTCCCTGAAAGCCTCCAGGAGGCGAGTTGCAAGTGGCCATATAATGGTGACTGTGGCTCAGATCAATGAACTGTCAACACCGTTGGAATCAAAGTGCTGAAATAATTTTAGGGGTGCCTCTCTCCCCTGGGTTCACATCCAAGAGCCCCTCCATTTCGGGGATTTTGTAATATAGGGTTTCTCTCAGTGAGAGACAATGCAATTCTTGCATAATGGGGTCAACTTTGGAAATGAATCGATCATGAACCTGTGGCCAACGTTCACACATAAAAAATTCCCAAACACACTTGCAGCATCTCACATAAACTTCTGCTTCCAGGATCAAATCCTACGCCCTCGGGACCAATTCAACATGTGTCCCTAAAAGCCTCCAGGAGGCGAGTTGCAAGTGGCCATAGAACGGTGACCATGGCTCGGATCGACGAACCTCCAACACCGTTGGAATGAGGACACCAAAATAATGCTAGACGTTCCTATCTCCCCTAGGTTCACAGCCTAGAGCCCCTCCATTTCGGTGATTTTGTAATCTAGGGTTTCTCTCAGTGAGAGACAATGCAATTCTTGCACAATGGGGTCAACTTTGGAAATGAATCGATCGTGAACCCGTGGCCAACATTCACATGCCAAACCTACCCAAACACACTTGCATCATCTCATGGAACCCAATTCTACTACCCGGATCAAATCCTATTCCATCGGGTCCAACTCAACATGTGTCCCTGAAAGCCTCCAGGAGGCGAGTTGCAAGTGGCCATAGAATGGTGATCGTGGCGTGGATTGACGAACCGCTTACATCATTGGAATCAAGATGTTGGAATAATGCTAGGGTTTCCTCTCTCTCTTGGGTCCACGGCCCAGAGCCCCTCCATTTTGGTGATTTTGTAATTTAGGGTTTCTCTCACTAAGAGACAATGCAATTCTTGCACAAGGGGTCAACTTTGGAAATGACTTGATCGTGAACCCGTGGCCAATGTTCACACGTCAAACCTTCCCAAACACACTTGCGGCATCTCATGGAAGTCAATTTTTCTACCCAGATAAAATCATATGCCCTCGAGACCAATTCAACATGTGTCCATGAAAGTCTCCAGGAGACGAGCTACAATTGACCATAAAACGATTATTGTGGATCCGATCAACGAACCGTTGACTCCGCTGAAATCAGGACGTTGGAATAATTCTAGGTGTGCCTCTCTCCTGTGGGTCCATGGCCTGGATCCCCTCCATTTTGGTGAATTTGGAATCCAGGGTTTCTCTCAGCAAGATACATTAAAAGAAACAATGCGGGAAGTTTATTGAATATAAGATTTTGTTATATCAAGTAGGGAATGTTTTTGTCAGTTTGTTCATATAAACGAAAACCAAAGTGATGTCAACAAACATGGA
This sequence comes from Larix kaempferi, assembly GCA_027924585.1. Lineage (NCBI taxonomy): Eukaryota > Viridiplantae > Streptophyta > Pinopsida > Pinales > Pinaceae > Larix > Larix kaempferi. The sequence goes on from BSBM01000137.1 coordinate 172,100, forward strand.
ATCATATGTATGTAATGGATGAGAGATAAATTCCTACCCATTGAGTGTAAGGTTATGTTAGAGATAAAATCCTACCTTCTATTTTTTTTTAATCTTATGTTGGATTTTTTCACAGTTATGGCATATTACTCTTAGACATTATGACACATTCATGCTGAGAAGTACACATGCTATTAAATAAAGTACATAATATTTTCTTAGGGGTTGAAAACCATACCCATGTAACATCACACAAGTACACCACTAGAGAACTTAACTTCTAGCATCCAGTTCTACATGTCCATCCAAGTATTTCAATCCTCGAACCCTAAGTTTTATACTCTAGCATCACACAAGCAATCTCTCCAAGATCATCTTAGATGTCTCTCTTACCCTTATCTTCTCCACTAGTTATATCTTTGTGATCCCTAACATCTAATTCCTAGGGTTTCCTAAGGCACCCTATAATCTCAAGGATATGTAGGAAGTCCTAATTGGCTTTAACAAGAATCTTATGTCATTCAAGCTCTCGCCACTAGCATGATTGTCTTTCTTAGGATTTGCAAACCCTAGCCATATTACATCACATAAGTACATGGAAATACAATTGTATTGATAGCATTCAAAATCATGTTAGGTGTTAGCTCCACTCTCCATGTCTCCTACTAGATCAGTGACAAAGTAGTGTTAGAACAAGATGCCCTACTTTGAACCTAATTTTTCAATTTCTCAAAATTACTTGGAATTTCCCTTTGTGAGGAATTTTACTTGGGGTTCCCAAATATCTCATATACTTTTATGCTTGAGCAGTTTTAGCAACAATCTGAAATAGGGTATTTTTGCTTTAAGTTTATTGAATATAATAAGGGTGGATATCTAAGGAAAGTAATGGTGATATTATTGACATAATGGTCTACCACTCTAGGTTTATAGAGTTCAGTAATTAGATCTTATTCTTGATGACCACACTAGAGCACTAGAAGAGATATATGTCGTGAGGGACTCGTTAGGAGAGAAGGGAAAGTCTGAATATTGTGTTGCATATGGTTGAGAGAAATTCCTGGATGATTAATTGTTGGATGGGTGGGATACCCATTGAAATTAATTATGGTAGGTGTCTTGTTCTATTTGAATTTTTGTGGCTTGGGTTGGGTTGCATTAAACTAGAACCACGCAGGTGTTTGTATTGCATGTGAGTAGAGCCACATAGCATACATGAATGTTGGAGTTTAAAGTAGAGTTTTTAGTCATATTTGAAGCACTTGGAGGAGAACACCTGATTTTTTTAACTATGTCTTTAAGTCAAGTCTTCAATTTGTATTTAGTTAATAACCTCTTACTTTGCAAGAAATTTCAATTTTGTGAAAAAAATATTCTTTTGACTGAATATATGCAAAATACATACTAATAAGGAGAGCTTACATAATAAAGTGGGCCATGTTGGTGACCAACACATGATAAAAATAGTTCTGCTAAAGTTAGTCTTCGAAGGAATACTTAGGCATTAATTCAAACAAGAACATGAACATAAAAGTGACTCGATCCCTTCAAGCATGAGCCTTCAAGGGTGTTTGATGGTGGCAATGGAGATGATGAGGATGGAAATGGTGACAACGTGGGCATGAGGAGGAGGATGGTGACATTGATGGTGGAAATGGGAATGGGAATGGCATTCGATAGCCATGATCATGAAAATGGGGATGATGACGATGGTGACGGTCAAAACATGGGCATGGGGAGGATGGTGTCGACGTTGATGGTGGCAATGGGGATTTTGTCGATGAAGCACGACGGTGATTGGACAATGAACATGGTTTAAAACATGTAATGATATATAACGGTGTCAAGAATACATCAATGTATGGTAATATGAACTTAAACATTACATAAACATGAAATAAAGAATCTAAGGTAACAAGATCTATATAACATGAAATGAACTATCTATCATAACATAAAATAAACAATATAACAAGAATAACGTTAGACATGCATGGATAAATAATTACTTGACTAATCTATGTACATAGCATGAAATAGTTACCTCAATCAATTAAGCCATCTGGATCCTCTCTATTTCTGATTGTCTCCAACAATCTCTCGTGCTCTGAATGAGGTAGGCAGTAGCGTAGCCTGTTTGAGCTCTTTGTTGACATTATTTGTAGTTGGATGTTTGTACCAATGATCAAGTGTGTATAGTGATACACTCATGAACATGGTTTGTAATCCATGTATACATACCCATTGGTCGTTGGTGAATTTCCATCTATTGTAAAATATTCACCCTGAACAACCATCGATCCATTCGGAAAGTCAATGCCCTCACTATCAATGGATGATGCGAGGAGGCTTTCATCCCTTTGGATGCATCGTGCCAACCAATAATTCATGTTTCATTCATTTTATTTCAGGGAAACAAATGCATAGATATGTCCTGTAAAAACACATCTCATGGTCAAATTCAAACATGTAGGCGTTTGATAACATGGTTAAATAAAAAAACAAGAAGGAGACTAAGATATAGTTGCAGAAATATATACCTATTTGTACAAGATCAGATATATGATCATAGTTGTTCGAAATAGAGGACTGGCCTTCCTCTAACTAGATTATTTCAACAAATTCACGTGGGTCTACTGCACATGATACATGATCCCAATCATCAACCCAATCCATTGATTCACACTCATCCCACTCACCGCTGCTACAAGGCACACAAAAACAAGCAATTTTTTGCGTCCATATTTCAAATAAGGGGTTGTTTGAAATTCTAACCGAATGAAATCCATGGGTCTCTTGTACAATAATGCAACTATAAGAATTCAATTTATTTATGTCAACCACTTTCCATAAATTTCTCACCACACGTCCTCTACCTGTCGATGTCTGTTGCTCGGAGGATTGACCTCACATTTTTGTAGTGCACCATTGAACTATGGATTCTTCATCTCAAATATGAGGGTTCGTCATGCACCTCATCTCCTCCCTGGTAGTTTTAAACCTTAACAGTGCAGTAAAAACTCATACAGATTCTTAACCAATAACAGAAAATACACAATGGCACACACATAACACAGAGATTTTCACCTAGAAACCCTTAACCGGGAAAAAACCAGCAAAACTTAGAGCCGCACAACTCTTTTCATTATATGTTTTCTTAACCATTTACAATACAATATATGGTATTCGCAACATCTAAAACCCTAATTCATTTACCCGAAATTAGGTTACAACCCTAATCCCTTTACCGGGATTAGATAGAATACAATGGGCCGAAACAACAAAAAAGCAAAAAATAGCCCAACATTCTACTACTGGGGAGGGGATCGTGGTGTACACGCACCCACCATGTGAAGAGATATAACACACCCAACATTCTCCCACTTTTTTTTCTCTTCACATACAGGAGAAATTTATGACTTCAACAGTCTAGGGCAATAATGCCCGTTTTCTCTTTACACCAAGAGAACTTCTGAGTACTCACAGACTTTGTCAAAGAGTCTGCAACATTTTCCAAAGTATCAACCTTCTCCAACAATACTTTGTTTTGTTCAACCATGTCTCTGACGAAATGGTACTGCACATCAATGTGCTTTGTCTTCGAGTGATAAGCAGGGTTCTTTGCTAGAAAGATTGCACTTGAGATATCACAACCTATCTTCACTGCATTCTGAACAAAACCGATACTTGAACACAACCTTTGCAACCATATAGCTTCCTTACTTGCATGGGTAGCTGCCATGTATTCAACTTCTGTAGTTGAGAGTGCAACTACAGCTTGTCTTCTACTCATCCAACTGATTGCTCCTCCAAATAGTTTGAAAACGTAGCCACTTGTAGATCTTCTATGATCAAGATCTTCAGCCCTGTCAACATCAGCAAATCCTTGTATATCTATCTCTCTGTTTAGTCTGGGTCTTCCTTGGTAGCAGATTGCAAAATCTGTAGTGCCACGCAAATATCTGAAGACCCTCTTTACTACAGTCCAATGTTCCTTTCCTGGTTTTGACATATATCTGCTCAAAACTCCCACTGCATGAGCTATATCTGGTCTAGTACAGACCATAGCATACATCAAATTTCCAACAGCACTAGCATAGGGAACATGAGACATGTCCTCTACATCTTCGTGTGTCGTGGGACACTGTTCTGCAGATAACTTTACACCTACAGGAATGGGCACCTTCACTGGTTTGCTTTCCTGCATATTAAACCTCTTCAATATTGTCTCAACATATTTTCTCTGATTCAATGAGAGTTTCCTATTTTCTCGATCTCTTTTTATTTCCATGCCCAAAATAAAATTTGCAGCACCAAGATCTTTCATGTCAAATTCAGATGACAACTGATTTTTGACTGATGATTTCCTTGTTGTTTCCAATTAGAAACATACCATCAACATACAATATCACATAAATAAAATGATCACCAATTAGTTTGAAATAAACATAGTGATCAGCTTTGCTTCTTGAGAAGCCAAGTCCCAGTATATAAGTATCAAAATTTTGATACCACATTCTTGGAGATTATTTCAGTCCATAGAGGGACTTTTTCAGCTTACAGACAAGCTCCTTTTTACCTTTCACCACAAACCGTTCTGGTTGCTTCATATAGATTTCTTCATTAATTTCTCCATGTAGGAATGCCATCTTCACATCCATCTACTCTACTTCAAGATCAAAGAAACAAAAATAGATAAAAGAAATCTAATAGAAGTCAATTTTGCAATATGTGAGAAAATCTCACCAAAATCGATGTCCTCAATTTGGGAATAACCTTTCGCTACTAGTCGAGCCTTGTACTTCTCCACTTTACCTACTGCATTTAACTTCTTCTTGAATACCCATTTGCTTCCAACAGATTTTCTTCCTTCTGGAAACTCAACCAGATCCCATGCCTCATTTTTGTCCAAGGCATCTATTTCTTCCATCATGGCCTTCTTCCATAGTTTACTATCTTCTGAATCCATTGCCCCTCTAGCAGTTCTAGGATCATCATCAATAATAGATAACACAAAATTAGAGCGAAAATCAGGTGGACTATACCTTTCAGGTTGCCTTCTTACTCAGTCAGATCTCCTCAAGACCGGATTCTGTGGTTCCGCCTCTTCATCTGATTCAAACGAATCTGCCTCTTCATGTGATTCAGACGAATCTGGTTCCTCAAATGAACCACCTCTTTCATCCTTAATATCAAACTATAGTTTCTCTGGATCCTTTTCCTTTGGTGCATCTTCAATCCTGGAAGTGTTTTCAACTTCTCTGAAGATCACATCTCGAGTGTAAACTACTTGCCTTTTTACTGGGTTCCACAGCTTGTAATCTTTCACTCCATCCTTGTAGCCAATTAAGATACATTTTTCTGCTTTATTATCCAACTTGCTCCTTTTTTCCTTTGGAACATGCACAAAATCATCACACCCAAACACTCTGAGATGCGAGAGAGAGGGTTTCTTACCAGTCTAAGCCTCATGAGGTGTCTTGTCAACCAATGCTGATGTGGGTGTCCTATTTACCAAGTAACACGCAGTGTCAACAGCTTCTGCCCAAAATTGTTGTGTTAGCCCTGCACCATTGAGCATACTCCTTGTCTTTTCCATCAATGTCATGTTCATCCTTTCTGCAACCCCATTCTGTTGAGGTGTGTATGGAGTAGCCTTTTGCCTTGCTATTCCACACGTCTTATAGAACTCCTCAAATTCATTTCCACAGAATTCTCCATCATTATCTGTTCTCAACACTTTTTTTTTTTTTTTTCAGTTTGATTCTCTACAAGAGCCTTAAATTCTTTGAATCTATTAAAAACCTCAGATTTCTTATGCAGGAAATAAATCCATGTTTTTCTTGAGAAATCATCTATGAATGAAACAAAATACATAGATTTACCTAGTGATGGAACAAGCACAGGTCCAAACACATCACTGTGTATTAACTCTAATATTCATTTAGCTCTTACAACACCAGATGAGAATCTTACCCGATTCTGTTTACCATATAAGCAATGTTCATAGAAATCAAAATCTAGTGTGTAATCAGACATGCCTTCAGCCATACTTTTACCTTGTAATAGTCGAAGACCCTTCTCTCCAATATGTCCCAGCCTTCGATGACATAGCGTTGTCTTCTCACTAGAGACAGTAAGGACTCTGTCTCCTTCATTTTTACCCTCAGGAAAAATAGTACTATTACATCCATTATTAAAAGTGCTTCCCACCAACTTGTATAGAGTTTTAATCCGAACTCCCCTCATCAGCACCATTGATCCTCGAACCATCTTGCATGTGTTCTTCTTAAACATAGTTTTCACACCTACATCTTCCATTTTACTTACAGATATGAGGTTTCTAGCCAGTTTTGGAATGTGCAAAACCTCGGGAAGAGTTCTAACCCTTCCATCTTTGAGCAGTAGCTTGATCTTTCCTCGACCTATGATTTTCGCCACCGAGTTGTCTCCCAGGAATACATCACCTCCATCCTACTTTTCATATTAAGAAAACCACTCCTCGTGAGGAGTCATATGAAAATATGCACCTGAGTCAATCAACCACGAATCATGCTCTGCATGTGTACTTGAATATGCCAAGTACACATCTCCTCCTTCCTCTGTAGATTATTTCCCATCTGCGGATGGAGCATCATTAGATCCTTTGCTTTTATCAATATTTTTGGATTTACAATCCTTCTTGTAATGCCCAGCTTTACTGCACTTCCAGCATTTTCGTACAGAAGGTCCTGGAGATTTAGATCTCCCTCTATATTTAGATCTGCCACCTGAAGACTTATTTTTAAATCTGTCTCCAAGGAGACCTCTCACAAACAATGCATCCTTGGTTGAACTATCCATGGATTTCTGCCTCATTTCCTCTAATAGCAGGGATGCAACCACATCATCAAAGATTAGGTTGGTTGCATTACTCCCAACAGCTATAACCAGACTATCCCATGAATCTGGTAGAGAGCACAACAAGCTAATACATTTTTTATCATCAATAATCGTAATACCAACAGATGTCAACTGACTTACCAGAGTATTGAAGGCATTTAGATGCCCTGACACAGAGTCTCCTTCATTCATTCTTAGAAGGTACAATTTCTTCCGAAGAAATAACTTATTTACCAGGGACTTTGACTGATACAAATTTCCCAGCTTATCCCACAGTTTCTTTGCACTGTCTTCTCCAGATGCGTTCACCAACACCGAATCTGAGAGGCAAAGTCGAATCGTGCTCCTTGCTTTTCTTTCCAGCTTATCCCATTATTCTTTTGCCATACCAGTGGGCATGGCACCAAGATCTACTGCGATCCATTGTTCTCTATCTACCAGAAGATCTTCCATCTTGAGCTTCCATAGCTCAAAGCTCTGACCGTTAAATTTCTCAATCTCAATTCTATAAGTGCTCGCCATTCTTTCAACAAAAGAATCATAGCTGCAAAGCTCCCACTGAAACCAAGTTTATCACAGATCCAAGATCGAGCCAAACCCTTGGAAACAAAGGCGTCCCTCTGAACCCAATAATGCTCTGATACCAAATGATAGTTTTAAACCTTAACAGTGCAATAAAAACTCATACAGATTCTTAACCAATAATAGAAAATACACAATGGCACACGCATAACACAGATATTTTCACTTGGAAACCCTTAACCGGTGTAATGCCCGCCTCGGTACCTTAACTGTTTAGAATAATGAGGTACTAGTTTTGAAATGACCGGTTAAGTAAAACACGAACCATTTGAATTTACTTTGAAAATGCTTGAACGACAGTTATAGAAACTATTACTTTACTTAATAAATGAATGCTCGACTGATTGAGATACAATGACTAAATGTTAGATATGCTCGACTGATTGAGATAGAATGACTAAATGTTAGATATGCTCGACTGATTGAGATAGAATGAATGAATGTCAGATATGCTCGACTGATTGAGATAGAACGACTGAATGTTAGATATGCTCGATTGATTGAGATAGAATGACTAAATGTTAGATATGCTCGACTGATTGAGATAGGATGACTGAATGTTACATATGCTCGACTGATTGAGATAGAATGATGAATGATAGATATGATTTACTAATTGAGAGAAAAGGTTGAATGAAATATATGCTCGACTAACTGAGATATTATGATGGATGATGAAATATTTCATAGTGCAGCGCTACTAATGTGAGTTTGAGTGTGTGTGTGTGCAGTGACAGGTAAGATGATTTACCGACTGACCCACAATGGAATTATAGGGGTCGTAAGAACAGAAAGAACACATAGGGGTACGACGACTGACTGTCGACCCTGGATTAGCAATCCATGCACGGGTGAAGCCGTTTTAGCTCACCCGAGGAAGCGTATGCCGTACAAGCAAGGCCATAATGATTTGGTCACGTACGATGATTTGAGGGGCACGCAATAAGGAGAGCCTTATCCCTCAACATCCCTTAGTCTCCAAGGATCGTAGTTGAGAGATCGCGGTAATGGTTCCCGATCGCTACGCGGTACTCCCCATAAGAAGGAAAAAATGAAACTGTCAGAAGGGCCCGTCGAAGAGGTACCTAGACAAGAACGAGAGGAAGAAAATTAATCAATGGTATAAATAAAAATTTCACATAAGATTTAAGAAATATTTTATTTCATTTTGTTCTATTTTATTAATTTGAATAATTCTATTCAAGATTTTATTTTTAATTGATTTCATTAAATTGAATTATTCATTTTAATTGATTTTATTAACTTGAAAAAGAATAGAAGAGATTGATTTTATTCAATATTAAATTTGATTATTTATTCAAAAGATTTTATAGATTTTATTATTTTAAATCATTCTATTAAAGATTCTATGTAATTGACTTCATTATTTTGAGAAAGAATTGAAATAGGTCATTAATAAAAGAATTGTTATTGTTCAAGTTTTTTTTTACTTTAATTAATTTTATTATTATTTTATAAAGAGGAAATTTAAAATAGATTATACCTTTAGTAAAAGGAATCATCTTTTAATTTAATCTTAATATTAGGAAAAGAAAGAAAAGTCGAAAGCAATAAGTCTAACTAAAAGATTGTTAAGTAAACTAAATGAGAACCAAAATAGAAGTAGAACTCTTCTACACCTAACTCCCACTGATCTAGGGATTTAGGTGCACATTAAAGACATTAAGAAGCTGACACATGTGTTTGAGAATATTGGAAATTAAATTATTAAATTAAATTAAATATGTGCATGGACAGACACATGGCACACATGCTTTTGCTATATAATGAGGGAGGAGAAAGAGAGAAACACATCTCTTGCTCCCTAATGTTGGATGGTCGTCATAATCTCGGATTATGTTATGATCCTTGGAGTTGGAATTAGCGGAAATGGGGATTGGGAGATCCTTTCGGGAGACTAGCTTGTGTGTTCTTACGACCCCATTAGCTCGTGGGTTTGGGGTGGAGAGTAACCCCGATACGGTAGGGAGGTCAACCGAGAGGTCACTCGGTACTTCGTCAGGATATTGGATTGGATCGTGCGGAAACCACTTCGAGGACTCCATCTATTCGCTGGACCAACCATCGAAAACAGGTTTGAAGTATTTAGATTATATATATTTTGCTAACTCTTGTGGTGGAATGAATAATTATGGGTATATAGTTTTTATTTCTTGATATTCATGTACTCCAATAGATAGAACTAGATATGTGGCCTCTATATCTTCTTCTGAAAATCGTACTAGAAATTTTGAAATTAATTGTTTTTATATTTTCAAATTCCGTGGAAGTATTTTGGGGAACCCAAAATGGGGGACCCTACATTTGGTATCAGAGCCACTCGAGCCTTGAGGGCACCAAAACTGTTGAAGTGATCTATCCATAGATCGTTATTACTGAGTTTGGATCTGAAACTCTGTGCAATATTTACCAAGCGCTTCGTCAACAGCTGGAGCTGCGTCTTAAACAGGTTACATTTCTTTTATAGATGTGAGCTACTTGTTTTATATTTTTGTGTGCAAAAAAAAAAAAAAAAAAAATTATAGATCTAAATTATAATTCTGTTAGATTATTTTGTTCTAATAAAAAAAAATCTGATAATGTATTATATTTATGTGGGTTTATGTTAAAGTAATTAAGAATTTGACCCGTTTCACCTTGTCGATTTAACACAACTACTAATTATTCTAATTTTGGAAGTGTCCTTCCGTCTAAATCTCGCCATATACTGTGTCAAGTTAGCAACAAACGACCGTTTCGATTATAAACCTGGAATCCCTGTTTCCTTTTCATCTTTTATTCTGAACATTAACTGCAAATTCTTTACATCTGTGTCTAAATCTCAGATTCCGTCTAAGTTGAGTCTAATTTGAGTTCCACGAGAAATCGACCCACCTTTATTTCATTGGCTGCGTCTTCCTTGTAATTCTTCAGCTGCCGAAAGGGAGATTATCCTGGAAGTTCACTGTTTATTTCTTTATATCTGTATAAAAAAATAATAAGATTTAAATCATATTCATATAGATCTGTTTGATGCTTTATCAGATCACTGTAGCAAGTACTTATTAAACCGTCCACATGTTAACCTCTGCACATGTTACCGTAGTAGAGATAGGTCCAGACTATTTACTTACTTCTGTATGTATCCATATCGCTGAGATCTGTTCAATGTTTTCTTGGGTCACTGTGTCGTGCATTGTAGCAAGCATTTATTTCAATGTCTACATGTTGAACTCTTTGTGATCCATCCATCTGGTGGTCTGCGAGCGTTATTTTCCTTCCCCTCATGAACAGATTGATCTAGTTCGAGGATCCATTTCTGGAATAGCGGGTTCCTTCCTTTTCGTTTTACTGGGCAGCGTAGTCAGTTAGGGGACCCTGTTACTTCTTTTTCCTTAGAGGTCACTTTTGGCGTCGACCACAAGCATGCTTAATCGCCGGTGTGCTCGCGCAGTCAACCTCTAAGTTCTGAATCCTTATTCCTCGGGTAGTGCGCCCACTAAGCCTTAGATATAAGACGCTTCACCGCGTGAAGCGGATCGTGATTTTGTTGAGTTGTCCATGAGCAGATGCGTATGGAATTCCGATGGGCGTGAGTAAAGGGACCGAATGCAGTTATGAGCCCACTAATTTATCATTAAGCTATCCCAAAAATTTAGAGAACTTCCATCGCTTGTATCACCGATGATACCCAGTAGAGAAAATTCTGCAAAAAAAAAAAGACCAAGAAACCTCAACACTGTGAGCCATTATGTCAAGAAATAAATCGTGGTCGGAGAAAATTGTGTGTGGGATGATCCCAGCTCTGCCACACGAGATTCGAAACCGATGACGCAAGCTAAGAATTTTTGTATTCCAAGCCACGGTTCCATCCGTGTCTTCGAGTACCAAGTCTCCATTACTCTTCAGCTTGAGCGCCGCGCCCTCTGAGACCATCTTGTTCCTGTTTGCAGTCCAAATATCCATTGCAGGAAGCCAAGTGAGATTCAATCCCAAAACAGAGAAGATTACTGAGTCAGTAATTAAAAATTATATTTCCAATATAGTTGTGTAATAGATGCCGTAATCATAGGAAACCCAAATAGTTATGGGCTCTTATATTTATCATTAAGTTATCTTCAAAATGATGTAACGGTAAGGAAAGCGAAGCAGAGATAAACTTTGGGGTTGATAAATAAGTTTTTATTTCCAGAATCACCGTATTTCAGGTTAACACAATTGTGGAAGTTTGAAACAGAGATCAATTAGGCAAATTATACTTAGTCATTATGATCATTGTAATCTTAATTGTTGTATCGACCGAGCTACAAACAACGAAACTTTATAACTACTCCTTGCGGAGTTAGATTAATATGAAATAGAGGTTTGTCACTCCTTATCCTTCCACCGAGTTTATCGGATAAACAATGTGCAAGCAATATTATTGCTGCTAAGAAAGAAGAATTGTAATTGTGTTGTATTTATGTATATTTTAGTGTGGTTAATTTTTCATAATTAGAAGAGTTATGTTTATGTAAAAGAGAAATGTGGAAATTATAGTGGTCATACCTTCGATAGCCCGAATATACCCAGATCGTTATAGATCTGTGAACCAAATTAGTCTTGGAGTGATTGTTGTCTCTGTGTGATACACATTACATACTCCAGAATGTTAAAAAAAAAATAATCCGTGTACCTCAGTTAGTGTAGGCGTTATCCTTATAAGTTGGATCCCCGGTCTGATTGTCGAAACCAAGTTGGAATGAAATCGTTTTACTCATAGATAGAATAGGGATCTGATATATAGTTTTACCCTTACCCTTTCGAACTCAGAATATAACAAATCTTAATCTAGTACTCCATCTTGCTATCATTTAAATTCGGACTGTCACATTAAGCATTGGCTGCCCATGCACCGAGCCTCTTAACTGAGTGTTTGATTTTATGATTATGGATATGTGGTTTAATAAAATAATTTTATTAATGTGGAGAATGCATGAACAGTATATTTACATAATAAATGCATAAAGTGTTTTGAGAAGAGTAGCGTGCTTACATGGATATCTTCGTATTAGAATTCGATATAATTTGATTGCATATCATGTATTGTAAAAGTAACATTACATAAATAGATACATGACTATGGGAGAAAGATGTCAAATGCCTAATAGTAATAAGAAAATTTCCTTTATGACAGAAGCCATCTTATATAAATACTCTTGTGTATTAATATACACATATCTTGGAAGATCGACATTTAACATATATATAATTATTAATTATTAAAAGTTGTTGTTTGACTTGTATATATATATATATATATTAAATGGCAACTTTTCGAAATATATATATATTAAATGGCAACTTTCCGAGATATATATATATATATATATTACAAAATACATATAGGTATTAGAGTTTTCTTTTTCTTTGTCGTTGTATTAATCCCAATTGTAGTTGGGAAATTTGGCACATAATTTATGTCATGTGATTTTAAAATAATTTAGTTACTTTATATATATATATAAAGTATGGGGGAGAAGAAGGCCTTAAAATTTGGGCCATTATATATATATATATACTTAAAATTTAGGTATGTATATGTATATATATAGATATTGAGAGGATTGTTTTTATTCACTTTTTATATAATAAAAAGAACGATATGTTATATATGATATAGATAAACGAAGAGAGTTGTGTTTCATATAAGTTAGGGGCATTGAAGGGATTGTAGTTTAGATCATTTATAAAAAAATTGAAGAAACGTATGTATGTAGGTGCATTTATGTGTATACTAAGAGAAGAGTCATTAATACATTTTAATATGTTTGAAAAGAATTGTATTTGCATAATTATATATTGCAAAGTATCACATTCTATTTTTAGTATAGATATGAAAGAAATCGTAATTTATATATCTTATTCATATTAAAAAGAAAGGTGAATGTTATCTATATTGAAAAGAATAGTAGTCTATATATTCTATTCATATTGAAAGACATTGTAATGTATACATTTCATGCATATTGAAAAGAAATGTAAAAATTTTTATTCATATTGAAAGGAATTGCACTTTATATTAGAAGGAATTGCAATTTATTAACATTGGAAGAATTGCATTTTTTTTATATATTTTAGGAATGGAAAGAATTGTAATTTAAATATATATCTTATGTGTCTTATATATATTAGAAGAAAGCATATTTTATATATTGAATAATGCATTCTATATTTATATGGATGTGCAGATTGTACTCTATAGCTAACTTAAGGTGGAACTATAGTTTATGTTAAATTAGTCCAATACCACCATCATCTTGTAAGGACATATCAAAATTAGATAAGTACCTCGAGATCGGATAAAATAATAATTGATTGAGCTAATAATTGTACACATAAGCAAATAGAAAAGAAAAGAAAAGAAAAGAAAAAAAAAACAAATGAGATTGAGATTGGTCTTAATCATTAGTTAATGACTAATTATAAACGTTGACTTATGAAAAGCTTGATGGAATGATTTCCAATGTCTATAGATGATGAATATTGAATACACTATTATCGAATTACTAGAGAAATGAAGCACAATGGTCTAAATTGGGGAAAATTTTAGGTGAAATACGTGACTTGAAGTTCGATATCAAAAGGTATAGAGTGTTGAAAGAGTTATGACAATGATGTAAATTGATAAGTTTTAGTTGACCAGACACCAAAAGGATATTCTTGCCGAGGTTTCGATAGATTGTCGAAAGGGTCAAACATACTTGAAATTAAGAAAATGAGATATCCATGCAATCATTGTGATAAACTGGACACAATGCAGCTAACCTGAAGACATGGTCAAACTTATACGAAACGATAACTAGCCACAAGATAAAACTCGATGAGATTAACAAAACACACAGTGTACGACTTGATGAGTCTGTCGAAGTGACCCCGTGACAACTGAAATGATGAAATGAGGTAAGGATGTGATAAGCTCATTAACTTGGACATGATGTTACTAATGAAAGGACTAGAAGATAAGCTTTAACACTTCTGACTAAGTCACTAAATTTAGACAACTCGAATCCTATCTTATTGAGAACCAACATTATTAAAACATTCAGAGATTTGGAAGTAGTTTTTTAGAATTAAGTTTTCAGACTTTTAGGGCGGGGGGGGTCTCTCCTAATTTGTTAAAACCGTGACTTGTCTTGAAGGGAGATTAACCAAATAAATTTGAAACCTTACTTGGATTTGTTATGTTGATAAATTATTGGGTGGCAATTGACGCAATGCAGCTTGTTGATAATGTGAACATCGTAGACCCACGTGAATGAACAAGAGATATAGGAAATCTAGTTGGGACTGACAATTATGGAATGTATTATCGGAATGATATTAGGAAAAGTTACGATTAAGTTCCCGAGGGTGTATTATAACCATACTAGATGATCTATAAGACTAATGATTAGAGCAACTAATGCTTATGGCCATGATTGTTTGAGAAAGAAAGAAAAAAGAATGACAAGAAAATGAAAATAGGAAACTAAAAGAAAGCGTAACATCGAAATTACAAGAACAAAAGTTAACTTCGGGACGAATTTTTAATAAGAGGGGGTGTATGTAATGCCCTCCTCGGTACCTTAACTGTTTAGAATAATGAGGTACTAGTTTTGAAATGAACCGGCTAAGTAAAACACGAACCATTTGAATTTACTTTGAAAATGCTTGAACGACAGTTATAGAAACTATTACTTTACTTAATAAATGAATGCTCGACTGATTGAGATACAATGACTAAATGTTAGATATGCTCGACTGATTGAGATAGAATGACTAAATGTTAGATATGCTCAACTGATTTAGATAGAATGACTAAATGTTAGATATGCTCGACTGATTGTGTAACATCCCTCCAATTTAACCCTAATTATTATTATTATTTTTGTAAAATAATTATAATTATGTAAATAGGCCATGGTGAGGAGCTCAAGGCCAAGGCCCCACCAGTGGACCTCGAGTCAGTATCATGATTACAAGTCTTAGTTAAGACTACAAAATTAAGAAAAATAAATGCGACTAAATGATAAACGAACGAACCCATCCAAAAGAAAAGATGAGATGGCAGACAAGCCATGAGATCGAGTTTTCTAATGACTAGGGCACATGAAGATGATAATATGTTTTTCCTTAAAATGATTAAATAATTAGGGCGCCATACGAATAGAGTTTATCCCTAAGTAGAAGACCTAAACTGCTATAATTAAATAGTAGACTTATGCGGCTTCGCCCTAATTCTACGCATTAACCTACCATCCTAAAGGGAAAATCTAACGGCTGTTATAACGATTGGGTGACTTGCGACAAAGATCTAAGTAACAAGTCTTATGATAAATGATGAAGCCTTATGACATTAAGATACTTTGACCTAATTATCCTAATCCTATTATGAATAAGCCACGAAAATGGACCTTATATATATATATATATATATATATATATATGTGTGTGTGTAGCGGGAGATATCATATATATATTTATAATTATATAAGATTATAGTTGAGGTCATTATTAAATTATTATGATATATATTGAAAGTTATAATTTCATATAAATTAAAGTTATGTATACATTATAGATTTATGAAATTATATATAAACATTAGTGGATCTATCTTATAAACAAGCTACACTCACACACACCTCAACTTACATTAGAATCTTACCTATGGTAGGCATACAACACTACTATATGTAAACTGGGTACGGGGTAACTATGCAAAGTATGTGTGCTACTTACTCTAATTACAGCTCATTAAATGTTTACATGATATTTAACTTATTATGGGTAAGTTGTATCTTATTAACCACACCGGGTGAGTTAAGCTATATGAGTTTTTGATTGCTAAACAATGTGATTTATTTAAGAGACTGGTAGAGTTTTGTCTTTGGGAGAGAGCACACGTCTCGATCTAAAAGGATGGAGGAGAATCCGAGAGAGTTTCTTTAAGCAATTTGCCTCCATGGGACAGCTCTCGACAGTTTTAGTTCAAGGTTTAAACCGTTTGCAGCGTTGGTGGAGTAGTGGATATTTTAGTGGGAGAAGGTCCCCTTAGTGGAGTATCCAATCCATTTGGGCGCCACTTGTTCCTCTGATTGATGCGTTAGATGTTAGAGGTACTAGGTGTCACTCCAGAGAGAGTGGGGTTTTTTCTTCTTAAAGAGAGGAGGCTACTTATTGTTGCATGCGCAGAGGTGAAGGATGATTCTTCTTGGGTTTCATTTATCTATCTATTTGCATGCTAAATGATTAGGATGTTATAGTATATATACTATCTGTTGGATACATATTCAGTGTGGTATGCTATTTATATTGGCCGGATTTCCTGTGATATTCATTTTCGCAAAGGTTATGGAGGAATTGCAAAGGGATGGGAGTTGATCCCTGTGCACTTATGTTAATATAGATATTTTTATTATTATGTTGCATGTTAGGGAGCCCCTGCATGTGAAGGATCCCTGTTGCAGAGATTTAGACCTCTTTTAGGTCATAAAGAGAGGGGCTTGGAGTTAAAATCTCAGAGAAGTCTCTTGGGCATATAATTCATTTTAGATCTTTGATTTTCTATATACATCGGCAGTAAGCAGCCTGATACCGGTGGTAAGGGATGACTTGTTCCCGATCCATATGTCTAGTATGCTGTCAACATATGTGTTGAATTCTTTGGGTATAGTGCTACCAACGAATGCGTTGAAGCCTGGGCGAGGGTTGTATAAGGCTGCTATGATTTTTGGTGGTGTTCTGGAACGATCTCTGCAAAAGGAATATAGTAGTAGGCAAGGGGGAGAGCACAAGTGCTTGATCCCGGTGTGTCTTAAATTCTTGGTGGAGGAATGCGTTATGGCCTCCTGGAAAAATTAGATCTATGTTTGAGTGCGCCAAGGAGTATTTCAGCTTCCTGTATATCTTTTACTGCGATTTTTTACGTGAAACGAGTTGATGAATTCTAGATCTGAAACTCTATTCAACACGTGGAGTAGCATTCAATTTTAGGAGCTTAGATCTTTCATCTGGCGCTTGCAAGATATCTCAGGTGCTATTGTTACTTACCTTACCTTCTATTTTGATTTTTATAGTAGACCCATCCAACTTTGAGTCGGATGGATAGTGAGTCTTTTCGATACTTGTTTTCGGACTCGATCCCGTATGGATCGTTGCCTATATCCAACATTTCCTAGATATTCCTAAAGTATCGTTGTCTTCCATGTGTCATAAATTTTAGAACCCTCCAGCTCTATGACAACTCAATAGGGAGTAATACGTTGTTCTTCTGTGGATCCCAAACCCAACTGATCGCTACCTTATGCATGCATGGTTACCTCTGTGTTGGAGTAAAATTACCTCAATACCGAGGATGGAGTTTCTTGTTGTGACTTTATTACTGTATAGTCTTTTAAGACGAAAAAAACCATGAGCGACCTCCCTTACGGGACGATCGACCTGCATTGGGCTTTGTTCTCCATTCCTTCTTCTAAGACGAAATCCTTATGGGAGAACCTTTATTATATACCTTCTATCCTTTCTACAGAATATTTACCTGTACCACGCAATAACTCGACAGAGATTTAATCTCTACGCCTATCCTTTAAATCGGGCCGCTATGTGTAGTAATACATCCTTGCCTGATATTGATTATCATTTTGGTAGAACACCTCTGCACATGTGATATTATGCAGCAATTGTTCCCGTAATTATTGCCATAACACTCTTTTATAAGAAAAGAGGGATGGCATTTCCCCATCGCCTTCCTGTCGTTTTGTAGACTATTGCTAGTGTGGAAAAGGGCGACCTTACTACGGAGATAGTTGACCTTTGTCCAAACTTCTGTTGATTTATTTTTTGTTATGATCTTATTATACAAAAAATATGAATTTTTGTATTATATATATAATTATGTGGGAAAGAATCCCATGGGGACATAGCTCTGGAGTTGATAGTTATTACTTGATAAACTTATATAAATCTAAGTTATAATAGCTTTCTGTAATAGCCTTGATCCAGGAATGAGTTATGTCCAGATGGTTTAAATGATAGAGTTTGCAGGTTAGTGTGAATGAAATTATATTTATATATAGACTCATATGTGTAGTAAACCAAAGGTGAACCTTGGTAAGTAAATATGTTTGCATTTATGTTTGAACATCCGGGTAAGACCTCGTTTATTTATTTGATAGATTGATGTCGTCATGTAAGAACTTGGTTAAGTTATGACTTTTACCAAAGATTAGATTTTGGTATCAGTTGATGTTAACAAAATGACATTTTATGGTTCTTATTTTTAACAGTTGCAATCTACTATTTGTGCCCTGCTTATAAGATATTAGACATATATAAATATATGAGTGTGCTGGAGTCGCATTTCAACCCTTCTTGATAAGAGTTCGTTGGCGACCATTAAAATACTTTGGTAAGTATCTATTCAATTACTATAT
Organism: Larix kaempferi; assembly: GCA_027924585.1. Classification (NCBI taxonomy): domain Eukaryota; kingdom Viridiplantae; phylum Streptophyta; class Pinopsida; order Pinales; family Pinaceae; genus Larix; species Larix kaempferi. The sequence goes on from BSBM01000137.1 coordinate 190,999, forward strand.
TACTTCAAGATAGAAAAGTTTATATAAATTCGTGTAAATAACTATCTCTATGCTGGTAGATAGACAGGACAGTATATATGTGTTTTTTTGTGAGATGATTAACTGATTTCCCGAGTAACTCCTCTCTAGGAAGAGTGTGAATCATCATTAACACTTTACATATGAAATGGTAAATAATGTGTTTCGAGAGCTAGTTAATTATCATCTAGTTTTGCGGAAAAGCTTTAATCATTGTAGGAGTTGCACTTCATAAAAGTCTCTATAAAAGTAAAGAATGCATAAAGATGTTTCCCTAGTTTTTACACTACCCTTGTGTACATATTGAAGAGGAAGGGTATAACCCTTAGACTTTGAGAATGAAGAATCCCATACTTGTACTAATATTTTTAGAAGTTGACTTGTTATTTGTACATTATATTCCAAGTTAAAACTCTAAGATGTCTTGAAGGTACTCTCGGTGAGAGAGGTTAATGCAACTTCTTGGTTGTTGTTTGTAAACCATGAGTCTTGTCGTAGCAATTAAGTTGCTCTTGTAATCCTACCACTTCTTCTCTAATAATAAAATATGCACACACTTTTGTGGACTAGCCTATGTACGGGTGACACGTTACTCTTCGTCTCCTTATGTTTTCTTATGGTGTTCTTCAATTTGTCTATGCATATGAGTACTTAAATTCCTTCTTAAATGTTTATGATAATGCAAATATGTTCACTTTATGATTATGTTAATATTGCTATCACATATGATGTTCTCCTGGTTCGATCAACTGATAAAAGATGTACATGTGCATTCACCTAGTCTGTCTATATTGACTTTCTTTATGCAAGCGAATGTTTTAGGAATTGATAACTCCTAATGTACCTTTATTTTGCGTCATTAGTTGCTTTATGGGTTTGATATTGGCGAATATTCTATAGTTACATCTAAATACGGAAAATGGTTCCGTTAAAGTATAAATCGAGGTTATCTCTCTTTTGACCGTGCAAAGTATTTGAGTATATGTTTTTCAGCTAAAATATCACATGATTCAAATGAATTGTGTGGTCATATAGACATGTGTTGTCAAGAGAATAAATAATTCTAAGATGTTGCTCTCTTATTTTATAAATGTTTAAAAGGTGAGAAAGGGGTTGTTAGGTAATGATACATCATAGAGCTATGTCGTTACATGACCTTACGATATATATGGATTGATGATCGCAAATCTAAGTACTATGATACTCTCTAATTGGTAGTTAAATAATTGCGAGATGTTTAAATGTCGTTTTTATTTTTAATAGTAATTTAAAATGCCAAAAATTTATGCTTCCGCATAGTAGTTATGAGTAAATAGACTTTTTAAAGGATTTTAAATTTTTATGAAATTCAGGTATGTGACATGTGGTATCAAAGCTGTAGGTTACAGCACTCGGGCTTGATGGGCTCAACATGAAATAAGTGGGTGTTAAAGTTGCCTAATCAAATTGTTTGGTTTCATTTTCGGATGCATGGGATTTGAATGAACGAGGAGTGAAGTCATTTAAACATGCAGCCGCAAGCTTTCCAAAAGGGGTAAAGATAAGTATTTCAGTTATTAAAGCAAAGTAGTGGATGTGCAAATCTAAGTTGATATGTGAGTATTGTGTATCTTCACTTTGATAAGATTTGGTTGATGAGATTTGGTTGATCCTTGTTAATGAGAATTGTTTTGATGTTGGATGTTAATGATAATACTTTGACCCTAACTAAAAGTGTAGTATATATATATATATATATATATCCTTATATATGTGAAGTTACATTTATGTATATGTGAAGTTACTCTGATATCAATATGAAGTTATTTTTATATCCATATGAAGTGATAGGATGTCCCAAAATATAGGCTAGATTATAAATGTTGAGATATTGTAAATAAAGGCATTCATCACCGTAGAATGGTCATCCTTTAGGACAGTTTATACTCCTATAGATCATAATGTGTTTTTGATAAAACGTGTCATGTTTAGGACTAAACATGTTAAAAGGAATATGGAGAATTAGAAAGTGAAGTTTAGAGGTTACTTGAATACACTGTTGATAAGTATTGTCATCTTGTTAAAAATTCGAATGTTATTGCTTAACAAAAATTGTATTTCATTTCAGAATTTATTTATTTATTTATAATTTTATTATGCAAATGATTGTAACTTAAGAGTTGTTATATTTTCGAATAACGGTTATTGTGCACCAAGTTAATGGATCTTGTAAATAGTAGGAAAGGAGAATCCTAATCCTTTTGATGATTGAGCATGAGATCTTTTAAAACATCTAAAACTATTGAGATGAATCTATGTACCATTAGCTGTTTTAAATTAAGAAACTAACATGTTTATGTGTTAGCAAAAGAGTTTGCATCAGAATGAATCTCACATGTTCTAGGTTACAAGTCATGTGTAAGCCATGAACTAATTACTGTGCTCGGATGATTAAACCTTATTCTTTCTTATGAAAATCATCATTTTGTTAAAGGATTAAAGATTATCATTACTTAATATCAATTGTACTCTATTCCGAAAAACTTCTTACGGTGTTTAAAAATTTCCAGGATAAAGGTGTGTTATTGTATGAATTTGGAAGCAATATTCCTAGGGGTTAAACTAGCCTTATTTTAGAAATACATTATGATAGACCTCTGTGGAGTAAGTTACAGTTTCTAACAAAGACTAACCTGCATCAAGATCTTGTTGATAGTTTGACAAAAAGAATTTTGACCTTGTTGTGATTGATTGAGCATGGGGTCTTTTAAAAAAATTGAGATGGTAAGTCTCAATAAATCTATATGTGTTTAAGCTTTGATGCTAACATGTTTTCAGCATATTTGACCTCAGACTCACTCCAAGGATATTGAAGAGTTTTACGTCAAGATGAAGTAAATGCATAAGCTAAGTGAACAAGCATGCACATAATGATATGGAACAAATGTGTTCGATTGTTGAGCAATTGAAGCAAAGAAATTTATTTCCTTATACTAACATTTCAAGGAGGAACATTGATTATAAAAGCATTTATACAGATAAGTTGGTTTGAATCTCTCCAAAAGTAAATAATGATTTACTTTTTATTCTATCACAAGTAGTGATGAGGTTTATGATTGATGATATGTAATCATCAAAATGCAAAGAATATGGTGAGCGAATATAATTTTGGTTGCTATTTTGTGGCATACAGGAATTACTAAATGGTTGTCATAACGAGATGTTTCCTGGACTCAAACGAGAATGTTTGAGAGGAAGGGAAATTATCTTCTGGATAAGGTAGATTCGACATCATCTTGCACTCACTTACTAGCTGTTGGTTATGGGACAACAACCCCTAAATTTGTGGCATTTCCCCCTCCAGGTGGAGGGAGGTGAGCAGGTAGTTCACTAATGACCAGTTAGCTACTAAAATACCTAGGCAACCTATATAAGGAAATTCGAATTGAGCAGGCAGCTCTACATTACTTTCTGCAGAAGAAATTTCCTCGTGTTCATCAGGTGATGACTAAGAGATTCGAATAGGGAGGCTATGTAATGAGTTGCAGAGTATGACTGTCAAGTTTCTGCTGTATGCAGATGGTATTCTTGCCAAGTGTTGGCAAAGGACTCATGTTTTTGGTATGCAAGTCTCCACGATTGCTAAAGTTCAAAGAGGTTTGATGATCACAAGGTTTGAATGGTTTAAACGATGATAATGATTTGTCTTGTAAAAAGTATTTATTTGTGAATTGCTATGAAGGATGGAATAAGCAAAATTATTTCCTCAAAAGGTGAAGAAGAATGATGAAAAATTATTGTCTTGAAATTTTGTATACTCATGTAGTACTAAAGAACGTTGGAAGATCTTGTATGATATGTGTAATGCACAGGATATAAGTGAAAAGAGGTTGCGGGAAAATTGCAAAATGTAAAGATGATCAAAGCGTGAGAACAAAGGAAAGAGGAGGTGGTGGTTGGATGCGAAGGACAAACCGATGAACACCGAGGACGGTGTTATCTTTTAGGGGTGGAGTGTGTAACATCCCTCCAATTTAACCCTAATTATTATTATTATTATTGTAAAATAATTATAATTATGTAAATAGGCCATGGTGAGGAGCTCAAGGCCAAGGCCCCACCAGTGGACCTCGAGTCAGTATCATGATTACAAGTCTTAGTTAAGACTACAAAATTAAGAAAAGTAAATGCGACTAAATGATAAACGACCGAACCCATCCAAAAGAAAAGATGAGATGGCAGACAAGCCATGAGATCGAGTTTTCTAATGACTAGGGCACATGAAGATGATAATATGTTTTTTCTTAAAAGGATTAAATAATTAGGGCGCCATAAAAATAGAGTTTAGCCCTAACTAGAAGACCTAAACTACTATAATTAAATAGTATACTTATGCGGCTTCGCCCTAATTCTACGCATTAACCTACCATCCTAAAGGGAAAATCTAACGGCTGTTATAACAATTGGGTGACTTGCGACAAAGATCTAAGTAACAAGTCTTATGATAAATGATGAAGCCTTATGACATTAAGATACTTTGACCTAATTATCCTAATCCTATTATGAGTAAGCCACGAAAATGGAACTTATATATATATATATATATATATGTGTGTGTGTGTAGCGGGAGATATCATATATATATTTATAATTATATAATATTATAGTTGAGATCATTGTTAAATTATTATGATATATATTGAAAGTTATAATTTCATATAAATTAAAGTTATGTATACATTATACATTTATAAAATTATATATAAACATGAGTGGATCTATCTTATAAACAAGCTACACACACACACCTAAACTTACATTAGAATCTTACCTATGGTAGGCATACAACACTACTATATGTAAACTAGGTACGGGGTAACTATGCAAAGTATGTGTGCTACTTACTCTAATTACAGTTCATTAAATGTTTACATGATATTTAACTTATTATGGGTAAGTTGTATCTTATTAACCACACCGAGTGAGTTAAGCTATATGAGTTTTTGATTGCTAAACAATGTGATTTATTTAAGAGACTGGTATAGTTTTGTCTTTGGGAGAGGGCACACGTCCCGATCTAAAAGGATGGAGGAGAATCCGAGAGAGTTTCTTTAAGCAATTTTACTCCATGGGATAACTCTCAACGGTTTTAGTTCAAGGTTTAAACCGTTTGCAGTGTTGGTGGAGTAGTGGATATTTTAGTGGGAGAAGGTACCCTTAGTGGAGTATCCAATACATTTGGGCGCCACTTGTTCCTCTGATTGATGCGTTAGAAGTTAGAGGTACCAGGTGTCACTCCAGAGAGAGTGGGGTTTGTTCTTCTTAAAGAGAGGAGGCTACTTATTGTTGCATGTGCAGAGGTGAAGGATGATTCTTCTTGGGTTTCATTTATGTATCTGTTTGCATGCTGAACGTTTAGGCTGTTATAGTATATATACTATATGTTGGATACATATTCGATGTGGTATGCTATTTATATTGGCCGGATTTCCCGTGATATTCATTTTCACAAAGGTTATGGAGGAATTGCGCAGGGATGGGAGTTGATCCCTATGCACTTGTGATAATATATATATTTTTATTATTATGTTGTATGTTAGGGAGCCCCTGCGTGCGAAGGATCCCCGTGGCAGAGATTTAGACCTCTCTTAGGTCATAAAGAGAGGGGCTTGGAGTTAAAATCTTGGAGAAGTCTCTCGGGCATATAATTCATTTTAGATCTTTGATTTTTTATATACGGCGGCAGTAAGCAGCCCGATACTGGTGGTAAGGGATGGCTTGTTCCCGATCCATATGTATAGTATGTTGTCAACGGATGTGTTGAATTCTTTGGGTATAGTGCTGCCAACGAATAAGTTGAAGCCTAGGCGAGGGTTGTATATAGCTGCTATGATTTTTGGGGGTGTTCTGGAATGATCTCTGCAAAAGGAATATAGTAGTAGGCAAGGGGGAGAGCACAAGTGCTTGATCCCGGTGTGTCTTAAATTCTCGGTGGAGCAATGTGTTATGGCCTCTTGGAAAAATTAGATCTATGTTTAAGTGCGCCAAGGAGTATTTCAACTTCCTATATATCTTTTGCTGCGATTTTTGACGTGAAACGAGTTGATGAATTATGGATCTGAAACTCTATTGAACGCGTGGAGCAACATTCAGTTTTAGGATTTAGATCTTTCATCTAACGCTTGCAAGATATCTCAGGTGCTATCGTTACTTACCTTACCTTCTATTTTGATTTTTATAGTAGACCCATCCAAATTTGGGTCGGCTGGATAGTGAGTCTTTTCGATACTTGTTTGGGGACTCGATCCCATATGGATTGTTTACTATATCCAACATTTCCTAGATATCCCTAAAGTACCATTGTCTTCCGTGTGTTATAAATTTGAGAACCCTCCAGCTCTATGCCAACTCGATAGGGAGTAATACATTGTTCTTCTGTAGATCCCAAACCCAACTGATCGTTGCCTTATGCATGCATGGTTACCTCCATGTTGGAGTACAATTACCTCAATACTGAGGATGGAGTTTCTTACTGTGACTTTATTAGTGTATAGTCTTTTAAGAGAAAAAAAAAACCCTGAGCGACCTCCCTTACGAGACGATCAACCTGCGTCGGGCTTTGTTCACCATTCCTTATTCTAAGATGAAATCCTTATGGGAGAACCTTTGTTATATACCTTCTATCCTTTCTACAAAATATTTTCCTGTACCATGCAAAAACTCGACAGAGATTTAATCTCTGTGCCTATCCTTTAAATTGGACCACTATGTGTAGTAATACATCCTTGCCTGATATTGATTATCATTTTGGTAGAACACCTCTGTACATGTGATATTATGCAGTAATTGTTCCCGGAATTATTGCTATAACACTCTTTTATAAGAAAAGAGGGATGGCATTTCCCCATCGTCTTCCTGTCGTTTTGTAGACTATTGCTGGTGTGGAAAAGGGTGACCTTACTACAGAGATAGTCGACCTTTTTCCAAACTTCTGTTGATTTATTTTGTGTTATGAGCTTATAATACAAAAAATATGAATTTTTGTATTATATATATAATTATGTGGGAAAGCATCCCATGGGGACATAGCTCTGGAGTTGATAGTTATTACTTGCTAAACTTACATAAATCTAAGTAATAATAGCTTTCTGTAATAGCCTTGATCCAGGAATGAGTTATGTCCAGATGGTTTAAATGATAGATTTTGCAGGTTAGTGTGAATGAAATTATATTTATATATAGATTCATATGTGTAGTACACCAAAGGTGAACCTTGGTAAGTTAATATGTTTGCATTTATGTTTGAACATCCGGGCAAGACCTCAGTTATTTATTTGATAGATTGATGTCATCATGTAAGAACTCGGTTAAGTTATGACTTTTACCAAAGATTAGATTTTGGTATCAATTGATATTAACAAAATGACATTTTATGGTTCTTATTTTTAACAGTTGCAATCTACTATTTTTGCCCTGCTTATAAGATATTAGACATATATAAATATATGAGTGTGTTGGAGTCGCATTTCAACGCTTCTTGATAAGAGTTCGTTGGCGACCATTAAAATACTTCGGTAAGTATCTATCCGATTACTATATTACTTCAAGATAGAAAATTTTATATAAATTCCTGTAAATAACTATCTCTATGCTGGTAGATAGATAGGATAGTATATATGTGTTTTTTTTGTGAGGTGATTAACTGATTTCCCGAGTAACTCCTCTCTAGGAAGAGTGTGAATCATCATTAACACTTTACATATGAAATGGTAAATAATGTGTTTCGAGAGCTAGTTAATTATCATCTAGTTTTACAGGAAAGCTTTAATCATTGTAGGAGTTGCACTTCATAAAAGTCTCTATAAAAGTAAAGAATGCATAAAGATGTTTCCCTAGTTGTTACACTACCCTTGTGTACATATTGAAGAGGAAGGGTATAACCCTTAGACTTTGAGAATGAAGAATCCCATACTTGTACTAAGATTTTTAGAAGTTGACCTTTTATTTGTACGTTATATTCCGAGTTAAAACTCTAAGATGTCTTGAAGGTACTCTCGGTGAGAGAGGTTAATGCAACTTCTTGGTTGCTATTTGTAAACCATGAGTCTTGTCGTAGCATCTAAGTTTCTCTTGTAATCCTACCACTTCTTCTCTAATAATAAAATATGCACACACTTTTGTGGACTAGCCCGTGTACGGGTGAACCACGTTACTCTTGGTCTCCTTATGTTTTCTTATGGTGTTCCTCAATTTGTCTATGCGTATGAGTACATAAATTCCTTCTTAAATGTTTATGATAATGCAAATATGTTCACTTTATGATTATGTTAATATTGCTATCACTTATGATGTTCTCCTAGTTTGATCAACTGATGAAAGATGTACATGTGCATTTCACCTAGTCTGTCTATATTGACTTTCTTTACGCAAGCGAATGTTTTAGGAATTGATAACTCCTAATGTACCTTTATTTTGCGTCATTAGTTGCTTTATGGGATGGATATTGGAGAATATTCTATAGTTACATCTAAATACATAAAATGGTTCAGTTAAAGTATAAATCGAGGTTATCTCTCTTTTGACCGTGCAAAGTATTTGAGTATATGTTTTTCAGCTAAAATATCACATGATTCAAATGAATTGTTTGGTCATATAGACATGCGTTGTCAAGAGAATAAATAATTCTAAGATGTTGCTCTCTTATTTTATAAATGTTTAAAAGGTGAGAAAGGGGTTGTTAGGTAATGATACATGATAAAGCTATGTCATTACATGACATTACGATATGTATGGATTGATGATCGCAAATCTAAGTACTACGATACTCTCTAATTGGTAGTTAAATAATTGCAAGATGTTTAAATGTCATTTTTATTTTTAATAGTAATTTAAAATGCCAAAAATTTATGCTTCCACATAGTAGTTATGAGTAAATATAATTTTTAAAGGATTTTAAATTTTTATGAAATTTGAGTATGTGACAGATTGAGATAGAATAACTGAATGTTACATATGCTCGACTGATTGAGATAGAATGACTGAATGTTAGATATGCTCGACTGATTGAGATAGAATGACTAAATGTTAGATATGCTCGACTGATTGAGATAGGATGACTAAATGTGTAATACCCCCAATCCGACCCTTAGGATATATTAGCCTTTAATGAAATAGTGTGTACATGTGATGTATGTTTTCCTAGCGTGGAGCTCAAGGCCAAGGCCCCGCTAGTGAAAGTCCGAATTTTATTTAAAGGGCAAGTATTTGATATTTTGATACCATGTGCTCTTAAGCCATGGAAATTGTAATAGGATGTAAATAAACATCAAGCAATATAAAAATCCAAGACTGGCTATGGAGGCAACGAATGAGAAGGGGCCACGTGTATCCACTAGGGAGTGGTGAGGGGGCTATGGGAGTAAACCATAGGTTTCCATATGTCTTTATGAGAACCCATTTGACCTTTCTAGATGACATTTATTCCTGTTGTAAGAGAAGGGTTGAAGAATTAAGTCAATGACTTTGATGGAGTATGGGCAGCCCTAAATTCGTATGGGAATGTATGGGCTCTTTTGACTTGTCCCACAAGTCACTCTACATCTTGGGGGTTGCTCCATCCTTATCCCCATTCCATTGTGGAAGTATGGGACATCTTTCCCCTTCCAAAAAAATGAGCTCCCAGCAGTGAAAAAAGATGGAAAATCGCGACTGTGAGAGAACACACGTTTTGGGAAGCCAAAAACGTCCCGATTTGGTATTGGACAGAAAAATCCAATGGGGGATCCATTGGTAGGAACCTTGGGGTGAATTTGGGAGCAATAGCTACCCCAAAAGCCATGGGAAAACCCAGTTTTAATGGCCCAGAAAATCAGTGACGGATTTGGGTTGTTTGTGACAGATTTGTGAGAATCCGATTGTGGATATATGAATAGAGGATGGGATTGCTGAGTCTAGTTTTGGAAGGGTATGTGGCTATGGGTCTGAGCTCAATGGACTAGCATCCTCCTCCATCTCCTATTGCATGCTTGAGAAACCCAACCGTGTGTTGGCTTAGCATGGCTGTTTGAGTGAAACCTTGACTGTGAGTGAGTCATCTAGTTCCTCCTTAGTGGATACACAGCCCAGCTCGGGGGTGATCTCTCAGCTGAAAGAATACAGGCTGGACAGAGATCTATGGTTGGGTGGAACGTTGCTCTCACGTAGCCAGTCGTTGGATATTGCATTGCAAGATAAGTGCTCTCCGTGAATTTAATTTGTATATATATATATCTGGGTTCTGTAATGTGTTATTTGAATGATTATTCTTCATGCTAATGAAATTGGAATGAAGTCTGTGCATAGCATATGAATGGGATTGAACCCTGCATATGGAATCATATTCGGTTTATTCTCATGTGTGTTATTACGTTTAATTTCCGCTGTGTTTTATTGAAGTCGAATCTGCATACAAAAGTTTTAAAATGTTAGGAATTTATGTGCAAAAATTATTGGGGCTAAGTTTACAAAAGCCCGGTATGTTGTTAATGTTTCCTTCCCTGTTGTTCTATGGAGAAGGGGACATTACAGAGTGGTATCAGAGCCCTAGGTTCAACACTACGGCTGTTGGGCCTTCACAGAGATATAAATCATTGTATGTAAATGCATTAAAGAAACCTCAAGATTGCATGACTGTTTGGGGATTTTTGCAAGTTGATTGCATTGTTTGCATTGATGGCATTCTATGAAATAGAGAAAGGAGCATGGGCAACCTCTGCCATCTTATGTTGTTTTGTTGTTTTGTTGTTGTTATTAATTGTTGTGCATAGGAGATGATGCATCATGTGCTTGAGACCTTGATTAATGATGAATGACCACGATGCTTGAATGCATGAACTTGAATGTTGAGCATGGTTGGAAATGAGTTCTGTTTGTTAATTTCCTGAATAAAAGCATGAACAGTCAGTTGTTAGGAAAGCTTGCAAATTACGCCCTTATACTCATGCGTTTCCTTGCCCATGATTGTTGGTTGCTTGGAGATTAATTGTGAATACATTGGTTGGATTGTCGAATGTTAAATGAATGAAAGATTTCAAATTTTTCCTAAGTCTGTTTGAAAATCCGTTTAAGTCTGTTTCGGAAAGAATTCCCGAATGTCTTCCGCAGTTGCGGAAGCATTCGGCGAATTGCTCCGAAACTGCGGAAGCATTCCGCGAGTTTTTCCGCAGCACGGAAGAGTTCGGGAAGTCGCCCGAAATTTGCGGAAGGAATTCCCTTCCGAAGTTGCGGAAGGAATTCTCTTCCGAAATTTGCGGAAGGATTCCGTGAGTTGTCCCGCAACGCGGAAAAATTCGGCAAAATGCTCCGAAAAGTTGAAAATTTTCTAAGTATCGGCGTCGAAAGGAATTTTCGGAAGGGATTCTCTTCCGAAATTGCGGAAGGAATTCTCTTCCGAAATTTCGGAAGGATTCCGCAAGTCGTTCCGCAACTGCGGAAGACTTTGCCGAGTCGTTCCGCAACTACGGAAGACTTTGGCGAATCGTTCCGCAATTGCGGAAGGCTTCTGCGAACCTCCCCGAAACTGCAAAAGGATTCCGCGAACGGCTCCGAAATCGTGGAAGAATTCGGGAAAGTCTTCCGAAACGGCGGAAGCCTTCGCCGAATGGCTCCGCAATTGCGGGAGCATTCGGTGAACCGCCCCGCAATTGCGGGAGCGTTCACTGAACCGGCCCGTAGTGCGAAGAGGTCCCCGAAAAAAAAAAAAAAAAAGAAAAAAAGAAAAAAAGAAAAAAAAAGTGACCTGGGGCTCGGAGGCCATTGACGAGGGCCATGAAAGGACCAGTGAAGACCCCTAGCCCATTACACCCCGATTTGACAGAAAATGGATAATAGTGACTTTTGAAGAACGGAGTCCCGAGGCTTGACGGAAGGTCGGTTTGAGCTGAAATTGACCAGGCGCGGCCATGAAGCAGGCACGATGTTAAGTTCAGAATATGGGAGCCAAACTCCAAAGGATATGGAGTCAGGGTGATCAAGAAGGCCAAAAAGCACTGTTCCGGGCCACTTTTTCGGGATTTTGAAAAGCTTGTGGGCAGTAAAAGTGACCCTAGATGTGGGAATCAGAAATTTTACTGAACTAGACATTTCATATTCTCATTAAGACGGACAGCTTCCGTTAGACGAAGATTTTCCAGAAATGCACCGTTTAGGAGATAGCCGTTTTTGGCCCAAAATTTGGAATTTTGGGAAAATGTGAAAAGTGAGAAGTAGTGAAATCCAGAAATTCATAGAAGATGAATGGTGCATCGGAATTGAAATCCGTGAATTGATGAGTGTTCCTTGTTATATGGACTAACTTCTCCCGATAGATAGGTTTTTGTGATTCCTCATAGATTTTCTTCCACAGGTGGCTGAAGTTGACATTTGGGACCAAAATGCAACTGTGTAAAATGTGCAGAACTGGAGTGAAAGTTGTCATTTTTGAAGGGATGCAGTTTCCGCACCTGATGTCGGAATGGAGCATGAAGACAGGCATTGGAAAGCTTGTCCAGCAGGGAACAATGATGCATGACCAGAGTTTGAATGAGGTCTACAGATATCATAGTTATTTAGTGCAGAAGAGTGCCAGCGGCTGTTTTGACAAACAAATTTTGTTGTCAATGTGGGCAATTTCTACAATTGCATGATATGGAAGAGAAATTCCATGATACGAGGAGGGATCGAAAAGGGAAGAATTCTTTAAACCTCTGTTTGTTATCATACTTATAATTATGAAATTGTCATATGGCGTAAAAATGTTCAAAATGTAAGGGATTACATAGATGTATATGCACTAGATGGCATCTTAACAAACATTGCATAGTACATGTGGGAATGCTTGTGCATAAATGGGATGTTGCATATTGGTAAAATAATGAAGTCTGCAAATGCAATGAACCACTGATGGAGAATATTGTGGCTGATAATCATTATTGATGTTGGTATTGGTTGTAGGACCAAAGATAACAAAGAGCATGGCTAAATGTGCTGAGGATGTTGTTGCATGAAGCCAACAAATCTATGATCATAAAGTTGGCAAAAGGACTGAGCAGCCTTGGTAAGAGGCCAACTGATCAGGTAACATCAGGCGATGTTAATGGTAGCCACGCAGGTAATGATTATTGGTGCCAAATTGCATGAATGTTGAAAGAGGATTTGGTAAGATCTCTTCAACTATGTTTGAGTTATGTTGAGTTAGTTTGCATGTGATATTGAATACCGATTGGGACTGTTAACCTACCAAGCTTAGTGAGGTGTGGGTAAGTGAAGGAAATGATCCTTACACCCTATGACTGTTTAGAAATATCAATGCATTCATATGAATTTATATCATGCCATGTGTATATTGGTTATGTGCTTAATAACCAAAGCAAGTGAGGATTGGTGGTCCTGATTATGGTAATACAAGTTATATGAGATAGTCATGCTTCGATCATAATAGGCTGGAATGCATAGTACTCATGAAACAATGCAAGATAGCATTGAGTTGATGTGCATTAAGAGATTTTATAAATCTTGTGATGCATTGTATGAATGCATAGGGATGATGCATATGTTATTGCAAAATAAATAATGAATGAAATGACGAATTAATGATAATTCTAGGATCATTTCATGAGTTGTTGTGAATGCAAAATAGTAAGTGCATGAAGAGCCCAATCATGATTGATGGGCTGCTAGAATACTTTGTGGAAGGACAGAACTGTATGAATGATATGACTGTGGAATAATGAGTATTTACGATTTATTTAAGTTGCATGGATATGGTGACTATGTCTTGGAATTATATTGTGATAAGGATGCATATATAGAAGTGTAAATATTTCATTGCATTTCAAATGTAACAGTTGAAGGTGTTTGAATTATTAAGCATTATAATTCTGGGATCACCTCAATAACTGTTGTGGCAATGAAATGATAATATGCATAGATACTCACGACATGTTTGGCTGATTGAAGTTTTAGTTTCCGGTAGGAAGGTCTTACATATGGCAATGAGGATAAGTCCATAGTAGAGACCGGAATCTACCCCATGCAGAAGCCAAAGTTATGAGAAGGTTCTCATGGTTGAGAGCTCTAAGTTCTATTAGTAAGAACAGTTGTAAATATCAGATTTGTAAATGTTTTGGATTTGAAATTTTACTAATGACTGTTTGGCTTATATGAAAATGTGTCAGGAGGACATGTTGTAAGTGGATGCTCATGTATGGCAGCAGGCATAAGACCATAACGGGTAGAGTGGTGTCACTTACAGGAGCCAAACAATATGAGGATAGCCTCATGGATAAGAAAACCAATTTCTGTAGTAGACAGGGTTGCAAGTTCATACTGAATTTAATTATTAGTGCCATGGATTGGTTATGGAGCAATCGGATTTGAAATTGTATTGCTAAATGTTGCTGACTGTTTGGCTGTTTAATAAGTGTTCCAGGGAGACACATTGCAGTAAGACCGATGGAGAGGTCCTGCAGAAGCCAAACTTCATGGGAAGGGATTCCATGATTTGAAAATGGGTTCCAGGTGGAATGCCATAAGACATTATTAATGTTTCATCTGCACTGCATGATTGGTAAACAATATGAGTGAGATGGTAAAGGTTATGTCAGTAAGACATATGAAGGATATGTAACATCAAAAGGAATTGGGATGGCAAACCGAGGGACTGTCAACTCAAAGAAGGAGCCTCCATTCCTCATTAAAGAAGAGAAATAACATCTGCAAAATGGATAAGTTTTCCATAAACCCTGAATGATATATATATATATATATATATATCTAATTATTAGAGTTAATATGCAGAGCATGTTTTGATTTTATTTCCATCATGAAAGACTGCTTGAAGTATGATTAGGACCTTCATAGTTCACATCAGTAAGGAGTGCACGCCTTTCTGGTGTTGAGTTATGTTAGGGATGCCAATATTGACTACGCCTTAAGGGAATGGACGCATTCCTGGTGTTTCAAGGTTGGATAGTGAATGTTATGAAATATGGTTACAATTCTAGGGCAGCGATACTAATGAGCTCGCTATCCATTTTGTGTTGACAGATTATACATATGAAACTCAGTGCTGCACATTAAAGGGAAAAGTGAAGAAAATGATACTCAAGAGGACTGTATGAGCAGTGGTAACCCTCGTGTAGGGTGAGTGAGTATCATGGGGCCATGATAGCCTGCAGTTAAGAAAGTCACCTAAAGAATTCCTTAATGGAACCGCCGGCTTACATAAGAGAAGAAGTGCCACCCTTGTGTGGGTGAAGAATTGTTATGCGCATTGAGGGATTGTGATACCGTGAAAGGCTGATGCAAGCCTAAGGCAGAGTAGTGGAGCCTTGACCTGTAATGGTCGGTGGCACAGTTACCTTCCATTGGTCGATGACCCAGACATATGTGCTGGCTCGGCAATGGAGAGGGCCAACCAGGTATGGGACTGGTTGGGCACCACCAAATGCTTGGTAAACCCAGTCGGCGTGAAGGTGTACTGGTAGGGCATTAATTATTTGATGATTTGGAACAGCCTGCGTGCTGGCCAAACATCTTAGTCCGTAGGAGGATCCCAAGGCTTATAAAGTAAAAGCAGGACCCTGTGGACCAGAGAAGAAATGCACAGTACAGATAAGTATTCATTTTCATTCATTTCTTATTTGAAATAATGAAGGTTTCAAGCATAAAGCTTGTAACAGTGAGCTGATGCATTATTGTTTCTTTGTTGGAAACCTTGGTCAATACAGGAAGCAAGGACCCTGAAAGAACTAAAAGTTGCTTGGTAAATCCAGAAAGTGGCTGGCTGTGCGAGATTATTGATGATTTGGAGCAGCCTGCATGCTAGCCAAACATGCGAGATTGTTGATGATTTGGAGCAGCCTGCGTGCTGGACAAACATGCGAGATTGTTGATGATTTGGAGCAGCCTGCGTGCTGGCCAAACATGCGAGATGGTTGATGATTTGGAGCAGCCTGCGTGCTGGCCAAACATACAAGGTTGTTTGATGATTTGGAGCAGCCTGCGTGCTGGAAAAACATACAAGACTATTAGATGTTGAGGGGCAGCCTGCGTGCTGGCCAAACACCCAAATCCATAGGCGATTCCAAGGCTTGTAAAGCAAAGAAGGACCCTATGGAATAAAGTGAAGACATCTAGTGCAGATAAGTATTTGGTTATCTTGTAATTTCTTGCTTATGAATATACATGTGTATATGATTTGGTTATGATTTCCTATGAAAATAAACTAAACATGCGAATTAATTCAATGTTTGAGTGTAGGTATTGCTGGAAGCAATGACTATGGAAGCATCTTAAGGATGCATGTGGACATGTAACCACTCTAAAAGAGCTCAGCATGAGCAGTAATGAAAGATGGGGCGAGTGGAACTGTGTGAGTCCTAGCAGCTAAGAGTTAGACCAACCAAGGGGAAGAACTCCATGGTTGAGAGGTTTGGAATAGACCATAGACACTACGTTTCATAGCCAAGAAGGGCAAGTCGAGCATTCACGTGAAGTGAAAGAGGACAGGAGCATGAAAACCACAGTGGTGGTGTGGGTTCCAGGATGGAACAAAACTAAGAGGAGAAACTCTTACTGCTCCCTCTCTTTCCTTTTTATTGATGCATTTATAAAATTAGAAAATTGTTGAATGCATGCATGACTGAAATTAAAAGTGTGTTTATTTGATTAAAGTGAATTGTGAATGCTAATTAATGAATTTCCTGTGAATGGATGAACATGAAGGAATTCATGTGTATGTTGGGCAAGCATGAAAAGTGTGGAAGTCTCATGAGTAAAACATGGACTCTCCATGTCAACTGGGGAAAAACCATTGACTGATTTTTTAAATGTTTGGGTTATGCTTGGCCTAACGAGAATTGTAATGATGATTTTCACAGGAGGAAATTGAAGCAATTGGTTGCAGCCGGTGCAGGCAAGTGTTGCTAGTGATCAAAGTGTGGTCAGTTATTTCCATTGACCATGGCGGCAGACCAAGGGCTATTAGAATTGGCTGGAAGTCTTCTTCAAACAATTGCCAAGACCCAAGAAAATCTTGGAGAGATGCTCAAGATGCAAAAGCAGCAGAACGAGATGAACCACGAGGTCTTGCAGGACACTCTTCGTCTGCAGAAAGAGGTGAAAAGCATTATGAAAGCAATCAGCAAGGGAGAGAAAAGTGGATCAATGAAGAAGCATTCATCCAATCGTCCGGCTAAGAAACGCTCCAGGTGGAAAGACTCAAAGGAAATTGAGCAGGCAAATATGAAGCAACCAGTGAAGTGTTGGAAGTGTGGAGGGGATCATTTCCTCCGTAACTGCCCAACAAGAGAACCTCGAGAAGGTAAAAACCATAAAGTTTTCAGACTTATGGATGAGCTGGAAGATCCGAATCAGCAGGAGCAGCTCGTGAAGATCAAAGGACTTGGTAAAGAACAGAATGCAGGGTAGATCTGCAAAGTTTTTGAAGTTTTGGACATGGGTAAATTGTATATGTATACCTAAGTCTTGGAACACCGAGGACGGTGTTGTTCTAAGGGGGAGGGGAATGTAATACCCCCAATCCGACCCTTAGGATATATTAGCCTTTAATGAAATAGTGTGTACATGTGATGTATGTTTTCTTAGCGTGGAGCTCAAGGCCAAGGCCCCGCTAGTGAAAGTTCAAATTTTATTTAAAGGGCAAGTATTTGATATTTTGATACCATGTGCTCTTAAGCCATGGAAATTGTAATAGGATGTAAATAAACATCAGGCAATATAAAAATCCAAGACTGGCTATGGAGGCAACGAATGAGAAGGGGCCACGTGTATCCACTAGGGAGTGGTGAGGGGGCTATGGGAGTAAACCATAGGTTGCCATATGTCTTTATGAGAACCCATTTGACCTTTCTAGATGACATTTATTCCTGTTGTAAGAGAAGGGTTGAAGAATTAAGTCAATGACTTTGATGGAGTATGGGCAGCCCTAAATTCGTATGGGAAGGTATGGGCTCTGTTGACTTGTCCCACAAGTCACTCTACATCTTGGGGGTTGCTACATCCTTATCCCCATTCCATTGTGGAAGTATGGGACATCTTTCCCCATCCAAAAAAAACGAGCTCCCAGCAGTGAAAAAAGACGGAAAATCGCGACTGTGAGAGAACCCACGTTTTGGGAAGCCAAAAACGTCCCGATTTGGTATTGTACAGAAAAATCCAATGGGGGATCCATTGGTAGGAACCTTGGGGCGAATTTGGGAGCAATAGCTACCCCAAAAGCCATGGGAAAACCCAGTTTTAATGGCCCAGAAAATCAGTGACGGATTTGGGTTGTTTGTGACAGATTTGTGAGAATCCGATTGTGGATATATGAATAGAGGATGGGATTGTTGAGTCTAGTTTTGGAAGGGTATGTGGCTCTGGGTCTGAGCTCAATGGACTAGCATCCTCCTCCATCTCCTATTGCATGCTTGAGAAACCCAACCGTGTGTTGGCTTAGCATGGCTGTTTGAGTGAAACCTTGACTGTGAGTGAGTCATCTAGTTCATCCTTAGTGGATACACAGCCCAGCTCGGGGGTGATCTCTCAGCTGAAAGAATACAGGCTAGACAGAGATCTATGGTTGGGTGGAACATTGCTCTCACGTAGCCAGTCGTTGGATATTGCGTTGCAAGATAAGTGCTCTCCGTGACTTTAATTTGTATATATATATATCTGGGTTCTGTAATGTGTTATTTGAATGATTATTCTTCATGCTAATGAAATTGGAATGAAGTTTGTGCATAGCATATGAATGGGATTGAACCCTGCATATGGAATCATATTCGCTTTATTCTCATGTGTGTTATTACGTTTAATTTTCGCTGTGTTTTATTGAAGTCGAATCTGCATACAGAAGTTTTAAAATGTTAGGAATTTATGTGCAAAAATTATTGGGGCTAAGTTTACAAAAGCCCGGTATGTTGTTAATGTTTCCTTCCCTGTTGTTCTATGGAGAAGGGGACATTACAGAATGTTACATATGCTCGACTGATTGATATAGAATGATGAATGATAGATATGATTTACTAATTGAGAGAAAATGATGAATAAAATATATGCTCGACTGACTGAGATATTATGATGGATAATGAAATATTTCATAGTGCAGCGCTACTAATGTGTGCTTGAGCGTGTGTGTGTGTGTAGTGGTAGGTAAAATGATTTACCGACTGACCCACAATGGAATTATAGGGGTCGTAAGAACGGAAAGAACACATAGGAGTACGATGACTGACTGTCGACCCTGGATTAGCAATCCACGCACGAGTGAAGCCGTTTCAGCTCACCCGGGGAAGCGTATGTCGTACGGGCAAGGCGATAATGATTTGATCGTGTATGATGAGTTGGGGGGCGCGCAATAAGGAGAGCCTTATCCCTCAACATCCCTTAGTCTCAAAGAAGCGTAGTTGAGAGATCGCGGTAAGGGTTCCCGGTCGCTACGCGGTACTCCCCATAAGAAGGAAAAAATGAAACTATCAGAAGGGCCCGTCGAAGAGGTACCTAAACAAGAACGAGAGGAAGAAAATTAATCAATGGTATAAATGAAAATTTCACATAAGATTTAAGAAATACTTTATTTCATTTTGTTATATTTTATTAATTTGAATAATTCTATTCAAGATTTTATTTTTAATTGATTTCATTAAATTGAATTATTAATTTTAATTGATTTTATTAACTTGAAAAGAATTGAAGAGATTGATTTTATTCAATATTTAATTTGATTATTTATTCAAAAGATTTTATAGATTTTATTATTTTAAATCATTCTATTAAAGATTCTATTTAATTGACTTGATTATTTTGAGAAAGAATTGAAATAGGTCATTAATAAAAGAATTGTTATTATTCAAGATTTTTTTTACTATAATTAATTTTATTATTATTTTATAAAGAGAAAATTTAAAATAGATTATACCTTTAGTAAAAGGAATCATATTTTAATTTAATCTTAATATTAGGAAAAGAAAGAAAAGTCGAAAGCAATAAGTCTAACTAAAATATTGTTAAGTAAACTAAATGAGAACCAAAAGAAAAGTAGAACTCTTCTACACCTAACTCCCACTGATCGAGGGATTTAGGTGCACATTAAAGACATTAAGAAGACACATGTGTTTGAGAATATTAGAAATTAAATTATTAAATTAAATTAAATATGTGCATGGACAGACACATGGCACACAGGATTTCGCTATATAATAAGGGAGGAGAAGGAGAGAAAGACATCTCTTGCTCCCTGATGTTGGATGGTCATCATAATCTCGGATTATGTTATGATCCTTGGAGTTGGGATTAGCCAGAACGGGGATTGGGAGATCCTTTCGGGAGGCTAGCTTGTGTGTTCTTACGACCCCATTAGCTCGGGGGTTTGGGGTGAAGGAGAGTAACCACGATACGGTAGGGGGGTCAACTGAGGGGTCACTCGGTACTTCGTCAGGATATTGGATTGGATCGTGCGGAAACCACTTCGAGGACTCCATCTATTTGCTGGACAAACCGTCAGAAACAGGTTTGAAGTATTTAGATTATATATATTTTGCTAACTCTTGTGGTGGAATGAATAATTATGGGTATATAGTTTTTATTTCTTGATATTCATGTACTCTAATAGATAGAACTAGATGTGTGGCCTCTATATATTCTTCTGAAAATCATACTAGAAGTTTTGAAATTAATTGTTTTTATGTTTTCAAATTCTGTGGAAGTATTTTGGGGAACCCGAAAAGGGGGACCCTACAACCGGGAAAAAACTAGCAAATCTTAGAGCCACACAACTCTTTTCATTATATGTTTTCTTAACCATTTACAATACAATATATGGTATTCGCAACATCTAAAACCCTAATTCGTTTACCCGAAATTAGGTTACGACCCTAATCCCTTTACCAGGATTAGATAGAATACTATTGGGGAGGGGATCGTGGTGTACACGCACCCACCATGTGAAGAGATATAACACACCCAACACTCCCTTCATAGCACGGTTTTGATACATGCTCAATCCCCATCATGCTTTCCCTTCCCGTTCACGGTCTCAAAAAAATTTCCATATATGCGGCACACCATAAGCCTTGTTAAAAATACTCAACTACTGGAATACACGTGCATTTTTGTGTGAAATTGCCCACATAAGATCCAAAGAGATGATGTAAACCTCACAATGAAAGAATTTAGGAATAATAGAAGAAGAGACAAGCAATAGAACTTAGATCCAAAGAAACTCTAATTGAGGCAGAATAATTACACATGGTACATTAAACTGAATAGTAAACATGTAAATATACAATGCTGAGTATGAGGATTCGAATTCACTAGGAGGAATTTGAATTGGCCTTCATGCACATATCCATAATCAGTGGGGAGTCATCAATGCCTAACTAGGAGTCCAGCTTCTCATCAGTGAAGTCATCAATACACAAGTAATGATCAACCGGGAGTCAAAATGAGTCTAACTGAATGTGGTTGGTGTAACTGGAACATGGAAGCACTAATATAGTGAAGGAGGCTCAATGGAGGGCGCCATAGGAGTTAACTGGAGTCAGAATGGTCAATCTAGTCTCACTGGAGGTCCAACAGAGTGATAAACTCAGTAAAGAGTCAGTTAATCCTTAAATCAAGGAAATAACTGAAGATAACTCAATATAACTGAATATAATTGGACTGGTAGGTGAAGAAGGCGCCCTTGTCATGCAGTGGAGCAAAGGAGGGCGCATTAGTCACTGGGAGGCCTAGAAATGATCTGAAAGAAGCTCTGGGGGCTAGTTTGCTGAGGACTAGGTGCTGGAACTGATGACCTAGAATGCATGCAAAATGCATACAAACCCTAATTTTGCATGCATGACTGAAAATGAAAATGACTGGAAAGCTAGTAGGACTAGGATGGAGTATAGGAATATCCTAACATTTTGAATTGGCCTGCACAACCATTTGATCATATCCAATGTTGATCCATTTGTATATCTCTCCCCTTCAGTTGATCATAGAAAATATGAAACTGATGTTGTGCATAATGCATGTCATGCCACCTGTCGCCACTTATGTAGAAGTTTATCTCCTTCAATATTTTCCTCTCGTCATTGCTGCTCTCTGGCGTGTGCATGTATGTGATATGAACCATTATACTAACTTGGTCCTAATGGTAGTATTTACTTTGAATCTCGTTCTGCAGATGAAGAGTGTAGTTCTTAGGAAAATCCACAACTAACAATATGGTTCCAACGGGGAATCTATCCCTGCATATTCTATATTTCTCATCCTACCACCGCGCCACATGCACATGTTGAACATACTGCTCGGTTGTTTTGTAAAATTGCTCCATGAAATTGCATATCCATACCTGGTGCCATGAAAACAAGGTAATTAGTACAACATGACCTTTGAAATATATGTATGTATAAATTGAATGCACATTTTGAAACTATGTAATCATCGCATACCTGTGACTTGATCAATACAATCTTTTTTCCCTCTTTCACGTTGTCTATTTGATACGTTACATATTTGAAGCTCTGCATTTCTACTGTCATGTTCCCAAAATCGTGCTCCTCACTTACATGGGTGCAACGTCCCAACAATGCAAATACATTGCACCTGGAACATGTCCCATAAAGACATGACTTTGCATAATATTTTTCACCTTCAGCCCTTGGACACATTATGATGTGGATAAAATCTCTTGATGCATTTGATGGTAGTATGAAAGAGCATTCCTACACAGTGTTAGTATGCAAATCATGAAATGTATGTTTTTATGTTTCATAATAATATTCAAACTATACATGGCATCTACACCAACATGTGTTGCATTCAGTTCAAATTCTAACATACCAGGGCTTTCATTTTTCAAATGACAATTGGCCCAGGTTCAATTGTGTGTGCTCAGTCCCAAATCTCTCGTAGAGTTCTGTTTGTGTCATGTCAAGGAAGTGTATGATGCGGGGTTCACGCTCATTAGTACATTTTCTGAACTTCAAAACATCTTTTTGATTGGATGAATTTCTAGTGCTATCATGCCAAAACTTGTGCACGAGGTCTTTAATTGCAACAATTAGCTTCATGTCTGAATGAGGAAACGTACCCATGAATCCCAACAATCTTTTTGTCCTGGAGTGTCTAGTCTTTCTCTAATAGAAAAATACTTATGGAGTGTCTTTCTATCTACTTTAAAGAGGTGAGATGTGTGTGATATAAGGCGACTACGCCTCATACTTTTTCTTACAATCGATTCAGATAGTACACGACGGGCAGCATTAAGATATTTTGTACAAGACGTCTTTCCAATTAAATTAAATTCATCTTGGAGATTTCTAAAAACATGACTATTAGCCTCTAAAATTCTAACTAACTTTATGCCTAAAATCTTCCTAACAGTGGCTAAACAATGTGATTTTAGAAAAGCTAAGAATAATTGACATTTTGATGCATCACTCTTAAATTCAAAAACTTCTTTGACAATTTTGTTGCATTGCCAATCAATAGTTCGTTTAGGTAACTGACCTTCAAGACCTCTTAGGGCACTTTCATCCACATGAATACGTCTAGTAGTTCTTCTTCATTGTGCAATGGACAATCAAGGTAAATTAGGTGTAGGAGAAGTACAATTCCCACCACTGCTTTGTTGTGGCACTTCGTTCACATGCTCTTTCGAATTGGGAGTGCGTTCGACATGTGTGTGGTGTTCTTGGGGGGAGTGCAAATCCACAACTCGTTGCACATCCAGTTTTGTATTATCATATTTTGCCAATATTTGAATATCTTGAAGCACTTCATCATTGGTTGGTGATGGAATATTGCTTGGAGGATGACTTGTTGATGGAATTTGAATGGGATCCATTGAGCACATCCGCTTCACTTGTAGAGATGAACTAGAATTCATTGTGATGTTCAGTGTGCTAGTATCTGATGCAGTGGTAGTTGCATGTCTATGTCTTTCCATTCCCAACCTTGCTTTTTCTCTTAGATCGTGGAGCTTTTCAGGAGATAGATCCTTGCAACAAGATGGTGAGTATCATTCTGTATTATCCATTGAATGCTTACGTGAGTGATCTTGTAATCTCTACTTTGTATGAAAGAAAACATTCTAAAAACAATATTCAAAGAACAAAATGGTCATTATAAATTTTGGGTGATCATGCCATTTGTGTTGGTGTCCAAAAATTCAAGCAACTTGTCTTGCTTAAGGGATGAAAATATGAACGAGGAAAAATTCAACACAATTTGGAACATAAAAAATGGAAAAGGGGTTGGAGTTCATAGTTTCAAGGATATTTCTAAATTGGGAGAAAATCATTTTAGTAATATTTTCAAGGAACCTCCAAGAGCAAACATTTATGATGTCATAAAAATGGATTCTTTTTATCCTAACTCTATTATACAAGAATAGAATAGAGAGATAATGAAATAAGTCTCATTAAAGGAGTTTCAATTGGTAATTGAATCCTTCCAAGAAGCTAAAATATTGGGTCTTGATGGTTTCTCCATTGAGGTAAATAGCAAATTGTTGATCCAAAATGGTTGGTGTAGTTCATTTCAAGCTTCCCCTTGTCATTATATAGTTATTATAGTGGATGGGATTTGTCAGTAGAAAGTGCATTATTAGATCAAAAATAGTGATGGATTTTGAGTTTGGACCTATTGAAGGCTAACAAGGATAGAGCACTATGATGGATTCTACTATGTGTTGGAGTTCATAGTGATGTAAAATGGGTAGGAGTTCATAGTGATGGATTCTACTATGTGTTGTTGTTCATGGTGATGGAAAAGGGGTTGAATTTCATAGTGATGGATCACAAATAGTGATGGATTTTGAGTTTGGACATATTGAAGGCTAACAAGGATAGAGCACTATGATGGATTCTACTTTGTGTTGGAGTTGATAATGATGGAAAAGTGGTTGGAGTTCATAGTGATGGATGCTACTATGTGTTGGATTTGACGGTGATGGAAAAGGGGTTGGAGTTCATAGTGATGGAAAAGGAGTTGGAGTTCATAGTGATGGATTCTACTATGTGTTGGAGTTCATGGTGATGGAAAAGGGTTGGAGTTCATAGTGATGGGTCACAAATAGTGATAGATTTTGAGTTTGGACCTATTGAAGGATAACAAGGATAGAGCAATATGATGGATTCCACTTTGTGTTGGAGTTCATAGTGATGGAAAAGGGTTTGGAGTTCATAGTGATGGATTCTACTATGTGTTGGAGTTCATGGTGATGGAAAAGGGGTTGGAGTTCATAGTGATGGATTTTGAGTTTGGACCTATTGAAGGCTAACAAGGATAGAGAACTATGATGGATTCTACAATGTGTTGGAGTTCATAGTGATGGAAAATGGGTTGGAGTTCATAGTGATGGATTCTACTATGTGTTGAGTTCATGGTGATGGAAAAGGGGTTGGATTTCACAGTGATGGATTTTAAGTTTGGACCTATTGAAGGATAACAAGGATAGAGCACTATGATGTATTATACTTTGTTTTGGAGTTCATAGTGATGGATTCTACTATGTGTTGGACTTCATGGTGATGGAAAAGGGGTTGGGTTCATAGTGATGGATTTTGAGTTTGGACCTATTGAAGGCTAATAAGGATAGAGCACTATGATGGATTCTACTATGTGTTGGATTTCATAATGATGGAAAAGGGGTTGGCATTCATCGTGATGGACTCTACTGTGTGTTGGAGTTCATAGTGATGGAAAAGGGATTGGAGTCCATAGTGATGGATCACAAATAGTGATGGATTTTGAGTTTGGACCTTTTGAAGGGTAACAAGGATAGATCACTATGATGGATTCTACTATGTGTATAAATTATTAGGCCCAATGTATGCATGTTGATCAAGTTTGGAAATTTTGGTTTATAGAGCTCATTGGTTTTGAGTTTCATAGTTGTATGTGAAATGTATGCAATGATACATTTTGGACCACATACTATGTTTAAGGGGAAGACGTACCACCGAGTGATATATCCCCTTAACTTGAGAATGATGGTGGCATCTCCAATTTCATTTATACATTAGGAGAGAGTTTAAATATTTTCCCTCGTGTTAACATATTTGTGGAAGAACTTGTATATCATTTTTTTCATTCTAATCAAAATCATACCTTTCTTTACACACTTGTTACTCTATTAGTTTTCTTTAAAAAAATGTGTCTTATATGGAATTGATATTTGGAATTGCAACATTCATGTACATATAGATCAATTTGAACAAAACTCAAGCACATATATATATTTTTTTACAATATATAATCTTTAAATTTGAATGAATACACCCTCTCCAGCCTGTGGATATTACAAGGGTAGACAACTCATGCAATTCATGTAGAAAATTTGTCACCATACCTTTCTTTAATAGCTCCTTACTTGCATTGCAAAATAAGAGAACTCCAATGTGTCCAACAATTGTAATCAAATGGTTTAATGTTCCAAACACAGCTATGAGAATTGTTGAGTGTAAATGATGTGTGCAAGATGGTTGAGAGGGTTCCAATCTTCCAAAGAATGCAAGTTCAATGTGAGTGCAAGAGTTACAAAACTGAAATCGCGTGAAGCAGAGCTCAATTTACTGCGCAAGAGTTAAAATTGAAATTTTGGATGATGCACAGGAAATGTTACCCTTCCTTTTTCAAACAGAGGAGCGTGCACACGTTAATAGCACGTGCACTATTAGTGCTCGCACGTTATTAACGTCTGTGTGCTCCTTGTGTATTAACTAATCATTGTTTGTCACCAATGTTCGGGGTATGACCATCGTGGAATTTTCCAGATGTCAGCTACTCTAGGAGCGCGCATGCATACTATGCTCATTAATTTGGTTGGTGAACGTTCATGTATTGTATTTCGGGTATAATTTTTTTTTTACATTAATGGCACATTAGTGATCTTGAATAAAGTTTATAGATATATAGGGGAGATTGTGGGTTATGGATGTAGGGTGAGAAAGAGGGGGATGGGGGTAGTGGGTTATGGGTTTAGGGAGAGAATGAGGGGGAGGGGGGTAGTGGGTTACGGGTTTAGGGAGAGAAAGAGGGGGAGGGGGATAATGGGTTAAGGGTTTAGGGGGGGGGGGGGTTGTGTGTTTAGGGGGAGAGACAGGGGGGGTTGTGGGTTATGGGTTCAAGGGGAGAGAGAGGGGGCGATTGTGGGTTAAGGTTTTAGGGACAGATACAAATTGGGGTTAGGTATTCGGCATTAACCATGCTTTAATTATGATATTAGGGGCATGAGAGTCTATGTAGAAACTAGTCAGGTATTGAGAGAGAGAGGGATATTCGGGGTCAGGGGTTGAGAGAGATGGAGAATGGGGGTTAGGGATGGAGAGAGATGGAACAAGGGGGGTAGGGGTTTAGGGAGAGATATCAAGGGGGATAGGGTTCTAGCAAGAGGGATGGATATGTAGTGAGTGACAGAGAGAGTAAGAGGTAATTAAAATGGTTGTACATTTGAAGTTGTGTCGCATGAACACTAACTTCACAATTTATTATTGATCTCGAAGAAGGCATTTGATATCCATGTAAATTTTAATCAAATACAACCTTTCTTCTCGAAGTCACACCCAGATAAGTGATAATATTCGACATTAACCATGATTTAATTCTAAGATTATGGGCATGAGAGGTTGCGTAGAACCTGGTCACGGGTTGAGAGAGAGAGAGGGAGATTGGGGTTAAGGGGTTGAGAGAGATAGAGATTAGGGGGTTAGGGGTGGAGAGAGATGGAACAAGGGGGGTAGGTGTTTAGGGAGAGAAATCAAGGGGGATAGGGATTTAGGGAGAGAGATTAAGGGGGCTAGGGGTTTAGGGAGATAGACAAAGAGATGGTGAGTGACAAAGAGAGAGAGAGATTGCGAGACAGAGAGAGTGAGAAGTAATTAAAATGGGGGTAATCAAAATGGTTGTACGATGGATCTTAAGGCCTTCACCAAAGTTGCGAGAGGAAAACAATGGCCTAACAATATAAATGAATCTATAAGGCTCATTAACCATGAAAACAACCTAAAACTATAACATAGGCCCTTTATAGGTGATATTTGATCTCTAGGTGGAATATCGGGTACCATTGTGAATTCTTACACACTAGGTATGGGTGTCTTAAGGAATTGGTCATGGTTAGGGAAGGAAAGTATGCCCCTTGACACCTTGATGAAACCTTTAAGGATGAAGGGCCATACATAATTCCATAAACTGGACATAACATGTATTCTATAGGGAATTGTTTTCCTTTAAATGAGATATGGGTGCTATTAAATCTTTTGTGCATTAGAGATGGGTCTTAAGGCCTTAACCATGGTTGGGAGATAAATCTAGGGAATTAGATCCTAAATGAATATCCTTATACTAAAAGTCCATTATTAACGCCTTGAACTACAACATAGGCCATCTAAAATTGTTTTTTTACATACAAGTGCTATAGAGGTGTCATTAGTTGTTTTTATGTAGTAGGAATGGATCTATGGGCCCTGAACATGATGGGGGAAGAAAAATAAGGTCCTTCATCCATAAATTAATCTTGGAGATATTATGGACATGAAATATTCCTTAAACCACCACAAAACACCTCTACAAAGTACCTTTGTCCTTGAGTCAAATATGGGTACTATTAGGAGGTTTTGCACACAAGAGATGGATTTTCGGACTTTGTCCCAAAATGAAGCTTCTAGGGTCTTGGTCCTTGAAATAGGACTCAAAGCATCATACATACCAATATCATTAAGCGCCCCTTGGTGGGATATTTGTATATTTAAAATATTTTATATACATAATGTGGATTCTAGGGTTTTGACCATGGTTGATGAAGAAAAAAAGGTCATTACGATCATGATTATTCTTCTAGGGCTTATAAAGTTTGGCATTTGCATGAGATATGGGGCCCTGTTTAGAAATTTTTAGAAAAAATAGATGGGATGAAGGATCTTTGATATACAAGTGGGATGTGGGCACTTATAGGAGGTTTTTCATACCAGGGGAGGATATTGGGGTTTCAACCATGGTCAAATGGGGAAAGAAGATCCACATGACATAATTGAGGATTTCATAGTTGATGGGACAAAAGGAATTATTGAACCATTACAAACATCATTTAAAGGAGAACTTTAACTACCAATTGGGGAACATACACAATTAGGAGTGTGTGTTCACCAGGGATGGGTCTCGAGGCCTTATTCATGGTAATATGCGAGCCTTTAGGAGGTTTCCCATAGTAGATGGTTCTTGATACACTACCCATGGTACAAAGATAAAAACTAATGTCTCCAGGACCAAAAATATGTTTTTATGGTTTATGGACCATGCATATGGTCTGAAAACACCACACAAACCCTATAAATGGAATCTTTATCCCACAAGTATAATATGGACACCATCTAGTGTAGAAAGCATTGTAATGGTTCCCATATGAGAATGGTCAAGGCCTTGATACACATCCTTGGTGAATAAAATATCCTAATGTAATATGTATCCCAATTGGTGGTTAAAGATCCTCTCTACATTACATGTGTAGTGGTTGAAGGCATCATTTGTTACATGAGCCCTAGAAGCTTAATTTAGGTCATATAGACTTTTTTTCCTCACTCGACCATAGTAATGATCCCAAGATTTGTCACTAGGACACAAAATCTATTATAGGCACTCATATCCCATAGGCCCTTTATTTCCTCCTCTTACCATATATTCAAGACCTCAATTACAATCCTTGGTGCATAAAACCTCCTAATGGCATCCATATACTAATTGAAGGCCAACAACACCTCTAAAGGGCCTCTATAGTGCTTTAAGGAACTGTTCATGGTTCATGAGCCTTCAATGATTGATTTAGGTGGTAAGACCCTTATTTTCTCCCACATCCATGTTCAAGGTCTTGAGACCCATCCATTATGCCAAATTTTTTGAATTGCTCCCATATATCATTCATGGGTCTTAGCAATTGGGGGTTAGGGGTTTAGAGAGAGATTGGGGGTTAGGGATTTAGAGAGAGGGAGAGAAAGAGATATTGGGGGTTAGGGATTTAGAGAGAGGGAGAGAAAGAGATATTGGGGGTTAGGAATTTGAAGACAGGGAGAGAGAGAGAGAGGATTAGGGGTTTAGAGAGATGTCACGTACCCTCCCATCCATCCAATGCAGGGCAGAAAAATATGAAACCAATATCTAGGCTTTTTACATACTCTTAACCCAATCATAAGATTTATACAATTAAAATCAAAAGTGTGCAGATGTAAATTAAGCAAGGATGCACAACGGAATTAAAAACACCATCCACACACCTTTTTCACATGCATTCAGCATATCAATAACAGTGATCAATTAATTAAAACAGTGCAGAAGTAAATACACATAAGAGAATATACTTATCCCACTATAATGTTGTCCCAAGCAACTAGCTATGTCGCTGCAATGTTCCACCCGAACCATATGTCTCTGCCCAGCCTGTATTTTTCCAACACTTAGAGACCACCCCCGAGCTGGGCATGATATCTACAAGGGAAAGGGGACTCTCAAGCTTAGCTCAGCCAAAGCAATGGACACCCATCCCAAACCCAACATTCACTTACACACAAAACTTAGATATGGGATTGGAAACACACTTCCAACAATAGGACTTAGAAGCTAGATGGACATGGGTTTTTCCCAAAACGTAGGCACACCAAAAGCAGATTTGTGAGAGGAAAAATCGACCATAGGGAAGAAAATGATTTCTCCCACAGATATACAAGTAATCAGTGAGCCAAAACAGCCTCTATGGTCCCCAAATCGATTTCCCTTTCCTCCCCACTGTTATACAACACAAAAACACCCTTCCCATCTAGGAGAATGAAGGAAAACACAGCAAAACCATGGAGTAAAATGCCCAAGTAGCTCCAAACTCATGAGAGCAAAACTGATTGGGTGAATAATGACTTGGGGAGCAATTCATGGCTCTTTTCTTGCCCAAGAAGCCAAACACGAATTTCCATGAAGGGTGGCTTTCCCATACCCGAATTTGGACAGCCATACCTCTTCATTCCCCAAGGCATTAACTACCTCAACCAACTCTTGGGAGAAATGAATGATTGGGTACAAAAGTAAACATGGGTAGTTGAGGGTGGATGGGTTCTCTCCTTGACACTTGGCTTGACTTGATTGGCTCAAAAGTTTGAATATTTTCCTTCCAATTCCTTGTAAACATCATGCCCCCATCTCTTGTTGCATTGCATAGCTAGTTGTGGGCATTTATATTAAAAATGCATATTTACAATTCCCATGGTTCACTAGCACATGGGTAGCATACTATCAAATACTTGCCTCTTCAAGATCGAGCATTCACTAGCGGGACCTTGGCCTTGAGCTCCATGCTAGGAATCATACATAATATGCATACAATATTTACATTATTGCCCAAAATATTACAAGGGTCAAAATGGGGACGTGACAAGAGAGAGAGAGAGATTGGAGGTTAGGGATTTATAGAGAGAGAGAGAGAGAGAGAGAGAGAGAGAGAGAGGTTAGGGGTTTAGAGAGAGAAAGATTGGATGTTAGGGATTTAGAGAGAGAGAGAGAGAGAGAGAGAGATTGGGGGTTAAGGGTTTAGGGAGAGAGATAGATATAATTTGGCTTAGGGTTTTAGAGAGAGAGAGAGAGAGAGAGAGATAAAGAGAGATATTGGGGGTTAGGGGTTGAGGGAGATAGAGAGAGTACATTGGATGTGAAAGAGTTTGAAGCCTTGAAGGAAAAGATGCAGAAGCTGACCAATATGTACTATGAAGTTTTGGATACCTATTAGGGGTTGAGGGAGAACGATATTGAGATTTATGGGTTTAGAGTGAGAGAGAGGGAGAGTATCGGATGCAAAAGAGTGTGAAGTCTTGAAGAAAAATATGCAGAAGCTAACTAATATCTACTATTAAGTTTTGTATTCCTCGAAGAGAGAGACAAAGAGAGAGAGAGTATCAAACATGAAAGGGTCTTATGGATTGGGGGTTAGGGGTTTAGAGAGAGAAAAAGAAAGAGAGAGATTGGGAGTTAGGGATTTAGAGAGAGGGAGGGAAAGAGATATCGGGGGTTAGGAATTTAGAGAGAGAGACAGAGATTGTGACTTAGGGGTTTAGAGAGCGAGAGAGACTGGGGGTTAGGCATTGAGGGAGATAGATATATTACATCGGATGTGAAAGAGTGTGAAGTATTGAAGGAAAAGATGCAGAAGCTAACCAATATCTAATATGAAGTTTTGGATGTCTATTAGGGGTTGGGTGAGAGAGATATTATGGTTTATAGGTTTAGAGTGAGAGAGAGGGGTATTATCGAATGCGAAAGAGTGTGAGGTCTTGGAGGAAAAGACGATGAAGATGACTAATATCTACTATTAAGTTTTGGATGCCCCGAAGAGAAAGAGAGAGAGAGAGAGTATCAAATGTGAAAGGGTCTTAGGGATTGGGGGTTAGGGATTTAGAGAGAGAAAAATAAAGAGAGAGATTGGGAGTTAGGGATTTAGAGAGAGGGAGGGAGAGAGATATCACGGGTTAGGAATTTAGAGAGAGAGAGAGAGAGAAATATTGTGGCTTAGGGGTTTAGAGAATGAGAGAGACTGGGGGTTAGGCATTGAAGGAGATAGAGATATTACATCGGATGTTGAAGAGTGTGAAGTCTTGAAAGAAAATATGTAGAAGCTAACCAATATCTACGATGAAGTTTTGGATTCTTTTTAGGGGTTGGGGAGAGCGATATTGGGGTTTACGGGTTTAGAGTGAGAGAGAGGGGGAGTATCGAATGCGAAAGAGTGTGAGGTCTTGGAGGAAAAGATGTAGAAGCTAACCAATATATACTATTAAGTTTTGGATGCCTTGGAGAGAGAGAGAGACAGAGAGAGAGAGTATTAAATGTGAAAGCGTCTTAGGGATTGGCAGTTAGGGGTTTAGAGATAGAAAAATAAAGAGAGAGATTGGGATTTAGGGAGAGGGAGGGAGAGCGATATCAGGGGTTGGGAATTTAGAGAGAGAGAGAGAGAGAGAGAGATTGTGGCTGAGAGGTTTAGAGAGCAAGAGAGAAGGGGGGTTAGGAAATGAGGGAGATAGAGATATTACATCGGATGTGAAAGAATGTGAAGTCTTGAAGAAAAAGATGCATAAGCTAACCAATATCTAGAGAGAGAGAGACTGTGGGTTAGGGAGATAGAGAGAGAAAGATTAAGAAATAGAGAGAGGGTTAGGGGTTTAGAGAGAGAGAGAGATTATGGCTTAGGGGTTGAGAGAGAGAGAGGGGTTGGGGGTTAGGGGTTTAGAGAGATCTAGAGAGAGGGATATTGTGGGTTAGGGAGATAGAGAGAGAAAGATTGAGAAAGAGAGAGAGGGTTAGGGGTTTATAGAGAGAGAGAGAGAGAGAGAGAGATTGGAGGTTAGGGATTTATATAGAGAGAGATATTGGGGGTTAGGGGTATAGAAGAGAGAGAGATTAGGGATTAGGGATTGATAGAGAGAGAGAGAGAGAGATTTTAGGGGTTTAGAGAGATCTAGAGAGTGGGATATTGTGTGTTAGGGAGATAGAGAGATCAATATTGAGAGAGAGAGAGAGAGAGAGGTTGGGGGTTAGGGATTTAGAGAGAACTAGAGAGAGGGATATTGTGTGTTAGGGAGATAGAGAGAGAGAGAGGGTTAGGGGTTTAGAGAGAGAGAGAGATTGGAGGTTAGGGATTTATATAGAGAGAGATATATTGGGGGTTAGGGGTTTAGAGAGAGAGAGAGAGAGAGAGAGAGAGAGGTTAGGGGTTAGGGATTTAGAAATATCTAGAGAGTGGGATATTGTGGGTTAGAGAGATAGAGAGAGAAAGATTGAGAAAGAGAGAGAGGGCTAGGAGTTTAGAGAGAGAGAGATATTGTGGCTTAGGGGTTTAGAGAGAGAGAGAGAGAGGTTAGGGGTTTAGATATATCTAAAGAGAGGGAGGTTGTGGGTTAGGAAGATAGATAGAGAAAGGGGAGGGGTTAGGGGTTTATAGAGAGAGAGAGAGAGAGAGAGAGAGAGAGGAATTGGGGGTTAGGGATTTATAGAGAAAGAGATATTGGGGGTTAAGGGTTTAGAGAGAGAGAGAGATTGTGGCTTAGGGGTTGAGAGAGAGAAAAAGAGGTTGGGGGTTAGGGTTTAGAGAGATATAGAGAGAGGGAGATTGTGGGTTAGGGAGATAGAGAGAGAGAGAAAGATTGAGAAAGAGAGAGAGGGTTAGGGGTTTAGAGAGAGAGAGAGGGGGGTTGGGGGTTAGGGGTTTAGAGAGATATAGAAGGAGGGATATTGTGGGTTAGGGAGATAGAGAGTGAGAAAGATTGAGAAAGAGAGAGAGGGTTAGGGGTTTAGAGAGAGAGAGAGAGATTGGAGGTTAGGGATTTATAGAGAGAGATATATTGGGGGTTAGGGATTTAGAGAGAGAGAGAGAGAGAGATTGGAGGTTAGGGATTTATAGAGAGAGATATATTGGGGTTTAGGGGCCTAGAGAGAGAGAGAGAGATTGGAGGTCAGGGATTTAAAGAGAGAGAGGGATATTGGGGGTTAGGGGTTTAGAGAGAGAGAGAGAGAGAGAGAGGGAGGGAGATTATGGCTTAGAGAGATAGGGTTCGAGGTTTATATATATAGAGAGGGAGAGGGAGATTGGGGGTTAGGGGTATATATATAAAGAGAGAGAGAGGGAGGGAGAGGGTTAGGGGTTTTGAGAGAGAGAGAGGGGTATTGGTAGCCAAGGGTTTAGAGAGATGGAGAGAGAGGCATTGGCAGCCAAGGGTTTAGAGAGAGAGAGAGATAGAGATTGGGGGTTAGGCGCTTAGAGAGAGATATTGAGGGTTAGGAGTTTGGAGAGAGAGAGAGATTAGGGGTTAGGGGTTTCCAAATAGAGAAAGAGTGAGATTGGGGTTTAAGGGTTTAGGGAGAGAGACAGAGAGATTGTGGATTAGGGTTTTATAGAGAGGGAGAGAGAGACTAAGGGTTAGGGGTTGAGGGATATAGAGAGAGTACATCAGATGTGAAAGAGTGTGTAGTCCCGAAGGAAAAGTTGTAGAAGCTAACCAATATGTACTATGAAGTTTTGGATGCATGTTAGGGGTTGAGGGAGAGTGATATTGGGGTTTACAGGTTTAGAGTGAGAGAGAGAGGGAGAGTATCATATGCGAAATAGTGTGAAGTGTTGAAGGAAATGATGCAGAAGATGACCAATATCTACTATTAAGTTTTTGATCCCTCTAAGAGAGAGATAAAGAGAAAGAGAGTATCAAACATGAAAGGGTCTTACGGATTCAGGGTTAGGGTTTTAGTGAGAGAAAGCAAGAGAAAGGTTGGCGGTTAGGGATTTAGAGAGAGAGATATATATTTCCGCTTAGGGATTTAGAGAGAGAGATATTGGGGGTTAGGGGTATATAGAGAGAGATAAAGAGTAGGAGAAAGAGAGGGTGTGAAGTATTGAAGGAATTGAGAGAAAGAGAGAGAGAGAGAGAGAGAGAGAGGGTGTGAATTATTGAAGGGGTTGAGAGAGAGAGAGAGAGAGATTGTTGCTTAGGGCTTGGGAGAGAGAGAGAGAGGTTTGGGGTTAGGGGTTTAGAGAGATCTAGAGAGAGGGATATTGTGGGTTACAAAGAGAGTGAGGGAGAGAGAGAGAGATTGAGAAAAAGAGAGAGGGTTGGCAGTTTAGAGAGAGAGAGAGAGATGGGGAGGTGGTTAGTGGTTTAAAGAGAGAAATTAGGTGTTATGGGTTTAGAGAGAGATATTGGGGGTCAAAGTTTTAGAGAGAGAGAGAGAGGGAAAGTGGTTAGTGGTAGGAGTAGGTGAGAGACCAAAATGAAGAGAGAGTGTGGGTGGTTAATGTGTAGTGGAAGGAGTAGGTGAGTAGGGATATAGATAGATTGAGAGGGATGTAGAGATGCTTAGTGGTAGATGAGAGAGAGAGAGAGAGAGAGAGAGAGAGAGAGAGAGAGATAGGGGGTGGGGGTATGAGGGTGAAGACTGGGGGTTTGGGGGAGGATATATATAAAGAGAGAGAGAGAGATTAGGGGTTGTGGGTTTAGAGAGAGAGAGAGAGAGAGAGATTAGGGGTTGTGGGTTTAGAGAGAGAGAGAGAGAGAGAGAGAGAGATGAGGGGTGTTGGTTAGTGGTAGGACTAAGTGAGAGGGGGAAAGATTATTTTTTAGGGGGTTAGAGAAATAGAGAAAGGATTGAGTTAGGGATTAGGTTAATACAGAGATGGGGGGCTTGGGATTTATGGTATATGTTTTTAATCAGGGGCTTATGTTTTATGGTAAGGGGATAGATGGGTGGTTGAGAGAGAGTGGGCAGTGGGGTTATAAAGAGGGAGGGGGCGTGGGATTATATTGAGAAAGGGAGATATAGCCAGAAGGAGGGTGAAACAAATATGTAACATTAGCATGCGTGCGCTATATTAGTGTGTGTGCATACACGTGCTAAAATTTAATTTTTTTTGGCATGCTTGCATTTTCCATACCGTGTGTAATGACTTGGAAGGTATAGTTCTAGGTTCGTATTATCAAACCTTGTGCCTTGGATTGCATTATAGAAAAATACATCATGTTCTGTAACTTCATGTTTTTCAACCTCAAATATATATATGCTCCACTTGTCCATTGGCAATGAAACTACACACACTTATAGAACTCTCTGTACAGATTCCAAATATCTATTTTTTGAATAAATTTGTTAGTGTTTTCTATTTTTTATTCATTTTTGTTTGCAACCATGTCATATTTACATAAAACATAGGTCATGTATTCCAATTATAACTTTTGATTAACACACCTATTTTGAAAACATAAAAGAACTCGCACAAGTATACTAAAAGACCTACGCACTAAAAAAAATGACTTTGTTAAGACCATGATAGTGGGGCCTAACGCTCAACCTTGTCTTTTTAGGGCTTTCCTGACTTCCTTAATTTAAAAATATATAAAATTAGCTTGAAAATTTTTGGAAAAATAGTGTTGCACTAGATCTACTTGTTATCTACAACCCTACATAATGTTTTTTTCAAATTTAGATAGCTTACATACCAAACCCGGGGCCTAACGCAAACATATGCATTATGTTTTTGAAAAAAAATAACATACCAATCCTAGAAGAGCACCATTTTTTGGGAGTTATACCTATTTTCCATAAATAAAAGTTATATATTCCGGAAGGTGATCTATGTTTCATCTTTTTACACCATGTTCTAAAAAGTTGTGTAGGTACCTCTAAAATTCATTTTAATGGTCGGATTTATGTTTTCCAGGAATTCCATTGCAACTAACGCGTCATAAGTGGGTATCATTACCTTGCACCAACCCTTAACCATGATTGCTTATTAAGCATGGTTGACTATGGTTGACCATGGTCAACCATGGTCAACCAAAGGTCTACCCCATGGTCAGCCAACCATGGTTAACCACTATATTTAATTATTATATTTTTAATTATTAAATTATTAATCAACCATATTTAATGAGTCGACCATGGTCAACCATGATCAACCGAAGTCAACCATGATCAACCATGGTAGACAAAAGTCAATCATGGTCAACCATTATCAACTATAGTCAACCATGCTCAACCAAATTCAACCATGGCTAACCATAGTCAACCATGATCAACCATAGTCAACCATCGTTAACCATCATTAACCAAAGTCAACCATAGTCAATGATACGGTTAACGATGTTTGGTTAATAATAGTAATAATAATGTTAACCAACTATGGCTGGTTATTTATAATAATAATATTATAAACCATCTTTGACTATGGTTGACCATGGTCAACCATAGTCAATCATGGTCAACCAAATTCAACCATAGTCAATCATGGTCAACGACAATCAACCAAGGACAACCATGGTCAACCAAAGTTAATGATAATTAATCATGGTCAATCATACTCAACAAAAGTCAACCATGGTCAACCATAGTCAACCATGATCAACAAAAGTAAACCATGATCAACCATAATCAACCATGGTCAATCAAAGTCAACCATGGTTAACCACTATATTTAATTATTATATTTTGTATTATTTAATTATTATTATTAAATTATTAACCATTATATTTATTATTATTTAATATTTTGTTTATTTATAATTATTATAATTTTTTATAATAATTATTATTATAATAATAAAAACTCAATAATCCTTCCCCGTGGGTAGAATGTCAACTAGCAACAACCACATTTTTAAATGTAGTTAATATTTGTCGATCAAACTTTTAAATTTGTGGCCATGGTTGACATACGTCGATCGACAAATATCATCCACATTTAAAAATGTGGTTGTTGCTAGTAATATTACATTTTTTTTCTTAATAGAATTTGAAGATGAAGATTTTGAACATCGCTAGTTAACCATTGGTGAATATATAATCTTAAATGTTAATATTGTCTTTTTGTAACTATTTGTGTTTCCTAGAGTTTCATAGCCAACCCTACAATAAGACTTTAAAAATTAAAAAAAATAACATTGTAAATAAATAAAACCAATAATAATATAAATAAATATTATAAATAAATAACAAATTTTAAAATATTAATATTATAAATAAATAACAAGTAGTAAAATATTTAATAACTAAATTTATAAACTATGTTAAAAGGTTACGACAAAAAAAAATATATGCAAACTCAAAAAAATAACAAATATTATTATCAATATCGGAGTGGGATTTTTAATGGAATTTATTTTGCAAAATCTTTATTTAACTTTGTTTTAATAATGATTTTGATGATAAAATGGATTTAACATTATCAAAAATGCAAACTCCCAAAATTTTAAAATTTACGAATTGTAATCAATATTTTTAATAATTTATGTCAGATTTTTTCAAAATATTACTGGAAAAATAAAAAATTTCAATTACATAACTTTTAAACTAAGCCGAAAGCCGAAAAATACATCTCACTTAAAAAAATAATTAATAAACATTCACCGTCAAGGTTGTCCAAAGGTCTCACTGGCCACTTTAAAAAAAGTTTCAAAAAGTAAACGTCCACCGAAGTGCCTCGCCCACTTCTTAAAAAAAGTTTCTAAAGACTTTTGAAATCCTCGCGAGTCGCGGAATATTTTTAGAAAGCACGACACCTGTAGGGAATATTTAATGCTAAAACTGAAAAAACGCAAAAAATGATAAAATGTGGGATTGAATCATCGTAACTTCCTTCTTAATGAGATTTTGCATTAACACGAAGACCAAAACAATGCCTTATCAATGCAAACATTATGGGTAAGTGGTTTGGGTATATGGCACTTGAGTTCCTTTGAACTATACTACATGAATGACCAATTCAAATTTACTCAGGTTATGATCATAAAAATTACTTTCGTCAATCATCGAATTACAATAAAACAAAAGTCACTTTCAAAACATTGAAAAATTATTAAAAAATAAAAATGAGGTCTTTTACCTAAATTGATGTAGAGATATCCACATTACCCTTTCTCCTTATTTGATTCATTTATTTTTAATCAATATTATACTAGCATATCCTCGAAGTGGGGAAATGAAACGCTGAATAGAGCTTCGATATGTTGTAAAATGAGAGAAAGTTGTGTGTATGTAGATAATACAATTTTATGTGTTGAAAGAAAGTCTAATGAATGTATTTGTGGAAGTAGGCAAGGGAGTGTTATCCTTCGGTTGTAGGAAATTATTTTTATACATATAATGAATTGATTACTAAGGCCAATACATTATATGGCCTTAGCAAAACATGGAAGCATCAAGAAACACATAATTTCTCCCATCAACAAAGTGAATCAACTTGGACTCAATATTTCCTCTTTTATATTAAGACAATTCCAACGAGGTTGAAAGCACACTTCTTCACGGCTAGGCCCACTACAACCTTGTCAGCACTAAATGTAAAGCGATAAATGAATGTTTTATATGAGAGTGTTATAATGGAAAAGTAGGGCATAAACATTAAATTGTCAAGAGTAAGACAGCAACAGGGCTATCCCTCCACTTCAACATCACTAATGCAAGGCTTGTGAAATGGACGGAAAGCCATGCCACCGCGAATCAGAGTGAGGCAATGGTGCTCTTGTAACAACCAACAGTTGGGATTTGGACAGATTTAAATAAGGATAATGAAGTTATGTACATTGTCATTGCCTATCGAAGTTCCAACATAAACAAATTAAACAAATTAAGTGGCTATGTTAATTTATGCTTAAAGAATTATACATATTATGTAGCATAAAATACCTAGCATAAATTATACAAATTATGCCAAGAAAGCAAAAGAATGTTACTTTTTGTCGAGAGATGGGTGCCAGCCAAAAATACACACCATCCATTATTTAGGAAGAATGGACATGAAGAGTGAGTAAACATTCAAATGAGTGAAAATGTTTTAAGTGAGTAAAATGTGTTTTTTTTTAACTCATCTTTTAAAATTTAGTTTTCACTATAACATTACATCAAAATGATCATTTATCAAATTAAACTATAACTTATCTTCTTTGAGGATTTCATGTGTACTTCAATAACTCTCATAAATTAGTGTATATAAAAAGTGCGCAACCATTCAATAGCTGACAATATTGATCTATTCCTCTAATGTCTTCAAAAACACCTGAATCTACGTTACCGAGAGGAATTGTTTCTTGTATAACCTGTGAAGAACACGATCAAATACATAGTATCAGTCATCCACTAATATTGCCTCTTTCGGAGATCTCGCCGAATTAAGAAATGAGATATTCAAACAGGGCTGGGGACCGAGATAGTTTGCTTGAAATCACTTTCTTTTTATTTGCCGATGTGTTTTCTAATTTCTGCATCTACAAACACAACCATCAAATCTCTTCCAAACAAACTTCATCTGAATAACTTTCCATATCTGCAAATTCAACACATGGACTTTTGGAGATACTCATATCAAGTCTTTTTGGCATGGTCCACCATGCCTAGTTCATTTAGGAGCACTGGAAAACACATTGGAATGAAATAGCGTGGTTGAACACTGGAATTAATGGACCAGCCAATGCCATAACACCTTAAGCACTAAGGCCACGCATGATGTATGCCTTGTTAATCCCTTCTAGACATGAACAATGTCATTACATCATCCAAATTATTGTTATGTACTTTCTATTTGTTGTCATGTCCTGACTACTGGGATGGATATAACAACTAAACTGATTCCATGGCATTAATGGTTCATTTAGAAAAAGAGGAGGAGGAGAAATAGAGGAATAGTGTGGTGCAAGAGTTGGATTCATGGAAGAAGGCTGTAATGACCCTAAAAATAAAAATTTTAATGAGGTCTTTACTCTCGTCATCCTAAGGTATAAATTGGTAAAACTCCTATTGTGTAACAACTGTAACAAGGTAACAAGGCTGACTATGAAAGGTTCTTCAATATATTTACAAATGTAATAGTGTAGACCATTATCTAGTGGTGATGAACATGAGTATACTAGTTTAAAATTTTCCTCACTATTTGTTTAGAGTTGTAAAGGTCCCTCTTATGATTATAATGTAGGATGAAATTTATACTATTCTCCATGAAGAGTGAACACTTAAATGTTAGAAGGGCCCCCTCGGGTTCCCCAGTCTTACTTAGCTCCTAGGAGCTAACACACTTTGTAACTATGCCTTTTAAATGCAGGTATGAGAAGGTTTTTAAAACTTAGACCAAGGATATACCTAAGGAAAAGCTATCGAGTTTCAGAGTCTTGTGTTTTGGGAGGTGTATGAAATATAACTTAAGTTGGACCCATAAAGATACTTTGGTTTAAGAGGCAATGAAGGTGGGCCTAAATCCCTAAACCCTTGCCATAATAGTTTTAAGGAAAGACTATGTAGAAATCGAGACCTGGCTGTCAAAGTAAATGTGATAGGACTTGGTAGCAGGCGCATTGAATCCTCCCATGTGAACCAGCAGGTGGTGGAATCCACGTAGCAGCATGGAGAAAAGTGCCTTCGATACAAAACCTTGTTTCACCCTTGGATTTGCATTGTTCACTGTTTGTGGTTTTGGGAGAGCACCATGGGGTTTTAATGCTGGTCTCGGTGCTCTGGTCATGCTACGAGCCTGAGTGTTACTCCAGTTGCAAAAGTTGTCCACTAAACATTTCAATAAGGTAATCACCCTTCTCTGCGTTTAAATTTCAGTCAATGCTTTTCTTGGTTGTAATAATGTAACAATTGGTGATAATAAAATGATGCGTTTTATGGTTGTGTGACAGGAGAGAACTCATCGCAGCAATTGGAGGACATTTACCTGGAAGTGGCGAATGTCTTGGTGTTGTCAACGTTGCTTTGGACCCTGGTAAGGCCTGGCGTCCCGGGGGACACCCTCGTTTGATAAATGCAGTGTTGTAACTTTAAAGGAAAATAAATGTAATTATTGAAAGCAGCTTGGGAGGCACAAGGAGTATCCCACGCTGAGCTGCTCATTCACCAGCGTTTAGTGATTTATGTTGATGGCTAAATGCCAGTTGGGGAAGAGTTGACTCTGAAACTTTCATAAATATTTACAGTTGTTAAGAAAATTAAACTTCGTTTGTAGCAGGTTTGATGTTAGGAAGGTTTTTGCTTCGTCTTGTTTCGCTTTTGTGAATATATGGACTGTGGGTAAGCATTTGACGCTATGGACCCCAGTGGCCTTAATCAGAATAGATTTATACTTTGTTTTTAAATGAGGCCTCTATTTTTTTTTTAAAGGAAAGAGACTCAAGGATGAATGTTGTTTCGTTTTTCAATTTACTCTATCCCTGAACATTGCTTTTGGAAAATTAACTTGGTTCCTATAGGTGAAGGAAAATCCTGCGTATGTTTTCTTCTTAAACTGTTTGATCTCTGTCTTAAATGCTTTCGATCTAAATCTCTGTCTACAGTCTCTTTTAAGCTTAGTCGTAGGTGGATATGAATGTAAAATTGAGTCGTGGCTTTGTTTCCTATAGTCTCGCTGAAGAACTCTACTTGTATAAAAGTAAGAGATAAATGATTCTCGGTTTCATCTTAGGGTTTTCTTAACTTGCATTTTATCTGGTTTTGAGAAAAGAGGCAAAAGTCGTCTGGCCCTAAATTAAAGGAAAGGGGTTTCTATACATGGTTCCCTGCAAGTCGATTTCTTGAGAATAGTGTATATCTCTTGCCATAGTTTTAAAATAATGGAGTTTTCTGTGTTTTGAAAGGAATTGAAAATGCATACTTTCAATTCTGAAAGTAGATTAAATGTTATTGTTTTCTTCATGAAGCATTTCAAGAAATGAGACCTAACTAGTGTAGAATCTATGACAGGTTTCAATACAATGTTTAATATTCATAAGATATACAATTAATACTTATTTGTAGATATCGGCAATGAATTATCAATTCATACACGGTTTCGATCCAGACTCTTTTCCAAAACTATAACAGTTCTATGATAAGATTAATCATACAAAGGAAAAATAACTATAATATAAATCGGAAAAGACAGAAAAGAAATAATAAAATACTTTCTAAGGAAATAACCCTAGTCCAATCTAGATTCATCAGTTAATAATAGGATAATAAAAAATGAAGAAATCATGCATTGCCATGGCTAATTAGTATTGGCAGAAAACAAATAAATTACGTCTCTAACGAGATAACCTTAGCCAGATCTAGGTTTGTCAGATATTAATAATGTTATATAAAAGAAAGGGAAAGAAGTCCTAAATTCTTATTGAACAACCTGCATTATTTTGCACAAGGTTAGCACAGTGATTTCAGATCTAATCTATAACAGGTTAACAAATAACAGATCCGCTTTTATCTAACATTTAATCTAGGGTTACAGAGATCTATCCGTCCAATTCCTAACCTGTATGCTAGCAACAATAGATCTGCATTTGTCTAAAGAAAAAGTTAATAAAAAAAAGGATATGATCTATCACATGTATTGGATCACTTGTCAAAATCAATGGATCTACATCTTATAGGTTCAGAAAATCATTCGTAACATACTATAAAGGAAGGCAGATGCATAAATAAGGAAAAACAACAGAACTTGAATTAAATACTTATCAGCAATTTTATTGCAGCCTAACTGACTGAGGAGCTTCCACTTTCCTCCCAACCATAGACCGCAATATGTATCCTGCACTGTTCCACCGGTCACCCCCGACACCCCCGAGCCAAGATGAGCATAACAAGTATATAGAAAGGCATAGGGTAGTTATCTATCTCTTTTACTACAGCAGAGCATCAACAAGGTTCGTTTATCAGCCTATTAGGTGTGAGTCCATGTGAATGACATTTCTCATGCAATGATAATACATTCCTCTCCAAACAGTCCATTATGTTGGACACACCAGGTTTCAGTACTCTGGTGTTGAGCGCTCAGACTCACGACTGGACCCTTTTCAGTGCACTTGGAAAACGTGCCCATGCAACGTTACCTTCTCTGCTATTAATACTTTTT
Organism: Larix kaempferi; assembly: GCA_027924585.1. Lineage (NCBI taxonomy): Eukaryota > Viridiplantae > Streptophyta > Pinopsida > Pinales > Pinaceae > Larix > Larix kaempferi. The sequence continues at coordinate 235,394 of BSBM01000137.1, forward strand.
TGGGGGGCAAGGTTGCTAGGTATTTTGGGTTTAAAGTCACTTAGTTATCTAACTCACACCTAGCAGATTCAATTTTCTTTATCTTTAATTAATATTCCTTTATTTTAATCCTCACAATTCATTTTAAATCTTAAATTATTTAATTTAGACTTTCACTCTCCTATCGGCTAGTTTCGACTTTAGTTGTAGGCTACTGACCTATCTAGATCCTTGCATGCTCAACTTCTCTTTGAGTGGTTGTCCTAGTCAGTTTGAAAGAATACAATAATAATAAGTCATTATTTAACATAATCATTAGTTCACTTGATGCTCCAAAGCCTCTAGCTCAACATCAGTCATTTAGCTTGAGTCGAAGTGCTCCAGAGCTTCTCAACTCAACACTCACTGAAGTACTAGTGTTTCCCGAGCCCCCTTGGCTCATGCATGTGTGATGCATAGTCAAATTTATTACAACATACATAAAATAATATTCAAACAATAAAGTAGTCTTTTCTCGGGATGTTACATCCCTCCCCGCTTAAAACAACACCATCCTAGTGATAGGGACTTGAACTGAAACCATGAAACAAGGAGGGGTAGGCCTCTTTCATTTTGGTCTCATTTTCCCAAGTAGCCTCTTCAGGCTTGAAATGTTTCCACTGCACCTTCAGCTAGACAATGGTTCACTTTCTAAGCGATATCTCTCTCTTGTCTAGTATGTGAAGTAGTTCTAGTACAAATTCCCCTTCGGGTTATACCTGTAACAAAGACCAATCAATCACATGTTTAGAATTGTAAACATATTTCTTAAGTAAGGATATATGGAAAATATTTTGCACTCTTATATGTGCAGGTAGAGCCAATTCATAGGCCACTGGTCCCCTCTTGGCCAATATTTCGAATGGCCCACAAAAACGCGGAGCTAATTTGCCGCATTTTCCCAAACTTAGAGAACTCATTTTTGCTTTGACTTTTAAGTATACATGCTCGCCAACTTGAAAGTCCTTGTATTGTCGTTTTCTATTCGCATAGGTTTTCTGCCTATCCTGTGCCTCTTTTAAATTATGTTGTACCTTTATAAATAGCTGCTCCAGGTCTTTTAAGAGGTCTGGTTCCAACATGAGTCAATCCACCGGGCTGTCCCAGGTAACTGGGGTTCTGTATTTCCTGCCATACAGTATTTCAAACGAGCTCATTTTAGCTGAAGCTTGAAAACCGTTATTCTAGGAAAAATCTGCAAGGTGTAAATACTCCTCCCATTTGTTGGGATTGTTCATGACATACATCCTGAGCATGTCCTCAAGGATTTGGTTGACCCGCTCTGTTTTTCCGTCTGTTTGCGGATGGTAAGCAGTGCTAAATTGTAGCTGCGTTTCTGAGCCAGAAAACAAGGCTCTCCAGAAATTACTTGTGAATTTTGTGTCCCTGTCGGAGATGATGGCCTTAGGTATGCCATGCAACATAAAATCTCTTTTAGAAATATATCTGCGATATTTACAGCTTTGTGAGTGGACTTAACCGAAATAAAATGTGCAGATTTAGACAACTTGTCTACCACCACCATGATTGAGTCGTTTTGTTTCTTTCTTTTTGGAAAACCTGTGATAAAGTCCATGTTGATTACTTCCCATTTCCACTCCGGAATGGGTAAAGGTTGCAGCAGCCCTAATGGATGCTGATGTTCAGCCTTTACCAATTGGCATTCTTAGCATTTGGTGATAATCAGTGCGATATCGGATTTTAATTTTTGGCCAAAAATAAAATTTCTTAACGACAGATATCATTTTCTAATATCCCGGATGTCCAGAATAAGGTTTCTGGTGGAATTCAATTAATATATCAAACCTGATATTTCCACTGTCGGGAACGTATAACTTGTCTTTTGACCAAAGTAGTCCTGTGTCGTAAATTTTGTAGTCTTTCTGTTGTACAAACAGTCTGTCTTCCTGTATTTTCTACACTATTTCAGTGTAAAAGTGATCATTTCTGCATGTTGTCCTGATTTTGTCAAATAGGTCAGAACTGGTTTGACTTACTGTTGCGTTGTGTAATAGGTGAACTTTGGAGCGCTTTAGTGCATCCGCAATCTTATTTTCCTTTCCCTTGATGTGTTTCAGCTCAAAGTTGTACTCACTTAGGAAATCCATCCATCTAGCTTGTCTGGCGTTTAAATGAGGTTGATCAAAAAGGTATTTCATGCTCATGTTGTTCATTTCAAGAAGGAATTGCTTTCCCATTAAATAGTGTCTCCACATTTTTAGTGCATGGATAATGGCAGCCAGTTCGAGGTCATGGATTGGATAGTTCTTTTCATGATCCTTCAGTTTTCATGACTCGTAACAAATTACGAAGTCATTTTGTAGAAGGACTCCCCCCATCCCTTCCTTACTTGCATCAGTGCAAACCACAAAGTCTCCATCTGGATCCGCGATCCTTAATATGGGCGCAGTTGTTAGTAATTGTTTAAGTGTCTGAAAACTCCCTTCACACTTGGTTGTCCATAAAAACTTGCTTTCCTTCCTTTGTAGGGAGGTCATAGGACAGGCTATTCTAGAAAAAATTTCAATGAATTTCCGATAATATCCAGCCAATCCTAAAAAGGATCTAATATCTGTGACGTTTGTGGGGGTCGGCCACTCCTTGATGGCTTTAATCTTTTCTGGATCTACAACTATCCCTTTTTCGGAGATAATATGTCAAAGGTATTGAATCTAATCTCTATAGAAATCATATTTGCTGAACTTGGCATAGAGATAATGTTCCCTTAAGATTTGCAAGACGGTTCTGAGGTGCTCCTGATGTTCTGCTTCATTCTTAGAGTAAATTAGTATGTCATCTATGAACACCAGTACGAACTTATCTAAGCACTTACTGGAAATATTGTTCATCATAGACATAAAATTTGCGGGTGCGTTTGTTAGCCCGAAGGGCATCACCACAAATTCATAGTGTCCATACCGTTTCCTAAAAGCAGTTTTGCTTATGTCTTCTTCTCAGATCCTTACCTGATGGTACCCGAAGCGCAAATCAATTTTGGAGAACACCCTTGCTCCCCCAACCTAGTCGAATAAATCATCTATCCTGGGAAGAGGGTATCTATTTTTAACCGTCAGTTTATTCAGTTATCTATAATCAATGCACATCCGCAAGGTTCCATCCTTCTTCTTGATGAAGAGGATGGGTGCTCCCCATGGGGACACACTCGAACGAATGTAACCCTTGTTTATCAGCTCTTGTAGTTGAAGTTTTAGATCTACTAATTCAGGAGTACTCATATGGTATGGTGCTTTTGAGACAGGCACTGATCCTGGCAATAATTCTATTGAAAAGTCCAAATCCCTCTTCGATGGCAACCCAAGAATGTCATCTGGAAATACATATCGAAATTCTGCTAGCTCAGGGAAATTTTCAATTTGAAGCTCGTTTTCTGTCTCAAGGTTATGAATATTGACAGCGTACAACTTATAGCCCTTCCATGCACATTTCCTTACCTGCAAGGCTGAAATCTGTCGAATAAGAACCTTCCTGGGTATACCTTGTACTTTACTTTGGTTTCCATGTTGATCTGTGCATGTAAAACTTTTGTTTAGACAATCCATCATAACCTGATGCTGCTCTAGCCAATCCATACCTATCAGCAAGTCATAGGCTCCTAAGGGCAGAACATTTAGGTCTACTTCAGTTTGTAAGCCATTCATATCCAGCCAGCAGCTTTTAACCAGCTCAGTTATCTTCCTTTTGGTACCAATGGCTAACTGGACTAGCCAGGGTTTGATATGTTTCACTTTGTTTAAATTACAAGTTTCGAAAATTTTAGGAGAAACATAACTTCGGCAAGCTCCCGGATCAATTAAAATAGATACAGGTGTATTCGAAATCTTACCTTCGATTTCGACCATGGTGGATTGGTAATCTCCCTATTTGCCTTCCAAGGCAGCGCATATCCGAGGTGTTCTTTCCGGGTCTTCTATAGTTGACTCTTCTTGTAGGTTGTTGAGGACCTTAACATTTTTATTATTTGGGCAGTCTCGGTAGTAATGGGGTCCTTGACACCCCAGCATCTACCGGGTATAGGAGCTGGCCTAAGCCCTCTGTCAAAAGTGGGTTTGTTAACAGTTCGCTCCAATTTGTTGGGCTGCGTTACATTCTTTGGGAAAGTTCTGTTTGGCGGAAAACTGTTGTTTTTCTTTCTGTATGGAGGGGGTCTAAACCCTTTATTTCAGGTGTCAAAAGTTGGTCTTAGCTTATCCTTCTTTTTATTCATAATATCAATTTAGTGTTGATTATGTTCATAACAGAGTCGGGCCTTATGCAAGGCCATCTCTAGGGTCTTAGGTGCATCGAACTCGATTTTGTTTCTGTAGTAAGTTGGGAGGCATCCTAGAAACTGCTGGAGTTTTACCTTCTCATCTTTCACGTAGGGTACGTAGTGTAATAGTTCTAAGAATTTGTTAATGAGTGCATCCATAGTGAGAGAGTTTAATTGCAACTCATGAAACTCTTTAATATTTCTGTCGAAGAATCTCTCTGACATGTACTTTTCTTGAAAAAGTGTCCTAAAGTCCTTCCACCCAACTTCCGCTCTTTTTATATCCTTGGTGTGTTTTAAATCTTGCCACCACTTGGAAGCCTTACCATTTAGGTTGTAAATGGCCAGATGGGCCTTCATACGGCTGGTATACTGATATACTTGGAAATACTTATTCATCCCTAGCAGCCACTCTTCGACCTTTTCTCCTGAATCATGGTCTCCTTCAAAGGTTGGGGCCTTAATCTTCTTGAATTATCCTTAAAGGTTGTCCCCTTTGTACTTTTTCTTACGAGGAGAGGGGACATAGGAATCAGAAGAATATTCAGAGTCAAACTCAGGGGAGCTAGAAGAATCCGACTGCTCGGTTGATTCCTCAATTTTCCTAAAGTCTGGACTACAGCTTCTCTTCCTGTGGTGATGTTTACGTACTTTCCTAGTTGCTGAATGGGTGGTCTTTGTATGATTTTTCCTCCCAGTTAACTTCTGCAATAATACCTCATTAACCTCATGTTGCTCTCTTCTCTCATTGAGATTATCGTTTTTGAAACTGCGGAATTCAGCCTACAGGCTCTGCACTGTCTTTAGAAACTCAGAGGTTTTGACAGCCCCATCACTGTCATTTAGTTCTACTACTATTTCCTGTTCTCTGGGGATCGAATTCATGTTACCGTGTTGATTGTCCTCCCTTTCAGCATTCATAATGTTTGTTGTTTCCTGAACAGTGCTCCAATGTGTAGCAAACAAGGCTTAGTTATTTTTGCAGTAGTAGGCTCATAGCCCTCAAGTTTCTGAACTGGAGCTCTGATACCACTTGTAATGACCCTAAAAATAAAAAATAAATAAAAAAATTTAATGAGGTCTTTAGTCTTGTCATCCTAAGGTATAAATTGGTAAAACTCCTATTGTGTAACAATTGTAACAAGGTAACAAGGCTGACTATGAAAGGTTCTTCAATATCTTTACAAATGTAATAGTGTAGATCATTATCTAGTGGTGATGAACATGAGTATACTAGTTTAAAATTTTCCTCACAATTTGTTTAGAGTTGTAAAGGTCCCTCTTATGATTATAATGTAGGACAAAATTTATACTATTCTCCATGAAGAGTGAACACTTAAATGTTAGAAGGGCCCCCTCGGGTTCCCCGGTCTTACTTAACTCCTAGGAGCTAACACACTTTGTAACTATGCCTTTTAAATGCAGGTATGAGAAGGTTGTTAAAACTTAGGCCAAGGATATCCCTAAGGCAAAGCTATGGAGTTTCAAGGTCTTGTTTTTCGGGAGGTATATGAAATATAACATAAGTTATACCCTTAAAGATATTTTGGTTTAAGAGGCAACGAAGGTGGGCCTAAATCCCTAAACACTTGCCATAATAGTTTTAAGGGAAGACAATGCAGAAATCAAGACCTGGCTGTCAAAGTAAATGTGATACGACTTGGTAGCAAGCGCATTGAATCCTCCCATGTGAACCAGCAGGTGGTGGAGCCACGTAGCAGCATGAAGAAAAGTGCCTTCGATACAAACCCTCGTTTCACCATTGGCTTTGCATTGTTCACTAGTTGTGGTTTTGGAAGAGCACCATGGGGTTTTAACTCTGGTCTCAGCGCTCTGGTCATGCTACGAGCCTGAACGTTACTCCAGTTGAAGAAGTTGTCCACTAAATGTTTCAATAAAGTAATCACCCTTCTCTGCATTTAAATTTCAGTCAATTCTTTTCTTGGTTGTAATAATGTAACAATTGGTGATAATAAAATACTGCGTTTTATGGTTGTGTGACAGGAGAGAACTCGTCGCAGCAATTGGAGGACATTTACCTGGAAGTGGCAAATGTCTTGGTGTTTTCAACGTTGCTTTGGACCCTGGTAAGGCCTGGGGTCCTGGGGCACACCCTCGTTTGATAAATGTAGTGTTGTAACTTTAAAAGGAAAAGAAATGTAATTATTGAAAGCGGCTTGGTAGGCACAAGGAGTAGCCCACGCTGAGTTGCTCATTCGTCAGCGTTTAATGATTTCCATTGATGGCTAAATGCCAGTTGGGGAAGAGTTGACCCTGAAAATTTCATAAATATTTCCAGTTGTTAAGAAAATTAAAGTTCGTTTGTAGCAGTTTTGATGTTAGGAAGGTTTTTGCGTCATCTTGTTTTGCTTTTGTGAATATATGGAATGTGGGTAAGCATTTGATGCTATGGACCCAAGTGGCCTTAATCAGAATAGATTTATACTTCATTTTTAAATGAGGCTTCTGATTTTTTTTTAAAAGGAAAAAGACTTAAGGATGAATGCTGTTTGGTTTTCAGTTTGCTCTATCCCTGAACATTGCTTTTGGAAAATTAACTTGGTTCCTATAGGTGAAGGAAAATCCTGCATATGTTTTCTTCTTAAACTATTTGATCTCTGTCTTAAATGCTTTCGGTCTAAATCTCTATCTACAGTCTCTTTTGAGCTTAGTCGAAGGTGGACATGAATGTAAAAATGAGTCGTGGCTTTGCTTCCTATAGTCTCGCTGAAGAACTCTACTTGTATAAAAGTAAGAGATAAATTATTCTCGGTTTCGTCTTAGGGTTTTCTTGACTTGCATTTTATCTGGTTTTGAGAAAAGAGGCAAAAGTGGTGTGGCCCTAAATTAAAGGAAAGGGGTTTCTATACATGGTTCCCTGCAAGTCAATTTCTTGAGAATAGTGTATAGCCCTTGCCATAGTTTTAAAATAATGGAGTTTTATGTGTTTTGAAAGGAATTGAAAATGCATACTTTTAATTCTGAAAGCAGATTAAATGTTTTTGTTTTCTTTGTGAAGCATTTCAAGAAATGAGACCTAACTAGAGTGGAATCTATGACAAGTTTTAATATAATGTTTAATATTCATAAGATATACAATTAATACTTATTTGTAGATATCCACAATGAATTATTAATTCATGCATGGTTTCGTTCCAAACTCTTTTCCAAAACTAGAACAGTTCTATGATAAGATTAATTACATGAAGGAAAAATAACTATAATATAAATCGGAAAAGACAGAAAAGAAATAATAAAATACTTTCTAAGGAAAACCCTAGTCCAATCTAGATTCGTCGGTTAATAATAGGATAATCAAAAAGGAAGAAATCCTTCATTGCCATGGCTAATTAGTGTTGGAAGGAAACAAATAAATTACATCTCTAACGAGATAACCTTAGCCAGACCTAGGTTTGTCAGGTATTAATAATGTTATATAAAAGAAAGGGAAAGAATTCCTACGTTCTTGTTGCACAACCTGCATTATTTTGCACAAGGTTAGCACAGTGATTTCAGATCTAATCTATAATAAGTTAACAAATCACAAATCCGCAATTATCTAACATTTAATCTAGGGTTATTGAGATCTATCCATCCAATTCCTAACCTGTATGGTAGCGACAATAGATCTGCATTTGTCTAAAGAAAAAGTTAATAAAAAAAGGATCTGATCTATCACATGTATTGGATCACTTGTTAAAATCAACGGATCTACATCTTATAGTTCCAGAAAATCATTCGTAACATACTATAAAGGAAGGCAGATGCATAAATAAGGGAAAACAACATAAATTGAATTAAATACTTATCAGTAATTTTATTGCAGCCTAACTGACTGAGGAGCTTCCACTTTCCTCCCAACCGTAGATGGAAATCCGTATCTTGGACTGTTCCATCGGTCACCCCCGAGCCAAGCTGAGCATAACAAGTATCTAGAAAGGCCTAGGGTAGTTATCTATCTCTTTTACTACAACAGAGAGTCCACAAGGTTCATTTATCAGCCTATTAGGTGTGAGTCCATCTGAAAGACATTTCTCATGCAATGATAATATAGTCCTCTCCGGAAATTCCCTTATGTTGGACACACCAGGTTTCAGTACTCTGGTGTTGAGCGCTCAGACTCACAACTGGACCCTTTTCAGTGCACTTGGAAAACGTGCCCATGCAACGTTACCTTCTCTGCTATTAATACTTTTTTGGGGGGCAAGGTTGCTAGGTATTTTGGGTTTAAAGTCACTTAGTTATCTAACTCACACCTAGTAGATTCAATTTTCTTTATCTTTAATTAATATTCCTTTATTTTAATCCTCACAATTCATTTTAAATCTTAAATTATTTAATTTAGACTTTCACTCTCCTATCGGCTAGTTTCGACTTTAGTTGTAGGCTACTGACCTATCTAGATCCTTGCATGCTCAGCTTCTCTTTGAGTGGTTGTCCTAGTCAGTTTGAAAGAATACAATAATAATAAGTCATTGTTTAACATAATCATTAGTTCACTTGATGCTCCAAAGCCTCTAGCTCAACATCAGTCATTTAGCTTGAGTCGAAGTGCTCCAGAGCTTCTCAACTCAACACTCACTGAAGTACTAGTGTTTCCCGAGCCCCCCTTGGCTCATGCATGTGTGATGCATAGTCAAATTTATTACAACATACATAAAATAATATTCAAACAATAAAGTAGTCTTTTCTCGGGATGTTACATCCCTCCCCGCTTCAAACAACACCATCCTAGTGATAGGGACTTGAACTGAAACCATGAAACAAGGAGGGGTAGGCCTCTTTCATTTTGGTCTCGTTCTCCCAAGTAGCCTCTTCAGGCTCGAAATGTTTCCACTGCACCTTCAGCTAGACAATGGTTCGCTTTCTGAGCGATACCTCTCTCTTGTCTAGTATGTGAAGTAGTTCCGGTACAAATTCCCCTTCGGGTTCTACCTGTAACAAAGACCAATCAATCACATGTTTAGAATCGTAAACATATTTCTTAAGTAAGGATATATGGAAAACATTATGCACTCTTATATGTGCAAGTAGAGCCAATTCACAGGCCACTGGTCCCCTCTTAGCCAATATTTCGAATGGCCCACAAAAACGCGGAGCTAATTTGTCGCATTTTCCCAAACTTAGAGAACTCATTTTCGCTTTGACTTTTAAGTATACATGCTTGCCAACTTGAAAGCCCTTGTATTGTCGTTTTCTGTCCGCATAGGTCTTCTGCCTATCCTGTGCCTCTTTTAAATTCTGTTGTACCTTTATAACTAGCTGCTCCATGTCTTTTAAGAGGTCTAGTTCCAACATGATTCGATCCACCGGGCTATCCCAGGTGACTGGGGTTCAGTATTTCCTGCCATACAATATTTCAAACGGGCTCATTTTAGCTGAAGCCTGAAAACCGTTATTCTAGGAAAACTCTGCAAGGTGTAAATACTCCTCCCATTTGTTGGGATTTTTCATGACATACATCCTGAGCATGTCCTCAAGGATTTGGTTGACCCGCTCAGTTTTTCCGTCTGTTTGAGGATGGTAAGCAGTGCTAAATTGTAGCTTCATTTCTGAGCCAGAAAACAAGGCTCTCCAGAAATTACTTGTGAATTTTGTGTCCCTGTCGAAGATGATGGCCTTAGGTATGCCATGCAGCATAAAATCTCTTTTAGAAATATATCTGCGATATTTACAGCTTTGTGAGTGGACTTAACCGAAATAAAATGCACAGATTTAGACAACTTGTCTACCACCACCATGATTGAGTCGTTTTGTTTCTTGATTTTTGGCAAACCTGTGATAACGTCCATGTTGATTACTTCCCATTTCCACTCCGGAATGGGTAAAGGTTGCAGCAGCCCTGATGGATGCTGATGTTCAGCCTTTACCAATTGGCATTCTTGGCATTTAGTGATAATCAATGCGATATCGGATTTTAATTTTTGGCCAAAAATAAAATTTCTTAACGACAGATATCATTTTCTGACATCCTGGATGTCCAGAATAAGGTTTCTGGTGGAATTCAATTAATATATCAACCTTGATATTTCCACTGTCGGGAACGTATAACTTGTCTTTTGACCAAAGTAGTCCTGTGTCGTCAATTTTGTAGTCTCTCTGTTGTACAAACAATCTGTCTTCCTGTATTTTCTACACTATTTCAGTGTAAAAGTGATCATTTCTGCATGATGTCCTGATTTTTTCAAACAGGTCAGAACTGGTTTGACTTACTGTTGTGTTGTGTAATAGGTGAACTTTGCAGCGCCTTAGTGCATCCGCAATCTTATTTTCCTTTCCCTTGATGTGTTTCAGCTCAAATTTATACTCACTTAGGAAATCCAGCCATCTAGCTTGTCTGGCGTTTAAATCAGGTTGATCAAAAAGGTATTTCAAGCTCATGTTATCTATTTTAAGAAGGAATTTATTTCCCATTAAATAGTGTCTCCACATTTTTAGTGCGTGGATAATGGCAGCCAGTTCAAGTTCATGGGTTGGATAGTTCTTTTGATGATCCTTCAGTTTCCGTGACTCATAACAAATTACGAAGTCATTTTGTAGAAGGAATCCCCCTAGCCCTTCCTTACTTGCATCAGTGCAAACCACAAAGTCTCCATCTGGATCCGCGATCCTTAATATGGGAACAGTTGTTAGTAACTGTTTCAGCTTCTGAAAACTCTCTTCACACTTGGTTGTCCATAAAAAAATGCTTTCCTTCCTTTGTATGGAGGTCATAGGACAGGCTAATCTAGAAACAATTTCAATAAATTTTCAATAATATCCAGCCAGTCCTAAAAAGGATCTAATATCTGTGACATTTGCGGGGGTCGTCCACTCCTTGATGGATTTAATCTTCTTTGGATCTACAGCTATCCCTTTTTCAGAGATAATATGTCAAAGGTATTGAATCTGATCTCTATGGAAATCACATTTGCTAAACTTGGCATAGAGCTGATGTTCCCTTAAGATTTGCAAGACGGTTCTGAGGTTCTCCTGATGTTCTGATTCATTCTTAGAGTAAATTAGTATGTCATCTATGAACACCAGTACGAACTTATCTAAGTACTTACTAAAAATACTGTTCATCCTACAGATAAAATTTGCGGGTGTGTTTGTTAGCCTGAAGGGCATCACCACAAATTCATAGTGTTCGTACCGTGTCCTAAAAGCAGTTTTGCTTATGTCTTCTTCTCAGATCCTTACCTGATGGTACCCAGAGCGCAAATAAATTTTGTAGAACACCCTTTCTCCCCCAACCTGGTCGAACAAATCATCTATCCTCGGAAGAGGGTATCTATTTTTAACCATCATTTTGTTCATTTGTCTATAATCAATGCACATCCGCAAGGTTCCATCCTTCTTCTTGACGAAGAGGATGGGTGCTCCCCACGGGGATACACTCGGACGAATGTAACCCTTGTCTATCAACTCTTGTAGTTGAAGTTTCAGCTCTACTAATTCGGGAGTACTTATACGGTATGGTGCTTTTGAGACGGGCACTGATCCTGGAAATAATTCTATTTAAAAGTCCAAATCCCTCTTGGGTGGCAACCTGGGAATCTCATCTGGAAATATATCTCAAAATTCTACTAGCTCAGTGAAATTTTCAATTTGAAGCTCATTTTCTGTCTCAAGGTTATGAATATTGACAACATACAACTTACAGCCCTTTCGTGCACATTTCTTTACCTGCAAGGCTGAGATCTGTTGAATAAGAACCTTCCTGGGTATACCTTGTACTTTAGATTGGTTTCCATGTGGATCTATGCATGTAAAACTTTTGTTTAGACAGTCCAGCATGACCTGATGCTTCTCTAGCCAATCCATTCCTATCAGCAGGTCATAGGATCATAAGGGCAGAATATTTAGGTCTGCTTCAGTTTGTAAGCCATTCATATCCAGCTAGCAGCTTTTAACCAGCTCAGTTATCTTCCTTTTGGTACTAGTGGCTAACTGGACTAGCCAGGGTTTGATATGTTTCACTTTGTTTAAATTACAAGTTTCGACAATTTTAGGAGAAACATAACTTCGGCAAGCTCCCGGATCAATTAAAATAGATACATGTGTATTCGAAATCTTACCTTCAATTTTGCCATGGTGGATTGGTAATATGCATGCCTGCCTTCCAAGGCAGAGCATATCTGAGGTGTTCTTTCCAGGTCTTCTATAGTTTACTCTTCTTGTAGGTTGTTGAGGACCTCAACATTTTTATTGTTGGGAAGTCTCGGTAGTAATGTGGTCCTTGACACCCCCAACATCTACCGGGTATAGGAGTTGGCCTAATCCCTCTTTCAAAAGTGGGTTTGTTAACAGTGTTGATGTATATGTAACTTCAGAATGTATTTCACATATATGTATATTGTATTCCTATAGAGATGTTATTATTCCTCTATACGAAAGTGTAGTCATTTATATTGTAAGTGTCGTAACTTATACTTGATGGGTTATTAGACCACCTTGTTGGGGTCGGCCCTGTATAAGTCATGTGGGTCGAAGGGTTATTAGACAACCCTATTGGGGGTCGGCCATGTGGGTCAAAGGGTTATTAGACCACCCTATTGGGTGTCGGCTCAGTCATCATTATGTTAAGTGGTTAAGTTGAAGCCGACCTAATTGAGTAAAGGTCAAGTCAAGTTAGTGTATAAATAGAGAGTGTGTCTCTCTCATTTTACACATTCTATTCTCTCACTCACACTTAGGAGAGTGGCGCACTTATGGAGAAGGAGGCTCTGCTGCTAGGAAAAGACTATCTCTTGTATTCTGGTTGTATCATTGCTCTATCTATCTCTGAGGAAGTTATTGGTGTTTTTCACCTTGATGGTTTTCCCCAAGTAAACTTTGTGTCTCTTGTGTGCTTGCATTATTGTGTCCATGATTGATATGCTGTAGATTTGCTGTTAATTTTGTTCTCTCAGTTAAGATCATAGATTAGATTGAAGTAAATTCTGAAAATTTAACATGGTATCAGAGCTAGCTTGAAAGAAGGCATGATATGGCATGTATGACACTTGTTGCACTTACGATGCTAGGGCTTGATATAGCAAAAACCAGTCATCGTAGCACTTTCGCTATAAATCCGTTTTGGCGAAGTTTTCAGATCTGAAACTTTTACAAGTCGAATATCAGATCCCCATGTACCTTGTGTCCAAAGGAAAACCTCTAATTCGTTGTACTTTGTGATTTATGATCTGTACAATATAGGGTTTCTGCCTCCTCCAGATCTGAGTCAAAATTAGGTGACCTTGGGAAAAAGGTCATAACTTGGGCTAGGAAGCTCCAAATCAAATTTTGTAAAAAGTGACAGGTATTAAATAGACTGCACTATCTCAAGAAAAGTTTTCAGAGGTCGAAGAGTGACAAGTGGAACGCCGTACAAGTTCACTCTTCTGTATTATCCCATAAACAGGTCACGTTGCGACACTTAGCATAACTCTCTCTCACAAAATCCAATTGATGTCAGACCTATTGGGATGGAAAGATAACAGGTCAGGTTATCTCAGAAAAAAATTTCAAAGGCCTAAGTTGAAACAATGACACGTGGCACTCCGTACAATTTTGCTCTCCTGTATTATCCCATAAACAGGTCACGTTGCGACACTTGGCATAACTCTCTCTCAGAGAATCCAATTGAGGTCAGACCTGTCGGGATGAAAAGATAATAGGTTGGGTTATCTCAAAAAAGAATTTCAGACCCTGTGGATCAAAAAGTTCAGAGTTACACCAAAAAAAATCAGGTACATATTTATGTCAAAACATAATTATTTTTTAGTACCTTCATTCATGGCTTCCGGAATTTAGGGCTTCGAAGAAAGTTGGAATTTTTGTAATCAGAGACCACGGCTGGATGCTACTCATCAAAATAGAAAATTAGAGACCAAGATCATATTTTTTGGTTGGGTAGAAAGCCAGGCTTGATCAAACCCCAGTTCGGGACTTTGATCGGAAAGATGGAAAATTAGGGCTTCTGCAAAAATTGGAATTTTGGAAATCTGTGACCACGGCTGGAAGCTCCTCAGAAAAATCGAAGCTTAGAGTTTTGAATCAAATATTTTGGTTGGGTGAAGCTCTGGGAAACTCAAACCCTAATTCAGGGTCCTCCCGAGTGAATCCAGAAATCTAAAAGGCAATTTTGAGGGGTGAAACTTTGCAGTTTTCAAATTCTGAATATACCAACTTGATCAGCTCATCAAGGTGCATATTTCTATCCTTTCGGAAGTTTGAAATTCAAAGTTTAACCCTAATCCAGCTTCAGGTCCAGTTTTTGCAAATCAATTGGATTGGGTTGATCCTAGAAGAAGATGGATTGGTCACCTGCATAAGTGAAGAAGTTCCTGTCTCAGAGGGAGATGAGGCTAAGGCCTTCCATAAGAAGATTACAAGCATTCTTGATAGGTATGGCTTACAGGTATGTTTCATGGTTAAGTTTATCATATGTTTGTCTTCATATCATTACAGTACAATCTTGATTAATTACTGGACTTGTCGTATCACCTTAATAGAAGATATTCATTGATTAAGGTTTTGACACTTATGATTGTACTAATGCATTGTGATGTTGTATGAGGTTTATGTTGTTTTCCAACACAAAAGGTACACCAAGAAAGTCAAATCATGTTCTACTTCAAGAACATATGCTCATGGTGACATGAAGACAAAGATTCATCCATTATCATGGATCACATAGAAGATCTACTTACGAGGTATGTATAACTTGGTTCTACAATGTTTAACTTATGAGACATGCAGGTTACTAGCACAAGTTACTGAAGAGAACCAGAAGACACTATGCAGGTATGTTAGACATAACTAGCTAGCATGCTAATCCGAGTATGTTTTTCCTATATCAAGCTAGAATCCTACCTTGTGTTAGGATCTTATACTGTTGTGTTGTTGATAATGATTATTCATGAAGTCATAGGTTTGAATAATCATGGTTGTATGCATATTATGTTTCTTACCATAATTGATGATATGACTAACCAAAAGAATCATGAAGGTATAGGTTTGAATAATCACGGGTTTTATGCATATTATATCTCTTATCTTGATTGATGATTCAACTAACCAGAAGTGTCCTATGATCAAATAAGAATATGTATGAGTAAAAGAAGACTTCCCTGAAACCTTGAATACTAATGTTTATTATCTGTGAATGATCATGAATATACATGTTTAAGATTATTGTGTTTTGATAGTATTAAGATTATACTAATAAATGTATGATTATGTATGAGACCTCAAGGATAACACAATGATGATACTAATAAGCATGCATAGTGATTAAGGATGGATGTAAGTTCAAGGACAGGTAATCTAGGAAGCAAAGATCAAGAGGGAGCACACTCTAGTTGTTCCTGCAAGAAAGCAAAGGAGCACACTTCAGTAGTTTCTGCAAGGATGCAGATATTCAGAGGGAGTTGACCACTTCTCACAATCCACATAAGAATGGAGTTGCATAAAAGAAGCAAAGACTAAGAGGGAGTCAACCCAACAAACAAACAAGGATAAGTATTTGAATTGTCATTACTTGCATATTTTATTGTTTAAGTAATATTGTTCAATAATGTATATACTGATGTTCCTAGAATTAGGTTGTGTATTATGCATATTAGAATAGTTGCATTGATGAACAGTATACTACTAATATGCATGGGTAAGTGGACTATGGCACTGTACAACATTCCATTGCTACTTATCTAGAATGAAACCTCTTTGCTGACATGTTGGGAGTTGTGCACACTCTTAACAATGTTTTGGTAGAGATTGGAAGGCATCTAGAAAGTTACGGGATATGGATAAATGTTGTATTGAAGCATTGGCTAAGATAATTGCATGACTGTATGACATATTTCTTTATGTGTAAGAATTTGTTCTGAAAACTATGAGATGTTTTCTAATCATGCAATTTAACTTGTTGTGTAGGAAAGATCGTATGCCATCACCTACAAAAGAAGAACTACAACATTTGTTCAGCAACAAAATTATATATTGAAGATATTGAAGTTCCTAGGATATGGGAAGAACACCATGATCCGTCGATCATGAAGAATGATGTTTGGGATGTAGTCCCAAGACCTGAAGGGAAGTTTGTTATGATTTCCATATGGATCTATAAGATCAAGCATGCTGCAGATGGCAGCATAGAGAAATATAAAAGTGATGAAATAGAAGATACACCAGATGGATTTCAAGACAACTTTCTTGAATGGTGTAGTTGAAGAAGAAGTGTATGAGGAGAAGCCACTTGGTTCTGAGACACATGACATGGAGTCATATATGTGCAGAACTTGGGTATGATGCACCACTTTCTAGGTATGGAGGTGTGGCAGAGTGCAGATGGAATCTTCCTTGGACAAGGGAAGTATGCAGTAGAGATCCTGAAGAGGTTCGAGATGATGGACTATGAGGCTATGGCATCGAACCTGAAGCTTCTATGTGATGCTTCATCTGAACCAATTGATGTCACTATGTATCGTCAGATGATTGGGTCCTTGATGTACCTGACGAACATGAGACCAGATATTTGCTTTGCGGTGAACACATTGAGCCAGTTCCTGGTAGATCCGAGGAGTGTTCACCTGGTTGTTGTAAAGCATATTCTGAGGTACTTGAAAGGTACAGTGGATTATGGGCTCAAGTATGAAGCGAATCAAAAGTTTAACCTACAGGGTTATGTTGATTCAGATTGGGAAGGCAATGCTACAGATAGGAAGAGCACATCTGAGTGTTGCTTCAGTATGGGATCAGGTGTGATCTCTTGGTTCAGTAGGAAACAGTCCTGCATAGCACTGAGTACAACTGAGGCAGAGTATGTTGCAGCCTGTTCAGCTAGTTGTGAGGCAGTATGGCTACGGAAGCTACTGTCTGAGTTATTTGATCTCCCGTTGGATGCTACTGGTATCTTTTGTGATAACCAGAGTTGTGTGAAGCTGTCCGAGAACCCAGTGTTTCATGACAAGTCAAAACACATAGAGATCAAATATCACTATATCAAGGATATGGTGCAGAGAGGAGCTGTGAAGCTCCTGTACATTGCAACGGACGAGCAGATTGCAGATGTGCTGACGAAGCCACTAGCCAAGGTCAAGTTCGAGTACTTCAGGGAGAGGCTTGGTGTTCTTCAGATTGATGACACTTCGAGAAAGAAGTGATGGACACATTTGCAGAATCCATTCCAAGCATCTTGGAAGGAGGATCATTCACATGGCTGTGGATGTAAGCGCTGGATGATGAGCATCAGGATGATGCTCCAGTTATTGCTCTATATACGCATCATGTTGGATGCTGGATATGATCAGTTGGATCATTTATATATGTACGCATCATTTTGGATGTTGGATATGATCAGTTGGATCATTTATATGTATATGTATGTACACATCATGTTGGATGCTGGATATGATCGGTTGGATAATTTGTATGTATTTTGTATATGCATCATGTTGGATGCTTGGACCATGTATCTGTATATGTATCAGGTGGATACATTGTATGATCAGGTGGATCATGTATGGTGATATGTATCATGTATTTGTATTTGTATTAGGTGGATACACTGTATGATCAGGTGGATCATGTATGATGATATGTATCAGGTAGATACTTGGTATGCATCAGGTAGATGCATTGTATGATCAGGTGGATCATGTATGGTGATATGTATCATGTATTTGTATTTGTATCAAGTGGATACACTATATGATCAGGTGGATCATGTATGATGATATCTATCAGGTAGATACTTGGTATGCATCAGGTAGATACTTGGTATGCATCAGGTAGATGCATTGTATGATCAGGATGATCATGGATGACGAGCTTCAGGATGTTGCTCCATATGACATGCAACAGGATGTTGCAGTGATGACGATCAGGATGATCATGTGTACATCAGGATGATGTATGGTGAGTATCAGGTTAATACTCTGTGGTCGTGGAACAATTTGTGAAGATAAGCATGCAATTTGTGCCCTGGGAGATTTGCAGATAGTCTTTCGAGGTTTTTCCTATGGCATGTAATTTGTACCCTGGGATATCTGGAAAATGCTCTTTCGAGGTTTGGATTGGGAGGACATATAATTTGTGCCCTGGGAGATCCGATAAGTTGAGTTGTGTGCTCGTAATCAGTCCTTGGATACTCTTTCGAGGTTTTGCCATGACCACATGTAATTTGTGCCCTGGGAGATCCGATAGGTTGAGCCTTGTGCTCGTAATCAGTCCTGGGATGCTCTTTCGAGGTTTTGTGGTGACCACATGTAATTTGTGCCTTGGAAGATCCGATAGGTTGAGCCTTGTGCTTATAATCAATCATGGGATTCTCTTTCAAGGTTTTGTGGTGGGGTCACATGTAATAAGTCCTGGAGATCTGGACAGGATGAAAAAGGCCTCAGATGCTCTTTAGGGTTCTTGCTAGTCAAGAGACTCTTTTAAGGTTTTGTGATGCACGTAATAAGTCCTGAGGATTCCACAGTATGGACAGTGATGAAGAAGACCTGCAAGTGGTGGTCCTACATCCAGTATGAAAAAGGATTGGCTCTGTAGAACTTCCTATGACGAGTAGATTCAGAGATTGATTGAGATAGCAGCAACAGTGACGATGATCCAGAGAAGATGACTTGTGCTAGAAGACCTGTGTCGATAAATACCTTCCTATTTAAGAGGGAGTGTTGATGTTTATGTAACTTCAGAATGTATTTCACATATATGTATATTGTATTCCTATAGAGATGTTATTATTCCTCTATATGGAAGTGTCGTCATTTATATTGTAAGTGTTGTAACTTATGCTTGATGGGTTATTAGACCACCTTGTTGGGGTCGGCCCTGTATAAGTCATGTGGGTCAAAGGGTTATTAGACCACCCTATTGGGGGTCGGCCATGTGGGTCAAAGGGTTATTAGACCACCCTATTGGGTGTCGGCCCAGTCAGCATTTTGTTAAGTGGTTAAGTTGAGGCCGACCTAGTTGAGTAAAGGTCAAGTCAAGTTAGTGTATAAATAGAGAGTGTGTCTCTCTCATTTTACACATTCTATTCTCTCACTCACACTTGGGAGAGTGGCGCACTTGTGGAGGAGGAGGCTCTGCTGCTAGGAGAAGACTATCTCTTGTATTCTGGTTGTATCATTGCTCTATCTATCTCCGAGGAAGTTATTGGGGTTTTTCACCTTTATGGTTTTCCCCAAGTAAACTCTGTGTCTCTTGTGTGCTTGCATTATTGTGTCCATGATTGATATGTTGTACATGTTGTTCTCTTAGTTAAGATCCTAGATCAGATTGAAGTAAATTCTGCAAATTTAACAAAAAGTTCGCTCCAAGTTGTTGGGTCGCATTACATTCTTTGGGAAAGTTCTGTTTGGATGAAAACTATTTTTCTGCTTTCTGTATGGAGGGGGTTTGAACCCTTTCTTTCGGTTGTCAAAAGCTAGTCTCAGCTTGTCCTTCTTTTTATTCAGAAGATCAGTTCAGTGTTGATTATGTTCGTAACAGAGTCATGCCTTGTGCAAGGCCATCTCTAGTGTCTTAGGTGCATCGAACTCGATTTTGTTTCTGTAGTAATTTGGGAGGCATCCTAGAAACTGCTGGATTTTTACCTTCTCATCTTTCACGTAGGGTATGTAGTGTAATAGTTCTAAGAATCTGTTAATGAGTGCATCCATAGTGAGAGAGTTTAATTGCAACTCATGAAACTCTTTAAACTTTCTGTCGAAGAATCTCTCTGACATGTACTTTTCTTGAAAAAGTGTCCTGAAGTCCTTCCACCCAACTTCCGCTCTTTTTATATGCTTGGTGTGTTTTAAATCTTTCCACCACCTGGAAGCCTTACCATTTAGGTTGTAAATGGCCAGACGGGCCTTCATACGGCTGGTATACTGATGTACCTGGAAATAATTATTCATCCCTAGTAGCCACTCTTCGGCCTTTTCTCCTGCATCATGGTCTCCTTCAAAGGTTGGGGCCTTAATCTTCTTGAATTCTCCTTGAAGGTTGTCCCCCTTCTACTATTTCTTACGCGGAGAGGGAACATAGGAATCAGTAGAATATTCAGATTCAAAGTTAGGGGAGCTAGAAGAATCTGACTGCTCGGTTGATTCCTTAAGTTTCCTAAAGTATGGACTATAGCTTCTCTTCCTGTGGTGATGTTTAGGTACTTTCGTGGTTGTTGAATGGGTGGTTTTCTTATGAGTTTTCCTCCTAGTTAACTTCTGCAATAATGCCTCATTAACCTCATGTTTCTCTCTTCTCTCATTGAGATTATCATTTTTGAAACTGCGAAATTCAGCTTGCAGGTTCTCCACTTTCTTTAGCAACTCAGAGGTTTTGACAGCCCCATCACTTTCCTTTAGTTCTACTACTATCTCATGTTCCCTGGGAATTGAATTTAGGTTACCGTGTTGACTGTCCTCCCTTTCAGCATTCATAATGTTTGTTGTTTCCTGAAAAGTGCTCCAATGTGTAGCAAACAAGGTTTAGTTAATTTTGCAGCAGTAGGCTAATAAGCCTCAAGGTTCCGAACCGGAGCTCTGATACCACTTGTAATGTCCCTAAAAATAAAATAAAAAATAAAAATTTTAATGAGGTATTTACTCTTGTCATCCTAAGGTATAAATTGGTAAAACTCCTATTGTGTAACAACTGTAACAAGGTAACAAGGCTAACTATGAAATGTTCTTCAATATCTTTACAAATGTAATAGTGTAGACCATTATCTGGTGGTGATGAACATGAGTATACTAGTTTAAAATTTTCCTCACTGTTTGTGTAGAGTTGTAAAGGTCCCTCCTATGATTATAATGTAGGATGAAATTTATGCTATTCTCCATGAAGAGTGAACACTTAAATGTTAGAAGGTCCCCGTCGAGTTCCTTGGTCTTACTTAGCTCCTAGGAGCTAACACACTTTTTAACTATGCCTTTTAAATGCAGGTATGAGAAGGTTGTTAAAACTTAGACTAAGGATATCCCTAAGGAAAAGCTATCAAGTTTCAAGGTCTTGTGTTTGGGGAGGTGTATGAAATATAACATAAGTTGGACGCTTAAAGATACTTTTGTTTAAGAGGCAACGAAGGTGGGCCTAAAGCCCTAAATCCTTGCCATAATAGTTGTAAGGGAAGACTATGCAGAAATCGAGACCTGGATACCAAAGTAAATGTGATACGACTTGGTAGCGTGCACATTGAATCCTCCCATGTGAACCAGCAGGTGGTGGAATCCACGTAGTGGCATGGAGAAAAATGCCTTCGATACAAACCCTCATTTCACCCTTGGATTTGCATTGTTAATTGTTTGTCGTTTTGGGAGAGCACCATGGGGTTTTAACGTTGGTCTCGACGCTCTGGTCATGCTACGAGGCTGAGCGTTACTCTAGTTGCAGAATTTGTCCACTAAACGTTTCAAGAAGTTAATCACCCTTCTCTGCGTTTAAATTTCAGTCAATGATTTTCTTGGTTGTAATAATGTAACAATTGGTGATAATAAAATACTGCGTTTTATGGTTATGTGACAGGAGAGAACTCGTCGCAGCAATTGGAGGACATTTACCTAGAAGTGGACAATGTATTGGTGTTATCAGCATTGTTTTGGACCCTAGTATGGCCTAGGGTCCCAGGGCACACCCTCATTTGATAAATGTAGTGTTGTATCTTTAAAAGGAAAAGAAATGTAATTATTGAAAGCGGCTTGGGAGGCACAAGGAGTAGCCCACGCTGAGATGCTCATTCGCCAGCGTTTAATGATTTCTATAGATGGCTAAATGCCAGTTGGGGAAGAGTTGATCCTGAAACGTTCCAAAATATTTCCAGTTGTTAAGAAAATTAAACTTCGTTTGTAGCAGGTTTGATGTTAGGAAGGTTTTTGCGTCGTCTTTTTTTGCTTTTGTGAAGATATGGACTGTGGGTAAGCGTTTGACGCTATGGACCCAAGTGGCCTTAATCAGAATAGATTTATACTTTGTTTTTAAATGAGGCTTCTATTTTTTTTTTTAAAGGAAAACGACTCAAGGATGAATGTTGTTTGGTTTTTTAGTTTACTCTATCCCTGAACATTGCTTTTGGAAAATTAACTTGGTTCCTATAGGTGAAGGAAAATCCTGCGTATGTTTTCTTCTTAAACTATTTGATCTCTGTCTTAAATGCTTTCGGTCTAAATATCTATCTACAGTCTCTTTTAAGCTTAGTCGTAGGTGGATATGAATGTAAAAATGAGTCGTGGCTTTGTTTCCTATAGTCTCGCTGAAGAACTCTACTTGTATAAAAGTAAGAGATAAATGGTTCTCGGTTTCGTCTTAGTGTTTTCTTGACTTGCATTTTATCTGGTTTTGAGAAAAGAGGCAAAAGTCGTGTGGCCCTAAATTAAAGGAAAGGGGTTTCCATACATGGTTCCTTGCAAGTCGATTTCTTGAGAATAGTGTATAGCTCTTGCCATAGTTTTAAAATAATGGAGTTTACTGTGTTTTGAAAGGAATTGAAAATGCATACTTTTAATTCTAAAAACAGTTTAAATGTTATTGTTTTCTTCGTGAAGAGTTTCAAGAAATGAGACCTAACTAGCGTGGAATCTATGACAGGTTTTAATATAATGTTTAATATTCATAAGATATACAATTAAAACTTATTTGTAGATATCCGCAATGAATTATCAATTCATACAAGGTTTCGATCCAGACTCTTTTCCAAAACTATAACAGTTCTATGATAAGATTAATCACACGAAGGAAAAATAACTATAATATAAATCGGAAAAGACAGAAAAGAAATAATAAAATACTTTCTAAGGAAAACCCTAGTCCAATCTAGATTCGTCATTTAATAATAGGATAATCAAAAAGGAAGAAATCCTGCATTGCCATGGCTAATTAGTATTGGCAGAAAACAAAGAAATTACATCTCTAATGAGATAACCTTAGCTAGATCTAGGTTTGTCAAGTATTAATAATGTTATATAAAAGAAAGGGAAATAAGTCCTACATTCTTGTTGCACAACCTGCATTATTTTGCACAAGGTTAGCACAGTGATTTCAGATCTAATCTATAACAGGTTAACAAATCACAGATCCACATTTAATCTAGGTTTATTGAGATCTATCCGTCCAATTCCTAACCTTTATGGTAGCGACAATAGATCTGCATTTGTCTAAAGAAAAATTTAATAAAAAAAAGGATTTGATCTATCACATGTATTGGATCACTTGTCAAAATCAACAGATCTGCATCTTATAGGTTCAGAAAATCATTCGTAACATACTATAAAGGAAGGAAGATGCATAAATAAGGAAAAACAATAGAACTTGTATTAAATACTTATCAGTAATTTTATTGCAACCTAACTGACTGAGGAGCTTCCACTTTCCTCCCATCCGTAGACCGAAATCCGTATCCTGGACTATTCCACGGGTCACCCCCGAGCCAGGTTGAGCATAACAGGTATCTAGAAAGGCCTAGGGTAGTTATCTATCTGTTTTACTACAGCAGAGGGTCCACATGGTTCGTTTATCAGCCTATTAGGTGTGAGTCCATCTTAATGACATTTCTCATGCAATGATAATACAATCCTCTCCGGATAGTCCCTTATGTTGGACACACCAGGTTTTAGTACTCTGGTGTTGAGCGCTCATACTCACGACTGGACCCTTTTCAGTGCACTTGGAAAACATGCCCATGCAACGTTACCTTCTCTGCTATTGATGCTTTTTTGGGGGGCAAGGCTGCTAGGTATTTTGGGTTTAAAGTCACTCAGTTATCTAACTGACACCTAGCAGATTCAATTTTCTATATCTTTAATTAATATTCCTTTATTTTAATCCTCACAATTCATTTTAAATCTTAAATTATTTAATTTAGACTTTCACTCTCCTATTGGCTAGTTTCGACTTTAGTTGTAGACTACTGACCTATCTAGATCCTTGCATGCTATGCTTCTCTTTGAGTGGTTGTCCCAATCAGTTTGAAAGAATAAAATAATAATAAGTCATTATTTAACATAATCATTAGTTCACTTGATGCTCCAGAGCCTCTAGCTCAACATCAATCGTTTAGTTTGAGTCGAAGTGCTCCAGAGCTTCTCAGCTCAACACTCACTCAACTACTAGTGTTTCCTGAACCCCCTTGGCTCATGTATGTGTCATGCATAGTCAAATTTATTACAATGTAAATAAAATAGTATTCAAACAATAAAGTAGTCTTTTCTCGCGATGTTACAAAGGCGAAGTCATATAGATCGTGTTATCTGTAATAACTAAACCGATTCCATGGTATTGAATTGCTAGACTCCCATTAGAAAGATCAAGGGTGACAATCCTCACATTGTTAAGGGAAATGCAGGAGGTCATGTAAGGTAGGAGACCTCAGGATTGTGTGATGCATTAGCAGATCCATTTTCTTGGTGGCCACATGAGCCATTTTTTCATCATTGGGCATAAGGAATGGGAGGCCTTTCATTGGCAAACGGTCCCCCAGGAGCTCCAAGATCATCACAAAAGCATAATACGAGGTCGCTTTCATTTCGTTGATGGTGTGATCAAGATCCTCGATCGAGTTCTTGACCATTGTCGTGGCCTGTGAGGGAGCCATCACAAGTATTGGAGTATCCTCCTACTGCACAACTACGTTTGGTGATAAGTACAACGCCATTGTTGCCAATAGGAGCAGATGGTAACTGCACAGTGCCATGTTTCATTTTATAAATATCAAACAAAACAATGACAGAAAGATGTTGCAGCAACTATTGAGGGCTCTGAAGATTCTGCAACATATATATTGGTGTGAAGTTTCTATTTGGAAGAAGAGAAAATGATGGGTGGCTAGTTGAGCCCACAACCAAGTGTCTCAATCGAGCCCAAACTGAGCACTAAGTCTATCGGTATGGGTGTGCTCTAGCATATATCCATGCCATGAGAGTTCGGGTACAGCCACAATCAGGCATCTACAGTCAGGTACGGTGTACAGTCATAAAGAAATGAAAGGGGGAGTTGCATGTAGACCCGCGAGGGCATGCATACCTGTACATATTACGCGGGTCTGCATACCCGTACATATTATTACCATGACATATTATTACCGTGAGTGGTCGTTACTCAAGAGACTCATTTTTTTTCTACATCTGCTGCTTTACTTCCTGTTTGTCTCGATTCAGAAACATGGAATCCAAAACCGATGTTGAATTGAAGATCGATGAGAATGGTTGGGTTATTCAAATCAAGGGAAGTCTGGATCTACAGCATGAAGAAGAATAACTGAAGGAGTTGTGTATGTCCATGTTTAATGTGCCCAAAGAGTTACTGGCAGTGAAACCTGAAGCATACACTCCTTAATCGATTTCTATCGGCCCCTACCACCACTGGAGATATGAGCTCTATGACATGGAACGCTACAAACTAGCAGTTGCTCGTAGATTTCAGAAAAGAATCAACGGATGCAAATTTGAATCCATTGTTGTGGAAGAGTTTAAGAAGCACTGATGGAAAATATGGAGCAGCTATCACAAATTCCTCGATTATAAGGAAGAAACCTTGGCTCTTGACGCAACCTTCCTTGGCAAAAGAGAGGCTATGTGCCATGCTAAGGCTTGTGTGCAAAGAATTTTCTCCTTTCACCTTCAAGCTGCCTGCCCGAGGATTTGAAGATCCGTACTATTATAGAGAGAGTCCACATCCTGGAAGTGTTGTACTGCGCTATTGTTCATGTTCGCAAGAATCAAGATCCAAATATTCCAAAAGAGGAAGAAAAGGAGAACGTTGTTACAGAGGACATGTCAACCCTTAGAAGATCCTTCAGTTTGCTATGGACTTTTCTCTCCTCTTTAAACGTTGGTCCCATTCGATTTCTGACGAAGTTGACTCGGCGAGCGCTCAACAGGAGGCTGTGCAACTCATGATGAAGTTGTCGTTACGTCTTCTTTCTATTCTTGAGAACCTACCTGTTCTGAGTGCGTTGAAGAAACCCTTGGCTCTTCTTATCAGTAAATATTCCACCAAAACTAAGGAGGAGGATAAAGGGGAGGCGAAGGATTCATCTATTGAGATCATAGCACCCACACTAGATGAACTGGCCATTCCATCTGTGGCCGATTTATACTTTGTTGGAGTCAAATTCGCTCCTATCGACAACTATCTCACCTCAATACAATTTGATGAGAAGACAACCACACTTTACCTTCCAAAAGTAAAGTTGGACAGCAACACAGAGGTTATCCTCATAAATCTGGTGGCATTTGAAGCTTCGGCGACACTGGGTGCCATGGTTTTCACACGATATACAAATTTCATGAACGAAATTATCAATGCCGAAGAGGATGTGAGATTGTTGAGACAACGTGGAATTATTTGCAACCACCTCCAAAGCGACGCAGAGGTTGCGAGCATGTGTAACAGCTTGGGTAAGTGCGTTAAGCTCACAAAGGTTCAATATCTGGACAATGTTATAGAGGATGTGAATAGATATTATAATAGAAAATGGAATGTTGCTGTGGTGGGGTTCGTGAACAGACATATATTCAGATCGTGGAAATTGCTATCTCTGGTAGTTGCAACGATACTTTTGGTTTTTACTTGCTTGTAGGATTTTTGTTCTGTGTATGATTGCAAGAAGTGGTTAAGAAATGTGCAAAGCTAGAGGTACACACACGATTGCAAGAAGTGGTTAAGCAATGTGCAAATCTAGAGGTACATGAGAGAATCTTATAACCTTATCAAGTTGAAACCTGCAATCCAATCCAGGTCTGTCACTTCTAATGGTTTACTAACACGGGGTGGCGCCTGATAGGCTCATAACAGACGACGAATTCTCAAGAGGCACTATCCCCTTAAATAACGCCTTCGTCGTAATTACATAGTGACCAAATTAATTGAAATTCAAATGTGATGGATCCTCCTAATTATTAAAGTTAATTATGATTCCTCGTAATTATTAAAATTATTTGATTTAAATATTTTTTATTACTTATCATTTTTTAAGATGTTTATATTAAATATATTTTTATTTTATTTTAAGAAGTGTGACATCTTTCAAAATTGGAAAAAGTTTTAAACTTAATTTCATTAAGCTTGTCATTACATTTTCATAAAGATATATAGTAACTTAAATATATCAAGTTATAAGTTCTTATTCTAAAATCATATTTAGAGTATTTGTATTTATGTATAAATTGGGTATCTTTCATTTTATCTTCTATCTTCATATATCTTCATAGAGGAGTTTCTATATTATATTTAATGTTTTTATGCAATATTTTTTTTTAAATGTAATTATTCTTAAACATGTTGTTAGTGATAACTTTTGTTTATTAAAAAAGAAAAATAAATTGTTGACATGATATTTTGATTTTAATGTGATCAATAATATATATTTTTACTTGAATATTTTTATGATGTAACATATTTTTGAATTTTTTTTTAATTTTTTGAATTTGCATTTACTTTATCAAATTTTAAAACTAATTTTATAAATAATTATGTCATGTCCCCTCCCATCGATCCAACGCAAGGAAGGGAACACGAATACATATCTTGGGATTTTTACCAAAAACTCAACCCCATTCATCATTGGCATTTCATATAAATAAAAACATGTGTGCAGATGCATACCCAAATAAATATGCACATTGGAATTAAACTATCCACACACATTTCACATACATTCAACAATTCCATATCAGTCATAAAAAAATTAAAAGTGCAGAAGTAAAACACATAGAGAGAATACTTATCTCGATGTAATATTGTCCCAAGCAACTAGCTATGTCACTGTAACGTTCCACCCAACCATAGGCCAACTATGTTCATTAATCTCTCAGCATAGTTGCCACCCATGAGTTGGGCATAATTTCTACAAGGAAAAGGGGACCCTCAAGCTCAACACATCCCAACCAAACATCACATCTAAGCCAAGCCAATCCATAGCTGGGTTTATCAGGTTAAATCTAAACCCTCTTCATTTTTGGATGCTTGCACTCAAGCTCAAGCCAAAACAATGGATACTCATAACCCATGTCCCAACATACTCTTTCTACACACAACTAGCACAATCATTGGGCATGGATACACATTTTTAACAATGGGATTTAGAAACAAGATGGCCATGGATTTTCCAAAAATCGTGGGCACACCAAAAACAGATTGTGAGAGGGAAAATCGACCACAGGGTAGAAAATGTTTTCTCCCACGGATATATGATCATTCAGTGGGACAAAACAACCTCTATGGAACCCATATCGATTTCCCCTTCCTTCCCACAGTTCTGCAACATAAAAACGACTTCCCAGTTGTGGGAAAATGAGGGAAAATGGGGGGAAAACGTGAAAGAAAACGCTCAGGAAGCTCAAACTGCGTGAGGGAGAAAAGGAAATGGTGAATGATGGCTTGGGGAGAAAATTCATGGCTCTTTTCTTTCCCAGGAAGCCAAACACGTTTTTCCAAAACTGATGGCTTTCCCATACCCGAATTTGGACATCCATACCTCTCCATTCCTGAAGGCATTAACTATCTCAACCAACTCTTGGAAGAAATAAATGATTGGGTACAAAAGTCAACATGGGTAGTTGCGGTTTTATGGGTTCTCTCATTGACACTTGGCTTGACTTGATTTGCTCCAAGGGTTTGAATATTTTCCTCCCAATTCCTTGTAAAAATCATGCCCCCGTCTCTTATTGCATTGCATTGCATAGCTAGTTGTGGGTATTTTATTAAAATGCATATTTACATGATATTTGCAATTCTATTGTGCATGGCTAGCATGCAAACCATATACATCACTAAATTGATGGCGGGGCCTTGGCCTTGAGCTCCTCACCACAATTTTATAACAATATTACATCATTTACATTTTAATGTAATGGGTCAAAATCAGGATATTACAAATTAACTTTTTGAATTTTTATATTTAAAAACTAAAATATATTTTAATTTTTTTATTTGATAATTTAAATCTTATTTCCTTTTTCAATTTCATCATATTTACTTGTTTATTTAATATGTAACAAAGTTATGTTTCCTTCACATAAAACTTGCTAAGACACAATATGAAGCAACTAAATTTAATTAAATTTAATGTTTAAAAAGTTTATTTAATTTGTATTTAGTAAATCAATTTTATATTAAAATTGACATAAATTAATGATATATTTCTATTTCTAGTAAATCTTAATTTATATTAAATTAAGATATTTTTTTCAAAATTGGAAACGTTGTAACTTGTTATTCATAATGGAATCAAAGTTACAAATAAATTAAGATTTATAATAACAACAAAGGTATTCACATGTCTAGTTTTAGGAAGATAAAAAACAATATTTATAATAATAACAAATTTCTTCACCTTTGTAGAGAGAGAAAGGTTGGGGGTTAGGGGATTGGAGAGATCTAGAGAGAGGGATATTGTGGGTTAGAGAGAGAGAGAGAGAAAGAGAGAGAGAGAGAGATTGGAGGTTAGGAATTTATAGAGAGAGAGAGAGATTGGGGGTTAGGGGTTTAGAGAGAGAGAGAGAGAGATCATATTGGAGGTTAGGGATTTATAGAGAGAGAGAGATATTGGGGTTTAGGGTTTTAGAGAGAGAGAGAGAGATTGGAGGTTAGGTATTTAAAGAGAGAGAGATATTGGGGGTAAGGGGTTTAGAGAGAGAGAGAGAAAGAGAGAGAGATTGGGGGATAGGGGTTTAGAGAGAGAGGGGCGAGGGATATTGTGGCTTAGAGAGATAGGGTGTGAGGTTTAGAGAGAGAGAGATGAGAGATATTGGGGGTTAGGGATATATATATATATAGAGAGAGAGAGAGAGGGGGGGGGTTTAGAGAGAGAGACAAAGAGAGAGGCATTGGTAGTCAAGGGTTTAGAGAATTAGGGGTTAGGGGTTTCCAAATAGAGAAAGAGTGAGATTGGGGTTTAAGGGTTTAGGGAGAGAGAAAAAGAGATTGTGGATTAGGGGTTTACAGAGAGGGAGAGAGATAGACTAGGGGTTACATGTTGAGGGAGATAGAGAGAGTACATTGAATGTGAAAGAGTGTGAAGTCCTGAAGGAAAAGTTGTAGAAGTTGACCAATATATACTATGAAGTTTTGGATTCGTGTTAGGGGTTTATGGAGAGCGATATTGGTTTTTACGGGTTTAGAGTAAGAGAGAGAGAGAGATGGAGAATGTGAAAGAGTGTGAAGTCTTGAAGGAAAAGATGCATAAGCTGACCAATATCTACTATTAAGTTTTGGATCCCTCAAAGAGAGAGATAGAGAGAGAGAGAGAGAGAGAGAGTTTCAAACATGAAAGGGTATTATGGATTTGGGGTTAGGGGTTTAGTGAGAGAAATAAAGAGAAAGGTTGGGGGTTAGGGATTTAGAGAGAGAGAGAGAGATTGGAACTTAGGGGTTTAGGGAGAGAGATATTGGGGGTTAAGGGTTTACAGAGAGCGAGCGAGAGAGAGATAGAGAGAGAGAGAGAGAGAGAGAGAGAGAGAGGGTGTGAGTATTGAAGGGGTTAAGAGAGAGAGAGAGAGATTGACGCTTAGGGGTTTAGAGAAAGAGATATTGGGGGTTAATGGTTTGTAGAGAGAGAGAGAGAGAGAGAGAGAGGTTTTTACTTAGGGGTTGGGAGAGAGAGATAGGCTGGGGGTTAGGGGTTTAGATTGATGTGGAGAGAGGGAGATTGTGAGTTACGAATAGAGAGAGAGAGAGAGAGAGAGAGAGAGAGAGAAATGGGGAGTTGGTTAGTGGTTTAAAGAGAGAAATTAGGTGTTATGGGTTTAGAGAGAGAGATTAGGGGTCAAGGTTTTAGAGAGAGAGAGAGAGAGAGAGAGAGAGGAGGTGGTTAGTGGTAGGAGTAGGTGAGAGACCAAAATGAAGAGAGAGAGAGAGAGAGAGAGAGAGAGAGAGAGAGAGAGTGGGTGGTTAATGTGTAGTGGAGGAGTAGGTGAGGTTGGATATAGATAGAGTGAGAGGGATGTAGAGATGGTTAGTGGTAGGTGTGAGAGAGAGAGAGAGAAAGAGAGACGGTGGTGGGGGTATGAGGGTGAAGAGTGGGGGTTTGGGGGAGGATATATAGAGAGAGATATTAGGGTTTGGGCATTTAGAGAGAGTGATAGAGAGAGAGATGGGGTGTGGTGGTTAGTGGTAGGACTATGTGAGAGGGGGCAAGGTTATTGGTAGGGGGGTAAAGAAATAGATAAAGGAGGGGGTTAGGGCTTCGCGTAATAGAGATATGTGGAGATTGGGATTTATGGTATATGTTTTTATTTAGGGGCTTATGTTTTATTGTAAGGGGATTGGTGGGTGGTTGAGAAAGAGAGGGAAGTGGGGTTATAAAGAGAGAGAGGGCGTGGGATTAAATTGAGAAAGGGAGATATAGCTAGAAGGAGGGTGAAACAAATAGGTAACATTAGCGCACACACACTAATAGTGCATGCGCGGTATTAGTGTGTGTGTGCGCACGCTAATAGTGTGTGTGTGCATGCGCTAATTTTTTTTTTTTGTGCGCTTTCCTTTTTACATACCATGTGTAATGACTTGGCAGGTGTGGTTCTAGGTTTAGATTGTCGAACCTTGTTCCTTGGACTGAATTATAGCAAAACACATCATGTTCTGTAACTTCATGTTTTTCAACCTCAAATCTATATATGCTCCACTTGTCCATTGCCAATAAACTGCGCATGCTTATAGAACTCTCTGTGCAGATTCCAAATATCTATTTTTTGAACAAATTTGTTAGTATTTTCTATTTTTTATTCATTTTTATTTGCAACCATGTCATATTTACATAAAACACAGGTCATGTATTTCATCTATAACTTTTGATCGACGCACCTATTTTAAAACGAAAAAGAACCCGCACAAGTACACTAAAATAAATACGCACTAACAAAAGAAATTGACTTTGTTAAGACCATGATAGCGGGGCCTAACGCTTGACGTTGTCTTTTTAGGTATTTCCAAACTTCCTTAATTTTAAAAAAATATAAAATTAGCTTGGAAAATTTTGGAAAAATAGCGCTGCACTAGATCCGCTTGTTATCTACAACCCTATATAATTTTTTTTCAAATTTAGATAGTTTACATACCAAACTTGAGGCCTAACACAAACATATGCATTATGTTTTTGAAAAAACTAACATACCAATCCTAGAAGAGCACCATTTTTGGGAAGTTATACCTATTTTCTGTAATGTCATGTCCCCATTTTGACCCTTAGGATATTTTGGGCTATAATGTAAATATTGTATGCATATTATGTATGATTCCTAGCGTGGAGCTGAAGGCCAAGGCCCCACTAGTGAACGCTCGACCTTGAAGACGCAAGTATTTTGATATTATGCTACCCATGTGCTAGTGAGCCATGGGAATTGTAAATATGCATTTTAATATAAATACCCACAACTAGCTATGCAATGCAACAAGAGATGGGGGCATGATTTTTCAAGGAATTGGGAGGGAAACATTCAAACCCTTGAACCAATCAAGTCAAGCCAAGTGTCAATGAGAGAACCCATAAAACCCCCAACTACCCATGTTGATTTTTGTACCCAATCATTCATTTTTCCCAAGAGTTGGTTGAAATAGTTAATTCCTTGGGGAATGGGAGGTATGGTTGTCCAAATTCGGGTATGGGCAAGCCACCCTACATGGAAAATCGTGTTTGGATTCATTGGCAAGAAAAGAGCCACGAAATTGCTCCCTAATCCATTCTTCACCAAGGAGTTTTTCTCTCTCACGAGTTTGGAGCTTCCTGGGCATTTTTCTCCATGGTTTTTCTATGTTTTCCTTCATCTTTCTAGCTGGGAAGGGCATTTTTTTTTTGTTGCCAGTGGGGAAGAGAACAGATCGATTTGGGGTTTCATTGAAGCCGTTTTGGCCATTGGAATGCTCATAACCTGTGGGAGAAATCAGTTTTGCTCCCTGTGGTTGAATTTCTCTTTCCACATTTCATTTTTGGTGTGCCCACGATTTGGGGGAAACCCATGTCCATCTTGTTGTAAATCGCCATCTTGTTGTAAATCCCATTGTTAAAATGTGTATCCATGCCCAAGGATGGAGTTTTGATGTGTGTAAGTAGTGTATGTTGGGGTATGGGTTATGGGTATCCATTGCTTTGGCTTGAGATTGAGTGCAAGCATCCATAAATGAAGAGGGTTCATATTTAACTTGATAAATCCAACTATTGGTTGGCTTGGCTTAGATGAAATGATTATTTGGCTGTGTATGAGCTTGAATGCCCCATTTTCCTGGTAAAAATCATGCCTAGCTTGGGGGTGGTCTTTGAGTGCTGAAATAATATAGGTTGGGCAGAGACCTATGGTTGGGTGGAACGTTGCAGCGACATAGCTAGTTTCTTGGGACAATTGCACAATGAAGATGAGTATATTCTTATGTGTATTTAATTTTGCAATGTTTTAATTTGATGATTGTATTGATATGTTGTATGCATATGAAATGTGTGTGGATGATTTCTTTATTCCGCTGTGCATGTTTGCTTGATTCGCATCTGCACACATTTGTTTTTATGAATCTAATGAATCAGGCTGAGTTTTATGAAAATCCCCAGAGATTGGTATCATGTCCCCTTCCTTGAATTGGGTCCACTGGAAGGGACATTACATTTTCCATAAATAAAAGTTATATATTCCGAAAGGTGATTCAATTCTCCACGTTTCACCTTTTTACATTGTGTTCTAAAAAGTTGTGCAGGTACCTCTAAAAATTCATTTTAATGGTGGATTTTTGTTTTCCATGAAGTCCATTGCAACTAACGCGTCATAAGTGTGTATCATTACCTTGCACCAGACCTTAACCATAGTTACTTATTAAGCATGGTTGACTATGGTTGACCATGATCAACCATGCTCAACCATAGTCAACCAAAGGACAACCATGCTCAACCAAAGGACTACCATGGTCATCCAACCATGGTTAACCACTATATTTAATTATTATATTTTTAATTATTTAATTATTATTATTAAAGTATTAATCAACCATATTCAATTAGTCAATCGAAGTCAACCATGATCAACCATGGTAAACACAAGTCCACCATGGTCAACCATTGTCAACCATAGCCAACCATGCTCAACCATGCTCAACCAAATTCAACCATGGCTAACCATAGTCAACAATGCTAGACCATAGTCAACCATCATGAACTGAAGTCAACCATAGTCAATGATATGGTTAACGATGGTTGGTTAATAATAGTAATAATAATGTTAACCAACTATGGCTAGTTATTTATAATAATAATATTATAAACCATAGTCAATCATGGTCAACCAAAGTCATTCATGGTCAACCAAAGTCAATCATAGTCAATCATGGTCAACCAAGGACAACCATGGTCAACCAAAGTTAACGATGGTTAACCATGGTCAATCATAGTAAAAAAAAATCAACCACAATCAACAAATCATGGTCAACCATGATCAACACAAGTCAACCATGGTCAACCATAATCAACCATGGTCAATCAAAGTCGACCATGTTCTACCATGGTCAACCAACCATGGTCGACCATGGTTAACCACTATATTTAATTATTATATTTCGTATTATTTAATTATTATTATTAAACTATTAACCATTGTAATTATTATTATTTAATTATATTTAATATTTTGTTTATTTATAACTATTATAATTATAAAAACTCAATAATCCTTCCCGATAAGCAATGTCAACCAGCAACAGCCACATTTTTAAATGTGGTTAATATTCGTCGATCCACATATATCAACCACTTTTAAATTTGTGGCTAATATCAACCACCTTTAAAAATGTGGTTGTTGCTAGTAATATTACATTTTTTTTCTTAATAGAATTTGAAGGTTAAGATTTTGAACATCGCAAGTTAATATGGGAATTTAGTTAATTTTTTAAACACAAAACTAAATTACAAGCTTAAATGTTAATATTGTATTTTTGTCGCTATTTGTGTTTCCTAGAGTTTAATAGCCAACCCTACAATAAGACTTTAAAAATTAAAATCAATAACATTGTAAATAAATATTAGAAATAAATAAAACCAATAACATTGTAAATAAGTATTATAAATAAATAACAACTTTTAAAATATTAATATTATAAATAAATAACAAGTAGTAAAATATTTAATAAATAAATTTATAAACTATGTTAAAAGGGTTTTTGTTTTCGGCAAAAAAAAACATACTATTGATATTCGATAAGAATCAAATAGTAAATATATGTTCAAGTCTTTAAAAGACTTATCATAAAAATTTAAACATTCCTTCTATCTCATATAATTACAACTTCCAAAAGCTTTTCACCCAACCTATGTTGTCCCAAAAAGACATGAACCATATCATTTTTCAAAAATATTCACAGAGCCACCATCACAAATATGTTGACCCTGAAATTATTCCCACACAATAACTCCTTCTGTGCCTTCCATTGCTTGTTTTGATAACTTATCCACCAATGAGTTATGTTGTCGATAGATGTGCTCAAAGGAAATATTTTTGAACATTTGTATTTCTGCCTTGATTCTATAGCACCAGTGAAAAAGAGAAGTAACCTTTAGATTGTAGTCATCACAGGCCCTTTTGATAGTAACTTGAGAATCACCAAAAACTTTGAGTTCACCAATACCGAAAGAGTTTTCCACTTTCATAATACACCAAAGAGCAAGAAGTTCTTCTTTCATGTTGGTGCTTGTTCCACAATTAAGTCTTAGAGTGAAATAATGATCCTGATTTAAAAAGATTGCTCCACCTCCAGCACATAAGCCATTCTTTGCAGCACCGTTGAAGAAAGAAACAACACCAATGATCTGTAAATTAAATGCGCTCACTTTTTGAATCCTTGGATATGCTTTCTCAGTATAGTAATCTTTAACCAAGTTTAGTATCTGAATACAAGTGTTTTGCAGGATTGGAATTTTATTTTCAAAAACATCTTTTTTACAAGTATTCTAGATTATCCATGAAATCAAAGCTAGAATAATAGGATGAGATCTACAAATTTTGATCCAATAAAGACAATAGAGGTCAAAATTTTCAAATCCCCAATGTTGATCAAGCTTCAAAGTAGACATAATCATATTCCAAATTTTTCTTGTAAAATCACATTCAATAAGTAAGTGTTTTGTGGATTCAGAATTAGTTTTTCATAATAACCAAATACTTGGTCCACACCACCCTTTCTTAATGGGGTTGTCATAGGTTTTAAAACCATCTTGCAGAGCATACCACATAAGAATTTGATTTTCAACTATAACTTCCAATTCCAAAGCCTTTTATACCACCAGTTCTACGGGAAATGATATTTGTTTCTTGTGATGGAATTGTAAGCAGATTTAGCCATAACAATGCCAGCAGCTGGATTACCATTCCAAATTAGATCATCTTTTTCAGGAGTAAGTCTACAGCCTGCAAAGTTCAAATTTCTAATGTACTGATTCCACTCAATAGTTGCATGCCCAATTAATTCCAATTCCTTTGCAGAAAACCAGTAGGAATTATATTCAGACTTGACACTCCTATTCTTTATATTATTAAGAGTGTAAAGGTCACAAACTTTCAAATAGCCAAGAATATATTCTAAATATTGTATTTTTCTTCCATACCCATAATTTGGTCAATACCCACTGATATCTCTTTACCATTCCCAACACGCCAAATGAGATCCTTTGCCATCCAATTGTAAACTTTGATGAACCTATCCCAAACAAAATAAGTCCCTTTCGATCTATTTTTTGGATTCCTTATCCAATTTAAAATATTTCCTTTTATATACTTCACTTAAAGAACTTTGGACCACAGTGTAGAGCCAAATAGCCCCCTCCAGAAACTGTTTAGTCTTAGAGCACAACTGAAAGTGAATAAATATTTTATTCCCCATCCTCCACAACTTTCAGGAAATGCTAATCTGTCCCAACTAGCCATAACCAGATTACTTCATTCCATTCCTACAGTCCAAAGAAAATTGAAAAATACTTTCCTTAACGAATTGATGATAGAGCTTGGGACTTGTAAGAGAGAGAACCAATAAACAAGTATCCCTGTCAAAACGGCTTTTAAAAGAGTGAGTCTTCCTCCCATCAACAATAATATGTATGTCCATTGGTTGATTATGCTTTCAACCTTTGATAGAAGCCATGACCAGTCTTTGTTCTTGTAACCATTAGACTTCAAAAAATAGCCTAAGTTTATAATACCATCCTCCAATTGACAAGTTTTATATGGCAGAATTTCCTTTAATTCAGCAAGCTTCGAATCCGCAATTCTGTAATGAAAGAAGCTAGATTTGGTAGAACTCACCAACATACCTGATGCATCACAAAACACCTTTATAATTTCCCTATAGCTCAACCATTCATCAATAAAATCTTTACCAACTAATAAGACATCATCTACAAAAAGAAGGTGAGAGAGAAATAAATCAGCTGAGAACTTTATACCCTTAATTTTACCTTCATATTTAGCTTTAATTATCAATCTACTGAAACCTTCAATGACAAAAATAAATAAGAGAGGAGACAAAGGGCATCCTTGTCTTATGCCCCTAACACTTTTGAAGAAACCTGAAGGAGCACCATTTATCAAAACTGTAATGTTTGTAGTAGAAACACAAGCCATTATCTAGTTTAAAACTAGAGGGGGAATGCCAATTTGTATGAGGATCGGTCTCAAGAAAACCCATTCGAATTTGTCATACGCTTTCTCCAAATCCATTTTGAGTAAAAAATCCTCCAGTTTTCTCTTCTTAATAAAATGAATGATATCCTGATAAATTCCAATTGCATCTAAAATTTGACGATCCTGCAAAATGCCAAATTGTTTAGATGATATGTGTTTGGAAAGGGTTGGATTCAAACGAACAGAAATAATCTTTGAGATGATTTTATAATCCAGATTACACAGGGAAATTGGTCTAAACTCCCCAAATGATTTAGGTTTATTGCATTTTGGGACCAATATCATGAAAGTAGAGTTCAGGGCCCTTGAAATGAAACCTTCATTTCTTGAGAATTCCACCATTTTCAAAATATCCTCACCCATGATGTTGAAAAAGTGTAATAAAAGCTCAATTGTCCAGCCATCGGGCCCTGGACTTTTTTCCTTAGAAAATCATTTCAGAGTGTCTTCAATTTCCATCAAATTTACCTATTTACCCAATTCTCAGCTTCATGAACATCAATGAATTTAGGGAACAATATGGCTATTCTCAACTGTGCACCCAAATCACATTGCTCAGTATCCGACAAGATTTTGCCGAAATTTTTTTTAGCAGAAAGCCGCAAATTATCCTGACCATTAATTGAATTTCCCATTTCGTCAGTTAGTTCCCAAATAACATTGGTATTTTTCCTGTGAGAAGCATAGGAATGAAAAAAAATTGTGCTTTTGTACCCCATCCCAATCCAGAGGTCTTTTCTTTTAAGTCTCCAGTCCATCTCTTCCCTCTTTAGGATAAGTTCCTTTTTTTCTGCTCGAGATCTTTCAATTTTGAAAAATCACCTTCACCCATATTCTGGTCAAAGTTCCTTATATGTAGTTTCTGGATATGTTCCTCCGGCTCATTATACTCCTGAAGGTCCTTAACATTCTACAATTTTATCCATTTAGTAACTACATCTTTTAGTTTTCGTAATTTGAAAACTAACAGATCCATTGGATTCAAGTCTTCAACAATTTCAAAATTGAGCCAATAATACCGAATAAGAGTACATAAGTCATCATTCTTTAACCATGAACTATTAAATTTTAATCAAAAAATCAACAAGGTTTTCGTAGCATCTATTTGTAAAAAAAACAACCAATGGTCATAAAAAATTTCTTCCCCCACCCAAGACCTGTAACGCTGGAATGATTGTAGAAAATACGATTTTACAATAAATTTATCCATTCTTTTATGAATACCCTCGACACCAAGAATTGCATTTTTCCACGTAGGGGAAAGAACACAAAGATGAAAATCCACTAAATCAAATGTATGCAGAAGCTTCGAGAAATAAACAACCATATCATCCATTCTAGCAGAAGGTCCCCAAATATTAGATGCAGAAATAATAAAGTTAAGATCACCTGCAATGATTAATTTTTCGATATTCAGAAGACCAGATAACTTAATGGAATCCCAGAAGGGACCCCTATCTTTATAGGGTCCATAGCAATTCAGTATGGAAAATCTCTTATTTAGGCTCCCACTCCAACCCTCAATAAAGATACCCCATCTTGTCATGAAAGATCGAAAATTATAAAGGCGAGGATTCCATCCAACTAATAAACCACTTGACAAACCTACAGAACTTACAACAGATAGTTCCCACCTAGGAAAAAAACTAGCAATTTTTTCCATGGCACAAGAATCATCACACATGGTTTCCTGGAGCAAAATTATCTCTGGGCTAGTATAATGAATTAATTTGGTTAAGGCCCTAACCCCAGAATCCTTCCCCAAACGCCTGACATTAATAGATAAAATAGTTGATTAACCACCCACCATAATGGGCCTCTTTGCTCTAAGTGCCCCATTGAAACCATCAGAAGGTAAACTATCATTCTCCTTATCAGATTCAACAATTCTAGCAGAAACAAGTTTGTAATTAAGAGCTTCATCATCCGAGGAAGGATCCTTAAGTTTCTTTTTATTTTTTCCGGATAGTAACATTCTGAAAACGCAAACAATGAATGGGTTTGACGTTTGGATTCAAGGAGGGATTTTTTTAATACACCTTCAGCGGCATAAAATAGTCATCTAAATTAGGTGGGATATAGCCACTTTACCCCAGTATATTTCTTTCTGATAAAGAGAAAACCCTAGCCTCCTCAACAATAGAACTCGGCATATTCCCAATAACCCCCACATTATGGTCACAATGTCCCTCCAAATATGTAATCGAATCCACGACAGGGATTATCTGAGAAGTACCTACCCCAGGAAGACTGAGGGCAGAAATTCTATTGATAGCTACAGGACAGGTCGAAACCCTCTCAAGGGTCTTAACAAGAGAAGAAAAATCCCCCAGATTTAAAATTACATCACCAGTAGAAATACGTTTATCTAAATTTTTTTATGATGCAATATAAAAATCTAATTCGGCTTTGGATACATCCTTATAGGGAGTAGAATAATTTGGAGATAACTTACCCAGAACATAGATCTTTGGTGTAGTAAGAATGTAACTTCACTGGTAATACCCCAATGATCTCGAATCAGAGACCACAGTGGTACCATCTTCATGAGCCTCCCGCAAAAGAAAAGGGAATTTAGCTAGAATATTTCCTATTTTTCTGCATTTATAGCACCGAAATGGAATTTTTTAGTAATCCAATCATTGCCCGAAAAGTGCGAGCACCCCATGTAACTTCCACCTATGTCGGCAATCCTTTTTCCATATCAAATTCAACCATAACTCTTTCCATTCGCCTATCCACACCAAAAAGGGATTTTTTATCCAATCTGATAATTTACCAACTGCGTTTGCCAAGCCAATTAGGATGTTTTCAGTCCAGATATCAATAGTTAAGACCAGAATAAGAATCCACAGGTGTCTTATAGACTACTTCTTTGTAATGTCCCCATCCAAATAAATCACTAGAAGGGAAAATTCCACCAATCTACTAGTTCCCTAGGTTGGGGTGGAAACATTTAGATTTGGAATAAGGGAGCTATAAAACCCCAAATGGACATTAACTTGACAAAAATATATTAAAATGGGCTAAATAAATATTTATAATAGGAAAATAAGGTGGCACTTGGTGATGAGGGCACCTTGGTGGTGTGGGACCCACACAAA
The DNA here is from genome assembly GCA_027924585.1 of Larix kaempferi. Lineage (NCBI taxonomy): Eukaryota > Viridiplantae > Streptophyta > Pinopsida > Pinales > Pinaceae > Larix > Larix kaempferi. Next base: position 276,379 of record BSBM01000137.1, read on the forward strand.
GCAAGATTCTCCATGCCACATGGAATCCTACTCTCACCCATTCGAATCCAAGGTGGAGTCTAAAGTTCTTGGGAGAGTTGGAAGGGAATTATACTTGGAATGACTCAATGAGGGTCGAATTTGAGTGGATGAGTAACTCCCAAGGAAGAGGAAGATGCATCTTATAGGTATTGTGACACTTGGGCTATATTCCCTAGCTTCTATGACAACAATGATGAAGATCCTATGACACTTATGACAAGGATCAGACCTGATTGCTGACATATGACCTATATAACATGTCATGGCTAAAAATAGCCTCCACGAGAGCGCACAGGGATTTATGGCAGCTAAGATCCCCCCCATTCGAATTGATGGAAGAGGGAGGCTAGGAATTGTTGGAAAAGTGGCACTCATTGGAATCTCTCCCCAACTCGAGTTGGAATGAAGCTCTTTGAGGGAATTCGAGCCATGGAGGACTTGGAATTCTTGTTTTTTTATTATTTTTGCTCAAAAACCCACTTTCCATAGTCTTTTAGGATTTTTTCACAACTTTATCATATTTAAGTATAATTAATGCATTTTTGTGCATTTCTTCTCACTATTTGACTAGTGGAGCTTAGATTTGAGCCTTTAATGAGTAGTTCAATCACTGAACTTTGTCTCCTTAGGCTACCTCTTTCTTCACTCAATATTTCTAATTGTGGATATAGTGATTAGATAAGAGAGGACTTGTTCTCTTGTGTACTTGTCTTTTGTATTCATGTTGCGGGAACATAGTAGAATATGCTTCTTCCCCTCACTTTGTTAAGGGTGTTAATTTGATTCTTAACATCTCTGGAAAGCCTAATGTGGACCTAAAACCCTGGAGACCTAATCTAGAATACTTATCTATCCCTAAAGACGTAACCTATCCCCGAAGACCCAATCTAGCCCTATAGAACCTATTCTAATTTATAGACCCTGATCTAGACCTAGAAACCAAACAAAAAAAAATGTATCTCTGGAAAACCTAATGTGGACCTACAAACCTATAGGCCTAATCTGGAGACCTGGAGACCCAATCCTAATGTGGAGCTAGAACCTGGTGTCCCGAATCCATCGGAATCGACGACTTTGCGATCGGAGTCACAGTTTTGGTGCTACAGGCATTTTGGTCAGGCACCCCATGGCCATTTAGGGACACTTTGAGGATTTGCTCTAGGGGCACGGAACCCAAACCGATGAGAAGACCTGGGTTCCATCCGCTCCCACACATGAGTATGGCCATTTTGGATGTGTTCACAATGGCCATGCACACCTGGGATCTTTCATATGAGAAATGGCCACCTTGAGCGAAATTGGAATGGCCTTCACTGATAAAAACCATAGTTCCAGAGATGGAAAATTAGCACCATTTCCAAGAGATGGAGGCACGGTGTGGGGGGACCACCAGCTAGAAACTCGTGTCCCGAATCCATCAGAATTGATGGCTTCACGATCGGAGTCATGGTTTTTGTGCTATAGGCATTTTGGTCAGGCACCCCATGGCCATCCAGGGACACTTTGAGGATTTGCTTCGGGGGCACGGAACCCAAACCGATGAGCGAAACTAGGTTCTGTCAGCTCCCACATGTGTGTATGGCCATTGTGGACGTGTTCACAATGGACATGCACACCCATAAGCCTTCAGATAGGAAATGGCCACCTTGAGTGAAATTGGAATGGCCTTCACTAAAATAAACCTTAGTTCTAGAGATGGAACATTGGCACCGTTTCTAGGCATTGGAGGCACGGTGTGGGGGGTCCCCCATCTTTAAATCAGTGTCCCAAATCCATCGGAATTGAAGGATTCACGATCGAAGTCACGATTTTGGTGCTACGGGCATTTTGGTCAGGCACCCTGTGGCCATCCAGGGACACTTTGAGGATTTGCTTCAGGGGCACAGAACCCAAACCGACGAACGGAACTAGGTTCTGTCAGCTCCCACATGTGTGTATGGCCATTGTGGACGTGTTCACGATGGCCACGCATTCCCGGGAGCCTTCGGATGAGAAATGGCCCCCTTGAACAAAATTGGCATGGCCTTCACTAAGAAAAACCCTAGTTCTGAAGATGGCACATTGGCATCATTTCCGAGCGTTGGAGGCATGGTGCAGGGGTTCCCCCATCTATAACATGGCGCCCTGAATCCATCGGAATCGACGGCTTCATGATCAGAGTCACGGTTTTGGTGCTACGTGTATTTTGGTCAGGCACCCTGTGGCCATTCAAGGACACTTTGAGGATTTGCTCCAGGGGCACGGAACCCAAACTGACAAGTAGATTTGGGTTCCATCATCTCCCACACACGCATATGGCCATTGTGTACATGTTCACTATGGCCACGCATGCTCGGGAGCCTTCAGAAGAGAACTGCCCCCCTTGAGCAAAATTGGCTTGGCCTTCAATAAGCAAAACCCTAGTTGTGGAGATGTCACATTGGCACCATTTCCAAGCATTGGAGGTACAGTGTGGGGGGTTCCCCAGCTAGAACCAGGTGTCTTGAATCTATCGAAATCAACAACTTCATGATCAAAGTCACGGTTTTGGTGCTACGGGAATTTTGGTCAGGCACCCCGTGGCCATTTAGGGACACTTTGAGGATTTTCTCTGAGGGCGCGGAACCCAAACTAGCGAGCGGACCCAAGTTTTGTCAGCTCTCACACATGTGTATGGCCATTTTGGACATGTTCACGATGGCCATGCACTCTTGGGAGCCTTCAAAAGAGAAATGGCCCCTTGAGCAAAATTGGCATGGCCTTCACTGAGCAAAACCCTAGTTTCAGTGATGGCACATTGGCACTATTTCCGAGTGTTGGAGGCACGGCATGGGGGGTCCCCCCACTAGAACCCAGCATCCCGAATCCATTGGATCGACGTCTTTACGATCAGAGTCATGGTTTTGGTGCTACAGGCATTTTGGTCAGGTACCTCGTGGCCATTCAGGGACACTTTGAGGATTTGCTCTGGGGGCACGAAACCCAAACTGGTGAGCAGAGTTGGGTTTCGTCAGATCCCACACATATGTATGGACATTGTGGACATGTTCATGAAGGCAAAACACACTCTAGAGCCTTCGGATGAGAAATTCCCCCCTTGAGTGAAATTGGAATGACCTCACTAAGAAAAACCTTAGTTCCAAAGATGGCACATTGGCACTATTTTTGGGCGTTGGAGGCACGTTTTTGGGCGTTGGAACCATTTCCGAGAATTGGAGGCACGGTGTGGGGTGTCCCCAAACTATAACCTGGTGTCACAAATCCATCGGAATCGACAGATTCATGATCGGAGTCACGGTTTTGGTGCTACGGGAATTTTGGTCAGGCACCCCGTGGCCATTCAGGGACTCTTTGAGGATTTGCTCCGAGGGCACAGAACCCAAACCAACGAGTGGACCTGGGTTCTGTCAGCTCCTACATGTGTGTATGGCCATTGTGGACATGTTCACTATGGCCACACACGCCCAGCATCCTTTGGATAAAAAATGGCCCCATTGAGCAAAATTGGAATGGCCTTCACTAAGCAAAACCCTAGTTCCAGAGATTCCACATTGGCACTGTTTCCGAGCGTTGGAGGCATGGTGTGGGGGGGGGAATCCAGCTGAAACCCGACGTCTCAAATCCATCAGAATCGATGTATTTGTGATTGGAGTCACAGTTTTGGTGCTATGGGCATTTTGGTTAGGCACCCCGTGGCCATTCAAGGACACTTTGAGGATTTACTCCGGGGGCACGGAACCTAAACCGACGAGCAGAGTTGGGTTCTGTCAGCTCCAACACATGCATATGGAAATTTTGGACTTAATCAAGATGGCTATGCATTCCCAGGATCCTTCAGATGAGAAATTCACCCCTTGAACGAAATTGGAATGGCCTTCACTAAGAAAAACCTTAGTTCCGGAGATGGCACATTGGCACCGTTTCCGTGCATTGGAGGAATGGTGTTGGGGGTCCCATAGATGAAACTCGGTGCCCCGAATCCATTGGAATCGACGGATTTGTGACCGGAGTCACGGTTTTGGTGCTACGGGAATTTTGGTCAGGAACCCCATGGCTATTCAGAGAAACTTTGAGGATTTGCTCCGGGGGCATGGAATCCAAACCGACAAGCGGACCTAGGTTCCGTGAGCTCCCACACATGCATATGGAAATTGTGGATGTTTTCACGATGGCCACGCGCGCCCAAGATCCTTTGGATGAGAAATTCCCCCCTTGATGAAAATTGGAATGGCCTTCACTTAGTAAAACCCTAGTTCCGGATATGACACATTAGCATCGTTTCTGGGCGTTGGAGTCAAGGTGTGGGGGGTCCCCTAGCTGAAACCTAGTGTCTCGAATCTATCAAAATCTACGGATTTGCAACTGGAGTCACAATTTTGGTGCTATGACCATTTTGGTCAGGCATCCCGTGGCCATTCAAGGACACTTTGAGGATTTGCTCTGGGGGCACGAAACCCAAACCCCCGAGCAGACTTGGGTTCTGTTAGCTCCCACACGTGCATATGTCCATTGTGGACATGTTCACGATGGCCACGCATGCCCAAGGGACTTTGGATGAGAAATGGCCCCCTTGAGTGAAATTGGCATGGCCTTCACTGAGCAAAACCCTAGTTCTAGAGATGGCACATTATCACCGTTTTTAGGGATTGGAGGCACAGTGTGGGGGGTCCCCTAGCTGAAAATCGACGTCCCTAATCCATCGAAATCGACAAATTCATGACCAGAGTCACGGTTTTGGTGCTACGGGAATTTTGGTCAGGAACCCTGTGGCCATTCAGGGATGCATTTTTGGTTAGGCACCCCATGGCCATTCCCTAATACATTTTTATCTCCAGACCATGTTCAAGGTAATTTAGAGACGTAGATATAGTGAAAAAAAAATTGTAATGGTTCCATATTGCACCCATGGTCTAAATATTCTCTTCATAAAGCATGTGTGGTGGTTTGAGACCATGTGCATGATCCATGAGCCCTAAAAGACACTACTATTCTTCTTGAGGCATAGTTAAGGTCCCAAGATATATTCGTGGTGCACAAAACTTTTAAGCCCGAATATGTTGGTTTCATCCTTGAACCACAGTTATGCAATCATAATGTTCCCCATACTAGAAAACTCATAGTTAGTGGATACAATGGGATGCATTATGAGTGCATACACTACTCAAATGGATGAGATAAATGGCCTTTGTATCCAAGTTGAAAAATGGACCATGAGGTAAATAGAGTGTGTATTCCTCCAAGTCTTAATAGTAGTTTATGCTTTGTATGACTTCCCAAGTAAATGGATTGATGGTCATTTTTCATTTTGTGTATTCTCTCCTATTTTCATTTTTATTTCATTTAAATTTTATTTCTCTTTTATTTTCTTTAATTTATAAAACTTGCATGTCATTTTCTCTTTATTTAACCCTCATTAATTATTGAAATGATTTTTTCTATTGAGCTTTAGAAAAAACCATTTGGTTCAATTCCATTTCAAATCACACCTCTACATTGAGAGGCTTTTTGGTCTCCAAAATATTATAAGGAAACCAATTCTAGACCAATGTGCCTCCTATGTTCTTCTTTCCAACATGGCTCTCAACTCTATATCCCATTGAATCTCTTATATAAGAAATCTTTCTATCCAAACACTTCAATCAAAATTCATTTCCATTTTCAATGTGCAAGTCTCTTTCATTCTCAAACTTGGAGACAATCAATCTTGGTAGCAAATGGAAACCAAGTATAATTTTGGTCTTCTCTTGTTTAGTGACATCCCAATAAGCATATGTCATCATGCAACAAATCCACAGTAATAAGTGTGGTAGACTATCCTCATCTGCTAGGATCAATGTATTCACAGCATGGAAACAATTTGATGTTGAAATGTTAATTGAATGACAATATTGACATGAAAACATAGTACACTCTTCTACCCACAATAGTTGAAAAATCATGCAATGTGTGGTTGTAGGTGAAATAATTTCCTACAGTATTTGAGGATGAGAGAATGCCTCAAGATTTGGGAAATGTAAGGAAAGGCTAGCAAACAACTTGGTGAAACATGAGTTACTCTGCATTTTGTTTCTTTGTCAATTTCCATGGAGTTCCAAGAAACCTGCAAGTTCATTAACTTCCATGTGCCAACCTTTGGCACATATCCAAAAATGGATTTTGGTGTTGCAACATCGAAACCAAAATTCTATCATGATTTCCTTTAATGTTGGCATCAACCTATTGCCCACATTTTTGTTGACACTAACCTCTTATGTTGCTATAAATCCTTGGAAAACGTCTACTCCTTGGGATAGATATTCACACAACTCTTTGTTCCCTTTCAAATTCACTCTCCGCAACCTTATCTTGGCTACGAAGTTTCTAGGGTGAAGCTCTAGATGAAGTCATCAACACTTTTCTTCCCAATGTCCACTCAACTTGTAGTGGTGACAATAATTCTTGGTGCTACATGGATTGCTTGATGACAAAGATCTGTATGTATGTGAAAACATTTCCATAACATTGTTATTGAAGACAAATTCATGTATGCAAAAATGTAATCAAAGACAAAGTCATATAGACAAGTGCAGATTCATCTATTAATATGCAAAAATGATCCAATCATATAAACTTTTTGGAAAACTGGAACATTGTTCCCAATGTCTATATAATTGCAACTCGTGCCCTATACAAACTATGGCAACTAGTGCCCAAAATGCCACATCGTGGCTAGTGTACATAGGAGGGTCGCTCAATCCTCCTTCCCACCCTCGGTGCTCCCACGTGCATCTCCAAAATTGATCTTCCTCTTCTTCGAGCTAGAGGAAGCTGGGTCCTTCTGGAAACTTGGACCACGTCCCCCTGGGACCTAAAATGACAACAATAATATGTCAACTTTTCTTGGAAATTATACAAGTATAAAACACAGTTTAAAAATAAAAATAGTTTTCAAATCTTATATAACTCATCGCAGGCAAGACTGTAAGTCGTGAGCGGGTTTCTCTCCTCCATGCTCCAAGTCTCTCAGAAATTCCATGCTACAACATTTAGAACAATCAGATAAATGATGAAATTAGATTCCTATAGTAATTTTCATTAAAATTGATCGAGATTTTCATAAACTAGTCAATCTCACCGTGAACACAATCGGCTGGTCTTCAGGGCTGGAGGATGGAGTAGTTGGTTGGACAACCTGCTCCGATTCTAGGGTAAATGGTAAAGGGGCGCATGTAGCCACATTGACGATGGATACACTATTGGGGGTCACAGTGTAAGAAGGATAGGTGGAATAAGGAAGCATGGACTAGCGTGGGTGAAGTGGAGATGCATGTCTAGGGCGATAAACCCCAACTGGCTGTAATATGGATAGGGCCATCGTGGAAGGGGAATCGAGGGTGGTGGGGTAATGTGGGGGGGAGGCGAGGTATTTGTTTTGGTGGAGGGATGGGTGAATGAGGATGGGTGGTATATCATGGTCGGAGGGGGAAGGGTTGAAACATGGGAAACTGTAAGGGAGATGGTGGAAGGGTTGGGGTGGGGTGCTTGAACGAAGGATATGAAACAGAAGGGGGAGATGGATGGAAGTGTGGTGTTGGATGGGAGGGGGGGATGGATGGAAGGGGGTGGGGAGGGATGCATGGAAGGGGACATGTATTCCAGGAGATACAACTAACATATACGGTGGATGAAAGGTCGGGGAGGGGGGGATAGTGTCACTGGAAGGATGATGTGCTCGCACCTGCATACACATTTATAACCTCATATTTTAATACATAAAAATATAAATATACAAAAAAAATCATCAAATTTGAAATTAAATTTATACTTTAATAGACACGATACTTGAACACGTGGAGATATGTTGATCCCCAGTGGGGATGGATGGTCGTTAGAGCTCGCGGACACCTATGCAAACACTACAATATTTAGATTGAATTTATAAAAATAGTAGTAACAATATTAAACACAATGACAATGAGAATGAAAACGATAGTACTTAAACAACATGACTGCACTTACTTTAGATTCAAGTTATATGATTACTAGAGACCAACAATTACTTCCTTAATAGCGGTAAAAGTATAGTATCTAACAATAAAGAGTAGATGATCACATAAAAGTAATGATTACCTTGTTATGAGAGTTGTGTGTGATTGTCTTATAGGTTTAAATATTAATCCAAATATGATATGATTATACCAACAATAGAAATATCACCTCAAGTTTAGTTTTGGATTGAAGTAAGTGTGTTTGTGGTATGCATGAAGCCGAGTAAAGTTGTAGGACAAGATTATGGTATGGATTTAGGCTTGATGGTATAGGGACAACTCATATCTGATATACATTTTCACCAAGTGAGATGGTTTGTTTAGCCTAGAGGGAAGTGTGCCAAGTATACCAATTTGTTAGGGTAGGTAGACTTAGGAGATGAAATGGCAAGGTGATTTAGGTGCAAGCAGAGAGCATTGCGGGTGAATTAGTGATTTATTTGTTGATTGTAGTATCACTGTGAATACCTTGTAAAAACAATATTATAAATTGGATTAGAGCCCAAATATACTAAGTTAATTAACGTTGTGATATGAGGCAACTAGGAGAGAGATGGAAAGATTTATTGGAGGTAGAATCCTATGTTCTTATTTTGTTGGTTTTATCCTTGAGAAGTTTCCAAGGTATGTCTTGTTTAAACTATGAATGTGCCATTGTTTTATTTTTGTTTTTCTTAAAAATATGGTAGAGTTAATTCTTTTTCTTAGGTTTATCAATCATTTCTTCTATTCAAAAACTAGGTTCCACCAACCTACAAATGACATCAATGAGTCAAGAATCCACACTAAAACACACAAAAATTAGAGCTTTAAATCAATCACCACAATAACAACAACATAGATAAGCACATAGGGGCAATAAGTGTAGGGGGGTATATTCAACCACAAAGTAAAACAAGAACTAGCCTTCACTTAGGGACTAGGAGCATAAATAGACAATCAAGAGTTCTCGCCTTGTATCAAAGAATGGTCATTTTGAAGAATTTACAAATTAGGAATCTTTTGATTTTGGGGGACTCTTCTCTCATCATTGGTCAAGTCAGAATGACAGATTTTGGAAATTTCTCTCCCATTTCTATAATCATTAGAGGTATTAATGGTATAGCTACAAAGTTTGAATTTATTGAATATTTTCATATTCTTTGTTCATGTGATACCAAATTTACATAAACCATGGTGAATGTGATGGTCAAATTGGAAAAAGGAGTGTTATAACTCACTTAATTCCTTCATGAGATACATTAGAAATCACACTTCGTGGCATTTATGTGATAAATGGCAATGGATGCAATCTTTAAGTCCTCCTCCTTCAAGTAATCAATGCACAGTTGAACTTGGATTATTCTCTAGTGGGAGTTTTAATTTGGTTCAGATGGAAAATATTGGTGCATGTAAGATATCTCTGACTATTAATGCCAAGAAACTTGATCATATGGTAAGTAGGGGTGGTGGTGAATATTGTTGGGTAGTGAATAGGATGGGAATACTTTTGTTTGGTTTGTTTCTTTGTTAAGAATTGGACTATGGCATGATTATTTTAATTGGAAATGTTGGTTTGTGGATGAAAACTTGAACTCTTGTTTTTTAGGCAATCCTTTTTTGGTTTATTGTCTAGGTGATCTCAATGGAGACTTAGGCAATTTCTTTGCAATTTAGGTTATTTCTCCAAGCACCCTTTCTCTTGTACTTTATGTTGGTACGATGGAAGAAAACAACCAACATGATGAGTGTGTTCATTGTGTATTTATAGAGCTTCACAAGGTCTCAAGGTGCTTATCACCACATATGAACACCTTACAAGAGGTAATTTTGCATATTAATCAAAGTATATGTAGTCATCATGAAGCCCAATTGGCTAGGATTTTGGGTATGGAAAAGATAATGGTAGCACAGAGTGAAAGGTTAGAGAAGTTGGCTACAAATTTAGAAATGCATCATAACATTACACTAGGTTTTGCTTGAAACTATAAATCTTCGATTGACCACGCTATAGTTTCCATAGGTCCAGTGAATGGTATTCGTCCAAAATACTTTGCAGTTCAATGGGATCTTGGTGATTATTAAGACATAGAATAAGAACAAGTAGCATCATAAATGAAAGAAGTTGAAAATGGAGAAGCAAAGGATGCCTAAAGTGAACATGAACACATGTCTAGTTTTCTTAGGTTTTCATGTTTTATAAGGTTTCATTTTTGTTTGGTTGGATTATATGAATTTATAGCTCTCAAGAATTTAGACAATATGATAAACACAACTGTAAAATCCGATGATAATATGATCGACATGTTTTGTGAGAAGTATTCATTTTGATTTTAGTTTTAAATGGTGATAATAATAAAAAATGGTTACTCAGTGCTAACTAATTTGTGTGAGAAAGGAAGGCAAGATGCAAGAATATGGATAGAGATATTTAATTACTGAACCCAAATTACTCATAAATGGATCTAATTATTCAAATTAAAGAAGTTACCTGTGTGTATGGTGTCACAATATCCTCTATTGTTGCCATGACTTTGTCTAGGTCGAAGGAACCAATGTCCTCCCACCTGGAGGATGGAGACTCGACCCTAAATAACTGTACATTAAAACAAATAAAGTCAACAATGTGTAATTCAAAGTTAAATACATTAAAAAATATGATATCAAATAACATACAATAAATACTTGAACATTAATAAAACAATAGCTAACTTGGTCCATGTAGCTCTCTGTGGCATGCTGCTGCGTTGGACCATGGCAAGAATTCCCACAGTGAGAACAACGATGTGTCATTGTTCCAGTAGAAGTAGATGGCCCCACATGGGTTCCACTTGTACCTTGCTGTCCCGACCACCACCCATAGACCGTGTAGCAATGTGTGTCTCATCGTTTTCCTCCCAACTCTATGAAGACATAGACACAAATGTGGTATGTCTAAGCAGATGACGTGTGGCACGTCTAACAGAGTCATCAATCTCATCTAGGACGCTACCAAACCCAAGTGTATGAGGAGGGGGGTTTGGCTCTCTCCTTGGTGCAGGTGGTCCTTTGAGTGGGTTGCGGCGGGCCTGAGGTCGATCTTGGGCAAAGCCAAGACCGACACCCTGAAACTCAGTTATGCCAAAATAATTGACATGGTATCCTAACTCAAAATCATCCCACAATTTCATGCAAACCCGTCTCTTCCTCACATATGGAGGATGCCTTGTCCTGAGATCTATGAATTTGCTATACAATTGTGCTTTTGTGATATTGAGGTCTTTAATTTGTTCTTTTTATATCCCAGTGGAATAGTGCTCCCTCATTCGAGCCCTATATTGGCTCAAATTAGTGATCTCACTGTGGGCAATGTTAATAGATTCAATGATGTTTTGCAATGATGTAGCCAGGGAAACCTGAGAGGGTTCCTTGGTGCTCTTGAAATCATCGCTTCATACCCTTAATTGATTTAAATATTTATGTAATTCATCCTTGGGGTTTTCAAATGGTTCATCAACAGGGTCATTGTCCATTCAAATGTTAATGTTATCGTCTGACAGTTCGGTGTCGTTGGTTTCCTCTGATGGTTGTGGTGTGTTTCTCATTTTGTCAGGTGTAATTTATCTACAATGAAATTTGTTAGTTTTTAATTGATTGTATTTTTTTTAATTTAAAATTGTAATGAAAAACAAAAACAAAAACAAACAAACAAACAAGGGAATGGCTTAGCACCTACCTGGAGGCACTGGCAGCAATGGATGTTGGAGGTTGAGTTTGATGTTGAATGGGAGGTAGTTGGATGCTCCAAACGTTCCCGCATGCCTCCAAATCCTCCAATCCTCCCTCGCATGTTTTTTATTGTGATTGTTGATGTATATGTAACTTCAGAATGTATTTCACTTATATGTAAATTGTATTCCTATAGAGATGTTATTATTCCTCTATACGGAAGTGTCGTCATTTATATTGTAAGTGTCGTAACTTATACTTGATGGGTTATTAGACCACCTTGTTGGGGTCGGCCCTGTATAAGTCATGTGGGTCAAAGGGTTATTAGACCACCCTATTGGGGGTCGGCCCAGTCAGCATTATGTTATGTGGTTAAGTTAAGGCCGACCTAGTAAAGGTTATTAGGCAAGTCAAGTCAAGAATAAATAGAGTGCAGGAGGCACTCTATCTGATCATTCTATTCTCACACACACTCTTTGGAGAGTGGCGCACTTGTGGAGGAGGATACGCTGCTACTAGGAGATGTCTATCTCTTATGCTTGGGTTGTATCATTGCTCTATCTATCTCTGAGGAAGTTATTGGGGTTTTTCACCTTTATGGTTTTCCCCAAGTAAACTCCGTGTCTCTTGTGTGCTTGCATTATTGTGTCCATGATTGATATGCTATAGATATGATGTACATGCTGTTCTCTCAGTTAATATCCTAGATCAGATTGAAGTAAATTCTGAAAAACTAACATGGTATCAGAGCTAGCCTGAAAGAAGGCATGGTATGGCATGTATGACACTTGTTGCACTTGCGATGCTAGGGCTTGATATAGCAAAAACCAGTCATCATAGCACTTTCGCTATAAATCCATTTTTGCAAAGTTTTCGGATATGAAACTTTTACAAGTCAAATATCAGATCCCCATGTACCTTTTGTCCAAAGGAAAACTTCTAATTCGTTGTACTTTGTGTTTTATGATCTGTACAATATAGGGTTTCTGCCTCTTCCAGATCTGAGTCATAAACAGGTGACCTAGGAAAAAAGGTCCTAACTTGGGCTAGGAAGCTCCAAATGAAATTTCATAAAAGTGACAGGTAGTGCACAGACTTTAATTTCTTAGGTAACGTTTTCAGAGGTTGAAACTGAACCAGTGACACGTGGAATGTCGTACAAGTTCGCTCTCCTGTTTTATCCCATAAACAGGTCACGTTGCGACACTTGGCATAACTCTCTCTCAGAGAATCCAATTGAGGTCAGACCTATGGGGTTGGAAATATGACAGGTCGGGATACCACAGGTACAAGTTTCAGACCCTATGGATCGGAAAGTTCAAAGTTACACCAGAAAAAATCAGGTACATATTTCTGTCAAAACAGAATTATTTTTGAGCACCTTCATTCATGGCTTCGGGAATTTAGGGTTTCGGAGAAAGATGGAATTTTTGTAATCGGAGACCACGGCTGAATGATACTCATCAAAATTGAAATTTAGAGACCAAGATCAGAATTTTTGGTTGGGCAGAAGGTCGGGCTTGATCAGACCTTAGTTTGAGACTTTGATCAAAAAAGTGGAAAATTAGGGCTTCTGCAAAAATGGGAATTTTTGAAATCTGTGACCACAACTGGAAGCTCCTTAGAAAAATAGAAGCTTAGAGCTTTGGATCGAATGTTTTGATTGGGAAGAAGGGTGGGCTTTATCAAACCCTAGTTCGGGGTCATGTCTAGTGAATCCAGAAGTTTCAAAGGAAAATTTGAGGGGTGAAACTTTGCAGTTTTCAAATTATGAGTATATCAGCTTGATCAGCTCATCAAGGTGCATCTTTCTATCCCTTCAGAAGTTTGAAATTCAAAGTTTGAATTTTTAGGGTTTCTCTAACAAACCCTAATCTAGCTCTAGATCCAGTTCCTACGAATCAAATGGATTGGATTAATCCTAGAAAAGAATGGATTGGTCACCTGCATAAAGGAAGAAGTTCCTGTTTCAGAGGGAGATGAGGCTAAGGCCTTACATAAGAATATTACAAGCAATCTCGTTAGGTATGACTTACAGGTGTGTTTCGAATTCTGTTCATGGTTAAGTTTATGATATGTTTGTCTTCATATCATTATGGTTAGTACAATCTTGATTAATTACTAGACTTGTCGTATCACCTTAATAAAATTATGAATACATGATAGAAGATATTCATTGATTAAGGTTTTGACACTTATGATTGTACTAATGCATTGTGATGTTTTATGAGGTTCGCTAACATGAAAGGTACACCAAGAAAGAAAAATCATGTTCTACTTCAAGAACATATGACCATGGTGACATGAAGACAGAGATTCATCCATTGCCATAGATCACATAGAAGATCTACTTATGAGGTATGTTTAACTTGGTTCTATAATGGTTAACCTATGAGATATGCAGGTTACTAGCACAAGTCACTTAAGAGAACAAGAAGACATCATGTGGGTATGTTAGACAATAACCAGCTAACATATTAATCCAGATATGTTTTTCCTATATCAAGTTAGAATCCTACCTTGTGTTAGAATCTCTTACATAAGTATACATGGCATGATTGATAATGATTACTCATTGAAGTTAGTAATCATGGGTTTAGGCATATTATGCTTCTTACTTTGATTGATGATATGACTAACCAGAAGAGTCCTATGGTCAATAAAAATATGCATGAGTAAAAGAAGTATTCCATGAAACCTTGAATACTAATGTTTATTATTTGTGTTTGAAATGATCATGACTATACATGTTTAAGATTATTGTGTTTTGAAAGTATTAAGATTATACTAATGAATGTGTGATTATGTATGAGACCTCGAGGATAACACAATGATGATACTAATAAGCATGCATAGTGATTAAGGATGGATATAAGTTCAAGGACAGGTAATCCAGGAAGCAAAGATCAAGAGGGAGCACACTTCAGTAGTTTCTGCAAGGATGCAGATATTCAGAGGGAGTTGACCACTTCTCACAATCCACATCATAATGGTGTTACAGATAGGAAGCAAAGACTGAGATGGATTCAACCCTAAAACCAAACAAAGATAAGTATTTTAATTGTCATTTCTTGCATATTTTATTGTTTAAATAATATTGTTCAATGATGTATATGTTGATGTCCCTAGAATTAGGTTGTGTATTATGCATATTAGAATAGTTGCATTGATGAACAGTATACTACTAATATGAATGTGATGGGTAAGTGGCCTATGGCACTGTACAACATTCCATTGCTACTTATCTAGAATGAAACCTCTTTGTTGACATGTTGGGAGTTGTGCACACTCTTAACAATGTTCTGGTAGAGATTGGAAGGCATCTAGAAAGTTACGGGATATGGATAAATGTTGTATTGAAGCATTGGCTAAGATAATTGCATGACTGTATGACATATTTCTTTATGTGTAAGAATTTGTTCTGAAAACTATGAGATATTTCTAATCATGCAATTTAACTTGTTTTGTAGGAAAGATCATATACCGTCACCTACAAAAGAAGGACTACAACATTTGTTCAACAACAAAGTTATCTATTGAAGATATTAAAAATATTGAAGTTCCCAGGATTCAGGAAGAATGCCATGATCGAGGAGTACCAGTCGATCACGAAGAATGATGTTTGGGATGCAGTCTTAAGACCTGAAGGGAAGTCTGCTGTGACATCCAAATGGATCTATAAGATCAAGCATGCTGCAGATGGTAGCATTGAGAAATATAAAGCAATATTTGTAGCTCGTGGCTTCTCCCAGAAAGAGGGATTGAGTATGAAGAGACTTCTACACCTATAGCCAGGCACACTTCCATCAGATCAATACTTGCTTTGGCTGCAGTGATGAAATGGTAGATACACCAAATGGATGTCAAGATAGATTTCTTGAATGGTGTAGTCGAAGAGGAAGTGTATGTGGAGTAGCCACTCAGGTTTGAGACACATGGCTGAGAGTCACATGTGTGCAAACTAAAGAAATCCCTGTATGGTTTGAAATAGGCAGCCAGGACCTGGTATGGCAGGATAGAGTAAAGCGGATTCCTGTTTTCTATCCAGTTTGAGCTTTACCAAGAGTAAAGCGGATTCCAACCTTTACTACAAGGTTGAGGAAGGAAATCCAGTGATACTACTTTTGTATGTGGATGACCTGGTTATTACAGGTGAGGATAGATTGATTGCCGACACGCAGCAGAAGCTTGCTTCCAAGTTCGAGTTGAAGGACTTGGGGATGATGCACTACTTTCTAGGTATGGAGGTGTGGCAGAGTGCAGATGGAATCTTCCTTGGACAAGGGAAGTATGCAGTAGAGATCCTGAAGAGGTTTGGGATGATGGACTGCAAGGCCATGGCCACACCTATGGCATCGAACCTGAAGCTTCTGTGTGATGCTTCATCTGATCCGGTTGATGTCACTGTGTATCGTCAGATGATTGGGTCCTTGATGTACCTGATGAACACGAGACCAGATATTTGCTTTGCAGGGAAGACATTGAGCCAGTTCCTGATGGATCCCAGAGGTGTTCACCTGGTTGCTGTAAAGCATATTCCAAGGTACCTGAAGGGTATGGTTGACTATGGGCTCAAGTATGATGTGAATCAAAAGTTTAACCTGCAGGGTTATGTTGATTTAGATTGGGCAAGCAGTGTTGCAGATAGGAAGAGAACTTCTGGGTGTTGCTTCAGTATGGGATCAGGTGTGATCTCTTGTTTAGCAGAAAGCAATCCTGCACAACACAGAGTATAGCTGAAGCAGAGTATGTTGCATCTTGTTCGATTAGTTGTGAGGCCATATGGCTTAGGAAGCTACTGTCTGAGTTATTTGATCTCCTGTTGGAGGATACTAGTATCTTTTGTGACAACCAGAGTTGTGTGAAGCTATTTGAGAACCTGGTGTTCCATGACATGTCGAAACACATAGAGATCAAATATCACTATATCATGGATATGGTGCAGAGAGGGGCAGTGAAGCTTCTGTATGTTGCGACGGATGAGCAGATTGCAGATGTGCTGACAAAGCCACTAGCCAGAGTGAAGTTCGAGTACTTCAGAGAGAGGCTTGGTGTTCTTCAGATCAATGACACTTCGAGGAAGAAGTGATGGAGACATTTGCTGAAGCCATTCCAAGCATGTTGGAAGGAGGATCCTTCACATGGCTGTGGAAGTAAGCACTGGATGATGAGCATCAGGACGATGCTCCAGTTACTGCTTTGTATATGTATATGCATCATGTTGGATGTTGGATATGATCAGTTGGATCATTTATGTATGTATGCATCATGTTGGATGCTAGATATGATCAGTTGGATCATTTATGTATGTATGCATCATGTTGGATGTTGGATATGATCAGTTGGATCATGTGTATGTATTTGTATATGTATCAGGTGGATACATTGTATGATCAAGTAGATCATGTATGTTGATATGTATCAGGTATGATCAAGTGGATCATTTATCTGTATATGTATCAGGTGGATACATTGTATGATCAGGTAGATCATGTATGATGATATGTATCAGGCAGATATTGTGTATGCATCAGGTGGATGCATTGTATGATCAGGATGATCATGGATGATGAGCTTTAGGATGTTGCTCCAGATGACATGCGTCAGGACGATGCAGTGATGATGATCAGGATGATCATGTGTACATCAGGATGATGTATGATGAGTATCAGGTTGATACTCTGTGGCTGTGGATAGGTTGTGCAGATAAGCATATAATAGCGCCCTGGGAGGTTTGCAGATTCTCTTGCTAGGTTTTTTTGCTGGCATATAATAGCTCCCTGGGAGATCTGGAAAATGCTCTTTCAAGTTTTTTCTTTGGGAGGTCATATAATAGCGCCCTGGGAGGTTTGCAGATTCTCTTGCTAGGTTTTTCCGCTGGCATATAATAGCTCCCTGGGAGATCTGGCAAACGCTCTTTCGAGGTTTTGTCATATGGCATGTAAGTAGATCTTGGAGATCTGGACAGGATGAAAAAGGCCTCATATGCTCTTTCAAGGCATTGCCATGACCACATGTAATAAGTCCTGGATATCTGGAAAGGATGAAAAAGGCCTCAGATGCTCTTTAGGGTTCTTGCTTGACAAGACACTCTTTTAAGGTTTTGTGGTGGGGGTCACATGTAATAAGTCCTGGAGATCTGGACAGGATGAAAAAGGCCTCAGATGCTCTTTAGGGTTCTTGCTAGTCAAGAGACTCTTTTAAGGTTTTGTGACAGTCACATGTAATGTGCTCCTAGGAGATCCGATAGGTAGAGCTGTGTGCTCGTAACAGCCTGAGATGCCGCAGCCAGGTTTTGTGACACACGTAATAAGTCCTGAGGATTCCACAGTATGGCCAGTGATGATGAAGACCTGCAGGTGGTGGGCCTACATCCAGTATGAAAAATGACTGGCTCTATAGAACTTCCTATGACGAGTAGATTCAGAGATTGATTGAGAGAGCAGCAGCAGTGATGATGACGATGATTCGATGACGATGATCTAGAGAAGAAGATTTTTGCTAGAAGACCTGTGTCGAGAAATACCTTCCTAGTTAAGAGGGAGTGTTGATGTATATGTAACTTCAGAATGTATTTCACTTATATGTATATTGTATTCCTATAGAGATGTTATTATTCCTCTATACGGAAGTGTCGTCATTTATATTGTAAGTGTTGTAACTTATACTTGATGGGTTATTAGACCACCTTGTTGGGGTCGGCCCTGTATAAGTCATGTGGGTCAAAGGGTTATTAGACCACCCTATTGGGGGTCGGCCATGTGGGTCAAAGGGTTATTAGACCACCCTATTGGGGGTCGGCCCAGTCAGCATTATGTTATGTGGTTAAGTTAAGGCCGACCTAGTAAAGGTTATTAGACAAGTCAAGTCAAGTATAAATAGAGTGCGGGAGGCACTCTATTTGATCATTCTATTCTCACACACACTCTTTGGAGAGTGGCGCACTTGTGGAGGAGGAGACGCTGCTACTATGAGATGTCTATATCTTATGCTTGGGTTGTATCATTTCTCTATCTATCTCTGAGGAAGTTATTGGGGTTTTTCACCTTTATGGTTTTCCCCAAGTAAACTCTGTGTCTCTTGTGTGCTTGCATTATTGTGTCCATGATTGATATGTTGTAGATATGTTGTACATGTTGTTCTCTCAGTTAAGATCCTAGATCAAATTGAAGTAAATTCTGAAAAACTAACAGTGATAACAAACCTGCGAACTATGTTTTTTTGTTGTAAAAAACACAAGACCACGCATGCATGTTTTTTGCGTGTGTGTTAACAACGCATGCACGCCTATTTTTGCGTGTGAATTAACAATGAGTGCACGTGTTTGTTGATGTGGATATACAAATATGCGTGCACGCTTATTTTATCCACGTCATCTCACCGACGTGGACGATCGACGTTGTTGAAGCAGTAGCACGTACGCGTGTTTAGAGGCACGTGTGCGTGTTTGTTTTTTTTGCGCTCACGCGTTGTCGTTGTAACATTTTTGGGTACCAGCTTTGTGAGGGTACCCTAATGTAAAATGGAAAATATATAGCTATCATATATCGCCATTAATTCATACAAATATCAAATCTACTATTTCTATAAAAATCACCACTGGATCATCCGAAAAGCATCCAAATCCATGCAAAACCAATTGTGAGTCCCGAATAAAAAGCATACCAGCTATATGGGACATACTAAATCCACCAAGGGTGCACTAGAGAATTCACATACATCCATACAACATCAGATATTCAATTCTCCAGAGGAAGTTCTATCAATTCAATCTAGTTTTCTAGCAGAAACACGCACTTTCTAGCAATCAAAACTCAATATTTTCATCTGTGGATCATATAAAATATATGATCATCCATGGAGGGCACAATTTTAAAGTATGCTACAACAAATAAAACATGCACAAACATATTTAAAGCTTCCATTAAGATCAAATCTCAAAACAAGGAGAACACTCCAATTTCCAAGCAAGATTCCTTAACTAGTGTTCCAATAACCAAGCCATTTCAATTGTGAATTAATCCATGGATCTGATCAAACATAGAGGGATAATTTGCAGAGTAATATAAAACAAATAAACACATAAATCACATATGTGAATAGATCGGCCATCAAGGGCACTATAGAATCAATGGAAACTTTAATATAAACATATGAATTAACATAAAATAAGCCACTTATCTTAATAGTGTGCAATTGGCATCATCCAGACAACGTTCCACCCATCCATAAGCATTGCTAAACTAAATCATCTTGGAAAGACCACCTCCAAGCTGAGGCCACTGATCCACAAGCAAAGGTGCACTAAAAAATAGCTCAAGTATATGTTTGAGAAGCCACAAATCAATTCCCCTCCACCCGCTTTCTCCTCCACCCCACTAGCAGGTGAAATGATAATCCCTTCATTCCCTAGGTTCCTTAGGACATCACCATTCACCATCATGATTTATATGTAGGTCTAGGACAGAGACAAGCAGTGGACATGAAGGAAATATATCATATCTGTCTAGGATTTCCGCAAACACCATACAAGATCACACTGCTTCAATCACAAGGTTCATTCACATAGCAGAGCATATATGGATTCCTAAGCTCACAAGCCTACCAAACCCTGAACATTAATGGAATGAGCAACCAAGATCAAGCATCAATAATCCACAACAATCAACCACCTTAACCAAGGAGATCAACCATGGATTTATAGACCAAATAGGGTAATTCTAACCCAAGAGGGTAAAATCAAACCAAGGTAAGAGAACTTGAGTCAAACCAAGGGGGGTAACTCAACCACAAGAGGCTAACTCTAATCCAACCCAAGCAATTCGAATTTCAAGGAGAGTGGCTCCAAGTCGCTCTACCCAACTCAAATTTATGTGTGGACACATCATTCATGAAGAGGAATCAAAATTATAGAGATGAGGAATTATAAAAACCAAGGAATCTTCCCAAAATAGCAAAGGAGGGGTTACACAATGTATTATCCAACTTTTGAGGTGTCCAGGCTAAAAATAACCAGTGAGGGTGCACTTGTGCAAATGGGGGTTACAAAACCAAGTGTAGACACCAAAAAGGAGTTACAAAACCACCAAGGGGGATCATTTGACAAGTGGGATCCATACAAACAAAAAGGAGGGTGCATTCACCAAGGACGACCCACTAAACCATGAATTAGGCTCAATAGTACCAGCATAGGAAAAAATAATCAAAATTTGGGTATGTTGTACAATGTTTGGGTGACCATCAACATTAAAGTCACCAAAGCATAAATACAGACCAAGCTCAACCAAACAAGTTATAAAGTGCTAGGAATGTCCCCATCCCCCTCACATTGTGGATCTAGGCCTCCCATACTCTTTTGTGGTCTTCAGTGTGCCGATTGTTTTTCATTAATTAATTATTTACAAAATAATAATAATGTCTGTAGGTCCTGAAAGACCCTTGTTCCAGCACCTTGTGCGACAATAATAATAACAATTATTACATATGTCCGGGGCTTAACAGATGGAGTATTAGAGTTCTCCATGATTTTACATGTAGGCCCTTGCTTGAAATAAGACTCCATTTTCCAAGAAGTCAGCCACCAATCTTCCTAAATACAACCAGTTTATTATTAAAACACCTAAACACAACACTCTTATGTGATATGAACTTAAGTAGCATATTGGGGCAACATTAGGGAATCCCTATATTGCTGTAAATATGTTAGTTGTGAAGTGAAAAACGTTAATATTGTGGTGACATTGGACAATACCTCTAACATAGCATCATTGTAATAACTGATATTATGGACTTAAAATATCAAGTACAAGTTTAGTAGCTAAAACCCCTAACCATTAAAACCTTAATCTTAACCATGTAACTCCCATAAATTTTACAATTCAATTATTTTAAAATCTTAATCTTAACCATACAACTCGAATAAATTTTACAATTCAATTAATTGAATAATAATGTGTATTTAAACCTAACCACAACAAAGAATAATAAAGTAGTATTAAAGTAATATTTGAGAATGAAAAAAAAATACAAACTACTTATTAACTTTGAAAGAGAGTATTAAGCACTGAAGTACTCATCACATAAACAATGTTGGCCATACGCATGTTTTCAATGTTTGTATGCATCGAAAAATGGTGTTTTCTCTAGTTGGTAAAAAAGACATTTTTTTTCTCATAAACGACACGTTAATTGACATTCCTTTTGAAGCTTTAAAATTATGTCACTCCCAGCATCATGTTTTTCCCTTTTGTAGTATGTTTCAACTTATAATTTCAATTTGTTTGAGTAATAATTTTAGTCTTTTATATTGAAGTTTTTCTTTGGTTTTATTCAATCAATGTTCGTAGACATAATCAATGTTAGGACACATATGATATTGAATTTAGATAAAAAAGAAGATATGTTTATTGTAAGGAGAGAAGTGAGTATATTCTACAACCTATTATGAATGAAATTTGGAAATTTAAATTTTTATAATATAAAAGTGAAAAAGAAAATCAAGTAAAAAATGGCAACAATATTAGTAAGATACATTTACATCCAAGTATAATAAAGATGTTGTATCAATAAATGCTTATATGTTAGTTTAAAAAATTATACACTATTTATAACAAATAATAGTAACATTATATATTAATTAAAAAAGACCACTCGAAAATAAAAATATTATTAATATGATATTTACACAAAAATATTGTTACCCCTCTTTTAAATTTATCTTAAATCATCAAAACATTTATACTTTAATAGATTTGATTTTTTATATATATTTTTGATAGGTTCATCCTTAAAACAAATATATACTAGCACAACCACTTAGGAGTGAACAACTATAGGTCACAAGTGCCATGCACAAGTTATATGTTACTTGTTCTATATACCTTTTCTTTTAGTTAAATTATAGTTATCCATGCATCAACTACCACATCATCTATAGATTATTTTTTATATATTTGTTTATAATTGTTTATTTGGAGCTTGACACAACCTCCATAAAATCAATATAAACAATACACTTGTCTCATCCTCATGTAATCTAGAAAAATCACACTTACTAGTCCACCCCAACTTTTGAAAAACACTTATCTTTTGAACATAGACAAAATTAAATCATATTTTTTTTCCTTATCCTTTCAAAATTTATTAAACCCAATATTAAAATAAAATTACAACAATTTAAATTAAATTTCAACCCATCTTCACAATCTTTATACTTTTATAGACTTGGACTGATATTATTTTTATATACTTGGATTCCAGCATCGGGATGTACCCTTATATTTTTTTGGTTTTCAGTTTGGGTACAAGTAGCTGATATATTACATACTCGCAGCTTCTATGGACTTGATTAAATACGCAGAGCTGATGAATGGCAACCTTGAGGACTGTTTGTTGTTCATTGATTCATTGATAGGGACAATGGCATTTGGGCGAGGGTTTGAAGCTAGTTTGTTAGGCAACTGGGTGTTATACAGGCTGTCGGAAGTGTCAATGAAAGGGGTGTTAACACGAGCTTTGGAAGCCGTTGTCAGCGACGCTGTTTAAGGGGGGTTTAGGGCCATTGCTGCTGGAACACTCTTACAGGATATAACACTCTTACAGGCTGCTGGAACTAACACAAATCGATGCGATTAGTATCGGCTCGTTAGAACACATCACTGTCAGGGTAACATTGCTATTTAAAATACCCTAGTTTTTTTACCCTTTTGGCTGTCGTTTGGTATCTAAATGGATATTCTCATACGGTCGTTGCTGCCGTTGGTATTGGAATAGGGTATGTTATCTCTTTTGGGTATCATTCACTAATATTCGTTTTTCCAGTTTTTTCCCTCTAGATATTTGAAGTTGGTGACACACTCAAGATATGGTGCCCTCTTTCCTTGGAAATGTGTGAGTTTTTTAGCATTTTTCAGGTGTGACACAAACTGACAGGAGTATTTTGTCAGCCATTTGATTAATAGAACCCGTGACTGCAAGAAGCCCTATTTTGGGGATTTCTAGCTACCAGAAATGGGGGATAAAATGCCAAATACCGTAATCTCGACGGACAATAATATGAACATCTTGGAATTCATGATTGAGGAGGCCGGTATATTCAAACCGGATAGTTTTTTCAAAAACCAGTTGAAAGGGAAACGGGCACTTAACACAAACAATAGAAATGTGGCGCCTCGTGTCAAGTCGTCAAATGGGCATCTGTCAGTGGGGGGGGCACCTGTTGATGCTTCGGGTTCGGACCCATCTATTGGTAGTGCTAGGGGGACGACTGGACTGGGTAACTGTGGCAAAACAGTGCCATCCTCTCGCATGGCTAGAAGGCTAAATGAAAAATATTTCTGTAGACCTAGGGAGGTCTGGTTAACGATGGGAAGGGATGTAGGTCTGGAAGAAATTGTGGATTTCAACATGACGGTGCTTGTAGGAAAGTTCTCGTATCATGCTATGAATCGAAAAGATATTGTTAAATGGGTTATGGAGAAGTGGAACCCCATTCTAAATTACACCCCCTAAATTTTCGCAATGGCTTGCGGCTGGTATGGCTTTAAGTTTGAACAAGAAGCACATTGCACCATCATTCTGGAGAGACTGTGGCTTTATGGTACGGGTAGTTTAATGTTACAAAAGTGGCAGACCGATTTTGATCTGGAAACTGTGTCGGTTCAGCTACGGCACTTGTGGGTACTCCTTCCTGGACTTCCACTAGCACTTTGGAACCGTGGGGCTTTCAAAGCCATTGGTAATTGTATTAGAAGGTTTCTTCATATTGATGAGGATCATCTTACTGGATTTGACCGCCGTATGGGTCGGGTACTTGTTGAGGTGGATATTTATTTGGGCCTTATTGATGTTCTACACATTAACTGGCGTGGCCGTAAGCTCTCGCAGATCATTGACTATTGGGGCATCCCCTTCCGTTGTTCAAATTGCAAAGGGGTGGGGCACTTGTGGCGGCAATGTAAGGCAAATGCATCTTATGGTCGTGTTAAGGAGGCGGGACCTTTATGGTCATCTAATGATGGTAGCGACATCGATTTGGATGTGTTGGGCTCACTGGACAGCTTCTCCAACAGGGTTTCCACCCATTCTACTCCTAACTCGGCCTTGCTTCATAAGTTGGAAACACAGGACCCTATTTTCTTCCATTCATTAAATGATTTGGATATATCATTTATAAATGCTTTAGATTTAAACAATGGAAATAATGGAAATTATTTGAGTCGTCGTCATCACATTCCTATGCCAACAAAATCCTCCGGGCCTGAGAGGGTTTCTAATGAGTCATCCGAGGATGATGTCCCTGTCTTTGAGAATGAGCCGTTTGTGAGAAAGACATATATAAGCCCATTTGATTCCTCCCCGGTTTTGTCTGTCTCTCCCGGACTCCCTACATCCGTTTCCCCGACTATTATTATCTCCACTGATTCTGAGCTGCCTAACACTGGACCGGATGTTTTTGTGAGTGCGGATAATGAGACGAATCCTGGTGTGATGGATTTAGAATCTGATGTAAGGGTGGAGGGGACCAATGGTTATAATCCTACGAATCTGTCGGCGGTAGATTGTCACACTGTGGGACCTGGTGTGACATCGGATTCAATGGATAAAATTTTACTTATTCCATCATATTCATATATGGTAAAAAAGACGCCCATCCCTACTTTTTACAAAAATCAGATGGTGGCTGTGAATGAGCCGACCTGTGGGGATTTGGGGAGTATTTCGGGTCTGCAGAACAGTGTTCTGGATGGGGATGTTGATAACAATAACTCTGTGAATCCTCCTGAAACAGTAGGAGACATTTGTGTACAAAAGGGGGCACACAGGGGTGGATTGGCCTTGGATTTCTCTCCATTGAAAACGAGAAGTGCCAGAAAAAACAAGAAGGTCACTCTGGGGGGGACGGAGGATGACCGATGTAAGGTGGATTCCCCCAACTCTTTTGATACCCGGGCTCTTAGAGGAATGAAATCCCTTGCCAGGGTTCGAAAATGATAATTTTCTCTCTAAATATCTGGGGTGTGGGGGGTCTGCCCAAACAATTGGCCCTAAAACGTGTACTACATATTAACAATCCTGACTTGGTCCTTCTTCAGGAAACCATGGTTTGCGGGGAGAAGGCTCACATTTTTTTTAACAAAATTAAGTCGAGTTGGATGATGTGCTCTGTGGATGTTGTTGGTCTTTTTGGTGGTCTCTTAGCTGCTTGGAATCCAATGGTTTTGAGGCTAAATCCATCTATCATTTCTTTGGGTATTTTATTGTCTGGAAATATTAGGGGATCGGAAAAGAACATAAATATCATCAATTGTTATGGCCCTTATTGTGATAGGGTGGCTTTCTAGGACATGGTTGTCTCGGGTCATCTGCTGGAATTGGAGAATTTAATACTTGCAGGGGATTTGAATTTCACATGGGGGGATGAGGAATTCTGGGGCAATTCGGCTAGGCGGGATCCCCTGGGTACCTATTTCAGTAATCTTTTCACAAAATTTTCCCTGATTGATGTTGCCCCGTGGCCAATGGCCCCAACTTGGTCAAATGGTAGGAAGGATGAAAATCTGATTCAGGAACGCATTGATCGATTCTTAATCTCAGAATCTCTACTTGATTGTTTCCAGAATTACAGGTCCTGGATACAGCAAATTAAAATTAGTGATCATCTTCCTATCATATTTCAGTTTGATGTGGAGGCCTCTCACCACTTTTTCCCATTTAAATTCAACTCCACATGGCTTTCGGATGTTGAATACACTACGGGGGTGAGAACTAAATGGAAACATATAGATGTATTGGGGGAGAGATCTGCGATGGACAAGTTGGCGGTGAAACTCAAGGCCATTAAAGATTATACTATATTGTGGGAAAAAAATAAACAAGCATTGCTAGGAACAGAACTTGCTGAGATTGAAAGGGAAATGGAAACACTGATGCAACGGTTTGTGTGTCCTGGACTCAGCCTAGTGGAAACTACAAAACTCTATACAATGGAGAGTCGAAAATTGAATATTCTTCTTATTTAGGAGGAAACTTGGAGATTGAAGAGCCGTGCCATATGGCTCAAAGCTGGGGATCTGAACACAAAGGTTTTTCATCATTATGCGGATTCTCGGAGGATGTAAAATACTATTTGGGATCTTAATGATCACACTGGTCGGCGGATCAGGGGGGGTGAGGAATTGATGAATGAGGCAGCTCGTCACTTTCAGGAATACTATTGTGACCCCAAAAGCAAAACATTGGCAGAACAATTTAAAGTTATTAAGGAATACCCTCGGATGTTTAATGAATTGGAGGGGGACTGTATTTTTATGGATGTTACTTTGATGGATGTGGAAAACACCTTGCGGGGTTTTTCTAAAGAGAAATCTCCTGGCCCGGATGGGTGGTCGGTGGAACTATTTATCCATTTCTTTGATATTATGGGGGAGGAACTCCAAATGGATGGGATGAGTCTCGAAAATTAGGCACTGTCTCTGGGGCATTAAACTCAACTTATTTGGCACTCATTCCGAAAACATCCCATCCGGATAATTATAATGAGTTCAGGCCTATTGCTCTTTGCAACTTAGTCTACAAGATAATTTCCAAGATTATAGCTAATCGGATCAAACCAATCCTTTCAAGACACATATCCATTGAGCAATATGGTTTTTTACAGGGTCGTCAGATCCATGATGCTGTGGGGGTGACTCAGGAAATTTTTCACACTGTAAAGCAGAAGAGAGTTGATGCGCTCATCCTACAATTGGACTTGGTGAAAGCATATGATCGGGTTGATTGGAATCTTCTGAGATTAATTCTGATCCAGATCGGCCTACCTTGGAAGGTGATGAAATGGATTATGGCATGTGTAACATCGGTAAATTTTGTTGTATTGATTAATGGTCATCCATCGAAATTCTTTAAAGCATCCCGGGGTCTTCGTCAGGGTTTCCCACTATCGCCGCTCCTTTTCCTGTTGGTCATTGAAGGACTGAGTCTCTCCATTCATAAGGAAAAAAGGGAGGGGCTGATTGTTGGCATTAAAATTACAAGAGATATAACTATTACACACTCTCTTTTTGTAGATGATGTAATGCTTTTTGGTTTGGGTATCCTTGCTGAGTGGATCCAATATAAGAAGATACTTGACTTTTTCTGCTCGGTTTCTGGTATGATCATCGGTTATATAAAATCACAATTTTTGAAACATTCCCTGTTGGATGATGTGGAACGGTCGATTAGCTCTTTTATGCCTTTAAAATTCAAGGAGATGGGTGTTGGAACGAAATATCTGGGCTTCTTCATTAAGCCTTCTAATTACCTGATAAATGACTGGTCATGGCTTGTTAGACGATTTGAAAAGCGTATTGGTCATTGGAGCTTTCGACACTTATCCATGGGCGGCAGACTTACGCTGGCAAAAGCCATTCTGCAGAATATTGGTGTCTACTGGTTTTCACTGTGTAAAACTCCAAGATCCATCCTCGGTCTTATTCAAAGGAAGTTGTTCAATTTCTTATGGTTGGGTAGTGGAGCGCAAGAAAAATTTCATCTTATGAAATGGTCTGTATTGGCTCGACCCTGGAACTTGGGGGGATGGAATATAAAGGAGCTAGATCTATTTGTCACGGCCTTACATGCAAAAAGCCTTTGGCGTGCACTCTTTGATAATTCTGTTTGGGGGAGGATTATCAGAGCCAAGTACCTGAAAAATACTTCTATTGCAAATTGGCTTCGTATGGGTTGTCCTGCTACTATGGGTGTATCAAATTTTTGGAATGGATTGATGGGATATTTCAATGTTATTGCACAATGGATTGCATGGATTCCTGGTAATGGTTGTGACATTAAACTGGGACTTGACTCGATCTTAGGAGGACCATCTGTTCATACCTTGTCATTGGAATTAAGGACTCACCTCAGATCAAATGGATATTGCACTCTTGCACATGCGGCAGGTCAGTATAAGGACGGGCGTTCTTTATGGATCTCGGCTCCACAGCTGGGATTGACTGGTGTTTTGGGGAATGAATGGGAAGAATATATCAGGCCTTTTTATCAATCAAATATTCAATTATCTGAGTCATTTGACAGACTAGCTTGGTCGTGGGATGTGTCTTGTGGCAATGTTTCAGTTAAATTGGCATATGACGCAATGTTTGCTGAGTCTCATACTGAGACACGTTGGTGGTATAAAACTATCTGGAAGCTAGCCCTTCCACTCAAGATAAAATGTTTTATTTGGCTAGTGTTGTGTAATAAGATACTTACTTGGGATAATTTATGTCGTCATGGTTTCATTGGCCCGGGATGGTGTCCCCTTTGTTGTTCACAGGAGGAATCCGTTGCTCATCTCTTCTCCTCCTGTCCCTTCATTCGGGATCTTTGGAAGCAAATTGCATCTATATCTGGTATACAATTCCTCTGGAGGCATCCTTCTCTTTGTGAATGCCTGGATGCCTAGTCTCGTCTTTCCAGTGGATGTACTGAACTCCCATACTTTATGATCTGGGAGGTATGGAAAGCCCGCAATTCTCGAATATTTGAGAATTTTGTACCTCATCGTGATTGGATCTGCTATAGAACCCTTGCTACACACAAGGAATATATTTCAATTCATGGAGTTGGTGATGGTAGGAATTTTCTGAGTAAGAGAAGCCGGATGGCTCCTCCGGTCCTGGTGTACCCATGTGGCTTCTTTGATGGGGCAGCGGTGGGTCGACCTAGGGTGGGAGGGGCGGGTGCAATCATTCACATGACCAATACTGTTTCTTTACATATCTGGCTAAATCTGGGTATTGGTTCCAATACACGTAGTGAATTATGCGCTCTATGGCTCTTGCTATTTATTGCTCGCTCTCGGCATATTTCCTCACTTGTGATCATGGGTGACTCGTTATCTATTATCTCTTGGGCTAGAGGCATTTCACCTCTCAATGTTCTACTACTCACTCACTGGATGGAAGCGGCTCGAAAGCTAATACTTGAATTTGAGCATACTCATTTCGCTCATATCTTCAAAGAGGTAAATACGGAGGCTGATATGCTCTCCAAGCGGGCTCTTTACTCTCAGGCGGGGGTCATCATGTGGCAGGAATGGTGGGAGGATATTCTCTTTACCCATGGTTCTTATCATTTGCATTGGACATGATACTTATAGTTTACTATTTACATACTCATTTTGATTTCATTTCAGTTTTATGCGGCATTGATATTTTTATATGACTAATATTTCTATGTGCAGATCCTTAATTTGCACAAGTTCCAACTCCTTGTTGGGCGTTCCATATTCAAAAACATTTTGCGGCTTATATATTTCAGCCTCCTTCAGTAGCTGTTTGTATTTTTTGAAATCGGATGTATTAACGTTTTAAAAAAAAACTTAGCTATATGCTGTTGTGAATTGATTAGAACGACAGATACCTTTCAGTCGTCAGTGGCATTGGATGGGCTATGGTAATTTCGACCTGCTGAACATGGGACTTATTTATATTATGTTTTTTACATATTAGCTTGCTGAGGCATATTTTGTTGGTCATCTACAAGATGTTTTCCTGTTTTTCATATTGGATACTTTAGTGACTTGTGGCACTATTTATATGGGACTCTTCTGAAATAGTTGTTGACACTTTGTTGTCTATACGACAGTTTTTCCCCGGTCTTACTATTGTCAGGGATTGTTTGCCTATGTACGGAATGACAGCTGGATATATTTACTATTCCGCATATTAATAGTAAGTTGAATTTTTCTATGGAAAAAAAAGCTTCTATGGACTGGTTTTGTATTTGGTTTAACTTATAGATGTTTCATTGTACATTGTTGGTATTAATCCGGGGACTATCATCCTTGGTTATGGGTTTTTTATTTGGACAAAGCGTGAGTCATACTCTCCGGACAATGTATACAATGTATCGAAGCTACTTTTTAAAGTCTTTTTAATAGGGAAGTCAGTGGCTTCTTCTTTGATATTGTAATGTTTTTTGAATCTGTCTACGACATTTTCTGAACACTTTGTGACAGCAAAAAGAATCATCAATAATGTAATATCTTTTTCAATGAAAATAATATTATGAACTATGACGTTGATTAGCAATATATTGTCCACATTTTTTAGAATATGTAATTTTATTTTGTCAATCTGTACATATATTATATTTTTCCATTTTTGATAAAAAAATATAGTTAGACCAGTACTATATTATTGATTTTGATTTAAACTTTGATATGCTATATATTTGGGATACTTTCATTTTATTGTTTTTTTGGGTTAAAACGTTGTACTCTATCATAGAGATTATTTTGTTTTGATTTTTAAATTTATCCTTTCTTTTTAAATTGTAGTTGATTTGCAACCCACTTTTACATTTATTACTCAACATATTGGAGGTATATCACACAACTTTATGTCACTTCCACTTAAGGAAAAAACAAAATCTAAAACGACTATACTCATGAAAACTTTAAAGCAGAATATATATTAAAAATTTGTGAAAATTTGACTTTTAAGGAAAAGTTATGATCCTTGAAAATCAGTACCCAGAAACACTAATGGACCACTTAAAGCATTAGTCATTTTCACTATAGCCCAAGGAAAAACCATTTGACTTATTCTTAATAATCAAATTATTTTACAAACTCAACTAGTAGAAAAAGCCACCCAACGAAAATTGAACCATTGACTTATCTTAAGAATCTCATTATTTTACAAACTCAACTGGCCATTTGCTTTTAAATTAAAGACCATATACCCCAAAAATTCTTACAATCATAGTTTCGCCCACTATGTGACTAACCCTTAACTAAACTTCCGATCTTACCGCTCTTTCCAATTTAATTAAATTTACAACTTTTGAAAATACAAATTGCTTGCTCTGTCTCACTTGGAACGTAGTTCCATTGACGTACAGTAGCCACATTGTGCCCATCTGCGAGGGTACAGTAGTTAAAAGGAGACTGATCCGAGGATATGTCGAGCACACTGAAGTCTTTCTGGGTTCTCTTCTTTCTGGGATATTTCTGAATGGCGGCGGTTATTTCTGATCTACAATGCTAACTCATTGTAAACAATCCATCGCTCTATATTTTCCATATACCTGTTTTCAATAGAGTGCCATCTCAAGAACGGCAACGAATTCTTAAAAATTCATCATCGTCTTCGCCCACCAGCCCCTATCCATTGATCCAAAGCAATGATAACCTTGTCAAAAATTTCGAAGACTCTATCCCTCCATCCCTTGCAAACAACTAATAGAGTTATTACACATGAAAATCCGAATCCATAGCTCAATCCTACTCCTATCTCCCACCACAGATCACCCATATCCACCCCAGCTTCTTCACTGGCAAGAACGGGAGAAACGGGAGAATTATAGTGACCCCCACAACTTTTATTAAGAAGAATCCCACAAAGACCAGGATTTCCCAAGAAAGAAGTTGCATCAAAGGTATCAAAGTGTCTTCCCAGTGGAACCATTCCAGAGAGTCTGTTATTGCTTAAATTCAAAACCTGAAGGAAGTCTATATCCACAAGCTGTGTTGGTATTTCTCCAGAGATCCAGTTCGAGGAAAGATCCAGGGACTCCAGCTGCCTAATGTTTCCTAGTGTTCCAGGAATGGAGCCATTTAGATTATTCCTGGAGAGGTTCAGAGTAACTAATCCTGTCAGGCAACCTATTTCTGATGGAATGTGGCCTACTAAGTTGTTATCAGAGAGATCTATGCTGGTAACAATGGAAGGAATTTGGTCAAAATGCATGTCCTGTCCCTTGCTCATTACTTCAACATCGGCTCCATAGAATAAGCCAAGCCCATCCTCTGCATCAGCCTTGTAGGGGGACATAGTCATTCCAAAACCAATTACATATCGTAGGATAAATGGTCCTTTTGGCTGCAACTGATCCACCATGCCAGAAAAATTCCCAATTTCATGAGGAATAAAGCCTGATAAATTGTTGTGAGAGAGGTCTAGAATTTGGATGTTCTTTGCCAGGCTTATTTCTTTAGGAATGCTCCCCTGTAAATGATTATTTTTCAGGATAAGAATACGAAGCCTAGAAAGATTTCTAATCCATCTTGGAATACTGCCAGAAATGTTGTTATTACCCAGCTCTACGATCTCCAGTGCCTTGCAATTCTGTAGAGATGAAGGAAGCAAACCCATAAGCCTGTTACTATTCATGTGCAAAGTTTGCAATTTAGGCATATTCCCCAACTCAAGTGGCAATTCACCTGACAGCAGATTGTTTTCCATATTCAAGACAACCAGAGAAGAGCAGTTACCAAAGCGCTGATGAAGGTCTCCTGATATTTTATTGTTTGACAGATCTAAAATCTCTAGAGATCTGCTTTCTGAAAGGGATTTTGGTAGTTCTCCACTGAGATTGTTGTTTGATAAAGATAAGAAGTTTATGTCCCAATGATCTCCAAATACCTGAGAAGAAAGGGCGCCGCAGAAGTGATTGTTGGAGAGATCCAGAACTTCCATTGATCCAAAACTGAGAGGCAGAGGACCTTCTAACCGGTTGCTATGCAAGTCTGCAACTCTGGGCCCTGTCTGGGCTTTTAGCTGTATATATGATGGCAGATTACCTTCTAAACTATTGCTGGACAGGTTCACTTGAGCCAGGCTGGGAAGACTCCACAGCCAATTAGGTATATTCCCATTCAGCCTGTTGTTTGAGAGGTCCAGATACACGATCCTGTATTGAGTGAAAAGCCACTGTGGAATTGGCCCCTGCATGTTACAGGAGCTCAGTGATAGCTGTACCAAGCTAAAGGGTGGAGTGACATCCATCATATTTACAGTAAGACCACTGTTAGACAAGTGCAGAACCTTGAGAAGACGGAGACCCTGAAACAAGGTTTTTGAGATGGTATCCGAGAAATTGTTGAAGGAAACATCTAGAGTGCCGAGTTGTGATAGTAGGCCAAATCCCTCTGGGATTCTACCCATTAGTTTATTGTGTCCGAGGCCGATGTATTGCAGAGAAGTAAGCCCAGACAATGAGACAGGAATGATGCCCTCCAGCTGGTTGTGCCTCAGATCAAGATGAATGATGTTTGAGAGATTGCCGAGGGTATCTGGGACCGTGCCAGTCAAGTTATTGAATGAAAGATCTAGAAATTGCAAGCTCTGGAGCTTCCTAATACAGTTGGGGATGGCACCTGCGATCTGGTTGTTGGAGAGATCCAGATGGGCTAGTAAAGTGAATCTTGAAATAGAACATGCAATTGACCCTTCCAAATTGCAGGATGAAAGAGATAATCGCCTGAGCTGTGCCCAGTTCTTGCTTGCAAAAGCCGAAGTATTGACACTCAGATAATAGTTTCGATCCAGAACAAGTTCTTGAAGATTTGGAACCTCTATAATAGGACCTCTGAGTGCACATCCACTGAGGTTCAGTGACACCAGAGATGTCATATTTGATAACCATGGAGGCATATGCTGGGAGGAAAATGTATTGTAACTCAAATCAAGATGCAAGAGATCTGTAACATTCAGAAGCGACATAGGAATAAGCCCTCTAAGTCGACAGCCTGACATGCCAAGATAACGAAGGTCAGAAAGCTGTGAAATACTATCAGCCCAAGCATCGCTCGAGCTCCTGAGATCGACCCCATTGATAGACAAATACCTCAATGCAGACAAGTTCTGAATCCATGACAAGTCTGATACACGTGGTCCTGCAGAAGAGATGGTAAAAGTATCACGAGAAAGGCCAAGGTGTTCCAGCTTCGACAGATTTCCCAGCTGCCATGGAACGAAACCAACGAATCCAGAATAAGATAAGTCCAAATATATTAATTTTTCCAACAAGCCGAGCTCTGCAGGGATGATAACTCCTGAGAAATTATTGAAGCAGAGGTCGAGCTGCTCCAAGTTTTTTAGTTCCCACAACGATGGATGTATGGAATCTGCCAGAGCACGAATTTGCATTCCTCTCATATTCAGCTTGGTTATCGATCCAGTGAGATTATCACATTCGATTCCGTTCCAGTGGCAGCAGTCCTGTCCTTCCCATGAAGACAGTGAATTCATGGAATCGTTCAAACTGTTTTTGAATGCCAAAAGGGCATTTCTGTCATGCTTTCTGCAATGGGGATGGCAAGCAACCAGGCTAATTGACAACAGGCCAAGGACTGTGAATAACAAGCAGCTGGAAATCCCTGAAAATGCACCCTTCATGGTTTTGAGCACTTACTGTCCCTCAAATCTGTGGTTGGGAACAGGTATTTAGAATTAAAGGCAATTGAACTGGTGAAGAAATCAAATAATCTTGTCTCAAGACAGCCATGATCTGCTATATGGTTCATAGTGAAACCACAGCTTTGAGCAGGGAAGAAAAATTAATGATGCCAGATGGAAAAGTTACAGAATCGATATGGCCGGAAGCAAAATGAATCTCCATTATTATTTACAAATTATAAGAACAATCCATGATTCGCAAGTAAAATCTGAAATATCGATACTCAACAATGCATGCAGGCAAAAATTAAATACCAATAACAAAAGAATTCTATTTTATCTTTCAATTTTCATTGATTTTTTTCAAGATGGCAAAAATCTAGCTATAAACTCACTTTTGTTAGAGTGAAAGCTCCAATATAACTCCAGGTGGCCATCCTCCTTCAAATCTCCTTCAAATCTCCTTCACCTAAACTGTACCTTATCAGTAATTCATAGCCTGATGTTCTAGCTGGAAGCTTCAACCGCCCTTATTATTGCGTTTGGTGGACTCTCAGATTCTGGCCACTTTATGTGTTCGTCTCCACATTAAGTCAAACATATCGAAGTTGGTGGTGGGTCTGAAATAAGCACACCTGCATTTTTGCCACTTAAGTCAAAAATTGATTATTAGTGCTTTTCCTTTCTCAACAATCACTACTGGAATGGAAAGAAAAAAAGGCAGAGGCTTTTTAGAAGCATCTTTCATTGAACAAGAAAAAAGAAAATGAGCTGCAGATGTACATAAAGTCATCTATGCATACTCAATGGTAACATAATGGATAGGAGGGAGCACCTTTCATTGGATTTTCAGTTGACAAGTATTTGTATATTAAATTTTTTTATAGTTTATATCAATCCATAAACAATTTAAAAATCAAAATTTCAATAATAATATATAGAAATAAAGAATCGAATGTCAAAGATTGTATTGAAAAATTAATAGTGAAGATAGGAAAGTAATTTCACGTAATAATATTTAAAAATAAAAACTTTAAAGATTTATATCTAATACAAAGTGGATTTAAAAGGAATGAAGACAATCCTCTACTGGGCTAGAAAATCCCCAGGCTGGTGTAATGGGTTTTACTGCAAGTTGGTCTGAAGAAGTGATTTCCCTCCAGCCATTGCAGAAGGAACTTGAGCAACAGCTCACCCTGTAGAAAATGCCAACAAATGAAGGCATATAATTACAGGCAATGTTCTTGCCAATGTGTTGAAGTTAAAGAACCACAATTGAAAACTAAAACGGATTGATGCTTTCAAATTCTTCACGAAGTTTTAGCTTTCAGCTTTTATGATAACAAAACCAGTGCGTGAACGCTATTAAAGTCCATGGTTACGAGGTACTGCGACACGGAAACTAGAAGAGTCTTTGGGCAGAAAATCATTACTAGAGAATGATTGCTTTCAAAATCTTAAAATATTTTGAACAATGGCACATTGAAATTGTATTGAGTTTGTCTTCATTGAATGCCATTATAGAAAAATCTGTTAATAGTTTGAATGTATCTTAGTTGGTTAAAGCAGGTTATGGGTTAAAGCAATGGGTTTAAAACATTTGAGAGGAAAGGTGGTTCTACTGTATTGGTATATGGCTGTAGTTTTTTGTTAATTTTTTTAAATGTTAATGAAGATGTATTTGAACATAACAAGATACGACGACCATGGAATGAATCCACACTGTACACTTGTTATACTCAGGTTAAACTTGTTGATCCACTTAAGAAAGTTTAAAATCTCATATAATATCTAAACACCTATATAATATCTAAACACCTATAGGTGTAACAAAGCTTAAATGAATAGTTAGAAAATTCAAGTCAAATTTGTTTTATTAAATATTAAGATATAAGTATTAGTTTTGATTTTGATTGTGATTTTTGGATTGATTTTGATTGTGATTTTTGAATTATTTTATCAATAATTATTATTAAAAAATAATGGTATTTTATCAAATTTGTTTTTTTCAATATTTAGATATAAGATTATTTTATGAGTAGTTATAAGTACCATCATATTTAATTGGAAAGTACCATCATATTTAGTTAGATATATATTTTTAATTGTTTATTTAGAATTTTGAACTACCATCATAAAATTAATTGGAAAGTACACTTGTCCCATCCTCCTTCAATCTAAGAAAATTATAAATGGTAGTCCACCCCAAATTTTAAGAAATAAATACCTATAGATACAATATATATATATATATATATATATATATATATTATACTAAAAATTAAATAAATTGTAGAGATGTCTCCTATTTATTTAACTTATAATTGATAAGAAAATAATTATAAAATTAAATAATTTGATTTAGTGAGTAAATTTTTTAAATGATTAATTGAATAAACCAATAATCTATAATTACGTGTATCTAAATATAAGCAAAACTTTTGCATGACATACCTTTTAATTTAAATGATTCACATGAATATCCATATAGCAGACCAAAAGTTAAATTAATAATCACATAAAAAGTTACTTTTGTATATAGTCGTTCAATTGTTTTATATGCAAATTTAAGTATCACCTAAGAATGATTAAGATTTTACCCATATTCCAAACACAAAGATGAGGCTTTGACTTTTAGTGAGAAAGTTGAATGAAAATGAAAAGTTGCTTATGTCATATGTAAACAACAAAAATGAATAATAAAAATAAGTGAATGAAATATCAATTATCTTAACATTATGTATTAAATATTC
Organism: Larix kaempferi; assembly: GCA_027924585.1. NCBI lineage: Eukaryota > Viridiplantae > Streptophyta > Pinopsida > Pinales > Pinaceae > Larix > Larix kaempferi. The sequence continues at coordinate 314,014 of BSBM01000137.1, forward strand.
ATCAATAATTTATTAATATGTTTTTATGCATTCTACTTCAACCTATAATGTTTTTTTCAAAACAAATATGGAAAATGAAATTTTATCTACTCCATTATAATTTTAAAATATAATCAATTTCCTTTTATTAAAAACCATAATAATCAACTCCATCTAGTTTTGCAATGTTTTTTAATTTAATATATATTTTTTTTTTTTACAGAAGCGGATAGGTTTTATATTAGTAAAATAGTGGCAAGGCCACCAAAGAGTTTACATCTCCAAAATATGGTAAACCATACAGTCTTCCAAACATTAAATAGATATGCCTGTGACTAGCAAAACTAGGACTTTTAAAGTTTTCAACAGAAAAGCTTAAACATAGAGAAGTCAGAAACTAGACTGAAATTAACGGTGTTGTGCCCCAAAAGCCGATTTGGTGGCCAATTGATTCTTGCCATGACCCGAGTTCTCGGCATCCCGCAGTTTTGCCAGGGTGGTCTCCATACTCTGCAGCCTGAGATCCAGATTTTCAACAGCGACCGTGACCTTCTCTTCCAGAGCCTCGAAAGCTGCCGTGAAGTCCGAGCGGATATGACCAATGTCCCCATCAATTCTTTGAAGGCGTCGCCCCCCTTGTTCGTCCAGTTGTTGCATAAAATTCCCTTGACGTCGAACCCGGCGACGCAGGACCCTGACTTCTGCTTCCAGTTCCAACAGAGGGTCAGGGGAGGAGGTTGCCGAGTCCCCGGAGTCCGCCATACCACCCAAAGACACAGGTTATTTCCCAGGGAGATGGAACAAAAGGAAGACGTTACGTAGATCTCCAGAGACCTTCGCCACCCGGGAGAAACCACCTTCAAGGAGAACTGGGCTCTGCTTCTTGAAACGACTCGAGGAAGATTGCAACTAATGGTCCGAATATCTTTCATATAAGATAGAGGGAGCATAATTACCCATAAATTGGGGCATATCGCAGGACATTTCATCAAATTATGAGGAGCGTCATTAACCGAACCCATACTTTCCATTAAATAACAGCTCTTAATGCCAAATGAGTAAGCCTATTGAGGATCAAGGGTCTGCACGTCATCATAACAAGACAGGGTTCCAACGAACCAAAGAGTTATGCCAACAGAGAAATTTATACTTGTTTGAACATGGAGAGGAAAATCCGCACGCCTAAGAGAGTTGCGATGATTGCATATAGTAGTCTTGAGAGAGCCCCTTATATTTTGTGAAATCTTGCTCCGTAAATTCTCCTGCTCTGGAGTACAGAGATTGGTACGCTCCATCATCAGCAAAGACGGAGGCGACATCATCCTGGAGATAGCGAGGCGTGCGAGATGATGGTTTTTAATGTGCATAAATGAGTAGATGTTCAACATGGGAGGAGCCATGCCGCATTCAGAGGAGGTCACGATCGAGCAGCAGGAGCACGTGACACATGGCCTATGGCCCATTCTCCACATTACCCATCTGCCCATCCTCGTATCCGATCACAAAGGTTTAAGGAATAGGAAACCAACTAAATTCATTATTGATTTTAAGAACCCCTTTACCCAGGGGTATAGCATCATTTGCTGCTTTGTCCGCTTGTCCATTGTGCATTCTTAAGACATGGAAGAAATCAATGTCTCGAAAGAGAGGGATGAGCAAAGAGATTCTTCGGAGAACTTAACAAAGGCAATTAGAAGAGGGAAAATTCCTAGATTTTATGCACTGAATAATCATCCTAGAATCTCCACTACCGTAAGGACCTGAATACCTTGGAGGAGGGCTTCATTTAATCCTTGCCATAGGGCCAGAGCTTCTGCCATATTATTGGATTCAATTCCCAAATTCCAGTAGTATGTGAAAGTCAGATCTCCTGCGGGGCCAAAGAGCACCCCTCCCCCTCCTGCCTCCCCTATTTTTAATTTAATATTATTAATATATATGATTTATTTAATATATATTCAATAATTCTGCATTATATTAATTATAATTAATAATATATAAATATACATATTATTGATGATGATGATGATGATTAACGTCCACTTTTGGTTTATCGAACTTTAAGAAGGTTATTACTTGGTTTGCTTTAAACTTTTGTTCCTATACTCAAAAAACTTTGTAAGAAGCTTTCCAAGTTCACTATAGTTTTGGCAAGTTAGGAGGTTAGCAAGGTTTGTATTGTAGCAAATACTATGAAACTCATATCTAATATGAGTGTAAGCAGGGCACTCTAAGAGAAAGTGATTTTCATCATCAATGCTTATAGACTCACAAAGATGGCAAACCCTTCCTGCCCACAAAGTTTTGGGAATAAACCAACGCCTTGTTTCGTTATGAAGCTCATGGGAGTTCGTTCTAATCTTGGCTATATTAATTTTCCTTTTTGAACTAGTTACTATCGAGAGATATTTATGATATTCCAAATTACGGTTAATGACCTCCTTATAGTACCTTAGTTTTCTCTTAACCGCTAAATTTTTCTCACACCACAATTTCTCTTTAAACTTAAAGGTAATAATATTTTTGACATTATCGATATTCTGTAAAGTGTCATTTTTATCAATGCCTCAATGGTCTAACCAAGCCATCGTATCTTTACACCAACTCCGCTTAAGGCATAGTTGGTTTTGACTTGAATTTAAGCAATTTTAGAAAGTCTCTCGTTTCTCATGTTACTTATATTGTGCTTGTACATAAGGTACATAGTCATAGCCATGCTCTTGATGGGGTAAAGACCCACTTCTATGAGGAGAATAGGATAAGGCGTATTGATTTTAATTTTGGGGTTATAAGTTATAAACCGCTTCTGGATTTGCTCAATCTTTCTCCAAGATTCTCTAGAAATGTTGCACCCTCATACTTCACAACCATATAAGGTAACAGTGATGACAAGAATTTCAAAGAGGAACTTTTTTTAATCCCACATGACTAGGTTGGCTGATTTACAATTATTTTCAAGACCAAAATAAGCTTTTCATCCTCCATTAATCATTTTCTCAATGCTATGGTTCCAATTGAGCTTGTGATGAATATCAATTCCAAGATATTTGTAAGAAGTCACTTCCTTTAGTTTACTGTTATCATAAATAAAATTTGCGTAGGTGTCTTTCTTAGATTTTATAATCATAACTTTTGTCTTGTTGGTGTTAACAATCATACCCATGTTAGAGCAGAAATATTTGAGAATTCTGAATTGTTTATCAAGATCAAAGGGACACCCTGCCATAAGAACAATATCATCAACATAAAGAAAGAGGATGATAACTATCCTAGCTAAGATCGTGCCAACACAACCTACTTCTTCTAACCATCTTTCTAGTTTATCGGTGTAAATGCCAAAGAGGGTAGGAGAGAGGGGGCAACCTTGCTTAACTCCAATATCACAGTTTATATCCATTGACCAGCCCTCATTATTCTTAAATTTGGCGATGACCTTTTTGTATAACCTTATCGCGGAAGCTCTCAACTCAAAAGGAACATTAAGCTCCTCTAGCCTTTTCCACGGGTTATTTCTAGGCACTGTATAGAAAACTTTCCTAAAGTCCAAAAAGCAACAAAAAATGTCAGACTTATTATTACGACATTCCTCTGCAATGATCCTAAGCGTAACGAGGTGGTTTGTGGCTGAATGATTCCTTCTAAAACCTGCTTGGCCTTTAACCCACTTACCTTCCATTTCTAGCCATTCGTTGATCTTATTTTCTAAGATAATACCGTATAACTTGGCTAGGAGAGGGCTAATCATAATGGTTCGATAATTAGAGGGATTATTTTTATCGCCACTTTTGAAAATAGGAATAATGAGGTTCCGAGTCCAAGGTGTAGGGAACCCTTGCTTGACTGCTAGATTAAAGAGTTTGTGGGTGTGTGGGATGAGGACAGGCCCCCCAATTTTTAAGATTTCTGCTTGGTAGCCTTCAATGTCTTTGGCTTTTCCATTTGCTAAGCGCTTAACCTCGAAATCTATGTCTTCTAACGAGAAAAATTCTTTCGTTGTAAGAAGGGTTTGAATGTTATCTCTGATATTTGGGGATTCGTAAAGCTTTTTAAGATAGGAATTTCAATCTTTTAAAGCAATCTTATTATCTTCTTTTGTTTTACGAGTTAGAATTTGCCTCCAGAATTTCTTAGGAGCCACCTTGGAGAAGTGTAAGAGATTTTCCCATCGTTTACTAAGATAGTGCCTTTTTTTCTTTTAATTAGGGTTTTGTAGTGATTTATCTTGTCCATTTTTATCGATTTTGCAGTAGCTTGCTTAATTTCTTTTCTCGCATTCTTACACTCTTGATGATACCAAGAGTTGGTTCTACTATCTCTCTTATTAACCGAGACTTCAATAGAGAACTTGCTAATAGATGAGGAGAGGACTGTAGTAAAATTATGGTAGAGATTTTCTATATTCTCCATACTAGATAAAGGAAACAAATCATTTTTTAAATCATAGAGAAAAATCTCGGTTTTATTTTTATCGAAGATCGGGTGCTTTAAGAAATGATAGTTTTTCTCTTTGGGATCGCTATACATGACAATATTGAGAATTATAATTAAAGACCTATGAACTCATGGTCGTTTAAGATATCAAAATCTATTAACTTGTTACATAAAAGGATATCAAAAATAACATAAAAACTCTAAATTTCTAGAACCCAAAACAATCTCGAGCTTCATGCCAAATTGATTTCATAAGAGACCATGCTTCTATAAGCAATTAAATGGTAAAATATATAGGGAGAAAAAAAAAAGGCTTGGCCCACTATCAATCCGTGCAAATAGGCCTCAATGCCGCTAATCCTAAAAGTTGAGGAATCCTTTATGGTAAAAATTCCGGGTTAAAAAACAATCATTTTAAAGTAAAAAGTCTAATTTAAATTAGTTATCCGTGTCCTAAATAGGAAATCTGCTTGTTTCTCTTAACCATAGACATTTTTGTCTGAAATGGCCACCAAAGCGATTAGTTCCGTAGAGATTTAAATTTGTCTCAACGCTTGGCAAGTTACTTAGAATGGGTCACTAAAGCGCTATAAGGAGTCTGGTTGAGAAAACGTAGCTATCAACACCTATAAATTAATAATAGTCAAATATAGCTAAAACTTCAGCAAAGCCATCGTCAAATAACTTTAAAAATTGTAAAACATTCAATAGTCTTGTTGAAACTGTCAATTTGATAGGTGATATTGGTTTGAAATTCTTACTTCTAAATAGAGATTGAAAGGACAATATATATTAAAGAAATTTGCATTGTCAACTAGTGTAATCATTATTCTTTTAGAATAGTATTTTAAGCAATTTGCATTGTCAAGTAGTGTAATTATTATTCTTTTAGAATAGTGATGTTTAGGAAAAATTTTAGGGGTGAAATTTAGTTCATGGATTAAGTTTTGTCCTTTTGTTTTTCAAAAAAGGATTCCTCAATTTTCATTTTTTTATAAATTGATTTACCCAAATTCTATGGGATAAAAAAGTTTACTCTAAAAATAACCAAAATTGTCCAAAAACTATATAAAATCCTTAGAAATTTGAATATTTTTAGAAAAATATCGCCCCACATTTTATGGTTGGAAATTTAAGAATTAGTAAGATTTGTCAATGTTTCTACACTTCAAGAAAATTATGGAACATGTTTCTTAAAATGCTAAGAGGAGTGGTGCCCTTCATTAATCTAGTTAATTTGAGTTCCCTCATTACTCATTGTTTTTTTCCTAAATCACTTGATCAATTTAGTTTTTTCAAGTATGGATGATTCGAATAGTTTTTTTTTCAAATTGTTTTATGAATCTAGTTTTATAACTTTGCGTGCTTGCAGTATGAGACTATCATGCATTGGACAATAATGGCTACAAAGATCAGCGAGATAACCCCTTTGAGAGTAAAGAGGAGTTTAAGGAATTTATGACATAGTTTAGCAAGTCTAGAGTTCTCAAATAAAGATTCTAAATCCCTAGAAACCCTAAAATATCATAATTGAAATACTTTACTCTGTTATCTAAATTTAGTGAATGTCTCAAAGACAGAGATGAAAAAATGCTCTCAATTAGGAAAATTATGAAAAGAGATACATTGTTGTGAGGGAGGACAAAGTCATTTGTATCATGTATTAGATACAAAAATGTAGGAAGAAAAACTCTTTGTAATACTATGATTTAGATCCCTAAATTATGTATGTATATATTAATGAAACTTGGCTGGAAATTAGATAAATGTGGTTCTATGTTTGAACCCTGACATGATAAAATAACTATTCACCAAAGAGGTAACCATTTCCATGATATATTTTGGTTTTGTATGTAAATATATTTCAATTTTAATATTAAAACCACTAAAAGATTACAAGTTAATATACAATGAATTGTGGGTCAATTAGAGGAGAAGAAAGGGGGCTTAAGAGGCTAAAAGAAAAGAATAATATTTTATTGTCTCCACCTTCTATCATAAATTCTCCAACCTTTATCTATTTTAATAATTAATTATTAACTAACTTTTGGAATTAACTATTCAAATAATGATGATGCATTGATTTCTTAAGAAGGCACGTGGTGTTAATGTATGTATGAAATATATTTCCATAATTTTCACCATGCAAGTAAATTCATCCACGTGGTGTTAATGTATGCATGAAATATATTTCCATAATTTTCACCATGCAAGTAAATTCATCCATAGTTCATTGATCATTTTTCATCTCAATTTTTAGTACCTTTCTTTTTATATGCTTTTCCTTTCAAATATTGTTTTCATACATGGATGAAAAGCACGACCAAAGATATTTGTGTATGTGAAAAAAAATTCATCTCAATTTTTAGTACCTTTCTTTTCATATGCTTTTCCTTTCAAATGTTGTTGTCATGCATGGATGAAAAGCATGACCAAAGATATTTGTGGATGTTGAAAAAAAAATTAGTCATCGTTTGCAATAAAAAATCCATATTTCCAAGTGGAAGAAAATAAAAAATCCATATTTCCAAGCAGAAGAAATTTGCTTTCTTTTGTTGGAGCACTTGAGCGAAAGGGGCTCTCTTGAGGTTGGACTGCATTGTAGAGAGAGAACCCATTTCCTAATGGTGTATATGGCTTAGAGGTGAGAGTGTTGCGAGTTGAAAATGAATTATTGTGCTTGGAAGGAATTAATTGTTGATTTCCATATTTGAGATTTATAAGTTAAACTATGTGAGAGAATTCAAGTTGGCTTGTAGGAACTCACCCTTGTGGCCTTATACACTAGGATTGTGGGTGACCTCTACATTAGAGTGTGGTGCCCCTATATGTATATTTTGGAAATCTAACACAATCCAAAATATTTCTTGTCTCATAAACCATTTGTGAGGCTAAATTTAACCTCTAACAACAATAAATTATAGAATTCATATGAAAATATAAAAATAGTAGGCAGGAAAAATTTAAGGATCCATAATTTTATTAAAGTCTAGAAACCTTTGTAAATCTCACTAATTCTTAAATTTCCCACATAAAATGTTTGGTGATATATTTGTTAAAATACTCAAATTTCTAAGCATTTTATATAGTTCCTAGACAATTTTGACAATATTTAGAGTAAATTAATTTTATCCCATGGAATTTGGGAAAATCAATTTAGAAAAAATGGTAATTGGAGAATCATTTTTTAGGAAAAAAACCCCCTAAAATTTTCCTTGATAGTAGCATACCTATTAATGCATTTTGAATTATTTCATTAACCATTGAATTCAATGTATTAGCACAACATATAAGAATTTTCACAAGGAGAAAACCATGAATAATTATTTGCAATAAAGTTGTGTCCACCAAGCTAATTACCGAGGAACAATTTTCCACCTAGCCATAGGAATTAGCTATGGATTCCACCCTCAAGCCAATTGTTGTTAAGGAAAACTTCAAAATGATTGGGGATTTATCACCAACTTACTGGGGTTTAGTAGATAGACATCTAAGGGTTTAAATGAAATAAATTTAGTATTTTAAGTATGAATCAAAATCAAACAAATATAAATGTAAGGATTAGAAGGAAATAAATTAATGTACCTTGTTTATGAAGGCTAGTCCTAGATTTCTTTGCTCATTAAGATCTTCTCCTTGAACTTAGTCCAAAAACTTGCAACAAAAGCCACAATACCTTTCTCAAATATTGATCTGGATCTTGGGGGCTAAGAACCGGAAGGGGAGGTTAAGCATGCAAATCTGTCATAAAATTCACATGAAAAACACTAATCTTGCATGAAAATAAGCATGAGCAAAAATATATGAAGTGAATGGGAGGTGAGGCTCAAAAAGGAGCCCCACCTCTGAAACTAATTACCAATAAGTTACTCAGATCTAATTAGTCTCACAATGAACAATAGAAAATAGGAGAGAAACCAAATAAGTAACTTGTTATTATGAGAAGGCTTGTTAGGCCTTTATATAGCATTATTACAATGTGTCTTGAGGCCATACCATGGGCCAAAACTATCTGCTACCAAATACCATGGATATGAGAGGGTGGCCTCTCCATTTAATGCTTTTATGATAAATGAGAGAGGGTGGCCTCTCAATTTAATGCTTTTATGGCTTATACATCCGAATTTAGACTATATGCCCTCTAAAATTCGGATCATTCCTCCCCCCTTAGAAAATGATGGTCCCCATAATTTCATGCTAAAAAGAGACCCATGATTACAATGTGCTAGTTTCCAATGAAGAGAAGGGTTTTGTGTGGTTGACCCATAACCGTTTACATTAATTTTTTTTTTAAGAAAAGCCAAAAAAAAAATGGAATAATCATGACTTGGGGGGTTTTGAACATTCTTCTGCAAATTTATTCATAACTTCTGCTGCAGGTGATGAAATCCAATTCCATTGAAGACCCATTTGAGCTACTGAATATATCTTTCCGTCAGTATATGGTAAATGTTCTGAGGTGGTTCATGGAGTGAGAAAACATAGGCCGAATTTGAAGGACGTGCAACCACGCTAGTTATAGACATGTGTTGATTCAAACAACGATATCTCATAAACCAAAGAACGAAGTGAGATTCCGCAAAATATCCATTTTAGCTGACGGAAAGAGATTTCTAATGAACTATGGTATACCTTCTGAAACATCTTGTAGGGCCTGTGGCACTTGTTCAATATTGACTGTACGTGCGGCCACAATGTGTAAAAGCATGTGCTACTTCAAACAAGCATATCTCACAAACCGAGAAACAAAATGAAAATCCATAAAATACCCATTTGAGATGATGGAAAATTCTTCGAAATGAGCTATGATAGACCCTTTGAAACATCCCGTAGAGTCCAGAAATTCTCTTTAAAGTTTGTTGAAAATGTTGCAAACCAATGGATGTAGTGGATCCATGTACGGATGTAGCAGATCCATATCCATGTATGGATGTAGTGAATCCAGATCCATGTATGGATGTAGCAGATCCAGATCCATGTATGGATGTAGTGAATCCATGTATGGATGTAGAATATCTAGATCCATGTATGGATGTAGTAGATCCAAATCCATGTATGGATGAAGTGAATCCAGATACATGTATGGATGTAGTAGATCCATATCCATGTATGGCCCAACAAATGGATTCCAATCGTACCAAAAGGAAGTTGGTGATTGCTGCAAATATTTGAAACCCGTATAATGCTTGAAACCCTTGTTCTGATGGAGAACGTACCTTCTCTGATACCACTGATCCGGATCTTGGGAGTTGAGAACCGGAAGGATTGAATGCCGAGAGAGGAGGAGGTTAAGCATGCAAATCTATCATAAAATTCACATGAAAAACACTAATCTTCCATGAGAATAAGCATGAGCAAAAATATATGAAGTGAATGGGAAGTGATGCTCAAAGAGGAGCCCCACCTCTGAAACTAATTACCAATAAGCCACTCAGATCTAATTAGTCTCACAATGAACAATAGAAAATAGGAGAAAAACCAAATGAGTAACTTGTTATTATGAGAAGGCTTGATAGGCCTTTATATAGCATTATTACAATGTGTCTTGAGGCCAGACCATGGGCCAAAACTATGTGCTACCAAATAGCATGGATATGAGAGGGTGGCCTCTCCATTTAATGATTTTATGATAAATGAGAGAGGGTGGCCTCTCAATTTAATGCTTTTATGGCTTATATATCCGAATTCAGACCATAGGCCCCCTAAAATTCGGATCAAATATATTTGGCTACAAAAAGATCATTGAAATCAAAAGATAACATAAAAAATTAATGAAAATGAGTTAATCAAATATTTATCAACATCTAAGCCAAATTTGATAACAATTATAAACATTGAATATGGGGAAGGGAAATATGTCCAATCTATATAAAATAACATCAAATAGTACAATCCATACCATGTTATTCTTGGCACCTTATCAAAACCAGATCTCAAGGTCTCTCCTACTCAAGTTCTCCACAAATCCCACCAAATCTCCAATGCACAAAGGTAGAAACTATTTGAGGGAAATAGTCTCAACATACAGGTAAGATTAGAGATGATGGTCCACAATAGGAAGGGGAAAGGGATAATGGCTTAGCAAATCTTCCAGGGTAAATATACTATCCAAAAGGGCCCCTCAAATTGGTCTATCTGACTTCTTTTTATAGTCAGCGAAGACAAGTACCATGCGGTTGGGGGAAGTTGTAACCAAACAAGTTGTTCATGAAACCACCCTAAATCCCTCGATTTCTGAATATATATATATATATATATATATAGGAAATTTGCACCCAAACCAAGAAAAACAAGCGAATGAGATGTTGGAAAACCATGTGCAACTTGCGAATGCAACTTTTTCTTGCATTCGTTGGAAAATAATATATATATATATATAGGAAATTTGCACCCAAACCAAGAAAAACAAGCGAATGAGATGTTGGAAAACTATGTGCAACTTGCGAATGCAACTTTTTCTTGCATTCGTTGGAAAATCAAAGGTAAGGAGAAAATGGGTCGCATCCTGCATAACCATTGGGGGGGAATATTCTCTTATGCTAGTTTACAAATTTTAAAAGGTGCTTGAGAATAACTGGGGTTTGGTCAAATGTTCAAGACCACATCAAGGGAGGTAAAATCAAGGCTCTTCCATCCATAAATTTCCTTTTGTGTGAACGAATAGTGAAAGTGTCGTCTTTTGGACTATCGTCATGGAAAGAGAAATGTTGATTTGAACTATAACACCAACCATGATACCACAAGGAAAAATGAATATCTTATAGGGATTTAAACTCACTGATCCCAATCCATTACTCTCATGAAAAGCCATCCAATCATGACATAGCTCTCCATGCCCTTACTTGAACATTATACCAACCATGGTGCTCTCTTCCACTACCCCACATCGCATAATCTAGGAGACCTACTCTTTCTATGTTCGATAGTCCCTTAGAGTGCTCTTCCCTTCCAATGTTCTTCAATGTGTGTAAAAAAATCCCTTCCAATGTTCTTCCCAAGGGTATGACATTCTAATTAATTGACGTCGATAAGTCAAATTTTGTAGGGACAACTTGTAAGAAAGTATGGGTACGAAAGGATAGTTCTTCTAAAAGACAATGACAAGGTCAAATTAACCAACAATACCCTTTTCTCTTCCCATCTTATGGTACCATAGTCCCCTTGTTGGTGAAATCAAGAAACAATTTTGGTTGATATGATTCCTCTTCATACATTATTTTTACATATTTATGAGCATATCATGGAAAATATGCCCACCACTTGGAATCTTGTGCATACACTAGTCAAGCCTTGGCCTTAAAGTCTAGACTAATACATTATTATTACATATTATATTCCAAGGTTCAACACAAGGATATTACATTTTTCTCCCTCTTGGAATAACATCGTCCTTGGTGTTATTTTCCTTCCAATCATTATAGCATGATTTTTCACACCTTATGCAACATGCCTTGATGTCCTACCATGTCCCTCTGCAGACTCACATTATCCCTATTGCTCAGTTAAACCCCTAAAAATCACATTTTTGTTGATGTACGCAACCTATCAGCACTACATCCTACATATATGCATGTTGCTCCACTATTGCACGTGTACATCGGGTTCCATGCTCAAAATTAAAATTATTTCAGGTTTTCCTTCCCAAGTAACGACCATTTTGATCCTTGGCCTTCCATATGCTAGAAAATGCTCTGATTCGACCCTCCACCTTCTTTGAGGGTTAATATTGATCCATTGTGGTGCATTTGAGGGAGGAGAAATTAGAGAGCAAGGAAACTCTGGAGAAATGTTTCCCCATTACCATTGCCTTGAGTCTACATCCCTTTATCCTTGTTGTTTGAATTCTTTTATGTTCATCTCCCAAGCTCTTCCATATCTTGTGAAGGAGGAACCCAATTACTCCTTGAACTTGTGAGCTTGCCATTGCATGGAGGATTGAAGTGGTGGAGGTCTAGGTGGAGGAAATTAGTTTCTTGGTTCTGACGAGTTGCCTACATAGGTTGTCACTATGCGACTCTGTTCATTTCATTAATAAAAATACTCTTTTATCGTCCAATACATGTTACAAATGTTTATGTTATTTTCCTTGGGTATATTTGTTGAATATGTTAATGGATTATTCTAGTTTATATGCTAACAATTTATATATATTCCATATGCTCATATATATTTGTTGTTGAGGACAAGTTATAGGTAAGGAGAATTGGATTACAAGCTCAACGGTGGTCTTCTTCGAACATCCGGTTGAGGTAAACATTTTCTCTTTTGTTGTTGGCATTTTACATTTACATAGCATACTTGAGAAATGAGTTGATTTCTGGTGTTACTCTGCCTGTTGTGATCTACCCCAATCCACATGATGTTTTTCTCCATAACAAGACGTAAGTAGTCAAAAGAAATTTGGTACAGATTTTGAGGGATTACAATCATAAGAATCCAAAGACTTGGGATGAAAATGTGATCTACATACAACACTCTTATAATAGAGTAGTCCACACTTCCATTCGGAAGTCCCATTTTGAAACTTGTTTTGGATACCTTCGACCTTCACCTCTAGATGTTGTTTATGGAAAACAAGGGGGAGTGAAGGAAGACACCATAGGTGAAGCAATAAGATATGAAAAGTTCATTGATAAGATTAGGTAAATCCATTTACAAGAACAAGAGGCACTGAAGAAGCCACGAGAAAAGTACAAGGAAAGACATGACCAACACAGTGATGAGAAAACATTCAAGGTGGGAGACAGAGTATGGTTACACCTAAAAAAGGAAAGACTATAGGGTCATGGTAAGAAGATCAAGGCTCTAAGGTATGGCCCTTTTGAGGTATTGGATAAGGTGGGAGATAATGCCTATAGACTCAATCTACCCCCATACATGCACATTTACTCTATAGTGAATGTGGAAAATTTGAAACTCTATGAACCTTCCATGTTGGATCATGAACTTAACTAAGCAAGTATTACCTTCTATAAAGGACTTAGAACTAGAGGATCAAGCAGAGTTAGTAAAAGACACATTGTTGCAGAAGATTTCCAGAACTACTAAGAGGGGATGGTATGAAATCTGACAGGTGGGGCTAAAAGGATAACTTTTAGGCAAGGCTAAATGGTACTCTAAGGAGAAGGTAGAGTAAAATTTTCCTCACCTCATTCAGTAAAATATTTTTGGGACCAAAATCCTCCAAAAATAGGGATGTGTGATCTAAAATGGATCAATATATACCTTTTCACCTACTTGGATCTTCCAGGGTCGAATTGTTGGATGAATTGGCTTGTAGGGCCCATTTTATGGGAAGGACTCATTTTGCAGATTTGGGGTCTTGAACCTTCTAGGGCCTATTTGAGGTTCTAAATATAATTTTTTGGGTAAAAAATCCCATCACTAGCTCCATGGAGCATTAGGTGATTCTACACTTTGATACCTTTCCAACGGTCCAAATATTCCCTCAATTGGAGTTCGTATGCAAAAGTTATGCCTCTCGCAAGTTGACCTATCTAGTTGACCACATGGTACTAAGTGGATTCCACATTAGCTCTCATTTTTCACGCATGTGGATCCAACCACGTGTGTACCTTCAAGAAAATTCTAGAAGGACCAAAACCCTAACCCTAATCAAGAGTTGAGGCATGCAAAATCCCTAAAATTAACCCTAGACAACTATCAGGATACGTTAAATACTGGGCCGCTAGAAAAAGAAGGAGAGCCATTATTTTGTTGTATTGTATTGTTCCATAATTGATAAATATCACGGGAGTGGATGTTAGAGAAAAAAAAAAGGACATAGGAGATCCTGTAGTATCCATTCTGGCCCAAAATTCATAGGTAACTCCATAGAGAGTACCATTTCCTTTGTATTTACATTTTGATATGAAGAGTAAGGCATAGTCCTCATGTGTGGCTAGTTTTTTCCCCATAGTGGGTTTTCCCATGGTATACCTTGTACTATTGTGTGGATTGTGTACTAATTTGCTCTAGTTTCTCTTTCAACTCCACTATATGCAGTATTTTATGAAATTAAATTAACACAATGAACTATGTTGTAAGATCCATTGTGATGAATTGATCCAGTGGAATATCCACGTCAGTTTATGGATCACCACCCTTCATTAGGAATAGTATTCTCATTGAGGGAGAGACATAGTATTTAAGGTCATCTAACCTTTCATCAAACATTCTATTGAAATTACATAGGATCCCTAGGGAGGGTCAAATGACCCTTTCTAAAACATAAAAATCGCATTAATGGAGAGATGAAGGAAGGGTTAGTTAACCCTTTCTTGATCATAATATTTTCATCATGGGATAAAATGGTCAAGGGGAAGTGTTCGTAAAACCTTCATTAGGAATAGTACTACTATCAAGGTTGATATAAGGGAAGGGACAGTTGACCCTATCTAGAGAATATAGTTATATAATTGAGGATACCATGGAATATTTGAGAAATTTTTTCTTAAGTTCAACAATTGACTTGAGGTGGATCTCAAAGAACGGTTAGCTAAACTTTCCTTGGTTGTAGTAATTTTCGTTATGTGAGAGCATAGGGAGGGGTTGACTAACACATTTTCAAGCATAGATATATCTTAGATGGAGATCCCAGGGAAGGGTTAACCAAAGCTTCATCATGCATAGTATTAGCATAATGCAGGATCATGTGGAAGTGTCAGCTAACCCTTTATGAAGCATAGTATTTAGGTCTAGACAAATCCCAAGGAAGGTTCTACTCAATCTTCCTCAATTGTTGTAATTTTTTTTTGGGGAGCATGGGGAAGGATCGACCAACCCTTACTCAAGCATAGTTATCTTATCAAGGGAGATCCTAAGGAAGGGTTAGCTAACCCTTTGTCATGCATACTATTAGAATTGAGGGGTAACACATGGAAGTTTCAGTCATCCCTTCCTCAAGCATCTTATTCTCATCAAGGGAAAGATAGGGTATAGGTTCTTTAACCCTTCCTTGACCACAATATTGATGTCATAGAGGATCTTAGGAAAGGTTCATTCGAACCTTTTTTCAGGAAGATTATTTGCATTTATGGGGAACACAAGTAAGGGTCAGTTGACCTTTTCTTGATCATGGTATTTTCATCGTTGGGGAGGAGGGGAAAGGGTCACTTGACCCTTCCTCAACCATAATATTCTCATAGAGGGTTCTCCCATGAAGGGTCATTTGACTCTTTTCTAGCATAGTATTTTTGTTGAGTGTTAGCACATGGAAGGGTTGATTGACCCTTCCTCAATCGTAATATTGTTTTGTGTGATAACATGTAGAACTGTTAACAAATAGTTTTGCATGCATAATATTATTTTCAATTGGAATCCCATGTAATTTTAATTTAAGGAAAACATGATAAACAACATAAATATAGAACAAAATATTTAGTTGAAACTCAATTGACTAACATAACCTCTTGAACCTTAGTCGATTAGTATACCAATGTATATAAAAAAACTATACTTGCATATAATTGGTGATATGCATATGTAGGAAGTTCACATGAAATTGTTTGAGTGTTTCTATGGCCAATCATCAATCTAGCCATACTCAAACTTGGTAGTTTACACTTAGTCAATTTTTTAATACCAAATCTCTTCTGTAAATACTTGTAAAAAGTACTTCATTTAATGAATGTTGATTTCTAAAAATACCCCTTCGATCTCTATGATGAGGATGTTGATATGGTAAATAATTTTCTATCTATTGAATAGAAGGTGAAAACTAAGATTCCTACTCAACCAAAGATGCAAGGTAGTTCTTCAAATCAACAACAATATTTTCCAAATTTGGCAACTCATTATCAACCAAATATTCAGTAGACTCAACAAAATCATAAACAACTAGTTTCTCTTCCTACAACTGATTAGATGACTTTCATCTACAAAAAAACAAAACAATAGTCAATGCAAAGAGACTTTTATTTATTGATGAAGTCCCATCATATCCAAGGCCTGCTCTAGTTGATTTTATCTTCATAATGATTTGAAAAACAATACTCTATACATCATTCACAACTCCACTGCTAGTAAAGATAATCTTATTCAACATCTAGGACCCAATACTTGTATTATATTTTTCAAACTATGAAGAAAAATTAACAATAGTTTCCATGGGAAGAGGCCACACCATCAACATCAACATCACCCTCATTAAAATCAACAAGAATGCCATCAATATCATTATATGCATAATCATGAGCATCTATAAAAAAAAAAAGTAGTCTAAGAAGGGTTTTCAAACAAACTATAATAATCTTGCAATCCTTCAATCCCTTAATAGTCTCATATTTATCAAACATTTGCAATGATAAAATTTCATAATATTTATTTAAATTATGATATTCATTAAACAACTGGAAATTGTCTTCCTCGTAGATATTTTTTTCTTCACTAATATCACCAACATATGCATGTGATAAAAAACCTCATTCTCAAGTTAGGTATTTCCTTTATCGAGGCCATTATTGTTCTCTTTCAATTCTCTATTCTCTTTGCACCATTAAGCAACAATAATTTGCAAGGCAATAATTTGAATACAAAGGTGATCATTGTATCTCTCCAATTTCTATGCTTTACAAAGAAGCTAGTTTTCAATTGTTTCTCCAACAATCTCTTTCAATATATCATTCACCCAACCAACATGCTCCAGATGTTGCTTCAAACATTGTTCGCGCACTTGTAACACCAATGATATCTCTTGTAACTTAACCGATCCTCCTTCGAATTGATTCTTTATCCTCCCTTCACATAGGATTTAGTTGACCATGGCCACATATATGATCAACGGATCCAAACTTCACAATTTCAAAAATATGTATCTTTTCTACAAGTAATGTAGTAGTCGAGGACACCATGAGTTAGTCAACACAATCAATAGAGTGCACACATTACTTAATTGTATATGCCATTAAAGTTCATCAAAATTGTGCATATGTAGTCCCCAAAATGAATATCTCCTTTAGAACAAACATTTAATTAAACTATTGGATCTTCATATCTCCCAAGAACTAGGATAAGAAATACATCTAGGATAAGAAATACATCGTATCATATATATAAGCTAATTATAGCTTCAACATACTATAAAATCATTTACAGACTTAGTTATTTCAAGAATTTCGACAAGAATAACACATGCACAACCTTTTCATGCTAAGTTAGGTTTATCTTGAAAATATTTTTATATCAATTTATTATGTTTTATAAATTTTATTTATTTGCATTAAAGTTATTTTGAGTTATATATATATATATATGATATGTTATGTTTATCTTGAAAATGATTTTATATCAGTTTATTCCATTTTAAAATTAAGGGTATATTTTTTTTGGAAGTTATAAGTTATGTTTATGTTGAAAATCATTTCACATCAATTTATTTCATTCTAAATTTTTTTCTTGTGATAAGTATTTTATAGCACTCATTTATCCTCCAAATGAGATAACACATTTTTAAAGTGTTTATATATAAAATTGATCTCCCTGGTATATTCTTTCTATGAGACAACAACTTGTTGAAATGCAATGATATAAAACTTATCCTTGGAGGAGTCTTTGTTCGTTTAAGTAATATGTCATATACCTAATCCTATGGGATTAAGGTGTATTGTAGATATTGTAAAAATTGCAAATATTTGAACAATCATTTGAAATGAAAAGTCTGATACCTTTGGAACCAGAAGGCCAAAGGTCACTTCACTTATGAACAAAGAAAACATTATCGTTCAATGCAAATCATCCTTGGGGTTATTCCTCTAGGATTGACATTGGTATTAGAGAACTAACATTTTGTCATAAATCCATGATTTGTTTTCTAGTTTGGACTCTTGTTTCCTCAGTCTAGCATATCCCTTAGTCCAGCCTCAGTTTGGCCTCTAGTTTCTTCAATCTAGCATATTCTATGCACTCTATTGTCTCTCAAACCTATGCACTACCCAAATTAAAATGTTTCTCTTACGCACATGTGCATTACCTCTCCTCTATTTTCATGCATTCCATTTGGTATTCTTTCTAGTGACTACTCTCTATGTAACCTTGATTTCTGACCTTTGTGTGCATGCACAGAATCCTCTCCTCTTTGATGACTGTATCTCACCTATGTGTCTTCTTATGCATATTACCTCTATATAACGCTAATATAAAATTTGCACAAGAGCCAATAGAGACCATCTCCTTTGCACCATTTCTTTGTTGCACCTCCACTCTCATCCACCACTGCATCTAGCCCTTGCAGAGATCCCATTACCTTTTGGATTCCTAAACGATCCATCATTATAACCATTTCTAGCAAATTGAGACTGGCTAGATATAGATGCACCCTTAGTACGAAACAAGCTATCCATATCCATTTCCTTTTCCACCAGAATTTTGGACTATGTATCCCTTCTATTGGTACTTATTGTGTTAAAATCTGTTATTTTGGGGGGGTTTTCCAAACTAAAAGGGGTTTGTATTCATAACGAAATGAGTGGAATAAGAACTTTATGAAATATTTTGATGGTAGAAGCTATTGGGTACAACAAAAAAGCTCCTCCAAGATATACCCCAAGTGAAGTGCTAGCAAAACATGTCTACTGGCAAACAACGAGGTGAGTTTTGGAAGCAAAAAGAGTTGGGTAGTGATTCTTTAACAACAAAAATAATAAGTTTGAGACATAATTCTCCTGGTTTAAGGCATGGCCCATCCAAGGTCTTATTCATCATTTCAGGCTGGAAAGAAGAATTTGTAAGTGATCTATGATGGAAGTCATGAAAGTTGTGGGTTAAAATTATTTAATATGTTTGAACTTTTGAATGGAATATGGTTTACTGAAACCTTATGTTTAAGCAATAATAGCTTATACTTTTTGTATTTTAATTTTGTTTTCTCATATCATGGGGAAACACAATTATCAACATTTTTAATAAATTGGAAGAAAATAGGGATTGATTTTAGGTGGATATTATTACATAGATTATAGAGATTAAAGATGGTGCCAACCTTGTTTCTTGAGTAATTTTTCTTGTAAATATTGTACACAGTAGTTTTTACCAAGGAAATTATTGTTGTCTATTGGAAAGAGACTATTTTTAATACATGCATATCTACTTCTACCTCATTATAATTGGAAAACTACCTCGTATACAACTATGTATCCATTTTATCTATAGAGCTCATTTTATCATGGTATATATTGCAGAGATTGCTTTCTATTGCAGAATCTTATATTGTCAAAGACACATTCTTTGGATACCATCATCATAGTGGTTCTCATTAGCAAGGAAAATAACCCAAAGTGGTCAAGGAAGGTCAAGAAGACCCTCATATTCAACTATCTATGGGATGGAATTTGTGAAGGAGAAACTATTGAAGGAGAGGATGATGCCACACCTAAAACTCTTACAAAACCTGCTATAGACAAAGAAATTTCCACATGGAACAATAGAGACAAGAAGGAATATTCCTTGATAGATGGTATAGACAGTGAAGGTGAGTTAACATATTACACCTGCTAAAAATTCTAATGATTCTTTGAAGTAGTTAAAGTATTTGTATGCAAATTCAGATTCAGATTCATAAATGGAGCTAATTCAGTTACCATTGAGGCTCTTCAACCTAGATTTGAAGGACAATGATCCCATGACTACAACATCTAATATTAGAGTAATCATGCATGCCATTGATGCTATTGGTGTGAATACATACCTTGATCTCATTTCCTTCATCAAGTTCCTTTACCCCACATATTCAAACTATATTGAATCACTTCAAGCCAGTGGTCACTTGAAAGACCTCACTTTTGACACTCTAGTGGAGAAGACAATTCAACCCACTCGAGAGACCTTGTACCTTTCCCAAAAAGGGAAGAATCAAGCAAATTATTCTTCTAAAGAATAAATAAATAATAAAAGATGCAAGATAAATCATCTTAGAGACAAGGGGCAGACACAATCATAATAAGAGACTTGATCTTCACGGTGGTTGATGTGGAAAGAATGGACATGATGCAGAACAATGCAGGGCTATCTGGGAGATGATTAAAGAGAATCATAACTAGAAGAAAGAAGACAAAGGTAAATCTCATTATTTCGATAAATCTCTTTAATATTCTCCCTTTATTGTTGCACATTATAATGTTGGTATAAATGAAGTTATGTTTGACACTTCATATGCATCTTGGAGAGATACTTGGTTGCTTGAAACTGGCGCAACTTGCCACATGACATTTAGAAAATATTTCTTTGAATAATTGAATGACAATGTATCTAGTGCAGTATACTTTGTAGATAATTCCAACCTCAAACCAAAGGGAATTTTCACCATCCATATCAAATTGCCTGGATTCCCTAACTTTTTGTTGCATAATGTTCTCTATCTTCCAAAGTTGCAAAGAAACTTGTTGTCTCTTGTGTAGATTCAAGAAGAAGGCCATTCCATCCACATGTTTGATGGAAAAGTTGAAATAAGAAGATCCTCTAACAACCAAGTCATCATTACTGGATATGAAGATGATAAACTATTGAAGCTAAAAGGAACATTTGCAAGAGCACATAATTTCACCTGCCTCTCTCAACATGAAGAAGGTACATTGTCATCCAGTCTCCTATGGCATGCTAGATATGGAGACATTAATTATAATAGTCTTAGAATTTTGAAAAAGAGTGGTGTTTTTGGTTTTCCCACTATTCCAGAGAATTTGAAATAGTGTGATATATTCTTGGAAAATATAGTAAACAAACTTTCCATGAGTCAAATTCTAGAGAATTTAGAAAACTAGAGTTGATACACTTTGAATTGTGTGGCCCCATGCATGTTGCTTCTACAAATAGTAATAAATATCTCATTGCTTTTATTGATTATTACCATGATGTGTTGGGTCTATTTACGAAAGAAACAATTTAAGGCATATGAAACATTTAACAAAATTCATGTATTGATTGAAAATGAAGCACAATCTCAAATTGGCACCCTTGGTACTAATAATGGAAAATAATATACTTCTAATGATTTTGAAAACTATCTTCGTCAACATGGGATTTTGCATCAAACCATTGTTCTGAACAATCCTCAGCAGAATGGTGTAGTAGAAATAATGAATATGATACTCTTAAATATGGTACTCTTCGTTCTATTTTTTAAGAATGTGAATTGATGTTTTGGGGTGATGCAATTTTGTGTTTAGTCTATTTGAGAAACATAAGACCATATCATGCTCTTGGAAAAAAGATTCAATATTAAATGTGGTATTGATGCATTCATTTAATGAGACATCTTAGGGTCTTTGGTTCTAGGTCTATTATTCCTTAATTCAAACAAAACAAAGAAACACACTTGATGAAAAGAGTTGAAAGTGAATCTTATTGGGGTACTCAAACACCACCAAGGCATACTGTCTTTATGATGAGCTAAACACAAATTTTATACCTTCTAGAGATGTCATTTTTTTGAAATGAATAAAGATGACAAGTCCATTGAGAGGCATCTTGATTGTCTAGATAAGTTTACCCATGTAAATATATTTCATGAATTGACAATGAGATTACACATCTTAAAGGGGGGGTCCATATATTGGATCAATATTTGGAATATTCTTTTGCAACACCATATCCCCCTCATGAATAAGTTCCTACTACTTCACTAGAACAAGAGGTTCAATTGGATGATGTGATTGAGAGGATTAGAAGAATGAATTTTGAAGATAATGAAGCACCACCAGCTGAAAAACATGGACCTTCATGGAAAGTTCCAAAGTGGGTCACAAAGATACTTGAAATTTTTCACCTTTACGAAGTAAAAAAGATAGGAACCTAAAGTTCAACAAGACAAGAGGATGGATGAGATGTAGAAATTCAAAATCAGGTGATGTAGAATATATGGAATTTTTATATGATTGTGAATTGAATCTATTTTCCAACCTTGAGCCACATTTCTATGAAGAATACTATGCTCATGATGAGTGGAAAGAATCCATGTAGAATTAATATTATGCTCTCATCAAGAATGGGACATGGAAGTTTATGTACCCTCCATTTGGAACCAAACCAATTGGCTACAAGTCAGTCTACATAAACAAGTACAAATCATATGGCTCACTTGACAAGCATAAGGTGAGGCTTGTGGAAAAAGGTTTTGTACAAAAAGAAGGAATTGAATATGATGAGACTTCCCCCCCCCCAAAAAAAAATGGGCTACCATTTGCACTCTATTGTCTTTGGATGCATATAATGGATAGAAAGTTCATCAAATGGATGTGAAGATTGCTTTCCTAAATGGAGACTAGAAACATAATGTCTTCATGTTTCAACCAAAAGGCTTTGTTGTGAAGAGACAAGGTATGCAAACTCATCAAGTCATTGTATGGCCTAAAACAAGAACCTCGCATAATATGGTATGAAAATATAACATAGCATCTTTTGAAATTAAATTTCAAACACTTTAATATTGATGTTGCAACACTATCATGCATGAGATGGTTGAAACATCACACTAGATAAGGTTTGTGTATGCTTGGAAGAGTTGGAAGATATGGACAATAATATTATGTGTAAAGAATTGTTTTGTGAGATAAAGTATGAGATAAAGTGGAGATTAGTTGTTATTTTTTCAAATGATGCAGAGAAAAATCTAGAGTTGGATAACGCTTAAGGGGATCTCAAGATAAAATTAGAGATACATAATCTTGGATGTAGTTAGATTTCACTTTGCTAAGAATGCATTTATGATAAAAAGGGAAAAGCCATGTTGGGGTTGGATAGAACTACTAAAGGAGAATGGAACATCAAATCTCAAATATGGATATAATGCAAAGGAAACTTAAGGAATCAAAAGAAGGTATAAATATGCCAAGAATTGGTTGCACTAGTAAATGATGCATGTGGTTAACAAGGAAGATATGGAAATGAGGGAGTTTTCCTCACCCTAAACCTATATTGTGTTTCTAGAATAGAGTTCTATGATGTATGGCTTATGTGTATGACCTAAGTATTTCCATTTGGGTGAAATATCACATCTGATGAACTATCATGTGATTGGTAGAAAGGCCATGGAGTAGATAAACTATGCTATGAAATTCCATGCTATGAAGAATAATTAGAAGCTAGAATTCCTTGACTCTTCTCTTGTGTGTTTACATTTATATATATTGAGAAATATACTATGTGTTGATAGTTAAGGCATGTGAATGTTGATAAATACAAGAGAATAGAAAAGCCACTAGACTATGGACATATTGATAAATAATATGTAGAAGAGTACATGCAAATATGCTTGGGCATATATGTGATATTGCATACTATGGTTAATATTGGTATGTTACTACATATGCAATGAGTATGTCATGAGAACTAAATATGGTTGTTGTGGTTTTATACCCATCAATTATTGAGGACATGGTTGAAGATATTTGATACTACTACTTGTGGCATTCAACCTCATGATGAAAGAATAGGGACAAAAGAGTGCTTTTTAAGAGGGTGATGAAGGGATCATGTGGATTCCCATGAGGCACCAACTAATCAAGTAACTTCAAATATGTTGGTGGAAACCATAGAGATATTAATTGGTCATGCCAATGTTGCATTAGTGATGCAGGGAAATTGGGTAAGAGTTTCGTTAGTCATGCTTTGATATCATACTTGATATATATTGAGATATGAATGCATTTAAGTAACTAATATTAAGGTCGAGGTATGATAAAGGTAGGAAACCTTGGGTAAGTAACAATCATTGGAATCATTTAAATGCACTCATATGGAATAGAATGCAATGTCTTGTTTCCTTAGTTATAAGGTAATAACCATAGTAAATGAGTATTTACACCCATGTTATGAAAATGGATGCCATGTGAGATAACCATGTGTGATGCCTTAGTGTTGTTGGACATGGGAAAGGCTATAACATTGCATACGTGTCAATTGCTCTCCTTTCTCGTGTTAGTAAATGGGATTGAAACCTTCTTTCCATCATTGAGAACAACATAAGAGGAGGAAGGGTTTGTTGAGGGACCATTGTGCTAAGGAAGGAAAGACCTTTTAGTAAAGTTAAGGGATTGTTTCACAGAGAAAGGGTATATTCCCAATGTTGTGTTTGGGTTGAAGAAGAAGGTGTGTAGATGATCAAAAAAGTGTTGGGAAGGTCGTTGGTTCAACCCTCCAATATTTTATGGCATGTCACATTAGATGGAATTATGGTATTCTTTCTGAAACAATGCAAGGATATATTGAGTGAATATGCATAACTAGGCTATATAAATGTCCAAGTTGCAATAGTGATTGGCACATATAATTGATTGCAATGGGTGAATGTTTATATCAATGCTAATGCTTATATATTGAGTGGTATTTCATTGCATCTAATAGGTTGATAACTAATAGTGATTGAACTATTAGTATGACATAATCCCAATATCATTTCATATGATGGTGTGGGTGTTGCAATGAAAGGATTATACATGTGGATACTTGGGTTTTTTTTGTTGAATGAAAATTTGTAATGGGGAAGAATTTCTCCAAAGTTTCTTTTCTCTCTAATTTATCCTCCCTCAAATGCTCCATAATGGCTCAATATATAAACCTCAAAGGAGGTGGAGGGTCAAATCAGAGCGTTTTCCATCATATGGAAGGCCAAGGATCAAAATGGTCGTTACTTGGGAAGGAAAACCCAAAATATTTTTAGTTTTGAGCATGAAACCCGATGTACGCGTGCAGTAGTGGAGAAACATGTGTATATGCAGGCTGTAGTGCTGGTAGGTCATGTACATCAACAAAAATGTGATTTTTAGGGGTTTAACTGAGAAAGAGGGATAATATGAGTCTACAGAGGGACATGGTAGGCCATCAAGGCATGTTGCATAAGGTGTGGAAAATAATTCTATAACAAATGCCCCCTAATGTGTGAGGTCATAGGGAATATCACGATGGTCGAAATACATTATAAATCTCAGAAGTGGAGTAGTGGAGACCCAGCTGGAAGAACTATCCACTCATCATAATATTACAATACTGACTTTGTATACATGTCAGTAACTTTGAAATATATAGAAATTTGATACAATGGCCATGAATAGGAAATACATCATAGACATGTCATAAGTGGTCATAGCCATGACCCATATATAGTGAGGTCTAGTCTCCAACTGAACTGAAGACATATGGTACAAAATGCTCTACCATGAGAACTGAGGTCCCATAGATACTGTCACGCTCACAGATAGTATCATATAGTGTAATGACACTATAGTATGAGGTATTCGACACAAACCGTCGATGGTGCATGTCCCATCACGTGAATATATGTATTGGATTCGAACATGATGACACATCGTCTGATTATCGGTCATTAAGGTATACCATTAAAAGACGCGATACTACCCACCAATCATGAAGATGGGTGTTAAGGAACCGAATACATTCAACAAGTGTGAATAAGGGTGTTGAGTTCGAAAACTTGTAGAATCCATCAACTAGGGGACATTAATGAATTCCCAATTTTTGATGACGAGAGAACCTGCCACTAATAAATGTAAGTATCAAGGTACTCATTTGACTCTAGATCTCAATTCTAGAATAGATGATCTGAATTTGATGGAATGAGATACCCTAGAAGGAGGGCATTAAGTCATCTCCCATAAACCAACATGAGGTATGAAGCTAGGATGTAAGATTTGGAAGAAATCGGACGAACATGCTGAGCATGGACCAAGAACCAAGTGTGTCTCTCACGTATACCGAATGCAAATAGTGCACCAAAGAGACCCTCTGAATAGTATCCAATGATGAAGACTAATGACAGAAGCAAGGAAAACACCAATGAGGTCTATTGGAATCCAAGACACAACACAAATCCTGATGTGTGAATATATTTCTTTCCATTGAATGCAAGGGAAACCACTCATTCAACGACCAATGATTAGGTGTCATCTACTGAGTTCAAGGTCACCTACCAATGATGAGATTAGGCCCAGGATGCTAGGTAGGAAAAAAAGTGTCAGGTGATCAGAATGTACTTATACAGGGATGGCCAACATGCAAAGTCAAGATTTTTGAGGAATGGTCGACTCAGGTTTATAGAATTCCTTTGAAAAAGAGAATGATACAAATGAAGACTTGGGTAGCATAGACTTAAGACTGAATACTAACACAATTTGTGACACTTGAGGCATTGGCAGAATATACATAGGGAATGGAAGCTTAACTAGTTAGAGGAGTAATATCCGAGTAACAAGTTCAAATTCCTAAGGCCATACTAAAACCAAACCATTGATAAATGGAATCAATATTTGCGCTCTGTTCAAAGGCAACACAAATGCTGCCAATAGAAGATAATGACATTTTATCATCTGGATTTTAATGTTTTTTTTTTGGTATTTTTGATATAATGAAAGCTCGAAAAAGAATAAAAGAGTGCTTATAATACAAGTAAGATGGAACAAGTGTCAGGGGAAATCAAACTAGTCCCATGTAATGAAACATACCTATGGTCAATGCAAGGAAACACGTGTAGGATAAGGACACTGGGGGATGTTCACTCAGGGTCAAAGAGTAATCAATATGAAAAGGATAAACGATAAGCTTTGCTTGGCTAGGACTGAGAAGTTCTTAGGTGATTTTGGATTATAATGACGAAGCAAGAGTCGACACTAGGCTAAAAAAGGCAATCAATTCAATGATATGCAATTACAGCTTGACATAATCGGGACTCCCTATGGGTGATAGCTAGAATATAATATGAGAATAAATATGAGGTTTCAATGCAAATTCATGGAGGGACTATAAGTGACTCCCAGACCTAAGGAGGAATTGCATCATGGGAACCAAAGGGAAAAATAGGTTCTAAATAGGGTACCCATGGTTGAGAAAGTCTTACCACTTAAATACCCACAATTCTATAAGCAGTTGGAAGGTTTTGTGTTAATAAAAAGTGGGATTGCACCTAAGGTTTGTGAATCGTGGTCATAGGTCAATGCAATAATGCATGCATAGTGAAATCCTAACCCATATGACGAGGACTATATATACCCGCCGAAGGCGCAAATCATGTTAAAAATGGATGGAATCGGTAACGGTTGGAAGAAATTGTTTAAAAAAGTACCTTACACCATAGGATTAGTCCATTAGGACCATAAAATATTAAAAGAAAGGGTCAAAACTATATAAAGTGGGTAAAAATTTTCTACAAATAGTAAAAATAGAAATTTTTACCATACCATTTCAAATTTTTACCACAATATTGCATTTGGAGCCATTTGTCCCTCTTCCTTCAATCGGTGATTCTAGGAGCTACGGGAGATGAAATCACGAGCCGTCTAGACCAAGTAAGTGCCCTCACCATGCCCTTCAATTTTATTGGTAAAATTTTAGATTTTAGTGGCTGATTTTTTAGTTTTTAGGACCGAAACTTGTGGAACTCGGTGTACACGAGCAGTAGATCATTGAGCCGTGTACAAGGGTACGTCCATGCAGGAAAAACAAAGCATGACAGTGTATATGCGTGACTGTGATAAATACTGCTCATGTACATTGCCGTGAGGGTTGTTTTTTAAGAAAACTATCTCAAATTTATCCCTTCCTTTTGCAGGATGGTGGTAGAATGGAGGCAGAGGGAGCATGATGCAATTGATCACCAAGTGCAAGGTGATTTGGATTCCCAACAAGATCTCCAAATATGTGGGATTTACAAGTTTTGGAAAATTGGAAACCTAAGGGAACAACGAAGGTTGGTTCAGATGCTGATGGATTATTGGGATCCAGATAGCAAGTCCTTCAACTTGGATGGGAATCCTCTAAAGATTGAGGTTAAAGATATCTACTTCATTACATGATTGTCCTGTCAAGGTGATTTAGTCAATATCGGGGCTCGTGGCATAGGCGGGGGAATGAATATAAAGGATTATATTGCTACATATTGCCTTCCCGACACTCAAAAGGTGGGAATTCAAGTCCCCATCACAACCATCAATAGCCTAAGTTTGAATATTATCATACTAGTGCTCGGTAAGATATCAGGTTTAGCTACACTCCAAAATCCTTTGAGACCCATTATGTTCTATGTAGTAGAGTGTCTAAGATATACTGTGTATGACTGGTGTACATCACTTTTGGAAACCATGAAGTGCCAACTTACTGAATGCAAGCTTTGAGGGGCCAAAAAATTTTGGTTTGCAAGCATATTGTGCAGTTTATTCTTCGAGATGGTTCCAGGCCTCAACCCTAGAGTAGAGGTCCCTCCTCATATTCTATGGGATCTATTCCAATCTCGCTGAACTGATATCATGACGCGGTTGGGAGGTGGCAAAGTTCCCTCTCCATACAATGATGACTTCTTCCACTGATGGTGACAAAAGGTGGTCACTATAGATGATTATACCTATCAGGGGATTGAATTCTGTGGTGATAGAGACATGTCATTACCACTAGGGTTCGTGTTCTGGGAAATTGGTAAGCATTATTTTGGTTTTTTCATTATTTAATTTTTTAGATTTTTTGACTTTAATGAAAGCAAAAAATGGTTTTTGTGTGGTATCAAGTATTAACAATAAAATATTTCTCACAAACATAGGTACACTATGACCATATGGATACCCATGACACCGACATAGAGGCCGAGGAGAGGAGTTAGTTGGCGGGGGAGAGGAGTTAGATGGTGGGGATGCCGAGTGTAAACTATAGAACGTACAGGGAAACCTAGCCCGGTTGACTCGTAGAGTAGCGATGGTTTAGATAGAGGACCTCCCTAAGGCCATGGAGAGACACATAGTAGGAGTACTCTGTCCGTGGGTGCGTATTTTCCAGTGACTACCCAACACCATTGTATGATATCATGATGCACATCCTTGACCTCAGGCTTAGATTCCATGGTTATGCTATGTACCAGGCGTGTATATTTTGAGGGCTACAAGCCCAATTTTTGTACTATGACACCACACTTTTGGACTTATTTATGAGAATGAAAAACTATGGTTCCCAGCTCTACTATTATTTGTGTATAAATGTATGAATGAATGAATGTATGGTTGCTTCCTTTGCTTAGTTATGAGACAAATTCCAATCTAAAATATAGTTTTCATATGCACCGATGAATTGATTAGAACATCTAGGTATATGAATGTATGTGATAAAATTAAAGTATTGTTCCAACAGTCTTACCCCTAAGAATCTTCTTAGTAGTGTAGGATCTCTAACACGATACCGGTCATTCAATTGTGAAACGAACAAATGAGAATCCGGGAAGACCTCTAAAGAGTGAATACCATTATTAATGGCATCGCGTAGTAGCTTAATGAAGACACTATACTCAACCACATTGTTCGACAATGGTTTGGTACATACACCTCCTGAAGACACAAGTTGACCCTCGGGTGAATAAATGACCCAAGCGGTAGAAGCTAAGTTCTACGTATGACGACTAACACCATCCATGAATCCTAAGAACGTCGAAGAATCCATTGACATCTAACAACCAAGAGAAAGCATATCAACAAACCTGAGATACAAAAAGAAAAACTAAACTATGTACAAAACTATACAATAATGTACAGGGTACCAACCTAAGCTGGAAAATCAAGCATAGTAACACTTAAGGTAGAGCCCATTTCTAGGCTCCTTCAGCACATTCTCTTCGTAGTCTTACAAATCATAAGATCCTTTCTCTATGACGCACCTTACTATGTAAGGACCATGCCACAGTTGGATTGAACTTGCCTTCCCCCAGCGGTTCCTTATCTTGGTCATACAAGAGGACCAAGTCACCCTCAACGTACTATCGGGGATGGATATACTTGTCATATTGAGCCTTAACACAACATTTATTAGATTCTATTGCCATGAAAACACCTTGAACTGCTCATAAAGTTGCTCTAGGTGTATTAAACATTGTTCTAATTTCGAAGTGTCAACTAGGAACTCAATGGCTAGCTTCAATGAAGGGATCTCACATTCAACCAGAATAATGGAATACACACCATGAACTAATTCGAAATGTGAGAAAACATTGGAAGTCTTAACTGCGGTTCAGTACGCCCACAAAGAAGGATATAACATAATATGCCAGTTAGACTTGATATATCTGACAGTTTTTTGTAGAATGGCCTTAAGAGATTTATTAACTACCTCTACTTGGCCATTCACCTGGGGGTAGTAAAATGATGAATGATCATTCTTAAACCCCATCTTTAACTCCAATTCTGCCATCATTTTATTTTAGAAGAGACTACCATGGTCAATGACAATCTCCTTCGGGATCCCAAACCAAACGATAATCTGGTTGAACACAAAGTGGGCTACAGTCGCACCATCATATTTGATAGTCAACATGGCCTATGCCCACTTAGTAAAGTAATATACAACCACAATTATATGGTGATTCCCCCCAGTCGAGGATGGGTTGCAATCCATGAAATCCACCCCCCACTTAGTGAAGGGACCGATGGTGATGATTGGATGTAAAGGGGTAGGATGCGAACGCATATTGCGAGAACAAAATTGGAAAGGGTGACATATCTTGACCACATTAACACAATCCTTAAATATAGATGACCAATAGTAACTAGCTCACTTAATCTTTTGAGTTGTCACCAACCCGAATAAGTGACCACCACACGCCCCACTGTGGCATTCATTGAGCACAACCTCCACTTCTTCGTGAGTTAAACAACGATGCAAAATGGAATCTAGCCCTTAGTGATACAAAGTGTCATCGATGATAAGGTATTTTTTTTATCCCAATGACGAATATGACGTCATTCATCCCTTGAAATATGTGGAGGGAACTTGAGGGTCCAGAGATACACAATGATGTCTCCATACCAGGGGTCCAAAGAGGAGATGAGGAATATATTCTAATCCACAAATGAGTCATCATGAACTATGTCCTCATCAATCCTAGGGAAATCAGTCATCAACTCTGCAAAGACCAAAGACTTATTGGATTTCACTGAAACAAAATCAAGATCAAATTCTTGTAAAATCACAATCCATTTATTATATTTCCCCAAGTCATGCATCGTGTCAAGAAGAATTGAAATGGATTGATGTAGGCCATGGCAGAGGTATTCCAAAGTAAAATGTAGTGATGAAACTGTTGCACTACATCGACAGCCATGGGTGCCAATTTTTCCACGTGAGTATACCTGATGTTGTGCGGAAAATGTTCCTAATGACTGGGGTAAGTAGAGGTCACCAACATACTGACATTATCAAGCAGAGACCAAGGAAAATTGCAGACAAACAACAAGACATTATTCATGAAATAGACCAGGGTTTGAAAATTAAGCAAATTGGTACCTTATATCAAAGAAGGTTAATCCAAACTTTCAATCCTTTATCCCAACTCCACAATCTTGCATAAAAACCTGCAAAACAAATGTCACCTTCCTCAAATATTTTGACTAAACATGGATATATAATCAAATGGAAAGAACATATACATAGAAATATGAAGTACTCCCAAATATCCAATTCAAAACATCAAATGTTAGTAATATGAGAAAGGGAAGGTTTCTTTATTGATTGCAATGAATAACAACAAGATACATTTCACCTTGATATGTCGCAACACCTCTTGAAACCTGATATGGAATCTTTTGATCCTCCCTTCTGCCAAAATTCCTCCAACATGACTTTGCATAACGAATGAATCCCTTCTCTCACTGCCCTCCCTTTGTATTTATGAAAATGCAAGGAGAGTAGTTTTGAAGAAGGATTAGTTAGGATGGGTATGGAAGTTAAGAAACCAACTCCAACTACCCATACTTTGATATTTTTTCTTGACTTATGAGGAACACGCAGGTGAAAGATATACTACTAGCGAGTAACTTGCTAGGAAGCTTCAGACAATAGGTGAGTGCCACTTTTGTAGAAACTCGCCAGTGGCAAAGGGACCACAAGCGAGTGACTCGCTAGTTGTCAAGTCAAAAGTAGCGTGTATGTCCTAAGGTCAATACACAAAAAAAGATGATCTAGAGAAATAGGTATTGATTAGGGTCACAGGAATCTATAGAAAATCCAGGATCTTCCATCCAAAGTGTCCTTTTGTGTGAGAGACAATTCAGTGTCGTCACAGAAGGAGAAGTGTCGATTTGTTTGATAACAGATTCCCCCTAATGTATGAGGTCAAAAGAGTAAATGATGGCCGAAATACATTATAAACAATGAAGTGGATGAGCGCAAGATTCACATAATCATAATCTCAATTAGTACCCGAAACAAAACAAAGTTCATCGTACAATATAATCTTGACATAATGCCATGTTTAGCAGCATAAAACATGATCTCCAATACATATGTATAACTGATGTATATAGCATGGCCACTAAAATACAAGCATCAATCCATGTCACAAAAGGAGAACATAGCCATAATGAACAAACTAGATCTATGTCTCATGAGGAGCCAACAATAAGTGTAGCTCAGCCTTGTGTAGGTTGGGAAACAACAAGGGGTGATATAGGCCCAAGGTCTTCAATCGAAATCATCCAGAAGGTACGAATCCTAACCATGTGAATAAAGGAGTTGATGTCAAACATGGAGGACACCGCTTGATTACCAGTCATTGATGTGAACCATTAAAAAACACGAAGATGCCCACCAATAATGAAAATTGGGCCCAAGGTACCTAGTACATTCTTACAAATGTGAATAATAGGTCTTGAATTTGAACACTTGAAGAATATATCGAGTAAGATACATTGATGTATTCTCATAACTCAATAGAGAGAGAATCTGCCACTGATGACTGCGAATATCAAGGTACTATCTGAAACTCTAAGTCTCTTTCCCAGAGAACGATGAGTTGAAGTTGATGGGAAGAGACCCATGATAAGGAAGGAATTAATGAATCCTCCATCATCTCACACGAGGAAAACTTGGAGACTGATTTGATATGAAACAGGATTGAGTACAGACTGATATAAGGGATGGACGACATGAGAAGTCAAGCTAAACTACAGAATGGACGACACAGGTGAATTCCTTGAACAATGAGCACGACACAGGAGTAACTTAGGAAGCTTGGGACATAAAGGGATCATGATATAAATTTTCCATGTAGGATACATAACAGATTCTCCATACGATTGGAAGAGTAACCAATCGAAGGAGTAAAAAACTCTGGAATCACGTTTATCCTAAGGTCAAAACTAAAACCTACTGACTCAAGACGAGTGTTGTGTTCAATGAATGATTGAACTTGCTGTGATAATATCAACAAATGACAGATACCTTTCCCTTCCCATTCTCCTTTTAGGTATTTTTTCATATTTTGATGAGCATGAAAAAGATAAAAAGAATCTCGGTAGTATCTTTCTTGTAATATTTTAACGATCCCAAGAAAGTAAACTCAATACCTTCTTCATTTTTGAACAAGCTTGAAGAAGAGAGAGAAGAGTGATTGATAGGGGTCCAACCATATATAATTTTATGAGTCCATGGAAGGAAAACTCAAGAATTTATTCATTGTTTTACAAGTTTGAAGAAAATATAGACTAATACTCGATAAGATACTGATCCATGGATTTTAATATCGATCTCAAATCAGTTCGTGTTCGCCAATGTTTTCATATTTAAGGAGTCTGAAAAACTTAAACAACAATTCCATACGCCTACTTGTGGATTTTATATCGAGCCCAAATTGGTATATGCTTGCAAGGATTTCATGTGTAGAGATTCTGAAAATAATAAAGAAGACTCCAAGGGGTGCTTTTTCGTAAGGTTATTCTCCTCGGCTGAAAAAGAATAAAACAATGCGAGAGAGAACTCTTCTAGTCACAGTGAACTATAGTATTCATTTTTTCGTAAATAATCCATAAAGGTCCGGAAAAGGGTTAAATTTATGCCTATGTGGATGTCCCTTCAATTCATTTAACGAGTCTGAAGCGAACAAGTGTACTCAGAAATCTTGTCAATTTTAAGGAGTCTAACAACTAGATCATTAAGAAAAATCCATATGGATGGGAGCTCTATAAAAGGGTGGTCAGCAAATAATAAAGAAAGAATATGCTGTTATTCTTTTGGAATCACAATATACCGAGAAAGCTCCCGAAGTAAGAACCAATAGCATGGGCACCAATACAGAAAAAGTGTGCTATCTAGGGTGTCCCATGTAAGGTGGGTCCTATCCATGGAAGAACAACGACGATAGTGTAAAAATAGAAGGGTTAATGTCGTAGTCCATGGTTAAAAAGGGGTCTTATGGTGTAATGATATGGTGAGGTATTAATGCAATGGCAACCTAACCTATATGCCGTGATTAACAAACCTTTTCAAGCATCAATGTGGACAAAAACCTTATAAAAAGCGTATGCTACTTGTTGACCTAGTCAAAACACCTTCAATAGTAGTCACAATTTAAAAAATATGACATAAAAAGACATTAAAATATATAAAGTGGGTAAATATAAAAAATATGTACCACAAATAGTCACAAAAGGGTAAAAACCAAGTCATTTACCATTTTACCATTTTACCGCTACTGTCATAATGCAGACTTGCGGATGGTGTAGTTTAGGTATAAAAAACTCAATGCTCATTCAAATGAATGATTTCCTTGCAGATATGGTGCTAATATGGAGAGAACATGAGCATGAGGATATGGATAGAGAAGCCATGTGTGACCCTTTGACCTTAAATGCATTACACCAGTGTGGTTTATTAAAATTCTTCCGCACATCAAAGATGAGGGCTCAACCCCAATTACTTGAAATTTTAGTGCATCTGTGGGACCCTGATCAAGTAGTATTCAACCTTCAAGGTGAGATACTAGAGCTCATGATAGATTATATCTACTTCATCACCGGATTATCCCGCCGAGGAGAGGTTGTAAACCTCAAAGGCACTTTTCGTGGAGTGGGGGGCCTGTCCATGCAAGACTATGTGAACACCTATTGCATAGCCGGGGTAGAAAAAAGTGGAACTCAAGTGGAAATAATCCAAATAGATAGCTTTCCATTGAAATTAATTGTGAGTACCATCAACCGAGTGGGAGGTAGTGTCGCATTACATTTATCCACTCGCAATTATATGCAAATCGACATAGACTGCTTATGCAATGTGATATTTAACGGGTGCATCAGACTGTTGGTGAACATGAAACACCAACTCACTAAATGCAGGATGGGAAAGAAGAATAAATTCAGGTATGGAAGTATCGTATGTACATTCTTCTTTGAGAGGGATCCTAGTTTGAGCCCAAGAGTGGCCCTTCCACCGATTGACTGTCGTGATCCCAAAATGGTTCGTTGGGGTGAGGTGTTCATACGACAGGGGAGTGAAGACACCAACACTTCTTACGATGATGATGATTTACTAGGGTGGTGGATCCGACAGGTACCTGCATTTGATCAGTTCCTATACGCTAGATTAGAATTTCAAGGAGACCCTGAGCTCATGCTCCCTCCAAGAGCAAGTTGGGGGGACATAGGTAACAATTTTTTGTTTTATGATATTCAATTTTTATGAATTTTATCATAAACATGTACATGTATATATTTTGGTGAGTTTAAGTATTAACAAAAATGCTTGGTGCATATTTCATACCAATGAGGCTATCCAGACACCCTAGAGTGTTCATACGACTAGCAGAGTCGGGCGGAGCAGAGGCCATGCTCAGGACCATTGAGGGGAAGATGTGCTAGCTGACACATGATATTCCTACGTCTGTATAGAGTTTATTCCTATGGACATACAGGATCATGTAGTGGGAGTGCCACCTACATGTATTAGTTTGCTTTGTAAAGTAGCTAGGCTAGTCATCTATTATAGAGAGGTAGTGGTTGAGGAGGTTGAGGGTCCAGCCTCTCCATAGTGACATTTACATCATTTGAGGATTTTATGCCTAAGTTTTGTATATTGATATGTGTTATTGATGGATATGGATACTCAAACTCTTTTTATTTTTTGGAGCTATATATACATTTATTGATTATATTTACATGTTTCTCTTATATGTGTGGTCATGGAATGACTATGTATGGTACAAATTCCAATCAAGTATATAGTTTGCATATGCATCAGTTATAGTGTCCTGACCTCTTGAAATGTATTGATATATAATGAAATCAAAATGTCTTTCAATTAGTCTAACTTTAAAGAACTGACGTAATAATGAAGGATCCCTAACCCGATACTCACCATTAAGTTGAGACACAATTAATTGAGAATCAAGTCTAATCTCCATAAATGAAATGCCATGGTGTAACACATCTTGGGGCAGCTCAATAATAGCGCTATATTGAGCCATATTGTTAGTACCAGGGCATAAAAAAGCACCTTATGATGAAACTAGTTGACCTGTAGGTGAATAAATGACCCAATCAGTTGAGGTGAGGTTACGAGTATGACGACTAGCACCATCAATGAATCCTACAGACTACTCGGTTGACACCTGAAACACAACCAGAACTACATGATAAACAAGAAAGGACAAACTCTACACTACTGTACAACTATTTACAAGAAAAAGTATATGATCTATCCATAATACTTCTTCAGATAGAGCCCATTTCTAGGATCCGGAAGCTTATACCCATCATAATCAACCAATTCATATGCACCTTTTTTCAAAACCTTGAAGACTACGTAAGGTCCGAGCCACATAGACTTGAGCTTGCCTGCCCCCAAAGGACCTTTGTCCTGATCATAGACCAAAACAAGGTCTCCTTAGAAGAAAACCCTAGGTCTAACATACTTATCATATTGAATTTTGACTCGTCTCTTGTGTGCTTCATTTGCAATGAGCGCATCTTGGCGATGTTCGTCAAGATGTTCTAGATGAAGCAAACGTTCTTCCAAAGCATATGTGTCAGTTAAAAGTTTAATGGCCAACTTTAATGATGGTATTTCACACTCAACCGATGTGATTTCCTCCATCCTGTGAACGATTTGAAAGGTTGAAAAAATGGTAGCAGTCTTAACGGTTGTTCGATACACCCAGAGAGCCAGATAAAACATGATATGCTAGTTTCACCTACTAGCATTAATTGTGCGCTGGAGAATGGTTTTCAAATTTTTGTTTACTGCTTCGACTTGTCCATTCGACTGTGGATAGAAAGGAGATGAGTGCTCCTTTCTAAACCCAAGAATAGTAGTCAACTCAATCGTCATGTTATTTTGAAAATGTCTACCATGATCCATAACAAACTCTTTGGGGATACCAAATATAGAGATAACCTAATTGAATATGAAATAGGCTACAGTATCTCCATCCGCCTTCATAGTAGGAATTTCCTCTGCCCACTTAGTAAAGTAATCTACAGCAACAATAACGTATTGATGCCCCCCAACAGAAACTGGGTTAAATGTCATATAATCAACAACCCACTTGGTGAAGGGCCCCACTACGATTACAGGGAATAATGGAGCTGGATGTGCTCACATATTTTTGGTGAAGAGCTAACACAGATGATAATGCTTAACAACTTCCACACAATCCTTGAAGATAGTGGGACAAAAATAACCGGCATGTAATATTTTCTGAGCTGTTTCCAACCCATAAAGATGACCCCCACATGTTCCAATGTGGGAATCATTCAACACAAACTCAACTTCTTCAAGAGTTAGGAAATGACATAAGATGGAATCAACCCCTCTTATATACAAAGTATCATCAATTATGAGGTAATTCTTAGTGTTATGTCGAATTCTTCATTGCTCTTCTATTGAAAAGGTTGGTGGAAACTTCAAAGTATGGAGATAAATTAAAATATCCCTATACCACGGATCCGAGGTAGAAATTAAGAAGATGTGTTCATCAGGGAATGAATAATCTTCTACATTAGAATCCTCACCACTATGGAACTCTGAGATAAGTTCGGCGAACACTAAAGAGTTCTTAGAATTAGCAGACTGAAAAGTGAGATTAAAATGTTGAAGTATAACAATCGATTTATTAAATTCCCCCCAATTATGCGTCAGGTTAAGACATACTGAAATGGATTGATGTCTTTAATAACCGTAGTGGTTTGAAACAAAATGTAATGGCGAAGCCTCTGAAGAGCGTAAACAGCTTCAAGTGCCAACTTCTCAACATGAGAATACTTAAGTTTGGGTCTTACCAAAGCATGACTGAGATAATAGATGACATGCTCTTGGAGATGGTCATCCTCCTAAACTAGAACTATGCCAATTGTATAATCAAATGCGTCCATATATAGAATAAATTCTCAAGTATAATCTAGCGGACTCAAAAAGGGGGATGATAATAATGCTTTTTTCAAATCCTCAAAAGAGTTTTGAGCAGCCTTGTCCCATAAAAATGGGGTGTCTTGTTTAAGTAAACGCATGAACCCTTTCGTTATCTTTGCATAACTAACGATGAAACGTCTGAGGAATTTGGACATGCCCTGCAAACTCTGAATTTGACGAATGTTGTGAAGATGAGGCAATTTAATGATAGGCTCAATTTTCAATGGATCGACCATAATCCATTTGTTGGACACAATGAAACCTAACAGTCGTCCATACTAGATGCATAACAAACATTTGTGAGGATTCAAATGGATCTTGTAATTCCCGCATCTCTCAAACACAAGTCGTAAATGGTCCAAATGATTTCGGCTCTTTCGAGATCACACTGGGAGATCATCTAAGTACACTTCAACTATATGTTTGATATCATGGAAAGAAAAATTCATTGCTCGCTGGAAGGTAGCTCCAGCATTCTTCAAATTGAAAGGAATCTTCCTATAAGAAAAGGTACCCTAGGGACAAATAAAAGCAGTCTTGTGTTGATCCTCGGGTTTGATTTAGATTTGGTTATATCTTGAAAATCCGTCCATAAAAGAAAATATTTCGTTACCTGCACACGCATCTACTATATGATCAATTAAAGGCATGGGTAGTTATCTTTATGACATGCTTTATTCAAATACCTAAATTTGATGCAAATGAAAATAGTACCTTTCTTTTTATCAACAGGAACTGGGTTAGAAACCCATTCCATCATTGCTATAGGATAGATAAAACTGGCTTTCAAGATCTTTTCTACTTCAGCTTTTATGGCTGCAGCTTTCCGTGGGTTAACTGGATGAAGATTTTTTCGAACGTGCTTCACATTCAGATATGTATTAATTTCATGTTCAACAATAGACAGGTCGATTCTTGGCATCTCCTCACATGACCAAGCGAAAACATCATGGAATTCTTTAAATGAATCAATATACATGCGAAATTCCTTAGGAGAATAACTCGCACTGATGAAGATATTTTCCATGACATTAGGTTTTATAGAGATATTGATCATAATTTTTTCCGATATATTATCTATATTTCTTTAAGCTAAAATTCCCCGTTTCACTAAAGGGTTAACAGGCTTATCAACATCCCCACTTAGTCTCACACAAAACTCCTCACTCTTAATCCTATCTAACTCTGGAAGGAAGTAATATCTATGATGCATGTGTTCCCAAGGCTGATCAATGCCTACCATTTCTTCCAAAATGGCTTCATCCAAAGGAAAAATCGTGTCTAAACAGTCGAAAGAATGAGCGAAGTCCACCACCCATCCAGGCACATAATCAACATCTAAATCCTCTGAGACTAAAGGAGTAGAGATGGAATCCATGGTAGTTTCTCGTAATGCTTGGTAAGAAACCTCTTCCACGGATAAGGGAACTACTGGTTCATCTTGAGTGGGTAATATACAAGGATCAATTCTATTAGATATTGTAAAAACATCCTTAGATGTTGAAATGGTGTTTCGAGCA
Organism: Larix kaempferi; assembly: GCA_027924585.1. NCBI lineage: Eukaryota > Viridiplantae > Streptophyta > Pinopsida > Pinales > Pinaceae > Larix > Larix kaempferi. Next base: position 354,093 of record BSBM01000137.1, read on the forward strand.
CTTACGGAACCAATATAACTTACGGGAGTAGGAAAATAAAAAGTTCCCATAAGAGAAGAATATAAACCTACTCCCAAACTCTCACTGGGTGGATGTGCCTAATCAATCATCGGAATGTTTGATTCAAAAGAGGTTGTGTTATTTTTATGGTTAAAGGACAACTGGTCAACTGTGACAATTTTTCCTTCATGAGGAAACACCAAGACCCAAAAAATGAACGATGGAATGGATTGCATAGCATACGTTCAACTCCTTCCTAAAAACAAATTGCACTCAAGAGGAATATCTACCACCTCAAATTCCACTAAAACCACTTTCCCTGCTAACTGGATTTCAAAAGAGGGTAAAATTACATGTAGATGGAAAGATCTTCCATCGAAAGCAGTAAGCAGTGTTATTGAAGGAACTAACTCAGGGGATCCTAAAGTTCGCTAACAAGAAATAGCCATCACGCACGTAGATGCACCTTCATCTAAAATTGTCCGTCCAATGGTTTTAGAACCATTGACTACTTCAATTTGGAAGGCGGCGTGATACGACAACCAGGGTTTGATATCAGGCATATCAAACTTCGCCAACATATTGGAGGAATCAAGACTTCCTATAGCTTCCAGAAGTGCATTCCATTGCGAAGGGAAACTTTGCAAAACTTATAAAGCAAATATAGCACACAGTGTTTGGGCTAAGTTTTGTCTTCCACAACATAATGGTTGGTAGCATCCCTCGCATTGGGATTGTGTGAAGCCCACTTATAAACACCTTTTGGTATCTTTGGCATAGGGTTTGCTAGCCTCTCAATATGAAGAGGAGTTGACACCTTGGGAGTCTCTTTGTCTTTTATTGACGATTTAGGGGTATAGTTCCTTGCTATGGTTTGTAATAAGCGTTTGAACTAACTATATTTATGTACGACTGATAAGATGATGTGGAACCTGGGGTGCTCCCAGCATTAGAGCCGCTAGAAGCCATGTTTTTTCCCTTAGGAAAAGGATCCTTCAGGATGGTAGGTTTCTTTTGTTGTAGTAGCTTATGGGCTTCATCGATTAAGGGGCATTGATGAGTCAAGTGGTCTTCCTTGCAAATATTACAAGGAAACTTTACTTTCTTCTTTTATTTCTTGCCCCCCTCAGCATTTTTAGTGGTATTTTTTTTTTTATTACTGTCACCCTTCTTTCCACTGGGTTGTTGAGTACCCTTTTGGTTAGACTGCACATTGTGTACAATAGTTGTTTGAGAAGGGGAGGTGGAAACCGTAACTGCCTCCACCGCAAAACACTTTACAGATAGCTCTTGCACTTGCTTGTCCAAATCTTCCACAGTTGATGAGTCAATTGAACCAAGAATTCCATCAGTATGCGGTCCAGGCTTAGGTTTTACGAGATCAGTATTTGATCTCGGTACATCAGGAATAATTTCATACAGGATCCCAAACTGAGAATAAATCAAGTCTTATTACTGGGCTCTCAAAATTCCTTCCTCTTCTGAGGTAACCCATGAAGTAGAGACATATTTAGATATGTAAGGTAAGCGTGATTTCAAAAACCATTCAAGTAAGAAATATGGAGGTATCTTAGCCTTGATCATCCTTTTCCTTCTTCTCCACTCTTGAATGTGATCAGAAATGTGAGTGGCCTTATTCTACCTAAATGTAGGCAGAAGGTCTATGACATAATCATACCCAACAGGAATTTGGAAATTGTTAAGGAACACTATGGCTAAATCATAAAAAAATGATAAGCAACAAATGGCAATTCAATATACCATTTGGATGCTATACCGGTTAAGGTTCTTTGGAAGAGTCTCAACTGTATAGAATCGTCATTCAGCAAGTTGGAGGAACACCCAAATGAAAAGTAGTGACGTGGTCCCCAGGATATTCACCTGCCTTACCTTGAAACTTTGGAATGTATGAGGGTAGTTTGGTTGGAATGGTAGGCCAATTCAGATCATGACGGACTAGATCATTCATGAGTTTTGAAAGGTCTAGCGAATTCAATGTTTCCAGAAAATTTAAACGAGGTCTAGCCGATGGAAAATGCGTTTGGGGAGATGGGTGAGGAAATTTTCCCAAGCCATAACTCCCATAATATTGGTTGGGGTTTCCCCCAGCCATCGATTGTGAAGTAAAAGTGTTTTGAAAAGAGATCCATCCATCTACAAGTGGATTAATCCCTTGGGGTCCACTCCACTGTGGTTGAGTATAACTACCTCCAACTGAAAAAGGATTTGAAGAGAAAGAAGTAATGCCTCTTCCACCAAAAACTGAAAAAGGAGTATTCCCTACATGCACATTTGATGTTTGTACATTAGTTGGTTGAAAACCGTATCCTGTAAAGGGATTTTGAATCGTGTAAGGTGTAGTGGAATGAACATGCAATAAGCCTACAAAAGGTGTAGAAGGAGGAATATGTCCTCCATGCTAAGGGAATCCGTGAACAAAAGGAGCGGAAGTACTAGGACTAGTCTAGAAGTTTTGAAAGAAAGGGACCGATGTACAAGGGACAATGGAAATCTCAGTCAACAATACACTAGATGAACCAATATTAGATCCGAAGAGTATAGAGGAAGTGGTCACTTGAGTGCCAGATGTCCCTAAGGATGGTGAACTAAATTGAACCAACATACTGACATTATCAAGAAGAGACCGAGGAAAATTGTAGACAAACAACAGGACATTATTCATGAAATATACTAGGTTTTGAAAGTTAAGCAATTTGGTACCTTATATCAAAGAAGGTTGATACAAGCTTTCGATACTTTATCCCCACTCCACAATCTTGCATAAAAACCTGCAAAATAAATGTCACCTTCCTCAAATATTTTGACTAAACATGGATATATAATCAAATGGAAAGCACATATGCATAGAAATATGAAATACTCCCAAATATCCAATTCAAAACATCAAATGCTAGTAATATGAGAAAGGAAAGGTTTCTTTATTGATTGCAATGAATAGAAACAAGATACATTTCACCTTGATCTGTAGCAGCACCTCTTGAAACCTAATATGGACTCGTTTTCTCCTCCCTTCTACCAAAATTCCTCCAACATGACTTTGCATAATGAGTGAATCCATTCTCTCATGGACCTCCCTTTGTATTTACAACAAAGCAAGGAGAGTATTTTCGAAGAAGGATTAGTTATGATGGGTATAGAAGTTAAGAAACCAACTCCAACTACCCATATTTTGAATTTTTTATTTTTATTTTTCGTGATTTATGATGAACACGTGGGTGAAAGCTATACTACTAGAGAGTAACTCATTAGGAAGATTCAGACAATAGGAGAGTTCCACTTTTGGGGAAACTCGCGCATGGTAAAGGGACCACAAGCGAGTGATTCGCTAGTTGTCAAGTCAAAAGTAGCGTGTATGACCTAAGGTCAATACAGAAAAAAATATGATATGGAGAAATAGGTCAATGATTAGGGTCGCAAGCATCTATAGAAAATCTAGGCTCTTTAATCCATAGTGTCCTTTTGTGTGAGCGACAATTCAGTTTCGTCACAGACGGAGATGTGCCAATTTGATTGATAACACCTGAGTTCAACATCTACTAGATTTCGACTAAGATAATAGATAGCGTGCTCCTGGAGCTCGTCATCCTCTTGAACCAGGACCATGACATTCGTCTCTTGGGACATGAAAATATAAAGCAAAAAGTCTCTATTGTGTAAGAAAAAATAGGATCGCAGAGCAACAACAATAAATAAGATGCGAATACAAATTACACAAACACATTACAAGAGAAACACCAATATATCGTGGTTCACCCAAGATGGGCTACGTCCACACTGAAATTTCCAGTCCTTATTATTAGACCATCCAGCAAATGAAGGGATACAACCTGCAGCACAACCGCTACACTTCCTCTTCATTGTCTCACCGTCTCTCTTCCACGATCTTAGAGATATTTACAATGCATAATACCTCATACCTCAACCCTAGTTGTATTACAGTGTTTTTCTTATAAAGGGGAATACAATGGGGAAATACCACGGGTTACCCAAAACCATGGGCCTGTAATATGTTGCGTGTGCTAGGATCATAACCAAACCTGGGGTACAAACATGGTTGAATCATCATCTATGAGACTGGAAGATCAAGCTCCACAACCAACAATCTCCCACTTGGAGACTAATCACAACAACTCCACTGCTGTTGTACTTGCTGGAACTTGGACTTGGAAAATTTCTCATCTTCACCTTCACACTAGAAGGCCAACTGAACTTGAGCAGGAACTCAGTTTCTCTCTGGTCACTACCTTTGTAAACATGTTTGCAGGATTCTGGCTAGTATGTATCTTCTCCAGCTTCAACAGTTCATCTTCCAGAACAAAGCGTATGAAATGGTACTTGAGCTGTATATGTTTAGTCCTGGAATGGAATGCTGAGTTCTTTGAAAGATGAATGGCACTCTGGTTGTGACTATACAACCTTCTATCCTTCTTCTTCTTACCTAATTCCTCCATAAACCTATGCAACCAAATCATCTATTTACTAGCCTCTGTAATAGAAACATACTCTGCTTCCATTGTTGAAAGTGAAACAACCTTTTGAAGTTTCAAAATCCAACTTACTGTTGTTCCACCTATAGTAAACACATACCCTGCGGTGCTCCTCCTGCTATCCTTATCACCTGCTGTCACGTCCCCTCCCATTCTACCAGCTAGATGGAGAGGATCGTGAGGTTAAACTGGGCATCCAGCCCCATACATTATAAAGAAGCATTCAAACAATCATTCAGATTTTTAAATAGAGATATGAAGATGCATAATTATCAGAAATCACAGCGGAATTTATTTATGAATTACACAATCTTCACACATTCATAATATTCATCAAATGGTAATTGCCAATTTAACGCACAAGAGAATACTTATCTTATACAGAAGTAGTCCCACGCAATTGGCTATGCAACTGCAATGTTCCACCCAACCGTAGGCCAGTGTGCTCCTCAATCTCTCAGCACCACTGCCACCCCCGAGCTGGGCATGATCTCTACAAGGAACCAGGGAACAACAGACTCACACATAGCCAAGCATACACCAAAATGAGCCAAGCCAATCTACAATTGGGTTTATCAGGCTGCTAGGAGATGGGAAGGAAGAGTTGCTAAGCTAGTGAGCTCCAGCACAGAGCCAGGGATAACCTTGCAAGATCTATCTAGCTTGGCACCCACAATACCTACACACCCAGCACAAGGAAGTATTCTTTTCTCTGCTATACAGTCCCTCAAGCCATACCTTCCCTATCTAGTGCTCTCAGGGTATGCATAGAAGAGTAACCAAATCCCTCTTGATCTTCTTGAGAGGTTGTCTCCCTCACTAGGTTTATCAAGCTACTTCTGTCCACTACCACTCCAAAACTTCAATTCACAGGTTCAAACCAAAAATGAGGATGCACACCACAGCAGAACACAATCATGGGGTAGGATAAAACGTTTTTACAGGTAGATGCATGAGATGGGGTTTCAGCTAGCTCAGCAAAACATGGGAACCCACGAAAACGAAATGGGAAGTTGGGGAACAACCCACGAAGCCAAATCCATTTTTAGTAAAACGTCCAGGGTCAATTCAGGGAAAAAACGACCTCCCTCCTAGTCCCCAATTCGTGGCCTTCCTCTCCCAACTGTTATACCAGGAAAAAACGACTCCCAGGCATGGAAAAATGCAGGATTTTGATGAAAAACATATGTGGAAAAGACCCAGCTAACTCCAACTGCGTGAATGAATGAAGACTGCCCATTCCCCATGGCTTTGGGCACCATTTCGTGGGTGTTTTCTTGACCCACAAGCAAAAACACGAATTTCCAGGTTGATGGCTTGCCCATGCACGAAAATGGATTGCCCATACTTCTTCATTTCCAAGGCATTAACTGCCTTAACCAATTTCTTGGAAGAATTAAATGATTGGGTACATGAAACAAAATGGGTAGTTGGTGGTTTATGGGTTTCCCCATTGACACATGGATTAATACCATTGGCTCAAGGGTTTGAATAATTTCCCTCCCTTTTCCTTGTAGAGTCATGCCCCATCTCTTTTGTTGCATTGCATAGCCGATTGTGGATATTTTTCATTAAAATTCACATTTACATGATGTCTCATTTACATTGTGCCCATCTAGCACAAGAGTCATAAGCATCTTAGTTTAATTTCCGATACATAAACGCTAAATCAATGGTGGGGCCTTGGCCTTGAGCTCCTCACCATGATTAAATATCAGTATTTACATCATTTACAAAGGGGGGTCAAAATGGGGACGTGACACCTGCCATATCTGCATCAACATATCCCTGTAGAATAGTGTCTGAACCTCCAAAGCATAATGCATGAGTGGTAGTACCTCTCATATACTTGAGAATCCACTGTACTTCCTTCCAATGTTCTTTACCTGGATTGTTCATATATCTGCTCACAATTCCCACTGCATGTGCAATATCTGGTCTTATGCACACCATGGCATACATCAAGCTGCCAACTGCTGATGAATAGGGAATCTTGGACATGTAATCTATCTCTTCCTGTGTCTTGGGATGCATTTCCTTACTTAGATTGAAATGGATAGCCAAAGGTGTACTAACTGGTTTTTCATTCTGCATTCTGAACCTCTCCAACACCTTTTGTATGTACTCACCCCGAGACAATGTTAATTCGCGATTTTTCTTGTCTCTTGTTATTCTCATACCAAGGATTTGCTTTGCAGCACCCAAATCCTTCATCACAAATGAATTAACTAACTTCCTTTTGAGCACATTTATATCCTGCATGTTAGACCCTGCAACAAGCATTTCATCCACATACAATAACAAGTTAATACATCTTCCATTATCTAGCTTCTTGAAATAAACACATTGGTCAGATTAACATCTACTATAACCTTGTTCTATCATAAACCTGTCAAATTTTAAATACCACTGCCTTGGATCTTGCTTCAAGCCATACAACCTCTTCTTCAACCTGCATACTAAATTCTCCTTCCCTTTGACCTCATACCCTTGTGGCTACTGCATATATATCTCTTCCTCCAAATCCCCATGGAGAAAGGTTGTTTTTATATCTAACTATTCAAGATGCAAATCTTCTACCGCCATTAGAATTAAAATAGTCCTAATTGAATTCATCTTAACAACAGGAGAAAATATTTCATCAAAATCTATACCTTTCTTATGTGCAAACCCCTTTACAACAAGTCTGGCCTTGTACCACTTCTTACCTCCTTATTCTTCCTTCAACCTGTAAATCCATTTGTTTTGCAATGCTCTTTTACCAGTAGGAAACTGAACCAAATCCCAAGTCTGGTTTCCTACCAATGAGTCCATCTCCTTATCCATGCCTTGCTCCCACTTATTTCTAGTTTCCACCTGCATTACTTCTTCATAACATTCTAGATCACCAGAATCAATCATCAATAAATAATACATTGAAGGAGAGTATCATTTAGGGAGTCTACTTAACTTGGTAGATCTTCTTACACTTGTAAGAGTTTCAGGTATTTGCTGCTATTCTTGATTTTCTGGCACCTTTGGAACTTCATTTTCTTTAATTTCATCAAGTACTGTGTACTCTGTGTTTTCCTTTTAATGTTTCTTTCCCCGTAACTGATCTTTATACATGACCTTTTCATTGAATATCACATATCTACTCCTAATTATTTTGTGATTTTCATAATCCCATAAGCGATAACCAAAATCATCAACCCCATATCCAATAAAGGTACATTTCCTGGATTTAGATTCAAGCTTTGTTCTATTTTCTTTATCAATATGGATAGATGCTTCACAACCAAAAGTTCTCAGAAATGAGTAGTTTACCTCTTTACCTGTCCATGCCTCCTCTGGATTACCACCATCCAAAGCACTTGAAGGCCCTCTGCTTATTAAATAAATAATAGTATTTACAACATCTTCCCAAAACTGTAAGGGAAACCCTACATTCAATCTCATACACCTTGCACGCTCCATGATCGTTCTATTCATCCTTTCTGACACACCATTTTTTTGTGGTGTTCCTGGGACTATCTCTTCTCTACGAATCCCATGGTATGAATAGTAACTATCAAACTCCTTGCCACAGTACTCACCTCCATTATCAGATCTGAGACAATTCAACCCTTTTCCTGTCTCATTCTCAATCAAAGCTTTCCACTTCTTAAAAGTAGCAAACACATTAGATTTATGTCTAATGCAATAAACCCAAGTTTTCCTAGTTTCATCATCAATAAATGTAACATAATAATGAGAGCCACCAAGATATTGTACCTGAGCTGGTCCCCATACATCTGTAGGCACAAGCTCTAATTTTTCATTCTTCTTCTGTTTCCCAACCCTAAGAAATCTGACTCTCTTCTATTTTCCATAAACACGGTTTTCACAGAATTCCAAACTTACCTGCTTCAAATATAGCAACAACTTCCTTGAGTGGAGAATCTGCATCCCCTTCTCACTCATGTGGCCAAGCCTATGATGCCACAATACTGTATCTGTTCCTGTGGAATCTAAAGAGATAGAACGATCAATATTATGAGGACATAAATACAACATACCTATCCTGTCTCCTTTTTCTATCACCATTGATCCTTTAGTGATCTTCCATCGCATTTCTCCAAACGTAGATAGATAACCTCCATCTCCCAACTTCCCTGTTGAGATCAGATTTCTTTTCATAGAAGGAATATGCCTTACATCTTTCAGTAGCCAATCAATTCCATTATTAAATTTTATCCATACCTTACTCATTCCAACAATTTTACATGGCTCATCATCACCCAATAAAACATGTCCAAAATCGCCTGGAACATAATCATGAAAATATTTCCTATGGGGTGTAGCATGACATGAATCCCCTGAATCTACTACCCAATAATCACTAGTATTATCTAATGCAAGAATCAAAGCATATTGTAACACATCACTTGCTACATTTGCTTCCTGGGTAGTTTCCTACTGTCCATCTCCTTTCTTCTTTAGAGATCTGCAGTCTTTCTTCAGATTTCCTTTCTTTCCATAGTTCCATCACTCTATCTTTCTCGGTCTAGACTTGGATCTACCCAATTTAGACTTCCTGCGATTAACTTGGCTCTTTCCTTTCTCCCTTTGTCTTCCCCTGCTCTCCATGGTCAACGCATTACCTGATGTCTCACCTGTGCTTTTTCTTCGCATTTCCTTGCTAAGAATAACACTAACAACATCATAGAATATCAAGGTGTTTGAACCAGATACAGAGTTACTTACAGCCATGACCAAGCCATTCCAACTTTCTGGCAATGAACACAATATTAGAAAAGCCCTAACCTCATCATCAAAGTTCACACTTACAGAACTTACTTGATTTGTAACCTTATTAAATTCATTTAAATGATCAGCAATAGATCCACCTTCAGACATTTTCATATTAAATAAACGCTTCATTAGAAATACCTTGTTGGAGGCCGAGTGTTTTTCATATAGCTTACCCAATGCGCTCATCAAACCCTCCGTTGTCTTTTCTTTTGAGATATTGAAAGCCACCGACGAAGCCAGGGACATGCGTATTGTTCCCAATTCCTTTCTGTCAAGAATCTCCCATTCTTCATCCTTCATAGTCGCTGGGTGCTTTGCTCTCCTTCCCAACGGTAGGAGTAGATCATTCTAGTACAGATAGTCCTCCATTTGCATCTTCCATAACTAGTAGTTCTGGCCATTAAATTTCTCGACCTTAAACTTTCCTTCTTCCTCCATTGCTCCCACTCGAACCAGAAACCCTAGTTTCCTGCGTGTTTATCTGCCAAATAGACCTTTGGCTTTGATACCAACTGTTAGAAAAAAAAGGATCACAAAGCAACAATAATAAACAAGATGCAAATACAAATTACACAAACACATTACAAGAGAGACACCAATATATCATGGTTCACCCAAGATGGGCTACGTCCACACTGAAATTTCCAGTCCTTATTATTATACCATCCAACAAATGAAGGGATACAACCTGTAGCACATCCGCTACACTTACTCTTCATTGTCTCACCGTATCTCTTCCACGATCTCATAGATCTTTACAATGCATAATACCTAATAACTCAACCCTAGCCGTATTACAATGTCTTTCTTATAAAGGGAATACAATGGGAAAATACCATGGGTTACCCAAAACCATGGTTATGTGCATGATGGGATCATAACCAAATATGGGGTACAAACAAGGATGAATCATCATCTATGAGACTAGAATATCAGTCTCCACAACCAACATATTGTATTTGGGAGGATGCAACAAAGGCATCAATACTAGGGATTTCTGAATAGCATTGAAGGATTCCCGGGCTCGCTCATCCCATATAAATGGAACATACTTATTCAAAAGGAACATGAAACCCTTAGTAAGGCTATAAAATTTCACTATAAAGCAACATATAAAATTAGCTTTCCCATGTAGACTCTGAAGTTGAGTAATCATGCGCGGGGGAGGCAACCAAAGTATTGCTTCAACCTTTAAGGGGTCAACTCTAATCCCCTCATTTGAAACGATGAATTCCAAAAGGCAGCTTGTTCTCACACAAAAGATGCACTTATGAGGGTTTAAATGAATCTTATAATGTCGGTATATTTTGAATACCAGATGGAGGTGGTTCAAATGCTCCACTCTCTTGTGAGAATGAGTAGTAATATCATCAAGATAAGCCTCCACAATACATTTAAGATCATAAAATGCAAAGGTCATGTCTCGTTGGAAGGTCGCTCTGGAATTTTTAAGGTCGAAGGGAATTTTCTGGTATGTGAAAGTACCCTAAGGACAAATAAATGTTATCTTATGTTGATCCTCGGGCTTGATTTGGATTGGATTATATCCTGAAAACCATCCATAAATGAGAAAATATCACTTCTTGCACACTCATCCAAACTCTGATCAATGAAAGGCGTGGGAAAGTTATATTTTGGACATGCTTTATTCAAATCTCTAAAGTCTATGCACACTCAGATGGTTCCTTTCTTTTTTCCTATGATAACGGGGTTGGATACCCATTCAGTTAAGGGAACCCGATAGATGAAGCTAGATTTAAGGAGATTCTCTACCTCTGCTTTGATACTAGGTGCCTTCCTGGGATTCATCGCTCGTAGGAATTGCATAATAGGTATAGCATTAGGATAAGTTTTAATTTCATGTTCGACAATACCTGGGTCTCTACCTGACATCTCTTCATAAGACTAGGCAAAAACATCCCAGAATTCTTTAAATAAATCGGTGTAGATCTAAACTTCTTTAGGGGAGAAGTCTACACTGATATATATATATTCTCCACTTTTTCGGGAGTTTGAGAAATGTTGATCGGTATGGTTGGAGATATATTTTCCATGTTCCATTCCGCATATATAGCATGCGTATCCAAAGGGACCACGGGGTGACCAACTTTCTCGCTTAGATTCGATCGAAAATCGCCTTGCTCAATTCTCTCAAGCTACGGGAGGAATTAAGATCTATGATGAAGGTCTTCCCAAGGCCTGTCAGGACCATTCATGGCCTTGATAATGGATTCATCCAAAGGTAAAGTAGCATCATGGAAATCATGTACACAAGAGGAGTTAAACGTCGAATCCGGCGGTAGAGATGGATCTTCCTCCTCTACCCGTGAAGAGGAGAGATTGGGATTTGCAGTGACTTGTTGTACAGGTTGATAAGCAACCTTAGCTACAGACAGTGGCATATCCATCTCTATTTGTGAATGTATTTCGCATGATGCATTCATGGAAGGGAGTGTCCATGGGTCATTAAAGTATGAAGTACAGAATGAAACTAGACACAATGATGAAGGAGCACCATAAAAAATGGAATCTATAAATGCGATTGGTGCCGAAAATTTAAAGGTTCCCATGAGAGAGGAATACATCCTGACACCAACATTCTCAGTTTCTTGCTGAGAATTTTCAATCTTGGGGACTGTAGATCTTGATGATGTAGAGGAATTGGAGCTAGTAAAATACAACTGGTCAATAGTCATGATCTTGCCTCTGTGAGGGAAGCAGATCACTCGAAAGATGGATGAAACGACCACTTTCATAGCATAGATCCAATTCTTATCCAGTAAAATATTGTAGTCAAGGGGTGCATCAACCACCTTGAAATCAACCAGTTAGACTTCCCCCCCAACTAGACTAGGAGAGAGGGAATATGTAACATACCCATATCTCCACTTTGTCATTGTAAGGAACGAGGTGTAAAATTTTTTTTCCTCAACATCAACAATCAAGTTATTAGCCATATTATATACAAGGACACATATGTACTTCCATCGAAATTAACATTGCATATGAACACTTGTTTTCATGCCACTTATACATTACACATGATTAGCCATCCAACCTATGGTTCATTCCATTCGAACAACTGTATATTTGTGCACATCCAATGCAAGGTGTAATCCATGAATGATCATGACATCAACAAACATCCACAAGCATCATTTCACATGTAACTTATGAAATAGACATGTATCATACTTTTAATAAAGCAACTTAACATTCTAGATCACATTTCTCTAGTAAATTAAAACACATCAAGTACACATAAGAAATAGACCTGTATACGTGGTTCACCCAACTCTTTGGGCTACGTCCACCAAGGAAATGTCGCATCTTTATTCATCAAAAGAGGAGTACAATCTGTGACACAGTGTGTGCAATATTTTATGATTTCTCAAGCCTCTCACAAAGAGCACTTTTTTCAAGACACTCAACCCTCTATCTCAGAGGCATTACACGGAATCTCTCCCAAGATGATCACCACTGATCATGATAATATACATAAATTGGGATATATAACCTTGACCTATGGAGAAGGCTTTCCCTACCCGTACTAGCATAGATTCATATTCCCCAATTATTACATTTATGTGCATCAAGGGCTTTCCATACCCCACCTACATCACCACACTTCTATAGGAAGTATCCATCATTATAATATATGCAACAGGGATCAATGTCTAAGCATTTGATCAAATATACATAGCATCCAGAATTAATATAATATATATCTTATGAAATATAAACAGGGATAATATTTTCCCCAAGCCTCTGCACATTCAAACAACGAAACCATATAAAACATTTACTATGTGAAACCATAGTGTAAAGGGAACCCTTTGCGCAATAACATAACGACAATAAGTATATATATAATATATACTATAAGAATAATAATGTACAGGGAATAATTCCCCCAATCCCTGCCCATAATCATTCCATCAAATGAAATGTAAACGGGGTTCCTTTTTCCCCAAGTATCTGCGTAGCAATCAACAAATGCATATAATAAAACGAGCATACATATACATTTTAAGGGATGTACAGGGATCCTTCCCTACCCAACTCTGGGCTATAAGTAATGATATTGAACCTATGTAATACATAACATTTAAATGGAACAACAATATAGGGATTCTTCCCTAAAATGGGATATGCAGGCAACCGATGTTACATACTCATCAGTTACCGAGCCATCTATAACATTCAACATAAAATATGAAAATACTAATATCCAAGGATCCATATCCCTACTCTACAAAGTCATCCCACAGTCAACCCAGTGACACTTACCTTGTATAAACATGTATTTAATATATATATATTATGAAGAAGATATACAGCTATGGGCATCCATTCCCACAACACGATGCAACAATCAGTAAACTATACCACAAAAGGGTGAAACGCATCAACAGAAAAAAAAATACACAACATGGGATTCAGAAAAATCCTCCAGAGATTTAAGAAAATTGCTACCCCGAGCTCTACGCTATAATCCGAAACAAGCAATGAGGGCTAGGCATAAACATATGTATTAAATTAAGAAATGCATACAGGGATTGGATCCTATTGAGCCGACCCTTCCCCACAGCCTATGCGAAATCAACAATCGCACAAGCAAGCATGTGTCATATGTATAATGTAAAACTAATACTATTCAGGGATTAGTTTTCCCCAAATCGTGATCCGTCGTGGTCAAAACATCCACATGGATACAATATTTCAAACAACAAGCTAAGAGGGGGCCTCCCCAAGGCTCTGCGTAATGAACCTAACCCTATATAAAATGTAACAGCATAAAATACCTTATCTTATATCAAAGGAATGCGTACAGGGATTTTTTTTCCAACATCCACACAGGAAACAAAAGAGGCAATGTAATATATGTAAACAATATATTCAGGGTTTTGTTCACATAATATCTTTAAATGGAAAATGCAGTAGCAAGATGACTTTCAGCATTAAAAATAATATCTAACCTTTAAATGGAAAATGTAGGGATCTTCCTCTACCCATGCGCAGCAGCAAGATGCATACCTGTGACAAGCAGGAAGCCCTCCAGTTGTTCAAGAAAATCACTCCAGGAACAAAGAAACTAATCTCGTCCTCCGTCTACGCTATCACACCAAGAAGTATGTGCAAAAGTAATATTATATGAAAACACAAACAAAGATCATTCTCCACATAGGGGCAATCTCCCCACATCTCTTTTATTTCTCTAGAATCAAAAACTTCCCCGGAATAACACTCTCCCAACTATACGCAGAGGAACCATAAGAAAAATAATACACAAAAGTATTAACAAGAAGGGCATCCCTCTTCCACCATAAAATTATATATATATATATATACATAATGATAGCAAATTCCTATGGGATCTAGCAACATGCTCTCCCATCTCTGCGCCTTTATCCATACAGATATGTAACACACATACGGTGGCAGCAAAGAGAGAAACTCTCCATCTCTAGAGATTTCCTCATAAGAACAAGCAATCCATCAAACATTAAATGGGAATCGGGCTTCTGCATTGTCCTGTCCCCCTCAGATTAACGGGGCATTCTCATCTTATTTCATAATAAGAAGACCAGCAAAATGCATTCCAGCTGATCGCTCCTCCACCAGCACAAGCAATAAAACATAATGATGCTCTCAACTCATCCCCCTTGCAGCCATCACCCCCGAAGTATATAACGCACACCTAAAAAAAAATATAATTATCATATTAAACGGTTTCTTAAAAAACCTCCATAAGAAGTGGAATCGCACACCCCATAATGAAATTATCATAATAAATAGTTTCTTAAAATTCTCCAAACTCTCGAGTAGTAACGCTCCAACCAAAAGAGAATAAAATTATTTTTTTAGCAAAACTAACGTAAAATAAAATCTAACTATATAAAAAAAACTTCCTTTTCATTGTTAAAAGAATTGCTTTCTTTTCATTCGGTTTTAGCTTTCTCCTTTCTCCACTCATTAACTTGATAAAATAGCCAAAACTTAAATAATAAAATATCTCAACTTTCAAGATGTATATTAAATAATATTACATAATACTTCATAAATATAATTGCAAAAGTATTTCATATTTATATAAATAAAATATAAGTGAATCAAAAGTATTAATATACTTTATGCTTTACCAAAATAGCCATTTTAAACATTATAATGTATTATAACCATACCACTATATATATATATATATATATATATATATATATATATATATATATCAACATTTACATAAAGCACCTAAAGATAAAGCAATGAGTAATCAACTATATAGTGATATGGTATTATTATTTTAATACATTGTAAATGTATTGTCTTTAGAATTACTAATAATATTTTATAAACATACTCAATCTATATAATCATCTCCATAAGCATATAAAATATTATTACAACTAGTCATATTTATCCAAGTGATAATACTCAAATGCAAGCGTTTCCCTTTGCATTTCAAGGTATTAGGGTATATAATTACCAATTATTATTATAACTAATAATAATGATCAAAATAGCTTAGCTTATGTTTAAATAATTAGGTAGTGGGTTTCGATGAAGAAAACCCTTGACATCCTCTCTTAGGACTAGAATGTCAAGGTCATCCGAACGATTTCCTTAGTTTTACTTAACATCTTTTAGCAAATATTAACTTAGTGTTAAGTTTTGGCTCTTAGGAGACACTTACTTCCCTTCTGCAGTTAAGGGAACTGAGGCTTCACATCAGCGGTCTCAAACTTGATAACACTAGGTCCACTAGAATCGAGAGATCCCAAGGAAGATAACAAGGCATTCCTCTATGAAGGACACGTCTGGAGTACCTCCAAGGCCAACATAGCACATGACGTTTGTCTTAGATCCTCGATGATGGAATAGTTTTGGGTAGCTTGAGCATTAGGATTGTGAGCCGAACTTTTAACAAATCCATTCAAAACATGTGGCATATGATGAAGCTTATCAATATGCAAGGGGATCTCTAGAGGAGGAGGATATTTCCCCATAAAGGGTTGCGGAGTATTATAATCACAAGAGTGAGTAGAGACAATGACCTCCGATTGTACCATATTAACGCATCCATGACCACTGTCATGGGCCAAAGGGTTTGAAGTTCCAACAGACCTATTTCTAGTGGTATAAGCACCCGAAGTCATATTTTGGTTGTGAGGAAGTGGATTCCTCAACACAGTTGGGCTCTATGCTATGAGCTTCGAGGATTCATCCATCCCGGGGAACAAGTGAGTGAGGTGTTCCTGCAAGAAAATATTACAAGGAAATTTCACCTTTCGCTTCTACTTCTTGTCCCCACCAGCATTATTGTCATTCTTCTCATTATTGGCATTTCCATTCTTATTATTGTTATTCCCACCCTTACGGTTATTCTTCCCCTTTTTCTTATTCCCTTTGATTTTTTGGTTACCCTTCGAGTTCATCTATTGCACATAATGTACATCCGATGAATGGGTGGGAGAGGACGAAGTCGTAGCTTGTCATGTTGCAGACTCGTTAATAGACAAACTCTACAACTGGTTTGTCACCTGTTCTACAACTTTGGCAATTGCGGAACCCACAATTCCATTGATGTGAGGTCTTGGAGTTGGTTTAGGTCCGTGGATGTATCATGGTGCATTTGGTATAATCTCATAAAGAAGCACATACCGAGCATATATGAAGTCTATATGCTGAGCTTTAAAGATGGCATGTTCCTCAGTCGTGACTTCAGATGTTGAAACATTCTTTGCAATAAAAGGTAAAAGGGACTTAAGGAACTGTTCCAGAAGAAAATATGGTGGAATATTAGCTTTAATCATACTCTTTCATCGATGCCACTCCTGACTATGATTAGAAATATGGGTGTCTTTGTCTTTGCAGAACATCGATAGAATTTTCGTGCTTGCATCAAAAAAGACCGAAAACTAAAGAGGTTAAGAAAAACTAAGGCCAAATCATTAAAATTCTGCTACATGCCCCGAGGAAACTCGACATACCATTTCACGGCGGGCCCTATAAGGGTGAATTGAAACAATCTCAAACAAATGAAATCATTATTCAAAGGATTCGATGAGCACCAAAGGTGAAAGGTAGTAACATGATCACCCAGATCCGCACCCTTAATTCCCTCAAACTTGGAAATGTCCGAGGGAAGCTTAGTGGGGACTAAAGTCCACACTGGATCATGACACACTAGATCATTCGTGAATCTAGATAAGTCCGGTAAGTTGAAAGTAGTTAGGAATGGGAGCCTTGGTTGCAAATCTTTAGGCCATGCACCCGGGAAAGAATGAATCTGTGGATACATGCCCGTAGGAATAAGATTTGAGACTGTGGGCCACGTTGAATTCTGGTAAAGACCATGAACCTGACTAGTAAGATAGTATCCTCCTCCAAATTGATTCATATAAGGATGAAAGGGTGTGTGCATGGAAGGAACCCCTTGGGAGGGAAAGAAAATATTTCCAAAATTGCTCATAGGATTGTACACGTTGCCCCCTGACAAAGGGGAGGCATATATCCCCCCGACGAAGGAAATCTAGTCGAATGGTGGCCTATATTAAATGATACACTCCCACCCAAGGGGACAGATGAACTAGGAGGAAGATGCGCCATGAGAAAGGAATTCGTAGGGACTGGTGTAGCAGATGATAAGCATATAGATGGTATATATGAAGTGGAACCACCGCTTGCGTGACCACTTCCACCCACAAAAGGATTGAAACTGGTATTAGGGGCTGATGGAGGGGGAGGCCATCCCCAAACAAAAGGAGAAGAAGGAGGGATATGACCACTCCCAAACTGATATGCAGTAAAGGGGGATGATATGCCCCCAAACCCAACACCATAGTTACCACTAGAAATCAATATGGCAGAAGGGATACTTGACGAGGGATGAGTCATACCAAAAGTAAACATATTAGTGGTTTTAGGAATCAACGAAGCATTATCGTCTGATAATATTAAGGAAAAAGTGGATACGTGATCTGAAAACCAAGAATTCTCAAAAGGATTCGTTCTAATGGGTTGGGATGAACTAAAAATGTGATAACTAGTGAACATGGGAGTCCTAGGGACCCATGAGATAGAATAAAAAGGATTCCCATGGACTCCTCCACCCCATGCCGATAGAGAGGTCAAAGGGATCCCCAAGGTATCAAATGTGGAGCTCATAGTAAGAATTATTTTAAGCTCACGGTGTGACAGATAAGAGCCACCAATAATCTCTTTACGTCTCTTGTGGAGAGGCTGCAAAGGATCACTAGGTGGTAAACCCTCTAAGTGAGGAGAATGATGGATAGCCAAAACTCAATCCACGATGATTCCAAAGAGTCGAAAAACCAATATTGATCCCTAAGGCCAACTAATCGGCAATGAGCACACTCCTATAAAATCTAAGCCAAGATGCATGCAAACAGAGAGAGTGGCTAAGGCCCCCCCTGAAACTATAGAAGGTGTGCCTATCCAAGGAGCGGCCTGAGAATCTGCTACTATAGGTGGAGGTAAAAAAATCAATTATAAGGTCCCTCATACTTCAAAGCACAATTCTATGTGTTTTTTTACCCCTATCAGACTGAATACACTCATAGAATAACCCCTGCAAGTACCCTGTGTGGTACCTAGGATAGGAAATTATGGTCACCACGTATAACCATTGATCAAGCAAACAATCGTAGGTCATATCAACTATATGGGCAGGGTAGCTAAGCATGAAGCTCAAGAAGCACTTAGGTGCTTCAAGAACCCACAAATATGTATAAACCTAGGATATATCTCCAACGCTAGGAAGATATTGTAGGGCTATCTCCGCAACCAAATTTTGCATCACCTCGTGCTTGACTCGTGTGTAAGGAGAGCTTCCTAAGAACACCAATTATACCATGGGTTTCACCACTCCCTGGATAGACACCTAATGTTTAGTTTCAAAGTACTCACACAATCCTATTCCAAGACTCTAAAACCTATACTTGTTTGTGTAACCTATAAAATAAAAATATTTCTAATCAATTTTAAAGTTAAGTGTTAATTTTACTTGGTTATGATTACTCAAGGGGATATGGTCATGTAACTAATGATGTTGTGACTCTGCAAAACTAAAGAAGCATACATAAAAACATTGCTAAGTATTAGACTTGTTTTTCAAATGAAAATTTGTATGGCACTAAATGAAAATGCACTATAACGATCAGGGTATTTTTTAAGGATTATCAAAAGTATACTTAATTACATTATTCTAGGCGATTATTTTGGATTTAAAAAAACATAAATATAGATTGGTAGGCGAATATTAAATATGAAACATACAATTTACTACTGAAACTTGTAAATTTTGGCGAATATTATGATAAAAAAAAACATATTTTATGTAAATATAGGCAATATTAGAAACTAAAAATGACCAAATAGCGAATTTATTTTTTGAAAAAAGGCCCAAAAATAGCCAATTGGCAAAATTTTGCCCCTAAAAATTTCCCTGATAAATTCTTTCAATTTCAAATGCAAATGCAATCTTTCCTAAAATGCCAAAACTAATGCAACTCCAAATAACAATGCAAGTGCTCAAATAAAATGCAAAATGCAAGTATTTTTGTATTTTCAAAATATATGCTTGAAAATGAAATATTGAACCATGAAATCCTCATATTATGCAACAAGTATAGTAAGACTAACCAAGCAAGACACCAAGAAGCATGACTCAAACAAGCCAAAA
This sequence comes from Larix kaempferi, assembly GCA_027924585.1. NCBI lineage: Eukaryota > Viridiplantae > Streptophyta > Pinopsida > Pinales > Pinaceae > Larix > Larix kaempferi. The sequence continues at coordinate 374,079 of BSBM01000137.1, forward strand.
GCTATCAATGAGAAAAAATGAAAAAAAATGATCCAGGTGGATATTGGTGGCCACCCACCTTTCCAACTGGCTCAAAACAGTTTTATGGCAACTTTGGTATTGTACTATTTTTAGCAGTTTTTCGGGTCCTGAACTTCCGGGGCCATTTTGAGGCCCTAAAAAACCTTTTTTGGAAATTTGGGGGGCCAAATGGCTACCCTCGGCATGCATTTGGCCCCAGTCGAAAGTTGTAAATCTCAGATAGACCTTTCCAACGGGATACCGAGCGCCCCAAACGGAGATCGTATGCAAAAGTTACGACCCCGGGAAGTTGATGTACTAACTTACCCAAACGGGGCCCACATGAATTTTGGCGCTTCATCTCCTAGGGTTAGGTTTTTGGATGTCTAGGGTTTTTGGCATTCCTGTTTATTGTAAAAGGCCTTGAGAGCCTCATTGTAACCATCTTCTTGCGAAATGAGCGCAGCTGTCACATCTCTTCTCAGAGATAAGCCGCCACCATTCCAACAAGCTTGTTTTCCGCTGCATTTTACAGTTCTAACTTATTTCCTTATTGAATAGAAAACCAGTTTTACTGTATCTCTGTTATTTTGTATTAAGCATCTGATAATAATCTGTATTCATTTCATTCTGCTCATAAAATCCGGATCAGTGGTATCAGAGCGGTCTGCTCCTTGGCGTCTTAATGCATGTCCCCAACGAGGTCAGGGTACAAAGAATTGGGTCTCGAGCTTGTTTCTCTTGAGGACAAAAGCTCTCGCACGCCCAAGCGACCTCTCATGGTAGGAGAAAAGAAAGATGACGGGACAGGAGATCCTATCAAAATGTTGCTTGAGGAAGCCCTCGCGCAGCAGAGGAACGAGATGATGGATAATTTCGCGCAAATCCTTCGGCGACTACCAACAAGCGACGCATCTTCCTCGAGCGGAGGCGCTGCCCCCTTCAAGGTACAAATCAAATTCGATATCCCTATATTTGAAGGACAGATAGACGCAGATGCTGTAGATAAGTGGTTGAATCTACTAGAAGGGTATTTTTCTGTCCATAACTTTTCGAATAAAGAAAAGATTACTTTTGCGCTCCTTAAAGCCGTTCCCCATGTCAAAGATTGGTGGGAAACATTCTGCGAGCAAAAGGACACAGAATAAGCCTCATTATTTTCAGTCACGGCCACCTGGGAATCCTTCAGGGATGCTATTAAGGAACAATACTACCCTGTTGGAAGTTATGACGACTTGTATACCAAATGGACCACGCTGCGACAAGAAAGAGACCAAGCAGTGCCAGAGTTCACAAATATCTTCCATACCTTGCGCACCAAGTTGGGTATCAAAGATTCAGAGCGACATCTGGTGCTCAAGTATCGTGGTGGTTTGCATAGATACATCCAAACTGAAATGGAATTTCTGGACATCTCTTCCTTGGGCGCGGCCTACCGATATGCCGTCAAAATCGAGCAGAAGCTCAAACAAAAGACGCGGCAATTTGGGCCTGGGAACCCTTCACAACAAAAGACAGGAAAGGGCGGCCCCAACCCACAGAATAAAGGACAGAGCAAAGATGGACAACATCAAGACAACGAATCCAAGCCGCAAGCAAAGAAGGACGCCGAAAAAACAAAGAAAGATACCGGGAAGTGGTGCGACTTCCATAAGAGCCCTTGGCATAACACTGCTGATTGCCGCTCAAAACAGTCGCTGGTGGCCGAAGTGAAAGCATCTGAATCAGATGCGGGTTCTGACTCCGAGTCCGAACCAGAAAGGGGAAGATGGATCATTGACGCGGAACCCAGTGCCACCATTGCTACCACCAAGCTCCAGCCTGATGAACCAGACGAGCCAGAAGAAGGAGAACGCCTCTTCCATTCATAGATGTGGGTAAAAGGCACCCCGCTGCACTTCATCGTTGATAGCGGTAGCCAGAAGAATCTCATCTCAGCAGAGGTCGTCAAGCGCCTGGCCCTGCCGACAACGCCGCACCCACAACCCTACACCATTGGATGGCTCCGCAAAGGAATCGATCTCCGCGTCAGCCAACAATGCCGACTGCCATACGGCATCAAGCCCTTCAAGGACGAGGTATTGTGTGATGTTGCTCCTCTCGAAGTTTCAGATGTTATTTTGGGACAAACTTATTTATGGAAACGTCATGCTGTATATGAGTCTAGGCCTCGTAGTGTTATTATCTCTTTGAACAGGAAATTGTACAGGATACCCGAGGCAGTCCCTCCTAGTGCTATTTCCTTGATCTCTGCCAAGCAATGCAGGAAGGTCATCTCTCAGACCGGGAAATTTGTCTTCTTCGTGATTCGCTCTCAGAGTGAAAGAAAGATTGCAGCCACATCCCGGGCCTCCACGACCGATCTATCCACACAACAGAAGCAAGTGGATAAGGTGGTGGAAGGATACTCAGATATCTTCTCCTCTCCGACTGGGGTACCTCTGCACTGCCAGGTCAAGCATCCCATCGATTTGACCCCAGGCGCACCGCTACCCAATGGGCCATTCTATCGCCGCTCTCTGTTGGAAAACGAGGAGATCAAGAGGCAGATCCAAGAATTGCTCCACAAGGGGCACATACGTCCCAGTTCATCACCTTGTGGGAGCCCAATCGTGCTGGTGCAGAAGAAAGATGGGACCTGGCGACTCTGCATTGATTACCGGGCCCTGAATAAAATCACAGTCCGTAACCGGTACCCGATTCCCCGAATCGACGACCTCCTTGATCATCTCACGGGGGCCAAATACTTCAGTAAGATTGATCTGAAGTCTGGCTACCACCAGGTCCCAATAGAACAGACAGATGTATGGAAGATTGCCTTCAAGTCAAAAGAAGGTCTTTTTGAATGGTTGGTCATGCCTTTTGGTTTGACAAATGCTCCAGCAAATTTTATGAGGATGATGGACGATATCCTACGACCTTTCACCAACAATTTTGTAGTGGTGTATCTGGATGACATCGTCATCTATAGCAAGACTTGGGAGGAACACTTGCATCATATTCAGCAGGTTCTGCACACCCTGCAGAAGCACAAACTATATGCAAACTTGGAAAAATGCTCCTTCAGCATGGACAGGGTCCATTACTTAGGCTACATCGTTGATCGACATGGTGTGCATGTGGATCCAGCCAAGATCCAGGTCATCCGTGACTGGCCAGCCCCAACCACACTCACTGAACTTCAGAGCTTCTTGGGCCTCGCCAATTTCTATCGACGGTTCATGTTGGGATTCTCTCATATCGCATGGGCCTTTAGCCAAGTGACCAGGGGTGGTGGTAAGGAAAAATTTGTGTGGGGCCTGTCCCAACAACAAGCCTTCGATGACTTGAAGAAGTGTCTGTGCTCATCGCCGGTACTCTCATTACCGAACCTGCAACATCCCTTTGAGATCGAGACAGATGCTTCAAATTATGCTGTGGGTGCCGTTCTCACTCAACACGGCCACCCCGTGGCATATCATAGTGAGACACTATCAGATGCTGTCCGCAAGTACCCTACCTACGACAAAGAAATGTACTCCATTGTACAAGCCTGCCGCCAGTGGAGACATTACATTCTTGGGAAGGAGACAGTCATCCACACTGATCACAAGCCACTACAGTTCATGCAGACTCAAGGAAAGTTGCAGAATGACCGCCATCAGAAGTGGTCAACATATTTACAGCAGTTCCACCTCAACATCAAATATAAAACAGGGAGTACCAACCGAGTTGCTTACTGCCTCAGTCGACCTCCAGTCGCGGCACTTACCACGGTGCTAGACTCTTGTGGCCACGAGACCTCCGGATGGCCCCACCTCTACGAGACAGACCCTGACTTCTCCACCACCTATCAAATGTTGGGCACCAACTCAGTGGTTGCTAATTTCCATCTTCAGGACAGGTTGTTGTGTCGTCTAGGCCATCTCTGCGTTCCATCAAGCGAGCGCGCGAAGCTGATTTGGGAAGCTCACTATAGTCGGGTGGCAGGACACTTTGGCGTCGAAAAGACAGTGGCAGTGTTGCAGAAACATTTCTACTGGCCGAAACTTCGACAGGATGTCGACAAGTATATCAGGTCCTGCACCGCTTGCGCTATTGCCAAACCGACCACTAAGAAATAGGGCCTATACACCCCTCTGCCTACTCCTGACAGGCCGTGGGAATCCATCTCAATGGACTAAATGTCGGGCCTCCCATCCACCAAGAGGGGAAACGACTGTGTTTTCATGGTTGTTGATCGCTTTTCCAAGATGGCGATTCTAGCCGCTTGCAAGAAGAACATCACAGCAGAAGCCACTGCCAAGCTCTTCTTTGAACGAGTATGGGTACATTTTGGGATCCCACAGACCATTATCTCAGACTGTGACAGTCGGTTCCTCAGCTCATTCTGGTCAAGCCTTTGGTCACTGCTGGATACCAAGCTCACCAAATCCACTGCCTTCCACCCCCAGACCGATGGACAAACGGAGGTCGTCAACCGGATGGTCGTACATATCATGCGCATGTACAATTCAACACACCCCCGCACATGGGATGAGAGTCTCCCCTATGTCCAACATAGCTACAACCGAGCCCTGCATAGCTCAACTGGCCACAGCCCCTTTCAGGTGGGGTTGGGATTCCAACCATTGGGCCCCATGGATGTTGCACTTCCCCTTGCGACCACCTCGGCCGACTCGTCCCCAGAAGCTGACAAAGCCGCCCGGTTCATTGAACGGATCCAGCATATCCGCCAACAGGTTCAGGATATTCTACAGAAGTCTAATGCCAAGTACAAGCAGCGCCATGATCAACATCGGGTGCCACATAAGTTTCAGGTGAGCGACAAAGTTTGGTTGCATTTGCAGAAAGAACGCCTTACAGGGCCCCATTGAAATCTTCGCCCACTCCGTTATGGGCCGTACACCATCACCAAGGCGGTGGGTGACAATGCTTTTGAGCTCAACATTCCCCCCTTCCTTGGTCTGCATCCAGTCTTCAACGTGGCTCTCCTTCGGCCATATTTCCCACCACTATTAGACACCTCAGAGATAGCAGAGAAGTTGACACCAACAGAGCTCAATCCTGACTGCCTACAACAAGCATCCAATGATCATATTGCAGACACACAGATCAAGGGCACTCGACATCAAAGGATCCATCTTTATCGAGTTGTCAAAGCAGGGCAGCTCCTGCACCAAGGCAAGTGGCTCACGCGAGGCCAAATTTAGCAGAAATTTCCTCATCTGATGGGGGAACTCAACGCAATGGAGACCATTGCTTCCTAAGGAGGGAGGATTGATCCAAGTGGATATTGGTGGCCACCCACCTTTCCAACTGGCTCAAAACAGTTTTATGGCAACTTTGGTATTGTACTATTTTTAGCAGTTTTTCGGGTCCTGAACTTCCGGGGCCATTTTGAGGCCCTAAACGACCTTTTTTGGAAATTTCGAGGGCCAACTAGATGTTAGAAAAACAGGATCGCAGAGCAATAACAATAAACAGAAATGCAAATATAATCACACATACACATTACAAGAGAGACATAGATATATCGTGGTTCACCCAACTTGGGCTACGTCCACACTCAATTTGCCAGTCCTTATTATTATTACCGTCCAGCAAGTCGAAGGGATACAACCTGCAGCACAACCGCTGCACTTCCTCTTCTCTGTTTTTCACAGTCTCTTTCCAGATCTCAAAGATCTTTACAATGCATAAAACCTAATACATCAACCCTAGCCGTATTACAATGTCTTTCTTTTATAAGGGAAATACAATGGGAAAATACCACGGGATACCCAAAACCATGGGGTTCCAGGGGTACAAACACAGCTAATACAATATCATCTATGAGACTAGAAGATCTGGATCCACAACCAACAATCTCCCGCTTGGAGACTGATCACAACAACTCCACCGCTGCTGCACTTGCTGGACTTGGACTTGGCAAATTTCTCCTCTTCACCTTCATGCTAGAAGGCCAACTGAAACCGAGCACGAACTCAGTTTCTCTCTGGTCACTACCTTTGTGAACATGTCTGCAGGATTCTGGCTAGTATGTATCTTTTCCAACTTTAACAGTTCATCTTCCAGAACAAAGCGTATGAAATGGTACTTGAGCTGTATATGTTTAGTCCTGGAATGGAATGCTGAGTTCTTTGCAAGATGAATGGCACTCTGGCTGTCACTATACAGTCTGCTATCCTTCTGCTTCTTACCCACTTCCTCCATAAACCTCTGCAACCAAATCATCTCTTTACTAGCCTCTGTAATGGCAACATACTCTGCTTCTGTTGTTGAAAGTGCAACAACCTTCTGTAGTTTCGAAATCCAGCTTACTGCTATTCCACCTACAGTGAACACATACCCTGTGGTACTCCTCCTACTATCCTTGTCACCTGCCATATCTGCATCAACATATCCCTGTAGAACAGTGTCTGAACCTCCAAAACATAATGCCTCAGTGGTAGTACCTCTCAAATACCTGAGAATCCACTGTACTGCCTTCCAATGTTCTTTACCTGGATTGTTCATATATCTGCTCACAAATCCCAGTGCATGTGCAATATCTGGTCTTGTACACACCATGGCATACATCAAGCTGCCAATTGCTGATTGATAGGGAACCTTGGACATGTAATCTATCTCTTCTTGTGTCTTGGGACACATTTCCTTACTTAGACTGAAATGGCTAGCCAAAGGTGTACTTACAGGTTTTGCATTCTGCATTCTGAACCTCTCCAACACCTTTTGTATGTACTCACTTTGAGACAATGTCAATTTGCGATTTTTCCTGTCTCTCATTATTCTCATACCAAGGATTTGCTTTGCAGCACCCAAATCCTTCATCACAAATGAATTAGCTAGCTTCCTTTTGAGTACATTTATATCCTGCATGTCAGACCCTGCAACAAGCATGTCATCCACATACAATAACAAGATAATATATCTTCCATTGTCTAGCTTCTTGAAATAAACATAGTGGTCAGAATGACATCTACTATAACCTTGTTCTGTCATAAACCTGTCAAACTTTAGATACCATTGCCTTGGAGCTTGCTTCAAGCCATACAAGCTCTTTTTGAACCTACATACCAGATCCTCCTTACCTTTGACCTCATACCCTTGTGGCTGCTGCATATATATTTCTTCCTCCAAATCCCCATGGAGGAAAGCTGTTTTTACATCTAATTGTTCAAGATGCAAATCTTCTACCGCCACTAGACTTAAGATAGTCCTAATTGAAGTCATCTTTACAACACGAGAAAATATTTCATCAAAATCTATACCTTTCTTCTGTGCAAACCCCTTTACAACAAGTCTGGCCTTGTACCGCTTCTTACCTCCTTCTTCTTCCTTCAACCTGTAAATCCATTTGTTTTGCAATGCTCTTTTACCAGCAGGCAACTTAACCAAATCCCAAGTCTGGTTTCCTACCAATGAGTCCATCTCCTCATTCATGCCTTGCTCCCACTTCTTTCTAGTTTCCACCTGCATTGCTTCTTCATAACATTCTGGTTCACTAGAATCAGTCATCAATAAATAATACATTGAAGGAGAGTATCGTTCAGGGAGTCTACTTAACCTGGTAGATCTTCTTACAGTTGCAGGAGTTTCAAGTACTTGCTGCTGCTCTTGATTTTCTGGCACCTTCGGAACTTCATTTTCTTTAACTTCATCAAGCACTATGTACTCTGTGCTTTCCTTTTCCTGTTTCTTTCCCTGCAACTGATCTTTATACATGACCTTTTCATTGAATATCACATCTCTACTCTTGATGATTTTGTTATTTTCATAATCCCATAAACGATAACCAAATTCATCAACCCCATATCCAATAAAGGTACATTTCTTGGATTTAGCTTTAAGCTTTGTTCTATTTTATTTATCAATATGGACAAATGCTTCACAACCAAACGTTCTCAGAAATGAGTAGTTTACCTTTTTATTTGTCCATGCTTCCTCTGGAATACCACCATCCAAAGCACTTGAAGGTCCTCTGTTTATTAAATAAACAACAGTATTTACAGCATCCGCCCAAAACTGTAAGGGCAACCCTGCATGCAGTCGCATACACCTTGCACGCTCCATGATCGTTCTGTTCATCCTTTCTGACACACCATTTTCCTGTGGTTTTCCTGGGACTGTCTTCTCTCTACGAATCCCATGGTATGAACAGTAACTATCAAACTCCTTGCCGCAGTACTCACCTCCATTATCAGATCTGAGACACTTCAACCTTTTTCCTGTCTCATTCTCAACCAAAGCTTTCCACTTCTTAAAAGTAGCAAACACATCAGATTTCTGTCTAATGCAATAAACCCAAGTTTTTCTAGTTGCATCATCAATAAATGTAACATAATAATGAGAGCCACCAAGAGATTGTACCTGAGCCGGTCCCCATACATCTGTATGCACAAGCTCTAATTTTTCATTCTTCTTCTGTTTCCCAACCCTGAGAAATATGACTCTCTTTTGTTTTCCATAAACACAGTTTTCACAAAATTCCAAACTTACCTGCTTCAAATCCGGCAGCAACTTCCTTGAGTGGAGAATCTGCATCCCCTTCTCACTCATGTGGGAAAGCCTATGATGCCACAATGCTGTATCTGTTCCTGTGGAAGCTAAAGAGATAGAATGGTCAGTATTATGAGGACATAAATACAACGTACCTACTCTGTCTCCTTTTGCTATCACCATTGATCCTTTAGTGATCTTCCACCACTTTTATCCGAATGTAGATAGACAGCCGCGATCTCCCAACTTCCCTGTTGAGATCAGATTTCTTTTCATAGCAGGAATATCCCTAACATCTTTCAACAACCAATCAGTTCCATTATTAACTTTTATCCATACCTTACCCATTCCAACAATTTTACATGGCTCATCATCACCCAATAAAACATGTCCAAAATCGCCAGGAACATACTCATGAAAGTATTTCCTATGGGGTGTAGCATGACATGAATCTCCTGAATCTACTACCCAATAATCACTAGTATTATCTAATGCAAGAATCAAAGCATCTTGTAACACATCACCTGCTACATTTGCTTCCTGGGTAGTTTCCTTCTGTGCATCTCCTTTCTTCTTTAGAGATTTGCAGTCTTTCTTCAGATGTCCTTTCTTTCCACAGTTCCAACACTCTATCTTTCCCAGTCTGGACTTAGATCTGCTCGTTTTAGACTTTCCACAATTACCTTGGCTCTTTCCTCTCTCCTTTTGTCTTCCTCTTCTCTCCATGGTCAACGCATTACCTGATGTCTCACTTGTGCTTTTTCTTCGCATTTCCTCGCTAAGGATAACACCAATAACATCATCAAATTTCAAGGTGTTTGAACCAGAGACAGAGTTACTTACAACCATGACCAAGCTATTCCAGCTTTCTGGCAATGAACACAAGATTAGAAGAGCCCTAACCTCATCATCAAAGTTCACACTTACAGAACTTAGCTGATTTGTAACCGTATTAAACTCATTTAAATGATCAGTAACAGATCCACCTTCAGACATCTTCATATTAAATAAACGCTTCATTAGAAATACCTTGTTGGAAGCCGAGGGTTTTTCATACAGCTTACCCAATGCTTTCATCAAACCCTCTGTTGTCGTTTCTTTTGAGATATTGAAAGCCACCGACGAAGCCAAGCTCAACCGTATTGTTCCCAGAGCCTTTCTGTCAAGAACCAACCATTCTTCATCCTTCATAGTCGTCGGCTGCTTTGATTTTCCTCCCAATGGTAAGAATAGATCCTTCTGGTACAGATAGTCCTCCATTTGCATCTTCCATAACCCGAAGTTTTGGCCGTTAAACTTCTCGACCTTAAACTTTCCTTCTTCTGCCATTGCTCCCACTCAAACCAGAAACCCTAGCTTCCTGCGGGTTTAACTACCAAATAGACCTTTGGCTCTGATACCAATTGTTAGAAAAACAGGATCGCAGAGCAATAACATTAAACAGAAATGCAAATATAATCAGACATACACATTACAAAAGAGACACAGATATATCGTGGTTCACCCAACTTGGGCTACGTCCACACTGAATTTGTCAGTCCTTATTATTATTACCGTCCAGCAAGTCGAAGGGATACAACCTGCAGCACAACCGCTGCACTTCCTCTTCTCTGTTTTTCACAGTCTCTCTCTAGATCTCAAAGATCTTTACAATGCATAAAACCTAATACATCAACCCTAGCCGTATTACAATGTCTTTCTTTTATAAGGGAAATACAATGGGAAAATACCATGGGATACCCAAAACCATGGGCCCGCAAAACAGCTGGCGATGCCCCCCCACACCCCCCCGCTGGGGTGAGTGTACAGTCCACCTACACATCATATAGAACTGGGGTACAAACATGGCTAATACAATATCATCTATGAGACTAGAAGATCTGGCTCCACAACCAACACTGGATGCCTCTGGCATGCATTTGGCCCTAGTCGAAAGTTGTAAATATCGGATAGACCTTTCCAATGGGCTACCGAGCGCCCCAAACGGAGATCGTATGCAAAAGTTACGACCCCGGGAAGTTGATGTACTAACTTACCCAAACGGGGCCCACATGACTTTTGGCGCTTCATCTCCTAGGGTTAGGTTTTTGGATGTCTAGGGTTTTTGGCATTCCTATTTATTGTAAAAGGCCTTGAGAGCCTCATTGTAACCATCTTCTTGCGAAATGAGCGCAGCCGTCACATCTCTTCTCAGAGATAAGCCGCCACCATTCCAGCAAGCTTGTTTTCCGCTGCATTTTACAGTTTTAGCTTATTTCCTTATTGAATAGAAAACCAGTTTTACTGTATCTCTGTTATTTTGTGTTAAGCATCTGATAATAATCTGTATTCATTTCGTTCTGCTCATAAAATCCGGATAAAAAAACTAACTTAATTAAAAACAAGTAAAAGGAGAGCTCCACCGTTGAGCTTGTAATCCAACAATCCTTACCTATAACCTGTCCTCAACAACAAATATATACGAGCATATGGAATATATATAAATTTTTAGCATATAAACTAGCATAATCCATTAAAATATTCAAAAAATATACCCAAGGAAAATAACATAAACATTTGTAACATGTATTGGATGAGAAAATATTATTTCTATTAATGAAATGAATAAAGGTACATTGTGACAACCTTCTGTAGGAAACTCATCAGAATCGAGAAACTAATTTCCTCCACTTAGGTCTCCACCACTTCAATCCTCCATGCAATGGAAAGCTCACAAGTTCAAGGAGTAATTGGGTTCCTCCTTCATAAGATATGGAAGAGCTTGGGAGAAGAATATAAAAGAGTTCAAACAACAAGGATAAAGGGATGCAGATTCAAGGCAATGGTAATGGGACAAAATTTCTCCAGAGTTTCCTTGCTCTCTAATTTCTCCTCCCTCAAATGCTCCAAAATGGATCAATATATAACCCTCAAAGGAGGTGGACGGTCAAATCGAAGCGTTTTCCAGCATATGGAATGCCAAGGATCAAAATGGTTGTTACTTTGGAAGTAAAACCTGAAATATTTTTAATTTTGAGCATGAAAATCGATGTATGCATGTAGTAGTGGAGCAACATGTGTATACGCAAGATGTAGTGCTGGTAGGTCACGTACATCAACAAAAATGTGAGTTTTAGGGGTTTAACTGAGCAAGAGGGATAATATGAGTCTACAGAGGGACATGGTAGGCCATCAAGGAATGTTTCATAAGGTGAGGAAAATCATGCTATAACAAGTATATCCATTTGTCTATGGATGGAATGATGTAGACCTCATTAACTTAGTGTCCATATTTTCCCAAATTGTAGTCCAAAATATATTGTGAAATATGGTATCTTTTGTGAAATGATGCTCCTTAGTATCCCAAAAGTGAACCCAGACCTATTCAAAGAACATGTTTGTTGCTCCTTGTCCTTTGATGTTCTTTTTACGAGGCATACAAATGCACATCTTGTTGAATATGTAAACTACCACAAATAAATAGTCATTTCCCTTCTGAGTGGTTGGAAGACCACCCTAAAAATCCATGAAGATTCTCCCCCATGGTCATGTAGGAACAGGTAAAGGATGGTATAGACCTTGCTTCCTATTGTTGGACTTGATTGTACATAAAAGTATGCATCCTCAGATAAACCGAGCTACATATTCTCGCATTCTAGGCCAGTAAACATACCTCTATAAGTTTTCAACTGTCTTCCCTATACCAAAATTCCCTACAAATTTGGAGGTGTGTGCCTCTCTAATAAGCTACAGTATCTCACCTTTAGGAACACATAGCTTGTCTATCTTGTAGAGTAACTCATCCTAGAGATGATAGTCAACTTTTCTATCACCTTCTTATACATGGAAATGGCCTTGAGTTGCTGAAATACCTCTTTTAAGTCCTCATCTTTTGTGTACTCCTCCTTATATGCATCATGGGTAAAAAGTTCCATGTGCATAAGAGTTACCAATGCTATAATATTGGTTGTAGGTGGCCTTGAGAGCATGTATCCCATCTTGTTTGTACTATGATTCTTATACTTGATGATGATATGGAATTTTTGTAAGAATCTCATCGACTTATAGTTCGTTGTAGCTTGCTCTGTGCTTGCAAATACTGCAATGGTTGATGATCAGTGTGAATGATGGTCTCCTTGCCCATTAAATAGTGCTTCCAATTCTTAGAATGTTGAACCAAGACATAGAGCTCCTTATCATAGGTAGGTTATTTTATGATTCACCCATGAAACATTTTAGAATGATAATGTATCAACCTTCCTCCTAGCATAATAAATGCTTCCATGGCATACCCACTCGCATATTTCTCCAATTTGAAAGGCTTATGTAAATTAGGTAATGAAATAACTCATGCCTAATTGATATTTTTCTTGAGCTCTTCAAAGGTTTTTTGTTGAATATTCCCCCAATGGAACCCATTGTTGTTGGTTGTTATGGCATGGAGGGTGTAGCCACAGCCGAAAAGGAAGCCATGAACTTCCAAAGGTATTTTGCTTCCCCCAAAAAGCTCCTAACTTCAGTGAAATTAGTAGGAGTAGGCCACATAGTGATGGCCTCCATCTTTGTAGGATAAATCTTGAGTTCCCCTCCACCAATCACATACCCTAAATACACCAAGGACTGTTGGGCGGAATCAAATTTCAAATTAGCCAGCAATTGGTGCTTTTTTATATTCTCTAACACTTGCTTGAGAAGTGAGATGTGCTCTTCCCAGGTAGCACTATAAAATAGTATTTCATTTAGATATACTATAACAAATGAATCTAAGAAAGGGTGTAAGAAATCATTCATCAAATGCATAAATGTAGCTAGTGCATTACATAAACCAAATGGAATTACTAACCATTCATATAGACATTTCCTAGTCTTGAAGGCAGTATTCCAAGTGTTTTCTTCCTTCACTTGCTTCTGGTGGTATCCTGATTTGAGATCCAACTTGGTAAAGTACTTGGCATGTTGCAACTGGTCCAACAGATCATCAATATTGGGAAGAGGGTACTAATTCTTGAGTGTGATATTGTTCAAGGCTATGTAGTCGATGCAAATCCTCCAAGTCCCATCCTTCTTAGGTACTATGATGATAGGTGACCCATAATATGAGGTTCTTGTTCGGATGAAACCCTTCTTTCATTTGCTTATATGAAAGAAAATCAATGAAACAAATATGGATGAATTTGTTGCTCAATGATTTATTAAACTCTCAGGAAAGATTTACATAGACATGAATCAAATATGGAAAAAATGGATAAGGAAAAACTTTGCAAAGGAAAAACATCTCTACAAAACTTCACAATATTTATCTCATAAAAGTTCTATTACATGCAAAACAATACATCGACTTGAAAATCCTAGAGGCCCTTTAAAAATTTCCATCATGTGGTGCTCGCACCTCTTCTTCTATAATTTATTTAAGCTCCTTCTGAATTGAGAAGATTATTCCAAGATCCCAAGGGCCTTTCAACACTTTTAAAACTCATCGGGGCTTATGAGCCCTAGAATAGTTTCAGCGATAACATTAGCTCTAGCGGGGACACTTTTTTGTTTTACAAACAACTAAAAACTGTATATTAGTGCCTTCTTTGTTGGGATATGGATTCATTATTTCTTGTAACATTTTTACACATTTTAGCAACTTTTATCTTTGCAACACTATTTACAAACTGAAAATGTAGAAATTGTAACTTGGAATGCTTGAGTAAATTGAAAGGAAAGAAAGGAGCAAAAATTAAATGCTTCTACTCTACTATATACATGTCTGTAGAGTGCTTTCAAATTTTCAGTATAGAAGGAAGTTCTTGAGAATTCTTCCATTTACAACTTCCTCCATGATTTCACCATCCAAGTGTGCAAGAATGTATGTATCATTGCCTTGAATAGTTAATATCTTGTAGGATCCTACCCAAAGGTTATCAAATTTACCATGCTTTCCTTTGTCTTCCCTCTTTGCATCCCATTTCAAAACTATATCCCCTGGCTGGAAGTCCCTTTCAATGGTTTTTTTTATCAAAGTTCTTTTTCATCTTTATTTAATGCTCCTGCAAATTTAGGTTGACTTGTTCTCTATCTTGTTGCATATCTACCAATTCATAGATCCTTCAAACCATGCCATCATGTTCTCCCATTTAATTCTGGATTAGCTTTATCACATGTATCCCTAATTGAATTGGTAGAACTTATTCCTTCCCAAAGATCAACTAAAAAGGGGAGGTTCCAATAGATATTTTAGTGCTTATTCTATTTTCCCACAATGCATACCTTAAGTTGATATCCCATGATTTTTTATTCTCTGAAAACATTTTCTTAATTATTCTTAGTAGGATTTTGTTGGAAGGTTCTTCCAATCCATTCCCCTGTGGATAGTATGGGTTGGAGTGTCCCAATTTAATATTTTATTTTTGGTAGAATTCTTTCATTTTGACTTATCTAAAATCTTGTGCATTGTTAGCAATGATTTTCTTGGGGCATCCAAATATTGAGAATATGTTTTCCTCTGGGAATATTATGATCACTGTGTCAATTGTTGACTTGGTTGGGATTGCCTCTAGCTATTTAGTGAATTAATATGTGACTGTCAAAATCAATCTATATTGGACACTAGAGTGAGGATTTATTTCTCCAATAATGTCTAGCCCCCATTGCTGGAAAGGAGTTGAGGTCTATATATGCTTTAAAGGAAAAGGCTTAAGTTTTTTGTTTCCATGCAAAGAATTGGCACTCAATACATCATCTTACAATATGATTGGCATCATAAAACAATTTTGGCCAATAGTATCCTAATCTGATAAATTTATATGTTGTGACCCTCCAAGCATGGTGTCCTCCTCATATGCCCTTGTGAAATTATGTGATTATTCCTTTTGTTTCTTCTTCTATCACACAATTCAGTAGTATTCCCAAAGGGTCCTTCTAATAAATGTATTAATATAAGATGAAATACTTAACATCCTGTAGCTACAAGGATATGGCTTGTGACTTACTCATGTGCTCTGGACATTTAAGATGTCTTAAATATAAAACAATGTACTTATACCATTTGGACTCTACAAATTTTGGATTTATTTTCATTCCCTTACATTTGAATATATTCTTTATTTTTAGTGTTTCCTCCCTTTGTCATTTCAACCACTAAATTCAATTCTAATGTTTCACAATTAGATTCAACCAACAGTTTGGCTAAACCTTGTCCCTTTACCAATTTGGTGGGCTTGATTTCCATATCATATTCATGTATTTTGGCAATCCATTTTCCTCTTCTACCTTCATGTCTGTTCAATGACTCAGAATTTCTTTCACATCACTATGTGGCACATAATCAATCACATGAAAGTGTATTACATAGAACCTGAAATATTTTAATGCTTTTACCATTGCATAGTCCTGCTTTTCCATCAATTTGTATTTCAATTCTGCATCTCTTAAACCTTTACTGAAAAATGCTATGATATGTTCATGTCCTTCTTGGTTCTTTTGTAGGAGTGTAGCTGAAATAGTATTTTCATAAGTAAAGGAGAAAACCAAGAAAGGCTTAGTATAATCAGGGCTTGTCAAAATAGGAGCTTCTCCTAAAGACCTCTTGAGCTGCTCAAAATATTCTGTAGATTCTTTGGTCTACTTAACATCATTACCTTTTTTAAGCATGTTGGTAATGTTTTTTATCATCTCTACCAAATTAGGAATAAACCTCCTAAGAAATTTTATCTTTCCCATGAAATATTTGACCTATTTATTGTTCCTAGGGATATCTATTGATTGTTTGTCTAACACTCTTTCTAGGTCAATTCTTACCCCATCCTTGGAAGCAATATGCCCCATCAACTTTCCTTCCTGCAAGGAAAAATGTGATTTTTTAGGGTTTAACGACAACCCATACTTCCTGCATTTTTGAAGGTATGCTTGAAATGTAACAAGTGTTCTTCATTATTTTTTGAGAAAAAAACCATTTCATCAAGATATATCACAATGAAGCTATCCCTTTCTCCCACAAAGGAAATATCCATGGCTCGTTGAAATGTAGCTCCTGCATTCATCAATCCAAATGGCATTCTGTCGTACATGAATGTACCCCAAGGTGTGGTGAAGGTTGTTTTCTCCCTGTCATTATGATGCACATCTATCTAATTGTAACCAGAGAATCCATCCATCATGGAGATCCTGTTTGATCCTACCAATTTATGAAATACATGTTCCATCTTAGGTAAGGGGTAATTGTCTTTCAAGGAACATTTATTCAGATTCCTAAAATCCACACACAAATGAATTTCCCTAATCTTCTTTCTTACTGGTACAAGATTGGCCACCCATTTTGAGTATCTCAAAGGAATAATTATTTTAGCATCCAATAACTTCCTTATTTCCTTTTCTATTATGTCCAACAGGGTTTGTTTGCCTTGGTTTTTTTCTTGAAGGGCTTTAATCCAGGATTGAGGGGTATCTTATGTTGAATAATAGATGTGTCATAGGCCCTGAGATCCTCATACTTCCATGCAAATACATCTATATAACCTTTAAAAAAATCTAGGTACCTTTTCTTGACTTATGTAAGCAATAATTTTGACAATTTGATATATTTATGCTCCTTTACTATGCCAATATTCACATCTTCCAGATATCCATATTTTGGCTAAGAAGTAGGCTAGACAGGGATATCATTTTTTTAAAATAGTATTTATAATGGCACCAAACCTTTAGGGATGAAATTATTCTTCAATTGTAATATCTTATGATTGGCCACTTTGTTGTTGAATTTTGGGTTTATTTTTACTTATTGGAATTCTTCCTTATCTTCATTTGGATCTTGATTTATCCAAGTTGTTGATAACTCACCTATCATTTCCAAGAATATTTGTATTTGATTGTCATCTTCAAACACTTTCCAATGCTTCTGATTGTCAGGTATAGAGGGTATGTATATCATCTGAACTTCATGTTTCAATCTAGGACCTATTGTAGGCCTGAAAGTACTGGAAGATACAACCAATGAGTCTGCTTGTTGATTCATCTCCCTTGGGACAGTAGTGTTGTTGAAAGCATGAAAGAAATTTTCCATCAAATCCAATACATAAATCCTATGTGCTCTCATCCTAGGATGATTAGTTTGATAAACATTTATGATCTGTTGTACTATCAATTCTGAGTCTCCAAAAGAAAAAAATTGTGTGATTCCCATCCTTCTAGCAACTTCTAGACCTAGTATAAAGGTTTCATATTCAACAACATTATTTGTGGTTTCAAAATTAAGTTTGAAAGACAAAGCAATTTCTTCATGAGTCGGGGAGAAAAACACTACCCTTCTCCTGCTTCTCCTTTAGAGAAGGATCCATCAAAATACATCTTCCAAATCTAATTTTGGACAATAGGAGAAATTTTAAACAACAAATTTTGTAGGTAAACCTTCTTCACTTCCTTCTTCCAAAGCTAATATGCAACATCCCATATTTTCTTCTGTTTCATATACAGGGTAATTTATGGGATTTCTTACGCCAATGATCACATATGCAAACTTAGCTTCCATGTACAATCTTCTTGTTTCTCCTGTAAATAATGGCACTGTAGCATATTTCATGTCCATCTGCACAGTTCCCACCATATTCTTAGCCCAAGTTCTTGATAACAATATCTCATATATGGACGGTACATATTCTACCACAACATCTATCATAATACTCTTTGCAAGTAGTTGGGCCAATGTGACCACCATATCTTTAAGCATACCCAATCATTTTATTTTATTCGAGTCAAATCTATAAAAATCACAATAAGGTATAGTGATCTCTAAACCTAATTGCTCCATGATGTCATTTTGCATTAGATTATCGGAGGATCCAAAATATAGCATGCAGTTTAACATTTCTTCTCGTGGCTCTATGTATTCCTCATTTGGGGGTAGGTATGCAAACCTATTGTTGTTGTTTTCTCTCATTGGAGGTTGTATGGGTGGATATTCATTCCTTATTTCCCTATTTATGGTCTGAGGGTTAAAAGGCTTTTTGTACTAATTAGGATTTCTTTGACCTCCACTGTGGGGATTTCTATTATAATTATTTCCTTCCACTTATAGTCTAGTAATATTGTTTGATAGACCTCTAAGCAATCTGGACATCTCTTCCATATTTGCATCTTGTGAATCTTTGTCTTTCCCAGATGGGCCAGTATAATCTTTAGAATTCTTCTTGTCTAAATCATGTTTGTACCCCAGCTTTACTGAAGCTGTCATGTTTCCTTCCACATCTACTACATCATATTGCATATTTAGTAAGGTTGAATATCTCCTTTCTTCGAGTATCATTGCAAATTTAGGATCAAAATCCCATTGCATAATTGACCTTATCAACTGCTTGTGAGGGTTTTATATATTGATGAATTTTGTTGTATATTTTATTAAACCTTTTGTTGAATTCCCCAATTATTTCCCCATTCTTCTTCTTTAATGCAACAAACTTTGTAAGATAATACATATGTTATCTCTTCTCACCCCACTACCTCATAAAAGTAGTCTCCAGGTCATGCCATAAATTTATGGAAGCTATAGGAAGGGCTCTAGACCACTTCTTGACCTCTTCTTCTAAATTTTGGACAAAAATCTTCATGAACATACCATCATGTTCATTGTACATATTGTCAATAAAGTCTTGAAAACATTCCATATGTTTTTTAGTTGTAGTAGCCTTTTATCTATCATATTTAGGTAATATTTTCAAATATCTTTCAGGTAAACCATGAAGGTTATTAGGGAGATTCAATGGACAATATCTAGCAGCTGCCCATGGATTCATAGGTGGTATTGGAGGTCTACCTCCTCTTCCTACATTTTTCATTGTGTGTTGTAGTATTATATTTATGGCTTAAGGAGTTATAGGAGTTCTCAGTGGCTTTGATTGAGGCTGCATAGGACTAGAAGTACTTGCAGAAGGTAATAAGGGAGAAATTTCAGGCTCTAGAAAATGATTAAAAGGATTTATAGGAGCAGGATGAGCATTTTCTTGATTATTTAAATCTTCAATTTTTTCTTGATTTTGAAACGCAGAAGGTACTGATGGAGGAAATGTATGAGGAATACCTTTCTCTTGAGTATTTTGATCAGCATGAAGTTTCCTCCAGTGATTTCTTGAATCTGGAAGGCTTAAGAATTCTTGTGAAGTCAAATTTCTTCTGGTATGCCTTTTTTTAGAAGACAACTTCACATCAGTGGAGTCCAAGTGAAACTTTATCCAACTATTTGTTCCTTGTTCATCGACGATCATGAATCAAAACTCAATATTTTTGTACCCAATTAAAATAAATTTCTGATTTTTCGTCCACAACAATGACATCATGTTTCATGTTAGTCCCTGAGATGTACTAGGTTGGATGTAATACATGCCAAGGCATGATGATGCTCAAATTTTATATATTTTAGAGCTAAATATGTATTAGTTGAAATATAATTTTGATGCTTCTTGGATCTCTTTATAGGTAAACAATTTATGAACGTATAAATTAATTTCAGAGGAATGTTATGGAGTGTGTACAACACTCCATATTTAAATGAAAGTGAATTTTAGCAGATGGAACAAATAAAAATATAAGAGTTTCCTACAAGAAAAATCCCTTACGCTCAATGAAAGAAGAAACGTACTAAGCTTTTATGAAAATAATTCAGTAGTTTATTACAAAATGTAAACATCTCATGAGTTCTTATGAATTTAAATTAAACATGACATACACATAAGCAATACTAAAATAAACCTTCAGATACTATTGGATCATATGAACATCTTGAAACTGGACTAGAGGTCAAGACAATGAAATCTCTTATATCAATCTCAACATTCAACCCTACATTTACATCAATGACACAAATATGGGTGAATCTGTTTCTCCATTCTTTATTAATATCTCAGGAAAGATTTACATAGACATGAATCAAATATGGAAAAAATAGAAAAGGACAAAATCACGAAGGAAAAACATATCTGCAACACTCCACAATATTTATCTCTGAAAAGTTCTATTACATGCAAAAAAATACATCAACTCAGCAATCCTAGAGGCCCTCTCAAAATTTCCATCATGTGGTCCTCACAAGTCTTCTTCTCTTATTTATTTAAGTGCCTTTTGACTTGATAAGCTTATGCCAAGCTCCTAAGGGCCTTTCAATAGATAATTTCAACACTTTCTAAACTCCTCAGGGCTTATGAGCCCTGGAACATTTTTAGTGATAACAATAGGAACCATAATCCCACCTACATTAAAATTTGCAACCAACGCCAATTAATTAGCTTGAATCCACATTAAATCTAAAGTATGTGGGAGTACAAAGTGAATAATGGTCATCTAAATGCTTGGTCTGATTTGTGATTGGACTCGCTAAATTTGATATGTGGAATACATGCAATGATTAAAATATATCATGATTAAAACTATGGTATGGGGTAGAAAGAAATCCCATCTTTTACCCTTAATGCCCATTTATTCATGTGAGATCTCACATTAGCAAGATGATCCACTTGACAATTTTTATCTCTTATCACATGAAAGTACTTGATAGTTTCAAACATGTTTATTTCCTTTTCAATTCTGAGTATGGACCTGACGATGTTACCATCAAATGGAATAGAAGGATTATTCACAATTTTAATGACAATTGTTGAGTCACCAATAACAAGTATATTCCTTATCTATACCTTGAGTAAAGAATTCTTAATCCTTGGGCCATTCAAAGGCTATTGCTTTTCCTTTTAGATCAAAATGATCCCTACAACTACCACCCCTGGAAAAAAAATTATTATTTCATCTATATAATAACACATAATTTAAATTCATTATAAGAAGTTTATCATCAAAACTAATTTGGTTTATCCAATTAATTAATAAATTAAATTATAAATAAAATCATTCATCAAATATTTCATATTATTTTATTGCAAACAAAATACTATTAATATTAAAATTTCATGTATGTTGTATTATTGGAAGGAATAAACAACAATTCAAGATAATAAGTATAAATATTTCATATTATTTTATTGCAAACATAATACTATTAATATTAAAATTTCATGTATGTTGTATTATTGGAAGGAATAAACAACAATTCAAGATAATAAGTATAAAACTGATAAGTTAAAGTAAACACATTACCAAATATTGTCAAATATTAAATACTTTATGAAGTTATGAAATTATATTGCATAAGTATTGAAATTTGAGGTCCATATGTAAATTAATGGTAAATTTTAAAAAATAATTCCAGTAATATTCGATTGTGTTTGAGTGTTTTAGAAGTAAATTCCATGATGTGTTTACTTTATTTTCACAATGTCAAAATCATACACTAAAAACTAATAAATTTTTTTGCAATTATCAACTTTATTGAACATTGTTTCTGTATGTAGAAATTATATTATCATAAAAGAAAATGTAAAATAATAGTTACAATCATTTTGGGTCCAGGCAGCCAAAGTAGAATAGCCCAGACCCAAATTATGATTAAAAAACTTTATGCCCACATGCCTCTCAGATTTACAAAATGGATGAGAGATTGCTTAATAGCATTTAACCAAAAAGACAATATGGGAACTATTGGCCTATAAAACGAACAAGTAGCATAAGAAACACTAAGACAAAAAATAAACATGTTGCATGGACTTCTAACTAACAAAAGAATCGTCTTCTTTTTCTTCAGGAAGACTGCTTGTGTGCTTTGATGATGCAGGAATAATGATGGGATAATTGAGTGAATGGGGCTCCAAACTTGGGCCTCCATACTTGGGCATTGTGATCAAATTTCCAATAGATTTTTTTTTGCATGTGTTATAGTTGCTTTGTGTGAAACCTCAAGTTTTCTATATCACTTCTCACATTGAAAATCAATTGTCATGTCCCCAATTTTGGCTCATTTAGTTCTCATGGGTAAATGGGACAAAATAACCTTTAAGGAGATAAATTTATTTCATTCTTGTATGCTTAGAATAAAATTTATCCTAAGTCTAGTATAAACAATAATTTTATTATTTTTAATTATTTTTACAAATAAGTATGCCTGAATTTTGAGCTAGTGAGCCAAGAGGGCGCCCTTGTGAGGATAAGGTTGCTAAAATGGAACTGGAAGCAAGAAAATAGAAAAAGATGAAAAGTAGAGAAGGTGTAAGAAGCTACTAAAAGCAGAAAATTGGAAACATCCAGAAAAGCCAAGAGAGGGTGCAGTTTCCAAAAGTAGGTCAGTTAACAAATTAGGAAACATCCCAAAGGGTGCAATTTCCAAATTAGAGGCTAGTTTACAAAGTAGGAAACTATTTTACAAAGCAGGAAACATCTCAAGTCATGGAGGGCGCATTTTCTAAAAGGATGAAAATATGTAAGAGAGGAAAAGTAGGAAAGCCTATCCACTCAAGGAGGGCGAATTTGGAAGGGCTCTCACAGGTCACCAAGCACATCAACTTGCTCTGAAGGTCATCAAGAAGTTTATAAAATAAGCCAAGCAAATCCTTTTCAGAACTTTTGATCATTATTGAATTTGTGTGTGATCACTTTAGCTTACCAAGGCAAGGAGATGTGCCCTAACCAACGAGTGGGAGATGTGCCCCATTCCTTCTCTTCAATTCTTATTCTATGATATTATTCCTTCTCTTTCAGCCACATATATTCTGATCTGCATGTCCTTAAGTCCATTTAATCTGATTTGAGAGTCAGAAGAATGAATATTAAGCATTCAATTCGAAATCTCTATTGATTCCCTTCATTCATTGTGAACAATGTGGAAGGGGTGAAATGGAGCTTATGGGTTTAGAACTTATAAGCATTTATGGGTTGTGATACCTATTCCATTGCATCCGTAGGTTCATTTCCAGTAATAAATTCCTTTTGTCTTGTTGAAAAGGTGTCCATATGACCAAGATACAACCATTCTCACCAGAGCCAAGGTTTCAGTGTTAAGGAGCACACATGTAAAGTTTCAGTTAATGAATGTGCCCCTAAGCAACTAATGAATTTCAGTTATCCCTCCATATAAATATACCATCTCTTATTTCACCCTCATTTCACATCCATTGCATAAATTATCCTTCTTCTCCTCCTCTCATACTCATTCTCTGAGTTTGTAATATTTCTCTAGCATTGAAGACTCCTTGAAGATCTGAACGTTGTAATTCCTCTAATCTATGCTCAGAGTATTGAATTTAGAATTGATTATGTTAATAAAATTATGACAGAGACCTCATATACTTCATAAGTGAATTTTGTAAGCCTCTAAGGCAATTTGGATCAAGCAATTCGAAGACTAGCTCTTTAAGCAATTTTTATTGACTAGTTTTACCATTTTTGCAATTCAGAGCTATGTATGAGTCAGTTTTCTGTTTTTAAGGTTATTTATGAAACATGAGACATTAATGAATCATATCCAACCATTTCCCTGAGGATTCGAAGATCTATCAGTCCTTTTGGAATAACTTGGAAAACTACTAGTCGAGCAATCCAAGATAGCACCCTTGGCTCTTTGGTTTCCAAACTCCACCAGAATCTCCCAAATATTCAATAAATCATGCACATCATTTAATTAAAATTTTAATTGTCTGATATCAACCACTTGGTACATTAAGGTGTAAGCACTGATTTTAGTTTGCATATGTTGGTGTGTCAAGGAAGCATCAAAGTAGACATCAGTCATCATTGTTGTTGAAATGTAAATGGCCCCAGTACTTGGTACATAGAACTCATAGGTTGGCCTTGTTTCTGATATGTTTGTTGCTTCACATTCACCCATACATTTGGTAGAACCTAAATATCCCAAATCCATAACCTAAGAGGAATTTGCTTGTGCCCTAAACTAGCCCTTTTTCCACTAGTTCTGTTAACTAGCCTTCGTCCGTGAAAAAGTTGTACTATAATTTTTATTTTTTGAGATAATATCAGCTGATCATATGCCAAGGATGTTACATTGGTATCAAATCTCTTTCCTTGTCCCATCCTTTGGAAATTAGGCTCTCAGTTGAAATAATATTGCAGATCATAACTCAAATTTGCAGCTGTGAGATTAGTTCCAGTCATTGAATATGAAGAGTTTGATCCATATGCGGAAGCATAAATCCTCTACATAGATGGAGGCCTCCCTCGAGATGAAGATGGTTACTTTCGTGACCATATATATGATGAGGAAATTAGGAATTTTCCACCAAGTTCTAAATCAGACTGAGGATCGAAAGAAACCTAGAGGAGCCAAAATAGAGACTACATGGGATTCAGTTGCCTCCTACTTAATGAGAATTTTTGGATCCTCTTTAGGAGGAGTTCCAAGAATTTTGATCCTAAGGAAACCAAGGAGGAAAATTCATCAGTTTGCTTAGAAAATCAAGATCCAAAATCAAACCATCCTCAAAAGGGGAAGAGCAGCAATGTTCTAGAGGAAGACCCAGGTATATCCCCTAATAAGTACATTGAGCAGGAAGAGGAAGAATTCAAGCTAAGGAAAGGAGGTAAATCTAATTTTCATAGCATAAATTATTTCTTGCATCAATCTGAAGAAATTTCCACTGAGTTAACCAAAAAAGAGATTGAGGAACATTGTAAGAGTGTAGGCCAAGCTACAATGCAAGAGGTTGTTCGCAATGTTGAGATCGAATCCAATCATGGAAACCCAAGCTTCTTTTCTGGTGATTTCAAGATCAATGCTGAGGAGGCTAGTTCTGTTGATGGCGGTGAGACATATTTTGGATCAAACCCAAAAGAAGAACATAAAATAGATTCACAGTCACCACTTGAGCTACATAATGAAGCATAAGACAAGCAGACATCAGTGGGATGCGAACCAGAAGATTTAGTGGAAGGTAAAGCCACCATAGCTCCACCACATGAAGAGAAATACATGATACAAAGGTATTGACACATTTCTGATTTAGTGTATCCCTTTGTTTCATTTTGAGATGTGTTGTTGCTGCAACACCCCCCCCCCAAATTTTTTTTTTGTAGATATTGGGGCCCCTCCTTTTATTTTTTAGAAAGTTTACTTAAGAGCTAAGCTTTCCCTAGAAGGTCTTTTATACTTAATTTTTTCTAGAGAAGTCATTCTTTTTTGAGTTTGCTGATCTTTTTCTTCTAAGTCAAAACTCAAGTTTTTCACCCACAACGGCGGAAGAACTCGTCCTTTTCACTCGCAATGACAGAAGAACTCATGAATTTCTGCCGTAACAGGCGCCTCTTTTATAAAGTCTCTTGACCTTGTAATTTTTGGGCAAAAAATCACCATGTCCATCTGAAAATTCGGGCGAACTTGGCGAGTCTTCCCGCAATGGTGGACCAACTCAAGAAGTCTCACCACAACATGTGGAAGGTTTTCATTAATTATTTTTTACTAAGGCACGAAGCCACTTTTTTGGGCGAACTTGGCAATTTTTGTCGCAATGGCAGAAGACCTCACAAAGTTCCGCCACAACGTCGGAACAACTCCCAATATTTTGCTGCAATGGGCGCATGTCTCTTATTAAGTCTCGAAGCCAATGACCGTTGGATCAACCCGGTAAGTCTCGTCGCAGCTTAGGGAGAACTTATGGAGCTCTGCCGCAATGGGCAGGTGCTTTATTCAAAACACAAAACCTTTCAAACTCGGGTGGAACTTAAGAGTTCTCGCCGCAATAGCGGGAAACTTAGCATCTTTCGCCGAAACAGTGGGTGGAACTTACGAGTTCTCACCGCAACATCGAGTGAGCTTATCTTTTCCTTCTGATTTCAGCGGTTACGATTAAATACCAAGTGTGCCGAGGTGACCCCACCGTATGCGCCTTTAATTCTCGTACAATCCTTTAATGCCATTTTAAAGCGTCCACCAACCTATTAAATGCTTGCATGTGTCAGCTCTTATATAAGTGTATTGGGGGAGTTTGTGTATTTTCATTGGTAGAATTTGTATGCTGTGGAAAATGTTGTTTGCACTGTGTTAGACTGCTCCAGCCCAGCTTACACGCAGCCTAGTCAACCTCCGTGAGACCAGCGATCTCTTTCCAGGTAGGTGGTTCTAACACTGTTTCTTGTTTTAACCTTTCAATTTCGTCAAGCCATTCTCGGTATCAAGGTCACCGTATAAGATGCATGGCCTGTAAACGTTCTGTGTGTGTGGTTGTTTTAGCCATTCCCATTCATATAACTCATAGCCATAGGAATTTTTGGCTTTCTCTTGGTTCCTTCAAATTGCAAAAAAAATCAACCTTCCTAGGCAACACTGACCCATAGCTTCACTCATGCGTTTGTCATGGAAATACTGAACCGGGCCTCGTTTGATGTCCTTCAGCGTCTTCACCAAAACTGTTTAGCATCCTAAGAAGAAGGTGGTTTTGTTTGAAAAAATTCTTAATTCCATTCTCTATTTTATAGCACATTGTTGTTTGATGTTGTTATCCAATGTTTCCACTCTTATGTTTCGCTATATTCTATGTCTACTTATGCGTGATTGCTTGACAGAGTTAAGCCATAATGCCGAAGGGTAGCTGAAAGAAAGCTAAGATGATTGAGCCGGAACCAGCAGAGCCAATAGTTGAAACTCTATTCCAGGACAGCAAGTCCATCACAGGCATCCCTCCTAAAGTCAAATGGGGAGATGTTTACCGTATGCTCAGAGACCAAGATATCCCAGGGGCACTCTTTGAGAAAGAGCACATCTACCAAAATATCAGAAGCTCTGGTATATCCAAAGCTTCCACACGCCCTGAGCTCTTTCCTTGCTCAGAAGTGATTGGGTGGATCCTGGAGCATGCAAACCCAAAAACAAGAGTGTTGTATGATATCAAAGGAGAGGCATTGGAATCCGGTTCCATCCAGCCTACATTGCAACATCTTACAAGTTACCACGGTCTTAGTAGCCACTGAACGATCAATGGCTGGGGCAGATGGACAATTTTGAAATGCTTGAGAAGCTATTAATCATAGGAAAGCAGCTAAGGAAAAGAGACAGTGATGAGTATGAAGTTCAAAACCTGAGGGCTCCTTTTCGAATGATCTCTCTTATGTTAAGAAGAATTTTCGGCAAGGCTGATGGAATCATTTATAGGATACAATGGGCCCCCATAATCCATTACGTGGCATTTAAGGGAATTGTCTTTCATTGGGAAACTATCTTCTTAGATAGTTTGTCATCCGCCGTAGCCGCATCCAAAGAATGACTGGCTATTTTACATGTCTTCATATCTCATTGATTGCATCTTGGAAAAGCTCCCTTTCCCTAAGCTAGGTTGCATTTGGGATTAGTACAACACTCCAGTATATACTGCTTATAAGATTCCATGGGCTCAAAATTACAGGATGCACTACAAACTCATCTGTGAAGAATTCGTCATACCTCTGTATGAGCAAATGTTTAATGAAGAACCTAACTGCTTATTGGAGAACGCCATGGAAGTTATGGAAAATTATGGCGATTTATACTTTTCAGAAGAAGGTAGTTATATCAAAATGTATGGAGGCTCCAAGCCACCATATATCTTTCCTAGATATGCTACCGATTACGTAGTCTTGAAAGAAGCAGCCAGACAAGTTTTCCTTGATGGAGTTGGTGGATTTTTGAATAAGTTAAAGAAGGCTTCTTTTCCTCCTTTGCCTTTCTATGTGGGAGCCCATAAGTTCTCAGGGGTCGCATCAGCTGAGGAGTTCATTCAAGAGCTAAGAGGTTTTCACTTCGGGGAAGCAATCTTTCATAGAAATGACAGGCGGAACAAAGTTGCAGAACATTGTAGAGAGTTGTACGCTCACTTTGATTATGCACATTACTATGATAACAATGAAGAAGTATATAGGGGAATCAGTAACATGACTGAGTTGCAAATTTTCCATCACAAGGGTGGAGCTAGCTCTAGCTCTACCATATTCCAAGATTCCAAAGAAGCCAAACTGCAGAAAGAAAAGGAAACAGTAGAAGCTCTAGCCAATGAAGAGCAAAGGCTGAAGGAGGAAGCAGATAGAATCCAGAAAGAAGTTGCGGATAAGTTGCGACAGGAGCTGGAAGAAGCTCTTATGCTTCAGCAGGAAGAAGCTCTTAAGCTTCAGGAGGCAGAAACTTTTAGGCTGCAAGAAGAAGAATCCCAAAGGCTTCGAGATCAAGGGTTAGAGGAGGCAAGATTGCAACAAGTTGCTAAAGAGTAGGAAGAAAGGGAGGCGGTTGAAAATCAGCTAAAGGCTAAAGAGGAAGAAAGACAGCTTAAAGACGAGGAAGAAAGTAAATCCAATCAAGACGTACAAGCTGGTGGTTCTAACACGCGGGACATGAATGTAGACTCATCCCAAGTGGTCCAGACCCCACTCGCAGAAGAGAATATCCCTATAGAAAATATTACACTGATCCCTTTCACCCCATCAAAAGATCACACTGTGTCCAAATGGAACAAATTTGTGTACAACAAGAACAGGAAGTCCATTGTTTTGAAGTCAGAAACAAGGTTAAAGAGACCTTTTGAGCTGGACATCATCACCCAATGGGAAAATACTGTTATGCAGAACACGAATAAGGCTTATGTAGCTATGGCATCTGCTACTGTTGCAGCAACTAAAGCAAGCGAGGACAACGTAATCGAAATGGTTAAAGAATTTGAGTCAACCAAGAAAAGGGCTCGTAGGCTGCAGCACACTATGGCTAATGAGCAATCATATAGAGACCTCATGGTAAATAAATACAACCACCTTTTGTCCGATCATAAGGAGTTGTCAGATAAATTTCAACACCTTGAGGAGGAAAAGGAACACCTAGCTGTCCAAATGATGGTACTTGAAGCAAAAAAGAATGATTCTGAAACTAAAGTTGTTCAATTAGAAAAAAGATAAGCAGTTGATGGCTGAACAGCTAGAGCAAGAAAACATCAGAGCAATGGATATGACTCCCTTTCACGAGCAATCCTATGACATGCTCAAGCAAATGCATGAGAAATAGGAACTGCTTACTGAATAAATTTGCAGATTGAAGGCCATGATGAACAGAATGAAAGAGATCAAATCTGAAGCTTTCAAGCTAAGAAATAAGTATACCCGGGTAAAAGCAGATATGATGAGACAAATGGAGTGGAGAGAAGGGAAAGCAGGTTTCTCCGACCACATCCCTTTTAAATCTGTGGCTGTTTTTAAGGAAGACATAACCTTCATGGGAGTTTGTAGGAACTGTGGTGCAAAATTCGTCACTGTGATCTAGGTAATGATGGGAAAATGCAATTGCCTTTATCAAAAGATTCAAGAAGTTCATGTAAGATGAAAAGTTGCATTTCCCTAGACTCTTGAAGAGTTCCCAAGTAAAGAGAAGCACCTATCTGATTTAAAAGATGAGTTGAGCATTCAAATGGAATATGTGAGGAGAATTGATGTGTTGACCACAGACGATCTCCATCAATGCGTTGTGTTTCCTTCAGTACACACTCATATGTTACAAGAAATTCTCTAGACTGCAGTAACGGAGATGCAAGACATTGAGGAATAACTTGATAAACATGTGAATTCTAAGAAAATCCTACTCCCTGCCCTTGCAAATGTGGTTATTAGAGATACAGGTGTTTGGTTCAATTACATAGCAGAAGAAGAGAAGAAGGCAGCAACAAGGGTATCAGTAGAAGAAGGGGGGTCGTATGCAACAGAGGCATAGTATGAAACAGAAGCACCATCTGGGATGAACGCTTGGGATGAAATAGAGGCACCACCCAAAAGCTAACGTGGTAGCCATAACATGCTGAAATTCTCCCTTTTCTACTGTTGAGTCATGAAGTATTGGGGACAGTTGGCTCTTTTTGTCTTTTATGTAATGAAGCCACGATTTTTTTTTTAAGGGATTTTAAAAGAAAATTAAAACTATTTGGGAATAGGGACAGGTGGCATCCCTGGAGGCATTTTGTAAAGCTATATATACTTGATTAGGAAATAGTAATAGGGACTTTTGGCAGGTGAAAGACATTTTCTGTCTTGTACGTGAACTATTTCTCTGCATGTATAAAGAATTCTATTTTGCCTAATGAAAGCCTGGGAGACTACATTTTTTCCTGAAAGATGTGTTGAATGTTTGCTGGATTACTCTTGTATCATTTATACACTACTGTGAGATCTTTCCTTACTATTTTGAATTATTTCTGTGTAATGAATGATTCTCCAATTTTCTGTGCGAAGATGTCTATCTCAACTGAGTAATGGAATGTATTAACTGAATTAAATCTCTCTTTAATATCTTTTATATTCTGCTGTAGATGCATCTTTATGATTAAACAGATATCTATATGATCTTTAGATGTTTCTTTCAGTCTATTACTCATCTTTAAAGTTTGCTCCTTGCAAGGATAGATTAAATTTGCTTATACAGTCTTAGATTAGTTTAGATTAGTTTAGATTAGTTACCTACATTTAGCTTAGGGCACTTGCATATCATGTTTAAAATAAAATACATAAACGGTGGATCAGGCCGCAACCGGTGTTAAGAATAAGAATCTTTAAATCTTATGGTAGCCGAAACCGTTAACCGGATGGATTCCCCACCCCAAACAATGAGTGATCAAATTGGGATTGCTTACCAGAGAGAATCCCTTGCTGATTGATGCTATGATCTTCGAGGCATCAACAATTTTTGGCGCTAGAAGGAGGGCCACTAGTGCATGGATGATAAAGGAGACTCTTCTTTAAGAGGAGATCCAACTGGAAACCCGCTTGGAACAACAATCCCAGATAATTCTGATCTTGAAATAACAAATCAAGAAAATCTTAACTCTGAATTTGAACATCAAGAAACATTGTATGCTATACCTTTTGCTGAAGTAGAAAAATTAAGAATACATACCCGTGCTTATGTTAAGAAGATTGGTGGTTTAAACGTGATTCCTTTTCTCCCTAGAAGAATAGCTCCTAGACGGGAAGGACAATATACACGCGATTCAGATCTTGTTCAAAACTTTGAATAATTAGTGGATTTATCTTTAGAGGAAATCACAGAACCTCTTGGAGAAATTGAACACGAAGATCCTCTAGATCTTGAAGAACTATGCACTCCAAAGGATTCTCCACCTCACACTCCACATGATTCTCCACGAGGAGCCATGGATGTACCTGCATAGAGAGCAAGAAGAGCTTTGAATTTGGCTGGACCTTTTCACAATCTGCCTAAGAATCCTGAGAAGGTTTTGCCTAAGTACGATCTTGGAAAAGGTATCTCTGCTGAAGATCACCTTAAGAGCTTTTATTTAGCTCTGAGCCTTTTAAATGTGTAGCACGAAGATGTCACCTGTAGGCTTTTTCCATATACTTTCGAACCTAAAGTTTCTTCCTGGTATTTTAGTTTACAAGCTAGTTCACTATCGAATTGGGAAGAATTTGAAAAATGTTTTTTGAAAAAATATGGAAATCAGAAAATTGTAGCTACACTCATGAAAGAGTTGTTGTCCATGAGAATGGAAAAGAAATAAAAGGTTCAAGAATTCAACCAAAGATTCACCACATTGTTAAATACCTTTAGTGCATCAACTAGACTAGCTGGAGAATCCTTAGTTGAATACTATACTACAACACTTGATCCTCCAATAGCAATGTTTGTCAAAAGAACCAAGAAAACTACTTTAATAGAGAATTTCGAAGAAGCTAGGAAGGCAGAGGAAGAAGCGGATAGCATTGCTAAACATTCTATAGACGTGGAAGCAAAACCAACAACTACTAAGAAAAACTTGCTGCTCACTAGGAATAAAGAAGAGCCATCAATAGATATGGAGAACGTAGTTAAAATGATGCAAAAATTATCCAATAAAATTATAGATCTTGAAAAGGATAAGGCAGCTAGCACATCTAGGAATCCTTTCAAACCTTTCTACAAGAAAAGAGATGAAAATGATTAGCCTCATCCACCTACGAACAAATCTTCTGTTCTGAATTTGAATGAAGTAGGAATGGAACACTTATGTACCTTTCATCAAGAACCACACTCTGAAAAAAGTTGTCCGCTATGGATAAATTCTATGAGCTTGGTAATGAACCAAATGTTGGACTCACAGATTCCAGATCAATACAATCCTCCAGAAGAACAAACTCTTGAATTAGAGGAGCCTATTCCAGACACCACTATGGTGCTATGGGACTAGGTGCCTTTAACTGAGTTAATTGAAAATGATCTTGAGGAAAGCCAGGTTTCAGTTGTGAGCATCAATACTCGTAGTAAAGGTCCAATTTCTGATCCAATTCCAAACTCAACTATGCCCAAGCCTAAAGTCTCCAAAGAAGTACCTAAAAGACACATTGACATGGTTATTCCACCACAACCTAAAGCTAACCACATACCTACCAAACAACCAAATGTTGAGACAATAACTCAGCCACCAAAAGCCACTTCGAGCAAGACAAATAATCAACCAAAAGTCGTAAAAGAATGTGGCATGGGATATGACATAATTGAAGGTATAAAGAAAGTAAAAGCAAATATTTCAATATTCGATATGTGTAGTTTTCCTCAGCAACAAAAGAAGTTGTTGCAAGCTCTTGAACCCAAATCTAGCGCTCCGTTAGCAGATACTCAGGAAGATCCTGAAATTAATGAAGCTAGTATTGGTGGGAAATCTAAATCTCAAACATTGCCTTTCCTTTTAACTTTTGAAACTTTCAATCATAATGTGCATAACTGTTTGGTAGATTCTAGAGCATGCTTGAATGTCATGCCACTGTCAATCTGTAAAAGGATCAATGGGCATCCAATTCTATCCCCAACTCAGATTATCCAGCTAGATAGAACTGTTGTTAAAGTCATTGGGGAAATGAAAGATGTCCTTATTAGATTTTCAACGGATTCTACAGTGTGTCAGTTTATCGAGATAATGGTAGTTTATATTCCTGAAGCCTATGGTTTGATCTTAAGCAGAGACTGGTCTACAAAACTAAATGGTTACTTTGCAACTGATTGGTCCCATTTATGGTTAACATATCAGAATAGGAAAAATCAAATTAAAGTTTTGAGAGAACCGCACATGAAACAAAATGTAACTCTGCTTGAGGAAAAGAATGAAGTTGTAGCCTTTTCATCTTTATTTTTGGGGAATTATTTTTTAGAAACCGAGCCGGGTAACTATTGTTGATGTAATGTAACTTCAGAATGTATTTCACCTATGTATTTCATCTATGTATATTGTACTCCTATAGAGATGTTATTATTCCTCTATACGGAAGTGTCTGTTATGTGGAATTCTGCCCTACGGATAAGTCAAAACTCCCTTAGGCTAAAGTAGGATCTGACTAACTCTAGACTAAGAACAGACAAAACAAATGCAACCTTGAATTCCTGGATCTAACATACATTTCAGTATTAAAATGCTGAAGAGAGCAAAGGATTTTAGCTGACCTTATGTCCAAGTGCTTTGTTTTTGGTGTTTGCTCCAAGCTCCAAGTCTTCACCAATGAACCTGTCAAAGAGTAACCAAAATACAAGTATGCACTATTCTCTAGCAATCTGAAACATGAGTTAGGATCTAAATCTGTAAGAGATACAAATCATGTGATTAAAACAAGATTAACACAAACGATTTGGGAAAACAAGACAAGTTATTCCATTACAACTTGAAGATTACTTACAAAGGGTGCTTGATGCCCAAGCCAATCCTCCAACTCCAAGTGTCTTCTCCTCTTAGCTATCTCCACAATGCTGCAAGACCATAAGTTTGGTGCTCTCAAGAGTCCTCCCCTTTTCCAATGGCATGCCTCTCTTTTATAGTAAATGGTGAGGTTAACCAACAAGAGAGATAGGTGGATCTAAGGAGGGATAAGTGGATCAGGGTTTCTAATCGAAGGAGGTGAGTTGGGATCGAATCAAGGAACCCAATCTTCCATCATCTTCGAAAAATCCAAGATCCCACAAGTCAAGGGCAAAAACCTATTAAAGGGGTGCCGCGCTTTGCAAATGATACAGAGCGCGGCACTGTGCCGCGTTTTGTCAAGCTGTACGGGCGCGGTAGTGTATGGAAATAAAGTCCAAGGTGGGTCAAAACTTGGCAGGGTGGATTTACCTTCAAGGTTGACTCATCATCTGTCTCTTCTGGAAGGTTCAAAATAGTAGGGGAAGTGTCGTCGAAATGTGTTATGATGGGGATGCGACACCGTGAAATATAGAGGTATAACAGATGCCCCCTAAAGTGTGAGGTCAGAAGGGACTGATGGCCGAAAGACTTTACGAAATAAATGTGCAGAGATAGCATCGAGGAGAGCGACACGGAGCTGAAATGGAAACAAAGTGTTAGATATACCACCGAGGCGGGCATTCCCATGCTCGGAAACAAATGAATCAAAACATGGCTGCCGACCAATACATTGCAGATCCATGAGTACTGATATAATGTAAACTGCGGACAGATCATGGCTACTATGAACAATCGTAGATCCATGAGACAATGATGACACAGCCACGACCAATACAATAAGTGGATCTGTGTGACAATACAAGAGACATCTCCATCGCAGCCTGGACGCAGTCAAGATACCGTGATGCACCCAGGGTCTTCTACCCGATCGCATAAAGATACGAATCTAACCATGTGATTACAAGGTGTTGGAGTCGAACATGGAAGAAACCATTTGATTACCGGTCAATGATGCGGACCGTTAACAAATGCGAGGGAGATCACCAATAATGACAATGATTCCCAAGGTATCAATAGTACATCTCAACGAAATGCGAATAAATGAGTTGATGTCGAGCATTCGAGAGATTGCTTGATCAGAGGTCAATGATGTGAACCTGCTGTCAAACACGAGGAAACCTGCCATTGAGGCATGCAGGTACCAAGGTACTAATGGTTGATTTCTAAGTCCAATCCCTGGATAGTGATTTGGTGTCGACAGGAATAGACTCGTCGAAGGTGGGCCATGATGATTCCCACATCGTCGACACGAAATCGGCACATATGATAGGATGATGAAGTAATGGGATATGTATTGACACAGCGGAGGCCTGACACAATGAATGACTCGATACAATGCAACCCTTTGAACATATAACGGCATGTAACAAGACTTGGCAGCAGGGATTATTGATGAATAGAGGATAGACGTCAGATGAGTGGACTCGTGGCCAGGGAGACGACCCATGATGATGACTATGACTCAATGAAAAAACGGACACCCAAATATAGACAAGAGATGGACACATGCCATGTTCAAAAGTAACGACTGACAAGCTGCCATAAATAAACTTGACTTGCTCCCCCATATTTCCCCGACATGATGGACGAGTACCTCTTTCTTGTTTTACGAGCTTGAAGAGGATAACAGATGCTCGGTGTAGCTCATCTTGTGGATGAGTCCAATCTCACATGTTTTGCGAACCTGAGAAAGGAGGGGTTCGTCCCAAAGTAGGTCCTTCGATGTTAATATTTTAACGAGTCCAAGGAAGGAAAACTCGGCAGTTTTTCATATTTAGAGAGCCTAAAAAACTTAAAGGAAGCTCCATAATGTACTTTTTCGTAAAATTTAGTCTCTCGATCCCGAAAAAGTGTAAAACGATTCCCGAGAGAACTCTCCCAGCCGAGATTGACTGAGGTATACCTTTCTCGTAAATAGTCTAGACGGGCCGAAAAAGGGGTAACCTATCACCGAATAGACGACCTTTCAAATACTTTTACAAGTGTGAAAGAGTCAAGATCACTTGGCAATCTTTTCAATTTTAAGGAGTCTGAAAAGAGCTTAACTATGGACTCCTATGGTCTTTTTCGTAAAAATTAATTATTCTGGCCCGAAAAAAGAATAAAATACAACCAGGATAATACTTTCCTCATCGTTTAACGAGCATGAGTAAAGCTGACCGTACTCGACACCGTTTACTTGTGTTTGACAAGCACGACACAGGTGTGAAAGCGCTTGGAATCTTTTTCAAGTTTTAAATCCAGAGCACGAAAAAGATAAAGTGGGCTCAAAATGAAGGTCAAACTACGAACAAACACCAGTATGACTGTATCCCATTTTTACCGCAGATCCTGTCAATAAATGCTCAAAAATCGGGCATTAGTAATATGAATAAGGGTTTATTAATTTTGAAATAGTAATTAATTAATTAAAAAATGTGGAAAAATGCTATATAAAGCATGGTAAAAATAGAAATTACTATTCATTTGTGATTTTTACCCAAAGGAGACATTTTTACCCATTTTGGAGCCAAATTTCAAGGATCGATACCGAGAGTTCTGGGAGACCATTTCGACCGCCGTCTGTGCCAGGTAAGAGTGCTTGAACTCCTCTTTCATTTCATGCAAGAAATTTTTACTTTCACCAGGGAAAAATTTATTTTTTGGCAAGCCCTTTTGGCAAGAATCGCCTGCCGTACTGCCGCGTGGAGCCCCTATCGTGAAACGCGGCACTGTTCAACAGTGCCGCGCTGTAACTCCAAAAGGAGACGCGGCACTGTGGACTGCCGCGCGGCATGGTGTCCTCCAGGCGCGGCACGTGCGAAAATTAAATTCAAAAAATCAATTTTTCCTCAAATTTTTGCTAGAATCAAGTTGTTAAATAGTCATTAATTACTTTGTTTGCTTTTTTGCAGGGATTTGCAACTTGTTTGAGGAAAAATGGTGAGTTGGAAAGAGAGGGAACATGAAGCGGATGATTTTAGGGCCGAAAATCACTTACCCACCGTGACCGCATTGAGAGAATGTGGTTTGTTAAAGTTTTTCAAGACTAAAGGAATCCGCCAACAACCCAAACTACTTACTCACCTCATTCAATTGTGGGATCCTGATATCGAAGCTTTCCGAGTAGGAGAGCACGTGCTTGAAATTCAACTTGAAGACATCTACTTCCTCACGGGTCTCTCGAAAAGAGGGGCCCGGCCGAATCTTACCGGGTACAGTGCTTCAGACTCAAGCACGGATGATTTAATTGCTCGATATTGTCAGGTGGGTTCGAGTAAGAAGAGTGGGAAAGTGGCCATAAAAGAGGTCACAAATGTTCCTTTCAAAACTTTGCTATTCACTATTACACGTGCAGCGGGAAGCGTGAGCCCACATCAGGCAACCCGCACACAGGTAAATCTCGCAGCAGAGTGCATGGGAGGAACGGTCTTCAACTGGTGTGATGCAGTGCTGTCCCATATGAAGGAACAGGTGCACAAATGTAGAACTGGGAAAAATACCCAGTTTGGCTATGGGAGTATCTTGGTCACTTTCTTCCTGGCAAGGGTGCCATTACTACGTCCGCAGATATCTATGCATCCTCGCCCACCTACTGAGCCATGGATGGCTCGATGGAGCGATTATGCCGGGCGCCTTGGAGGGCCTCAGCGGCTAGCTTTTGGAGAGGACTTCTTCTCTTGGCTAGAGGAGCAGATAATCATGATCGACGACTATCCCTATTCAGGGGTAGATTTCCGCGAGGATATTGACTTGGCTTTGCCGGAAGATGATGACTGGGATGACTCTGGTATGACCTTCATGGATATGTATTTTTTCTTTTTGAATATTTAATTTTTAATGCTTTTTTAGAATGTGTAAAAGACTTCTAATGTAAATTCGTATGCATGTTGCAGATCGTGGACCACAACGACCAGCTGGATATTCACCACTACGTCGTGGCGGTGTAGATCGTCGAGCTGATCCTGTCGAAGAAGAAGATGAAGATGAGGGAGGAGGTGTGCGGGATATTGAGAGGAACCTGCAGGGATTGACCCATGGGATTCCTGCTATGCGGATGGATGATGTCCCTTACCCTCTCCAGCGTCATACTGTAGGTGTACCCGGTCGTATCAGTCGACTTCTTCGGAAAGTGGTTCGAGCTGTGATGTGTTACCACCAGCGGCGGGAGGAGTCCGATGAGGGACGTGATAGGTCTCCTAGGTCTCCATAGATGGTCTTTAGATCTTTTTGCGGCATGTACACGATATGTAGGCTTTGAGGGCCAATTTTTTGTATACGGGATTTAATCCCCAATTTTGCCTTTAACACAAACTTTATGTATTTTGGAAAAAACACTTTTATATACAGTGATATGGACCTATTTATGATCTAAATATTTACAATGACTTGTGCATTTTAATTTTTAATGATGTGTTTATGTATGGGCAAGATGCCAATCCAAAATGTAATTAGCCAATGAATCGGCAATACAATTGAATTCTCTCGGTATGTGTTGATATGTGATAAAATCAAATGACCGTTCCAAGAGGCGTACTCTTCGACATAAACGAAGTAATGTAGGATCGCGAACTGTGTAAACACGGTTTAGATGAGAAACCACGAGTTGGGAATCTAAAAAGACCGATAAGGAGTCAATCCCGAGTGAGGCAACCTCCGTTAAGAGACCAATGACTGCATGGTACTCTGCGATATTGTTGGTTGCGGGACCTAAACAAATGGCTCCTGAAGAAAACAACTCGCCAGTGGGGGAATAAATCACCCATGCTGCGGAAGCGAGATTCCGGGTATGTCGGCTTGCACCGTCAGCGAATCCAAAGTAGGTAGACATCTGCACATAAAAGCACGAGTCAAAGTAAGAGTAGATACATAAGATCCACGCGCACACTAAAAATAAAGCAAAAAACAAACTAAGTACATTATGTACAAGAAGTAACCCGCGTGGTGTAACCTCATGCGTAGAAACGCTTGAGGTATAGCCCGTTGCGGGGCCGTGCCAATGGCGTACCATCACAGTCGACTAGTTCATAGGCTCCTTTTTCTAAGACACGTTTTATGATGAAGGGGCCGTACCACATAGATTCAAGCTTGCCTTTTCCAAGTTTGTCATGCATCTGATCATATGTAAGTACAAGGTCACCCTCATTAAAGATCCGAGGTTGAACGGATTTGTCATATTGAGCTTTGACGCGTTTTTTGTGAGCTTCATTAGCCAAAGCGGCGTCGCGGCGGGTTTCATCTAGCTTGGCTAGGTATAGAAACCGTTCTTCTTCGGAAGTAGTGTGTGGAAGTAGCTCTATGGCTATCTTGAGTGATGGAATTTCACATTCAATCGGGAGAATGGCTTCCAGGCCGTACACCAATTGAAATGGTGTAAACCCAGTAGCACTTTTCACTGAGGTTCGGTATGCCCACAGTGCTGAGAACAGAGCTGAGTGCCAATTGGATTTTTGGGTACCCACAATGCGCTGAATCATTCGTTTCAGGACCTTATTGATGGCTTCAACTTGGCCATTGGCTTGTGGGTAATACGGAGTTGAGTTTTCGTGGCGAAAACCCAATTTGGCACTTAGTTCTTCGATCATATGATTCCTAAAATGGGAACCATGATCGGTCACAATAGACTGTGGGACACCGAATCTAGCTATGATATGATTGAATATGAATTGCGCTGCTGTTTTGCCGTCTTCAGCGTACGTAGGCATCGCTTCAGCCCATTTTGTAAAATAGTCCACAGCTACTATGACATAGCTATGCCCCCCGGCTGAAGTGGGCTTACAGTGCATAAAATCAATGCCCCATTTGGAGAAGGGGCCGACGGCAATAACAGGATGGAGTGGAGCAGGATGCGAGCGTGCTTTGCTATGGAAGAATTGACATGGCGGACACTTCTTGACTGTTTCAATGCAGTCTTTGAAAATCGAAGGCCAGAAGTATCCCGCTCGCAATATTTTCTGGGCCGTAGCCATCCCAGAGAGATGACCACCACATGCTCCAGCATGGCAGTCATTGAGAACGCGTTCCGCCTCATCTAAAGTCAAACAGCGTCGAAGGACACTGTCGACACCACGCCGATACAAAGTATCGTTCACTAT
Organism: Larix kaempferi; assembly: GCA_027924585.1. Lineage (NCBI taxonomy): Eukaryota > Viridiplantae > Streptophyta > Pinopsida > Pinales > Pinaceae > Larix > Larix kaempferi. The sequence continues at coordinate 414,196 of BSBM01000137.1, forward strand.
AAGGTAGTATTTTGCGTGATGTCTAATACGTCGTCGTTCATCGCGGTTGAGGTCGGGACGGAAGCGTTGGGTTTGGAGATATAAGAGAATATCCCCATACCACGGATCAGACGTGCTAATGAGGAACAGTGATTCGTCGGGAAGAGAATCAATGGGCTCGGATTGCTCAGTAGCACGGGGCAAGTGACAAATTAACTCAGCGAAGACCAGAGATTTCTTAGACTTGGCTTTGACGAATTCCAAGTCAAACTCTTGAAGGATGACAATCCAATGGGAGTATTTGCCCCCAAGCACTTGTCGTGTGAGGATATAGTACATCGGATTGAAATCGGCGATGACGGTGGTCCGGCGGAGTAAGATGTAGTGACGGAATCTCTGGACAGCAAACACTGTTGCCAGAGCCAGCTTTTCAACATGTGAGTAGCGAGTTTCAGAGTCGAGAAGACTCTTGCTGAGGTAGTACACCACATGTTCTATGCCGTTGTGATCTTCCTGGACTAACACCATACCAATGGTGGAAATCGAGGCTGCGAGATAAAGGATGTAGTCCTGTGTGTAATTGGGGGGTTGAATCACAGGATCTTTAGTTAAGGCTGCCTTTAAATTGTCAAAGGAGCGTTGGGCTTCATCATCCCATATGAAGGGAACATTCTTCTTGAGAAGCCGCATGTAGCCTTTTGTTATCTCAGACAGATTACAAATAAAACGGCGTAGAAAGTTTGCATGCCCTTGCAAACATTGAAGTTCTGGAATATTGGTAGGTGAAGGCAGGGCTATGATAGCTGCTACCTTTGCGGGATCTAGACGTATCCCGTCTTTGGAGACTATGAAGCCCAACATTTTTCCGGCTTCTACACAGAAGACGCACTTATGCGGGTTCAAACGTATATTGTAGCGCCGGCACCTTTCGAAAATGGCACTCAAGTGATCTGGATGTTCTTCCCGAGTTCGAGAATGAGCGGGAAGGTCATCGAGATATGGCTCTACGATATGTTTGATGTCATGGAATGCGTAGGACATCGCCCGTTGGAAAGTTGCCCCGGCATTTTTGAGGCCAAAAGGTAACTTCCGATATGCGAAGATCCCCCAAGGGCAGATAAAGGCCGTTTTGTGCTGGTCGGCTGGGAGGATATCGATCTGATTATAGCCAGAAAAGCCATCCATGAATGAAAAGATAACACTTCCGGCACAGTTATCGATGATCTGGTCGATAAACGGAGTTGGGTAGTTGTCCTTGGGACAAGCTTTGTTCAAATCACGGTAATCAACACAGACTCTAATCGTTCCCTGTTTCTTGGCTACAGGGACGATGTTGGATACCCATTCTGTCAATGGGACAGGATAGATAAAACCAGCACGCAAAAGTTTTTCAACCTCTGCTTTAATGGCGGCTGCCTTACGAGGATGAACGGGTCGAAGCTTTTGCCGAACAGGTCGGGCGCCAGGGAAAGTTGGAATTTCGTGGACTACAATCGATGGGTCGATTCCTGGCATCTCTTCATAACTCCAAGCGAAAACATCGCGGAAAGTTTTAAAGTAGGCATTATAGAACTCCGTCTCAAGAGGAGTACATGTTTTGCCAATGTGTACGTTTTCCACGATACCAGGCTTTACTGAAATATCAATGGGAGTGGTTGCCATGAGATTGGCCAAGTTTCCTTCAGAAAATACTTCGTCGAGGGAAGTGGGGAACTTGGTTTGAACCATCCCAAGTGAAGCACTGGATTTGGTATCGGGCTCGAGTGACTGAATGGTGGGGAATGAAGATCGATGATGAAAATCTCCCCATGGTGGCTCATTACCGCACATAACCTCTATGATTGATTCGTCAGTAGGAAAAATCAAGTTGAGAGGATCAAACAATGGTGGGTATGTATGAGTTTCAGTCGAGAGCTGTGCCACTATGTGATCAGTAGAACAGTCGACCCAATCTGTGGCTGATTGGATCGCGTCATAAGATGCAAGGTTTCTGTTCAAAGGCATGGAATTGCCATAGCCTTGGATCTGAGTAGGACTCGGTATCACCCATGAATCATCAGACGGGGTGTCATGTGACGAAATCATGTTGACTGGTTGAAGATGGGTTCCCAGCTCTGGAAAAACTCCAATGAGGGATGAATCCTTCATGAGACCAACACCTATGTCTTGGAACCGGTACCGAGGTTGATCCAATAACGGAACGGTATTGGTGGAGTTTGGATGGGAGTCTGGGATACAGTAATCCAATTGATCAATAGTGACAATTTTCCCTTCATGAGGAAATTGTACAATCCGGAAGACTGTAGATGCTATGGCAGTCATGGCATAGAACCAGTTCCGACCAAGTAGGAGGTTGTAATCCAAAGGTGCATCTACGACTTCGATGTGTACGGATACTGTTTTGCCCCCCAGTTCAACACCGATTGAGGGGATGAGTCCGTATGGTTGAAAACCATGTCCATCAAACGCTCTAAGAGTAGTGGGAGAAGTTGTGACCTCAGGCGAGCCGAGAGCTCTCCAGCAGTTCAAAGACATAATCGACGTGGAAGCACCCTCATCTAACACTGTGCGGTGGATAACATTTCCACGGATTTTCGTATGCACCTGGAAGGCTAACTGGTGAGAAAGCCTAGGTTTAGCGTGCTCCAAGTTAAACAAGATGGAGTTTGAAGTATCTGGGTCCAATGCCCCCAGTGCTGAAAGTAGGGTTCTACGCTGCGTGGGGCAGTGTTGGAGAACCTCGAGAGTTGACATAGCGCAAGGTGCTTGAGCCAAATCTTCAACAATGTTGTAGTTTTGGGCAGCTCGCGCATTCGGATTGAATGTCGCCTTTCGTATGGTGCCCTTAGGTGGGCGTAGCACTGTGTCCATAAGTGGTCTCTCGATATGGAGGTGACCATTAGGGGGGGGAATAGGAATCGGATCTTCAACAGGAGACTTGCCTTTAGCTGTCTCCGATTGTTTGGTTGAACTTGGAGGATTGTCATACGTCTTTGAACGAGTGGTGATATTAATCTCCTCATTACTTGTCATTAGGATCTCGCGGTTTGTGGACGTCTCTCCACGGGAAGGATTGGTCGGGTTGCCCCCTTGTGGGGATTCTTGGGCAACCATTTGCTGTTGCTGTTGGGGGAAAGGGTCAGTTAGTACTGCCGGTCTAGAGGATCCTTTAACGAACTTATGGACCTCGTCCTTGTAGGGACAGTCACGCGTATAATGATCATCTTGACAAATCAAGCAGGGAAACTTAGCTTTCCGACGTGGTTTTTGATCATTCTGGGTGGGTTGTGGTTTGGGGTTCTCCTGCTGGTTCTTCTTGGGTTTACCACGGTTGTTTTTCTTCTTTCCTCCGGAGGGTTGTGATGTAGATTGGACTGCATTCACTTCGGAGGAGACAGCAGGAGAAGTGGAAGCTTTTGAAGCGGCCTGGGTAAAAGCGGGGGAAGCAGAAGCTTGTTGCCCCGTCGAGTTGATAGCAGGCTGAGCCTTAACTGAACCAACTATACCATCAATGGGTGGTTCAGTAGTAGGTTTTGTAGGATCAGTGTGAATGCGGGAAGCATGTGGAAGAAGTTCGTGTAAAGTACCGGATTGAGTATATACTAAATCCATGTATTGTGCTGCCGAGATGGCTTGTTCTTCCGTAACGGGTCCGCGCATAGCAATATCTCTGGCTATGGGAGGTAAAAAGGATTTTGTAAACCAATCAGCAAGTAGTTGATCTGGAATAGGTGCCTTTATTAGCCTACGGCGTCTTCGCCACTCATGGATGTGATCCGAGATGTGTGTAGAGGTGGTTTGACGCAGTGAAGTTAGCAGTTCTGTTCCAGTCTCATATCGGATGGGAAGCTGGAAATGTGTCAGAAACTGCATAGCCAAAGTGTTGAAATCACGAAAAGAGTGTTGTGGCAGCTCGATGTACCATTTTGCTGCCGTTCCGGTAAGCGTACGTTGGAAGAGCCGAAGTCGGATGGAATCATCCATCAAGGAGTTTGATGAACACCAAAGATGGAAGGTCATCACGTGGTTCTTGGGGTCTTCCCCGGGCTTAGCATCGAACTTGGGAATATCCGATGGTAGTTTGGCTGGGATAGGTGGCCAGTGAGGTTCATGCCAAATAGGATCGTTAATAAGCCTCGACAAATCAGGTAGATCAAGTGTGGCCAAGAAGGGAAGTTGACGGTTGGTCTGCGGGTATGAGTAATAACCATGTGGTGCAGGGAACCCTGGAGGGCCTTGCATAGCATGCTGTTGTGTGTTATACCCATATGTGTTTCCCACGGGATACTGCTGAAAGTTCTGCGGATAATAAGCCATCTGGTTAACCGGTTGATTGTAAGCAACTGGTTGGTAAGTGTTCTGCTGAGTGGGTATAGTACCCTGAAGTTGTTGATGCCCAGGATTAGTTGCTATTCCTTGTTGGGAAAAAGTTCCTTGGAATTGTTGTGTTCCAGGGATGTTGCCACCATACTGTGTAAGTGGAGAATTTCCCATAGCAGGGTTGGGGGGTGGCTGCGACTGTGGTGTCCATGGAATGTTCGTTCCTGCTTGAGGAACGAGTGGAAATTGAAGTGACGGGTTCCAAGGAGTTGTGGCAGCCGAAGGGTAAGGGAAGCCAGAATTCAAGTTGGGGAAAATCTGAGATTGCCCTCCAGCTTGGTTCCAGTTTCCGAAAAGTGAGTACCCCCCACTCTGTGGGATTTGATGATCCCAAGAAGGAATCATACCTGACAGGGGTGGTTGAGAGTAAGGCCCGGTGGGAACACCGGAATAAGGTTGCCCACTGCCAGGTGGATTGTACATACCAAACTGAGTAGAAACTGCTGGTTGGGAAACTTGTTGGAACGGGCCAATAGGTTGTCCGCCAGCAGTTAGGTTGGATGGCCCTATGTGAGGAGGCTGTAGACTGGGGATTGGGTTCCCAGCAAAAGGTTGTCCTCCGATTGGTTGGGTTGAAGGCCCACCAGTGGGAGGTTGTTGACTAGCAATGGGGTTCCCAACAAAAGGTTGCCCCCCAGCTGGTTGGGTTGATGGCCCACCAGGGAGGGTTTGTAAGTTGGAGTTAGGGACCATTGCAGTCGGTTGTCCACCTCTTGAAATAGTATAAATGGTGGCTGAAGGTGATCCTCCTGTCGAAACGGAAGATCCAGCAGTATGACTAAGTGTTCTTCCGCCGCTAGCTAAATATGATAGCATGGATTGGCTAACGGCGCCAAAAGTACCGATTAGCGGAGGCGGTCGTCCGTATTGGACAGGTGAGGACGGAGAAAAAACTGGGTTATCTCTCATAGAATGTGCACCAAACATTGGTGATGACAGCAAATGTGGGGAATTTAGCCCAGGAGTATCAGCGTCGTCCATCACGTGTTCAATAATAGGAGAACCATCGAGAACTGGATCCGAGTTCATATCCTGAAAAAGATTTTGGGGATCTGGCAGGAACCTAGGTGTAGTAAAGTTCGAAGGTCCTGAGCCGTCTGCAAAGGAATGATGAAATTCTGTGCTAGACGGAACGTTGGGATCCCTATAGTCAGAAGGACGAGAAACAGGGGGGTATCTAGACGCTGTTGAAAGCATTTGCTCTGTGTTGCGTCTAAATTGTGCCGATGCTAACGGAGAGTTCGCTAGGCTAACCATACTAGACTGAATGGAAGCCATAATTTCGTGTCCCGGTGGAATGTTGGGTAGATGAAAAGTGCGAGGTACGTTGCTAGAAGAACTTGTCTCCTGAGGATGAACACTGGGTGATGTAGTAATAACAGGCGGAAGTTCCGTCTGGGAAGTAATGAAGCCATAATCAGGTTCAAAAGGTGTGTCAGGTAGACGAGTACCTTCAACGATCTCAACGTAGCCGCCTGGGACTGAAATTAGGCCAGGTATGTCCTGGTCGGATCCTTCTGTGGTGCCAATAGATCCGTCTATATCATCGTGGAAAATTTCTGATGGACGGGAAGTGTTGGCCTCCGGTAGAAGAATGACCTCTGGTCTAGTACTCTGGGTCGTGCTAGGTTCAGCTGCTGTAACTGTGCCCACTGTTACAGATAAATCTGGGATGACAGTGGGTGAGGTGACAGTGGAAGCCTCAGACATGCTAGTGGTGATAGACGCTGCAATGGATTCTGAGACTGTGCTGTGTGTGGCAGTTACAGGCGTAACTGAAGATGTTGTGCGGATCGGCGGTGGGATGTTGCCTCGACCAGCACCGCGGCCAGGAGGAGCAGGAATGCGTGATGCAGACGGACCAGAAGTCCGTGGCGGTGGTGGTGGTGGAGGGCTTAAGCCCTGTTGTCTTCGTGATCTTCTTTGTTGATCTGACATGATGACAGGAAAATGAAAATCGGAGGCAGTACCGTAAACAAAGAACTCAAAAACTCTAATGCAGCCGAGTGTGCAAAAGAGGAGCTAGAAAAAGCAAGGCTCACAGGCCAAAAAAGCAAGCTCTAAAATCTATACTGAGACCGGTGTCTCAATAAGCGAGCTAATCAACAAAAATGGCCAGAATGCCAACAAGCAGTCCCTACAAAGAAAAAATGACCCTCTAAAATGATGAGACGCCAAGCAAACTCCTAACTAAGAGCTGGAGACCTCAACAGGCTGTATCCTTCGCAAGGTGATGAAATCCAAGTCGAACAATACAACATGAGAGACCGATATAAGAAGGATATCCCTCTACCGAAAGGGATCCTGGGTAAAAGAGCCCTAGTAGAATAGATACTAAGCCACCTCGTTCATGACACGTCGGAAAAGGTTTTGGGCACTTCAGCCTTCCGAAGAAGACAGCGATCGATGTTGCCTTAGGGCTAAGTGGAGTGCGGTATTCCACAGAGTCCGTCCGGTTCTCAATCTCGCGGCCGTTTAACCCCTGAACAGTTAGAAACAGTCAGGAGGCCCCTCCACAAACTAGCTGTGACCGTGTCAATAAGTACTAGAGGATTTTAGTTCCCTAAAGACAACGACTATGTCTCAGATGAAAATGACAAGGGGGAATTATTTTGATGCCTATCCCCGGTGTCCTACCTAACTACCAAATTCTTTTGATTTCCTCAAGTGAGGTTAAAGTTGGTTTAATTAGGGTGATTAATTTTAGTGGCTGTCTTTACTCAATCGGGTAGTGGACGTGAAACTTGATGGTGTTATGACGACTCAAACCATGCAAATGAGAATGAATCATAAACAAGCCTTTGTCTTCGATGAAATCTAGCTAAGGTAAAGATAGAGGTTCTTTGATCCAATATGCATAACAATTTTCACAAGCATTCAAAGTAAAAGATTTTTCTTTTCTTTTCGATTTATAAACCAAGCCAAACTAAAGTAAACACGCATTTCAATGCACTGATTTTACAATCTACAATGCTTCTGTGATGAGAATTTTTATGGCAAAATTAATGGTTCATTTCTCTATGCAAAATGCCACTAGACTTTTTCAAATTAAACAACAAATTTGCTCTCAACTAATGACCTTTTTAATTTACTGAAAATGATAATGACAATATGACTGTAAAACTACAGTGTTCAGTAATAGAAGACAGTGGTGTTGAGTTGGTTGTGGGAAAAAGCCAAGTCAAATGCAATCAAATTGAAGAATGACCAATATGTCAAAAGTGCCACTTAATTCAATCAATCAATCAAGCTCACAAACCATGTAATAAGCAGACCAAACAGACTGGAAATTAACCAGGATGCTAACAGGCAACAGTAAAGACTATCTGAGGCAGGGAGAAACTCAGGAAACCAAGCAAAAATTAAAAAAATTTACCTACTTGCAGACACTACCGCGGGGTATAGACTGCCTGAAGCGCGGCACTGTGTAACTGTCGCGCTGGTATGAATTCCTAGGACGCGGCACTGTGTAAATGTCGCTCTGGAAGTGGTTCAGGGGGCGCGGCACTGTGGCAAGAGGGAAAAAAAAAAAAAAAAAAACGCAACTGGAAAAGAAAAAATCAAGTTTTCAGGGTTGTTGCTAACCCAGGGGACTCAATAATTAAACAGGGAGATAAATATTGCGAGGAGGGGTGAATAAGGGTCAAAAAAGACCAAAATTCAAGCTGGTTTGAAGTGCAACAAAAGACTGATAATTCAAAGATAAATGACTGTGAATTTGAACCAATCAAGCAGTAATCAAACCCAGCGGAGTCGCCATTCTTGTTATGTGGAATTCTGCCCTACGGATAAGTCAAAACTCCCTTAGGCTAAAGTAGGATCTGACTAACTCTAGACTAAGAACAGACAAAACAAATGCAACCTTGAATTCCTGGATCTAACATACATTTCAGTATTAAAATGCTGAAGAGAGCAAAGGATTTTAGCTGACCTTATGTCCAAGTGCTTTGTTTTTGGTGTTTGCTCCAAGCTCCAAGTCTTCACCAATGAACCTGTCAAAGAGTAACCAAAATACAAGTATGCACTATTCTCTAGCAATCTGAAACATGAGTTAGGATCTAAATCTGTAAGAGATACAAATCATGTGATTAAAACAAGATTAACACAAACGATTTGGGAAAACAAGACAAGTTATTCCATTACAACTTGAAGATTACTTACAAAGGGTGCTTGATGCCCAAGCCAATCCTCCAACTCCAAGTGTCTTCTCCTCTTAGCTATCTCCACAATGCTGCAAGACCATAAGTTTGGTGCTCTCAAGAGTCCTCCCCTTTTCCAATGGCATGCCTCTCTTTTATAGTAAATGGTGAGGTTAACCAACAAGAGAGATAGGTGGATCTAAGGAGGGATAAGTGGATCAGGGTTTCTAATCGAAGGAGGTGAGTTGGGATCGAATCAAGGAACCCAATCTTCCATCATCTTCGAAAAATCCAAGATCCCACAAGTCAAGGGCAAAAACCTATTAAAGGGGTGCCGCGCTTTGCAAATGATACAGAGCGCGGCACTGTGCCGCGTTTTGTCAAGCTGTACGGGCGCGGTAGTGTATGGAAATAAAGTCCAAGGTGGGTCAAAACTTGGCAGGGTGGATTTACCTTCAAGGTTGACTCATCATCTGTCTCTTCTGGAAGGTTCAAAATAGTAGGGGAAGTGTCGTCGAAATGTGTTATGATGGGGATGCGACACCGTGAAATATAGAGGTATAACAGTGTCGTCGTTTGTATTGACAAGTGTCACAAGTGTCGTAACTTTCCGATGGGTTATTAGACCACCATGTGTGGGGTCGGCCCTGAATAAGTTAACCATGGGTTATTAGACTGAGTTAGACAAGTTGGCCCTGTTGGTTTATTTGGCAGGACAGGGTCTGTATAAAGAGAGATCGGGAGATCTCTATTTGATCATCTCATTACTCACTCTTCCATCACTCGGAAAGTGGCGCACATGTGAGGAGGAGGATCAGCTGCTAGGAGAAGATTATCTCTTGTACTTTGGTTGCATCATTGCTCTTTCTATCTCTGAGGAAGTTGTGGGGTTTTTCACCTTTATGGTTTTCCCCAGTGAAGCTCTGTGTGTCTATTGTCTCATGTGATTGCTTGGTGTGATTGATATGCATTGTTATACTTGATATGTTGTACATGTTATTCTCCCAGTAAAGATCCTAGAGTATATTGAATTAATGCTAAAAAATTAACATGGTATCAGAGCTTCCCTGAGAAGAAGACATTGTGCAGTGGCGAAAACTAGGGTTTCTTGTTTATTGGGTTTCTCTCCACATATTTTGGAAAAGAAGTAAGGTAGATTGACTCTACTTATCAAGGCGAATCTTTCTGTCCAATCAGAATTCAATTCTGGGCACTTTCATTTTTGGCCCTAAAATTTAGGGTTTCCACAAAAATAGGAATTTCTGAATTTTGAGGACATAGATGGAAGATCCTTGGAAAAATCAAATTTTAGAGCTTTGGATAGAGATTTTGGGTTGGGTGAAGCTCCAGGAAACTCAAACCCTAATTCTGGGTCCTCCCTAGTGAATCCAGGAAGACTAAAAGGAACTTCTGAAGGGTGAAGCTTTGTAGATTTCAAATTCTGAATATACCAGGCTGATCAACTCATTAAGGTGCATCTTTCTATCCTTTCAGAAAGTTGAAATTCACATTTCAAATTTTTAGGGTTTCTCTGACAAACCCTAATCCGGGACCAAATCTAACTTTCAACAAATCAAGTGGTAAGTCCTAAATCTTTTATTTCCATTTGAGTTTCTCATTAAAATGTCTCACCACACCAAGCTTGAGGATAATCTTGAAGGGGCTGATAAATTCCGAGCATGGAAGTATAGGATTGGGTTAATCCTGGAAGAAAATGAATTGGACACTTACATACGTGAAGAGGTCCCTGTCCTAGAGGGAGAAGAGGCTAAGGCCTTACATAAGAAAAACTTGGTCAAGGCAAAGAGGATCATTGTTGATTCTATCAAAGACCATCTCATACCACATGTGTCATCTCTAAAGACACCCAAGGAGATGTTTGATTCCCTGACCAAGCTATTTGAAGGAAAGAACATAAATCGGAAGATGACTCTGTGAAACCAATTGAAAGGGGTAAAGCTTCAGAATGGAGAGACCATTCAATCTTATTTCTCTAAGGTATCTCAGATCAAGGAATGACTTGAAGTTGTAGATGAAGTGGTGGATAATGGTGAAGTTGTCATGACCACTTTGAATGGCCTACCTAGGTCATGGGATTCCTTCATTCAAGGAATATGTGCAAGAAGGAAGTTGATCTCCTTCAGTAGACTGTGGGAGGGATGTTCACAAGAAGAGGCTAGGCTTGTAGCCCGAGAAGAAAATATGGGAAGTGAATATCAATCTCTCACAACTCACACCAAAAGAAGCAAGCCCAAGAAGGAGCACTCTCATCACAAGAAACCTCTTAAAAAGGGTAAGAAGGATATGAGATGCTTCACATGTAATGAGAAGGGACACTTTGCTGCATATTGTCCCAAGAAAAAAAGGGACAACAACTTCAACAAGAAGAAGAAAGGTAACAAGAAGAGATATCATGCTCATGTGGCTAAGGATGATGAACCTCCCAAGAAGAAGACTAGAGAAGAAAGTGATGACTCATCTAGTGAAGATGAATATGTTCTAATCTATGCTCTCACAGGTACTATCTTTCATAGATGTAATGATTGGCTTATTGATAGTGGGGATTCCAAACACATGACTGGGTTTAAAGAATCTTTTGCAAATCTATCTGAACATGAGTCACCCCATAAGGTGAAACTTGGGGATGACTATCAATATCCTATCAAAGGAAGTGGTGAAGCCTCCTACAACCTAGACTCTGGAAGTCTTTGAAGATGAAATATGTTCTATATGTACCTGGGATCAAGAAGAACCTACTCTCCATATCTGCATTGGATGCCAAAGGCATGAGGGTTGCATTTGTAGATGGCCAAGTCCTAATGTGGCTAAAGGGTAAAACTATAGATGATTTAGTAGTGATTGGAGATCAAGAGGGAGGATTGTACAAATTGAAGGGACAACCTGAACATGCCATGCTACATGAATCTATGGAGCCAAGTGAACTTTGGCATAGAAGGCTTGCACATGTGCACTATAGAGCACTACCAATTGCGAGCAAAGCTGTAGAAGGTCTTCCTGAAATCAAGACAAAGCATGATGGTATTTGCAAAGGATGTGAAAAAGGAAAGAACATTAAGAAGGCATTTCCAAGCAGTGAAAGCAAAGCTAAAGGGATCTTGGAAATTATCCACTCCGATGTATGCGATCTGATGTCATCCAGTTCTCTAAGTGGGTATGTATACTATGTCTCTTTCATTGATGATTTCTCTAGGAAGACTTGGATTTATTTCTTGAAGAACAAAGATGAAGTGTTTGATAAGTTCAAGGAATTCAAAGCCTTGATGGAAAATCAAACTGATAAGAAGATCAAGACCTTCAGATCCGACAATGGTGGAGAATTCACTTCAGGTGATTTCAAGAAGCTATGCGGTGATTCAGGGATTAAGAGGGAGTTGAATGCTCCCTACAATCCACAACAGAATGGAGTTGAAGAAAGGAAGAATAGAACAATCATGGAAGCAGCATGGGCAATGCTGCATGACCAGGATCTTCCTATGCATCTATGGGCAGAAGCAGCTAGGACATCTGTATATGTGCAGAATAGAACACCTCACAAGATATTGGACAACAAGACACCAGAAGAGGTATTCTCTAGTAAGAAACCTGAAGTCAACCATCTCAAAATATTTGGTTGTCTACTACACACTCATGTTCCAAAGGAAAAGAGGACAAAGCTAGATCCTTCAGGAAAGAAGGGCATCTTTGTTGGGTACAGTGAAAGCTCAAAGGCTTACAGAATATACTTTCCAGGGTTCAAGAATATTGATGTCAGCAGGGATGTAACATTTGATGAAAAATTAGCCTTCATCAAATTAAGAAAGGCACCTGTTGAAGATCATGAAGAACCAAAGGAAAATAGATGTCAAGACACCACCATGACTGAATCAATTCCAGAAGTAGATCGTGAAGTTGAAGATCCACAAATACCTGTAGATCCACCCCGTGAGAATAACTCTCACAAGAGGAAACCTGCATGGGCTAGAGAGATCATTCAAGATGCAGAAAGATATGGCATTCTAGAAGAAGAACATAGAGCAAAGAAGAGAACTAGATCACATACCAGCTATGTTGCTTTACTCTATGATATTATGAACAAAGAACCTTCTAGTTATGAAGAGGCAGTGGACAAGAAAGAATGGAAGGAGGCCATGGTCGAGGAATACCAGTCGATCATGAAGAATGATGTTTGGGATGTAGTCCCAAGAAGGGAAGTCTGTTGTGACTTCCAAGTGGATCTATAAGATCAAGCATGCTGCAGATGGTAGCATAGAAAAGTACAAAGTGAGATTTGTAGCTTGTTGCTTCTCTCAGAAAGAGGGAATAGACTATGAAGAAAATTTGTCTCCTGTAGCCAGATACACCTCCATCAGATCAGTACTTTCTCTGGCTGTAGTGATGAAATGGAAGATACACCAGATGGATGTCAAAAAGATTTCTTAAATGGTGTATGAGGAGGAAGTGTATGTGGAGCAGCCACTTGGTTTTGAGACACATGACAGGGAGTCATATGGGTGCAGACGTAAGAAAGCCTTGTATGGCTTGAAGCAAGCTCCTAGGACTTGGTATGGTAGGATAGACATCTTTCTATCTAGTTTGGGCCTTACTAAGAGTAAAGCAGATTCTAACCTTTACTACAAGGTTGAGGAAGGAAATCCTCTGATACTACTCTTGTACGTGGATGACATGTTTGTAACAGGAGAGGATGGATTGATTGTCGATACCAAGAGGAAGATTGCTGCCAAGTTCAAGATGAACGACTTGGGTATGATGCACTACTTTCTAGGCATGGAGGTGTGGCAGAGTGTAGATGGAATCTTCCTTGGACAAGGGAAGTATGCAGTAGAGATCCTGAAGAGGTTCGAGATGATGGACTGCAAGGCCATGGCCACACCTATGGCATCGAACCTGAATCTTCTATGTGATGCTTCATTTGATCTGGTTGATGTCACAATGTATCGTTAGATGATTGGGTCCTTGATGTACCTAACGAATACGAGACCAAATATTTTCTTTGCGGTGAACACATTGAGCCAGTTCCTGACGGATCCCCGAGGTGTTCACCTGGTTGCTGTAAAGAATATTCTGAGGTACCTGAAGGGTACAATTGATTATGGGCTCAAGTATGATGCAAATCAAAAGTTTAACCTGCAGGGTTATGTTGATTCAGATTGGGCAGGTAGTGCTGTAGATAGGAAGAGCACATCTGGTTGTTGCTTCAGTATGGGATCAGGTGTGATCTCTTGGTTTAGCAGGAAGCAGTCCTGTGTAGCACTGAGTACAGCTGAAGCAGAGTATGTTGTAGCTTGTTCGGCTAGTTGTGAGGCAGTATGGCTCTGAAAGCTACTATTTGAGTTATTTGATCTCCCGCTGGAAGCTACTGGTATATTTTGTGACAGACAGAGTTGTGTGAAGCTATCTGAGAACCCGGTGTTCCACGATAGGTCAAAACACATTGAGATCAAATATCACTATATCAGGGATATGGTGTAGAGAGGAGTAGTGAAGCTCCTGTATGTTGCGATGGATGAGCAGGTTGCATATGTGCTAACGAAACCACTAGCCAGAGTGAAGTTTGAGTACTTCAAAGAGAGGCTTGGTGTTCTTCAGATTGACAACACTTCGAGGAAGAAGTGATGGACACATTTGCTGGAAGCCATTCCAATCATGGCGAGAGCAGGATCCTTCCCATGACTGTGGATGTAAGCGCTGGATGATGAGCATCAGGATGATGCTCCAGTTACTGCTCTGTATATGCATCATGTTGGATGCTTGTTATGATCGATTGGATCATGTATATGTATATGCATCATGTTGGATGCTTGTTATGATCAGTTGAATCATGTATATGTATATGCATCATTTTGGATGCTTGTTATGATCAGTTGAATCATGTCTATGTATATGCATCATGTTGGATGCTTGTTATGATCAGTTGGATCATGTATATGTATATGCATCATGTTGGATGCTTGGACCATGTATCTATATATGTATCAGGTGGATACGTTGTATGATCATGTAGATCATGTATGTTGATATATATCATGTGGATACATTGTATGATTAGGTGGATCATGTATCTGTGTATGTATCAGGTGGATACATTGTATGATCAGGTGGATCATGTATGATGATATGTATCAGGTAGATACTTGGTATGCATTAGGTGGATGCATTGTATGATCAGGATGATCATGGATGACGAGCTTCAGGATGTTTCTCCAGATGACATGCATCAGTACGATGCAGTGATGATGATCAAGATAATCATGTACATCAGGATGATGTATGGTGAGTATCAGGTTGATACTCTGTGGCCGTGGAAAGGTTGTGCAAGGGTAGCATGTAATAAGTCCTAGAGATCTGGACAGGTTGTGCTAATCACGTAAAAGGCCTTAGATTCTCTTTAGAGATCTTGCTTGGCAAGACACTCTTTTAAGGTTTTTCTAGACCACATGTAATAAGTCCTGGAGATCTGGATAGGATGGAAAAGGCCTCAGATGCTCTTTAGAGATATTGCTTGGAAAGACACTCTTTTAAGGTTTTGTGGGGACCACATGTAATAAGTCCTGGAGATCTTGCAAGGATGAAAAAGGCCTCAGATGCTCTTTAGAGATCTTGCTTGGAAAGACACTCTTTTAAGGTTTTGTGGTAGGGGTCACATGTAATAAGTCCTGGAGATCTGGACAGGATGAAAAATGTCTCAGATGCTCTTTAGAGATCTTGCTTGGTAAGACACTCTTTTAAGTTTTTGTGACAGTCACATGTAAAAGATCCTGGGAGATCAGATAGGTTGAGCTGTGTGCTCATAAAATGCCTGGGATGCTCTTTCAAGGTTTTGTTGACGCACGTAATCAATCCTGAGGATTCCACAATATGGCCAATGATGATGAAGACCTACAGGTGGTGGCCCTACATCCAGTATGAAAAAGGACTGGCTCTGTAGAACTTCCTATGATGAGTAGATCAGAGATTGATTGAGATAGCAACAGCAGTAACGATGTCGATGATTCGCTGATGATGATCCAAAGAAGAAGACTTGTACTAGTAGATATGTGTCGAGAAATACCTTCCTAGTTAAGAGGGAGTGTTGATGTATATGTAACTTCGGAATGTATTTCACCTATGTATTTCATCTATTTATATTGTACTCCTATAGAGATGTTATTATTCCTCTATACGGAAGTGTCGTCATTTGTATTGACACGTGTCGCAAGTGTCGTAACTTGCTGATGGGTTGTTAGACCACCATGTGTGGGGTCGAACTTGAATAAGTTAACCATGGGTTATTAGACTGAGTTAGACAAGTCAGCCCTATTGGTTTATTTTGTAGGACAGGGTCTGTATAAATAGAGATCGGGAGATCTCTATTTGATCATCTCATTACTCACTCTTCCATCACTCGGAAAGTGGCGCACATGTGAGGAGGAGGATAAGATGCTAGGAGAAGACTATCTCTTGTACTTTGGTTGTATCATTGCTCTTTCTATCTCTGAGGAAGTTGTGGGGTTTTTTACCTTTATGGTTTTCCCCAGTGAAACTATGTGTGTCTATTGTCTTATGTGATTGCTTGGTGTGATTGATATGCATTGTTATACTTGATATGCTGTACATGTTATTCTCTCAGTAAAGATCCTAGAGTATATTTAATTAATGCTAAAAAATTAACAACTATCAATCTGAAAATGTTAGCCATGAATCAGATTAACAGTCCAATCTCCTTCAATTTTCTCGGACTGATGATATTGACTATAACATAGTTAGCTTAGTTACTAACTTAGATGATAAAGATACTAGCTTAGTTAGATCGAAGAATGTTTTTTGGATTCTATACTTTGATGGTTCCAAAACTCAAGAAGGATCCGGAGCTGGTTGTGTTCTAGTTGATCCTGAAAATAACAAGTACTTCTCATCTTGTAGATTAGAGTTCGATTGTACTAACAATACTGTTGAATATGAAGCTTTAGTTCATGGATTAAAGAAAGCCATCGGTTTGAATGTTAAATACCTGAAAGTCTTTGGTGACTCGGAAATAGTCGTTAGACAGGTGAGAGATACCATTAATTATCTTTCACACATTTGAAAGGTTATCAGGCTGAGGTATGGGATTTAATTACGCATTTTGATGCTTTTAATATAAAATCTGTTCCTAGATTGCAAAATGTTGCGGCTGATTTATTAGCAACTTCCGCTTCTAGGTTAATGCCTACTAACAATAAATGTTCAATTGAATTGGTTTTCAAGCCTTCTGTTCTAGACAATATCACAAATCTCGGAGTGTTCGATGATGATGATCAGATCATTAATTTTCTAACAAATGAAAACATGTTCCAAGAAGATGTTATAGATGAAGAAAAACATGATTCTGATTTGCAAAACAAGGACACAGTCAAAGGAAATTTTATGCCCAAAGGGGTGAGATGACATAAAAGTTTGTTCGATCTGCAGAGCAAGTTCAAGAAGCCAACGAATGTCAAGACTTACAGCTCTTCTATGCAGCATGAATTAGTAAATCTGGGAACCGAGGCTGAACCAAAGTATGTTAATATTGGTAAATGTTGTTCACCGAGTGAAAGAGATAAGTTCATTAAGATTTTTTGGCAATATAAGGATGTTTTTGCGTGGACTTATGAAGATTTGAAAACATATGATAGTCATATTATTCAGCATGCCATACCGATGAAGGTAGGCGTTAATCCATTTCAATAGCAGTTGAGAAGAATGCATCCTACTCTCGAACCTTTAATTCAAAAGGAATTGAAGAAATTATTAGATGCTAAGATCATTTTTAAAGTCCAGCACTCTGAATGGGTTGCTAACCTAGTTACCGTAAGAAAGAAATCAGGAGAAATAAGATTATGTGTTGACTTCCAAAATATTAATAGAGTCTCTGATAAAGATAACTATCCCGTTCCTTCAGTGGAAAAAATTCTCCATATGGTATCAGGATCGAAACTCTTCTCTCTCCTAGATGGTTTCTCTGGTTACAATCAAGTATTAGTAGCTGCAAAAGACCGTCTTAAGACTACTTTCCGCACTACGTGGGGAACATTCGCATACCGAAGAATGCCATTCAGCTTAATAAACGTAGGAGAAACTTTCCAGCAAGCAATGGACATTTCCTTCCAAGGATTGGGTGGTCATTGTGTTGTAGTCTATCTAGATGATGTGACAGTTTTCTCAAAGAAGAGAGAAGACCATGTTGTTCATTTAAAATAGATTTTTGATCGCTGCCGAAAGTATGGTATCTCTTTAAACCCTAAGAAAAGTGTTTATGCTGTTCTTGAGGGTAAACTCTTGGGTCACATCATTTCAAAAAAGAAAATTTCGATAGATCAAGAGAGAGTGCAAGTTATCAATAAAATTCCCATGCCCCACAACAAAAAATCTATCCAATCGTTCATGGGCACTATCAATTTTGTTCAAAGGTTTGTTCCCGATTTTGCACAAACCATTAAACCTTTGCAACAAATGGTCAAGCAAAGCATACAGTTCAAATGGACAGACTTGGAAAAGAATGCATTTAAAGATATCAAAGCAGCCATAGCTAACGCTCCTTTGAGAAGTACAGATTTTGACAAATATTTTATTTTGTATACCTTTGCTTCAGATGACTCTCTCACAACTATGCTTACACAAAAGGTAGAATCAGGAGATGAATACCCAATTTCCTTCATGAGCACTGATCTGTAGGGCGTTGAACTGAATTATCCTGTTGTTGATAAACAAGCTTATGCCGTATTCAAAGTGGTGAAGTAGTTCAGGCCATATATTCTTAAGAACAGAACTAAAGTTGTAGTTCCTCACCCAGCTATCAGATCTCTTTTCGTTCAAAAGGAATTGGGAGAAAGAAGAGGGAATTGGGTCATAGCTTTTCAAGAATATGATTTAGAATTTAAAATAGCTACTATCATTAAAGGTCAGGGCCTATGTAAATTGCTCACTGAACATCCAGTTGATGAAGAACAGAGTTGGGAAAATGAAGTTGAACTAAACATGGTTGAGGTATGCCCTATTTTCACAGCTCCCAAATCCTGGTATAGAGATCTAGTACACTATTTGCAACAGAGATACTTACCAGAGCATTGGAGCTCTAAGCAAAGAAGGGCACTTCGTTTGAAATCAGCAGCTTATCAAATCATTGAGGGAGTACTCTTCAGAAAAAATATGATGGCATCTTTCTTAGATGCTTAGAGAAAGATGATGCAAGTAAGATAGTCAAAGAATTACACGATGGCCTGCTGGGGGACATTATTCCAAAGATACGACAGCTCAAAAAATGTTGAGGGTCGGATATTATTGGCCCACCTTGTTCAAAGATGCTCATGCCTATGCAAGGAATTGTGATGTATGTCAAAGGAGTGCTGGGAAACTACCCAAAGCAGCGGGACCATTGCAACCACTGATTATCTTAGAACCTTTAGAACAATGGGGCATAGATGTCATTGGAGAAATAAAACCAAATTATTCTCTACAACATCGGTATATCTTGATAGCCACCGACTATTTTACAAGATGGACAGAGGCTGTCCCATTGCGCAAAATCAACGAGGATGCAGTTATCAATTTCTTAAAAAAGAATATCATAACCGGGTTTGGGGTTCCAATTTTCCTAGTCTTTGATAATGCAACTTATTTTTCGTCTTTTAAAATAAATGAATTTTTTTATGAGAGAGGAATTAAGTTACATTATTCAGCCAATTATTATCCCCAAGGAAATGGATTAGTTGAATCTTCGAACAAAAACCTCATTCAGATTCTTAAGAAAACCGTGATTGAAAATTAGAGGAGCTGGCACATAGCTCTCCCAAACGCCTTATGGGAAGATAGGGTTACTCCAAAAATGCTTTAGGGGTCTCCCCGTATACCCTTGTTTACGGTAAAGAAGCCATCCTCCCTCCCAACATCTTACTCCCATTTTTGCAATTGGCCCAAGCCTCCTAAGGTTCCAGGAGTCAGGTTCTACAATCTAGAATTGACACCTTGCTGAAACTTGAAGAATCCTAGCAGAAAGCAAAAGACTGATTCCACCAACACCAAGACATAGTAAAAAGGTTGTTCGATAAGAGAAAATCTGGAAAAAGAAGTTTTGAGGTAGGTGACCTAGTTCTGAAGTGGGACCATCCCCATGAAGGTAAAGAAATGCATACAAAATTTCAGCACCTGTGGGTGGGCCCTTACTAAATTTCTGAAAAGCTTGGCCCGACTACCTACAAGCTAAAGGATTTACAAGGAGAGGAGGTAACCCTACCTCTCAATAGCCTCACTTTCAAACAATACTTCTCATAGTCCTTTGAGGACTCCTTTGTACATAAACTCTTTTGTTTCTAGTTTCTTACTTGTTTGATTTTGTCTTTTATCTTTTCTTCAAGTCAGCCTGTTTTTTTTTCCACCTTTCTTTGCATTCAGAATTTTCTTTATCCTTCAATAAAACTCAGCTTAGCTTTTGGTAGAGCATTAGATAGATCTTCGAGCTAAGCTAAATCCTAAAAGGTTGAAACCCACTTACAAAGAAATGTTTTGGTGACTTTGTTTTCAATGTTGATTTTTTAGGAATTTAGAGATCCTTTCTTTGATTGGTCAAAATAAACTTGTTTTAATAAATAAGATTCAACATTTCTTTCCTACTATCTTGGGGCTCCATTCACTTTAACATAATTATCTGTCTCAAGGATTTCACTATAATTAGACCCATGGAAAGGAAGCATGTCTCACAGATATATGGAATTCAAAATTATCCCATGCTCGAAATGAAATCAAAAAAGGCTTTTACTAAAGACTTTGATTTCTAGAAATTCTCGCCTCAATCAAAACACGACAGAGAAATGCAAAGCACAATCAATCAAGAAAGTTGTTCAAATAAATCATCCCAACAAGTTTCTTCTCCATCCGTGAAGCATGATAATCAAACAAATTTATCACTCACACAAAAGGACATTATGGATTGAAGAACCAAAAAATCAAATATGCAAGTTGAAGAAACTCATTTATGGAAGACTCAAATGACAAAAGTCATCAAGAAATCTCCAAAAGGATATAAATAGCATGGGAATGAGGAACAAATGGATATGACTGTGAGATACTGTTACGATCATGTGGAGTCATTTTAAGTTGACCTCTAAGAGGCAGAATTCTAAAATGAACTCCATACTCAGGCCCTGTTGATGCCTCGGATATCGTAGCATCAATCAGAAAGGGATTCTCCCTGATAGATGATCCCAATTAGATTATCTACCATTTGGTATAGGGAATCCATCCGGTTAGCGGTTTCGGAAACCGTGGGTTTGGAGTTTAATTCCAATTATACCGGTTATGGCCCGATCCACCTTTCTTTTGGATTTTATGTTTTATAATGATATGAAAGTGCCTAGTCTATAATTAATCTAGATGCAAGACTGAGAAAACAGATCTAAGTATAAAACTGAAATACACCTAACTATCCTTGCAAGGACCACATTTAAAGCATGAGCAATGAGCTGTAAGCGTTATCTTTAAAGAATGAACATGCAGCCATTAAAGCTTTAAAGAGAAAGATACAGCAAGATAAAAGATCTCAGAAGATAGCTTCTAATTACAAATAATACATTTTCATTACTCATCAAAGAGAGAAGAAAAAATTATTTAATCTAGATGCAAAACTGAAAGAACAGATCTAAGTCTAAAAAAAAACACATGAAATAAATCTAATTGTCCCTGCAAGGAGCCAAATTAACGCATGAGCAATGAGCTGTAACAGTTATCTTAAAGAAAGAACAGCTAGCCATTAAATCTGAAAGAGAATGCTACAGCAGAGATGAGAGATATCAGAAGATAGCTTCTGATTTAATGTAAACACATTCATTACTCATGAAACGAAGAATTCGTTTGCACAAAAAGGGATGAAATTCATTTGTTACAAAGAAATAATTCAGACAATAAGAAAGATCTCACATTAAAATATGGAAGTTGCCAGAATAATCCAATACACATCCATCCTTCATTCCCATGCAAAACGTCCTCTCCCTGGCTTTTATTAGAAGATTTACTTTCATAGAACATACACAAGATAGCTCGTACAAGTCTGAAAATTAAATCCCTGCCAAAAGTCCTGTCTAATCCTTCCTAACTTCTATTTATAGTTACAAATTTGCCCTTTGGGCTGCCACCTGGCCTCTTCCACTTGTCATCTACAGAAATTTTCTCCTATAACAGACAAAATGTGACTCCCTTTTCATTACAAAAATTATTTTAAAAGAAAATAGGGACAACTGTCCCATAGCTATACGTATCATACATATGCGGGCCCAAAATACAAAACAGCAGAAATACTGCTCTATCATCAGCGCTCTACTCCTGCACACGTGCTTCAGTTGGAAAAGGAGCACTCGATCCACCAGATGCTGTTGCTGTTGATGCCGATGGTGCTTGAAGAGAGGCACTCGAGCTCACTGGAACTACTGCTGCAGCTTGGGAAGAAGGAATCGAACTGGCTGGAATATCTGCCACTGCTGGGGAAGGAGTCGAGCCAGCTGGAGTTTTTGTCACTGCTGGGAAAGAAGAGTCTAGATTTGCTGTCAGAGATGCTACTTCCGCCTTCTTCTCCTCTTCTGCTATGTAGCTATACCACATACCAGTGTCCCTTATGACTATGTTTGCTGCAGCACGAAACAAGATTTTCTGAGAAGTCACATTTTTCCTGAGCTCTGCTCCAATGCTTTGAACTTCTGTTACTGCAGCTTGATGCACTTCTTTAAGCAAATGGCTGTTGACTGATGACATTCTAATATAATGTTGTAAGTCATCAATTGCTAGGGTGTCAATTTTCTTCACGTATTCGGTTTGGATTCCCAGCTCTTCCTTTAGCTCAGCCAAGCGTTGTTCTGAATCCAGGAAGTCATCGAGGGATTGTGGGAAATTCAATTTGCACATGTCATGCACTCCCTGGATTCTTTGATACAGACCGTTGATCCTATCCCTTGTCCCTTGCACACTGGCCATTAGCTTACTGCCACAGCTTCTGCAGAATTCCAGAAGGGCTATGTCTTCATTAAAACCTTCCACAGACTTAAATGGGAGATGTGTGGGAAATCCCCCTTTCTTTCTCGCCATTCTATCTGGCTCAAGATATTTTCCTTAACACGGGTATGCTTAGCTTTGAGCCTATGGGCCTCTTCATTAATTTCTTTTAACCTCACCACCATGGACTTGAGCTTGCAAACTTCATTAGTGATTAGCCCCTGAGTCTCATGCATTTGCTTCAGGATGCTGCAGGACAGCTCATGGAAGGGATACATGTCCATCGTTCTGCTCTCAGCTTGCTCTAATTGCTCAGCTAATGCCTACTTGTATGCTTCTAGCTGGGATGCTTTCTCTTCCGCTTCATTCTTCTCTGCTTCCACAATCATCATCTGGAGTGTTAGTTGATCCTTTTCCTCCTCCAGCTAGCTATATTTTCCTGATAGCTCTTTATGCTCGGCATACAGGAAATTATACTTGTTTACCACAAGATCCCTGTAGGCTTGCTCATTAGCCACAGTCTGTTGTAGCGTACGAGCTCTCCTCTTTGTCAATTAATTTTCTCTAACTATAACACCTACATTGTCCAGTGATGCTTTTGCTGTTTCTACAACTGCGGATGCCATAGCTAAGGGATCCTTATCTGTATTCCGCATTACAGTGATCTCCCAGTGGGTAATGATATCCTCCTGGAAGAGTCTTTTGATCCTCTCTTTCGATTTAAGGACCATTGCTTTCCTTTTCTTATCATAGACAAATTCATTAAACCTGGACACCGTATGTTTTCCTGATGGAGTGTACGGGACAATTGGGAGGTTCATAATGTCTATTTCTCCTTCAGCTGGTGGGGTCTGGACTCCTTGAGCTGGATCTGTTCCCACATTTTGGGTAACAGAGCCACCTGCTTGAGGTGCGTCTATTTCCATGTCTTGGACACCGGACCCACTTGCTTGGGAATCTTCTTCCGCTTTCCGTTCAGCTTCCTGTCCTCCAGCCCCTCCTTCAACTTGTGGTTGACCTTCATTTCCTTTCTGCTGCGTTTCATCTTCAGCCTCCTTCTGTTGTTGCGATCCCTGGGCTTCTTTATACAGCCTCTCACTTTCGGCTTCTTGCTGCATTATTGCCACTTCAGCTTCCTGCTGCAACCTAGCTTCCTCAGCCTCCTGGAGTAACCTTGCTTCCTCTCTTAATCTGAGCTCTTCCTAAGCTCGGACATCATCAGCTTCTTTCTCCTTCTGCTGGCAGGTTTTCTGAGCCTTGGCTGAGCTAGAACTTGTTCCCATGCCTTGGCGACAGATCCGCAGCTCAGCCATGTTGCTGATGCCCCAGAATACCTCCTCCTCGGCATCAGGATAATGAGAATACTCGAAATGAGCATAAATCTCCTTACAGTGCTCAACAACTTTTCCCTTCCTGTCATTCCTGTGGAAGATTACCTCACCGAAGTGGAAGGCTTTCAGCTCCTGAACAAACTCTTCGGCTGAGGCAACCCCCTAGAACTTGTAAGCCCCTATGCAGAAAGGTAGAGGGGGAAAGGAAGCCTTATGTTGTTTGTGGAGCATTGCTCCAATTCCATCCAGGAAGATTTGTCTTACTGCTTCCTTAAGGACCACATAATCTATGGCATACTGCGGCAAAATGTATGGAGCTTTAGTCCCTCCAAACATTCTGAGGTAGGTTCCTTGCTCTGAAAAGTAAAAATCCCCGCAATTCTCAAGGACTTCCAAAGCATTCTCTGACAGGCAGTTGGGATCCTCTTTGAATATCTTCTCATATAGGGGCATGATGAACCCCTCACAGATGAGTTTGTATCTAGGTTTGTCTGTGCCCACATCATCCTGAAAGCGGTATAAACCGGGGTGGTGGCCTTATCCCATGTGCAGCCCAATTTGGGGAAGTCCACCTTGGCCAAAATACAATCAATCAGATATGAGGACATGAAAAATTCTGCCTTCTTCAAGGCTAGTCCTTCTCTTGCAGCAACTATCATTGAGGCCAAACTATCTGACAGGAGATTGGCCCAGTCAAACACAGTTCCTTTAAATGCCACTAAGTGGATGATAGGGACCCACTGAATCTTGTACATGGTGCCATCTGGCATGCCGAATATTCTGCACAACATCAAGGCGATCAATCTGAAAGGAGGTCTCAGATTCTGGACATCATATTCATCGTTTCCTTTCTTTCTCAAATGCTTGCCTACGACCAATATCTTTTTTGCCATCTCAACGTTGTTCATCTGGCCCAGCCATTCATCAGTCAAAGATTGCTGGGCGTGGGGAAATTTGTAGGCCACGGCCAGGTATGCTGGGTGAAATGAGGCAATGGCTATCTTCCCGCTGTCATGAATTACTCTTTCTTCTGCATCGGCATGCTGGAGTATCCCCTTCCGCATCGGCATGCTGGAGTATCCATCCGATTACTTCAGAACAGGGGAACAGTTCAGGGCATGTAGCAGCTCTAAGTATGCCCGAGGCTCTGATATTGAGATAGATCTGCCCCTCTTCTAGCAACATGTCCGGGACATATTGGTCTCGGATCATCCTATAGATGTCACCCCATCGGATTTCAGGAGAAAAACTAGTGGTGCACCTAGTATCCTGGAGTGTGGTCTCAGTTTTAAGTGGCGTAGGTTGTTTTTCTGTCATTTTAGCCTTCTTCCTACCACCTTTTGGCATTTTGACTTATCCCTGATAGCAACCAAATACAAGTCATTATAAAATTGAGCAACATATTGTGATATTTTAATAGAGAGCATCACCATTTTAACATGTCAATGAGATAAATACAATGTGAAGCTGTATGTTAGGAAGGAAAAACACCATTCCAAACAAGAAATCTAGATTTAAACATCCTAATTCTTTTAAAGGGGGGGGGGTTTGGAATGCTCCTGAGAGGATAAGCATGTTGCGGAAGCAACCTGCTCTCGGTCCAGCTCTAGGAGGGATGGTGTCCTTCGCCATGGTGCTTTTAATGATTAGGGCAAGCGAGTCTGGCGTTGAAACAAATTTAATGCAAGACCAGGGATGACCCTCCGCGTTGACACACAGGCGAGGGGTTTCAGCCCAATTGATATTGTTATTTATAATGTTTGACGAGGCGTCCTATGGCTGGTTTAGAATTTGAACGGGGTATGGCTGGTTTAAATTCTCGGGCAGTCATTCTATGGTTTCGGCTGAAAAGAACGAGACGTTTGACGAGGTTTGGCGATTTTAAAAGCAAAAATAACGATGTATGCGGCCAGGGTAGGAATTTGGAAATATTCTACCCGTCAAAACCGACAGTCTTTACAAAACATTTTCACAAATTCTTTTCCCTTTTAACGACAGGAAAAATGAAATTTAGACCGCATTTGACGGGCAAAACATCCCATGACCGGCATTTTGCCCGTCAAAATCCAACCAATTCCTATCGTCTTAGAAAACAAGAAAACCCAAAGGTAATCTTACGAGTGGGAGACAAAATTTAACGGTTAGAATCCTACCTGGCAATGACGACGATAGCCGAATGAGGTGGACGAGTACGTGGACGAGCGAGTTGAGCTGGAGCAGTTGCACGGCGTTCCACGTCGTTTTCCAATCGAAAAATAACAATATGTTTGGCTCGAAACCCCCACCGCCTATTTAAATGAGCTGGCACGTGCGGGGTGGGTGGCGTATTTAAAACAGGTTTTAATACATCGTCCATTTCGGTCATGTCAAGTAGTCTCGATTTGTGTGCGACCTCCATCTGCGGGACAAACCCGCAAATTTCACCCGTCTTTTGCGGAAGGTTACGCCGAAGCCCTTCGGTGTTTCGGGAGAGAATCATGAATCTTTCCACAATTTAACCTTTGGAGGCTTAGCTTCAGGAGGACTACGAATATCTATTCGCAATCGGCTTCCGCAATTGCGGAAATATTCCGCGAAGGTTCCCGACGTTGCGGAAGGGATTGGCGAACAACTCCCACAGTTAAATGAGCGTTTGAGTCCGTTTGGCGGCCCTTTTCGAGATGACAATCATGGAATCTTCCGAAATTGCGGAAATCTTTCGTAAATGGCTTCCGCAGTTTCGGAAGGCTTTCGCGAATGTTTCTTCAAAAGGCTTCCAAAAACTGGAGAAAATTTTTTAAGTATCGGCCTGGCTTGCTTCCGACGTTGCGGAAAGATCTCAGAATTTGCTTCCGCTGTTTCGGAAGGAATTGGCGAAATGGCTCCGCTGTTTCGGTGAGATAAAGTGAAGACGTCCGCAA
Organism: Larix kaempferi; assembly: GCA_027924585.1. Taxonomy (NCBI): domain Eukaryota; kingdom Viridiplantae; phylum Streptophyta; class Pinopsida; order Pinales; family Pinaceae; genus Larix; species Larix kaempferi. Next base: position 440,920 of record BSBM01000137.1, read on the forward strand.
CTCCAACCAAAATTTCTAAGTGTCCGCTGGGTTTCGGAAGGATAACCTGAAGGTCTCCACAAACGGCTTCCGCAATTGCAGAAGGAAAACTCGAACGGTTCCGCGTCAGTTGAGAAAAGACTTAAGCATTTTTTAAAGGGAATCCTTCGGCGGCTTTTCGGGAAAATAAGGCGAACGTTTCCGTAGTTTCGGAAAGATAGTTTGAATGGATTCACAGTTTCAGGAGGAAGAGTCCAAAGGCTCCGCAAATTTCCAAAAGTTTCTAAGTCCCTTCAGAGTTTCGGGGAGATAAAGTGAAGACGTCTGCAGCTTTCGGAAGGAATTCTTGAATTCTTCCACCGTTTCGGAAAGAATTTGCCAATGGCTCCCACAACTTATGAGCAAAAAATTAAGTCCCTTTTCAGGAAGCTTATGTGAGTGACTTCCGCAAGTTTCGGCCGGCTTCCTCGAATTCTTCCGCGACGCTTTGGAAAAGTTTCTAAGTTCCTTTTAGAAAGGATTATGCAATTAACTCCTGTTGTTTCGGGACGAAAACTCGAATGCTTCGGAACTGCGGGGAAGGATTCTGAAAAGCTCTGCATCTTCAGGAAGGCTTCACGAATTCTATCATTTGGAAGAAAACTTGGACACTTTCAAAGCAATATTTTCTATTGAGAACAAAGATGAAAGATGGAAATGGACTCTTAAGGTAGATTTTCAAAAAATAAAAGGAGGGGCCCCCAATATGTACAAAATTTTTTTGGGGGGGGATGTTGCTGCAACAACAATGGCGAGTCGCTGGCGAACACAGATCTCTGAAAAATTCCTCTTCATGGTCCGAAACCTCATCAAAGACATCCATCTTAGGTGCAATACTCAGTTGAGCATTTAAACTCATGTGAGGGGAAGAAGGCACTTTACCTGCTAGCCATTGGGGAAAGGGGAGCTTTGACTGAGACATCTTTACCACTCTCAAAGGGCCGACATATGAGGTTCATTTTAGAAGGGTCATCTTTCAGACGGTTAATATTTTCAGACTCCACGGGATTTGCAACACTTTCTCATGGACATTATTGCTCTTGTTCCTCATTCCCATGCTGCTTGCATCCTTTTGGATGTTTGTACTTTGGACAGCTTAGCTGTTTGAGCCTTCCAGAGATATTTTCTTTGGACATGATCTTTGATTTAGGCTCCTCAATCCCTAATGTCCTTTTGTGTGAGTTAGAAATTTTATTGATTTTGATCAAGCCTCACGGAAGGAGAGGATCCCATTTTGGGCTGAGCCTTTTGGACAACCTTCTTGATTGTACATGTCTTTTGCTTTTGTCTCAGCCATGCTTTAATTGAGGCGAGAATCTCTGGAAAACAGATTCTTGAGTATAAGCCATTTTGGCTGTTAAATTTGCAGCATGGATTCATTTCAATACCCTATGTCCTCGAGATGTGCTACTTTCCATGGGTCCAACTTTGGTAACCTTCTTGAGATGCCTTTAAGTGTGAGAGTGGGTGGAGCCCAGAGATAGAAATGAAGATGGTCATAGGTCTCTGCTATTAAACAGGATTAGTGTGACCAGCAGAGTAGGCTTCCTTCCCTCTGAACATTTTAGCGAGAGCACAACAGACAGTATTTATCTGGACTCATGGGTTGCGAGATTTCTTTGAGAGACTTATCCTCAACGGGGAACTCAACCAAAAGGGCTTTCAGAAAACAAAACTTGTTGCACAGGCTCAAATGATAATGAAAGAAACAAAATGGTCGAAAAAATAAAGCAACTAAACGCTAAGGCAACAATAAAAGAAAACTTTATTTATGTACAGGAAGTCTCAACGAGACTATGCAAAGTATTGTTTCAGAGCGATGCCATTGAGAGGAAGGGCTACTTCTTCTCCCTCGAGATTTGTCAATTTATAAGTGGATGGGCCTAATTTTGCCGAAATTTAGTACGGGCCTACCCATAGATGTTGGAATTTCGTATGCATTCCTTTTCCTTCATGATTATGGTCCCATTTCAGGATTAAGTCCCCAACTTCAAAGCTTCTCTTGCCGGACTTCCTCTTATCAAACCATCTCTTAACTATGTCTTGATGTTGATGGAATCGATCTTTAGCTTTCTGTCGGGCTTCTTCAAGTTGAAGCAGGGTATTGATCCTGGATTGTAAAGCTTGGCTACCAGAACCTCGAGAGGCTTGGGATAACTGTAAGGATGGGAGTAAATTTTTGGAGGAAGGATGGCTTCCTTGCCATAGACAAGAGTGAAAGGGAAAACACCTAAAGCGTTCTTTGGGGTCACCCTATCTTCCCATAAGGCGTTTGGGAGAGCTACATGCCAACTTCTCTGGTTTTCTATCACAGTCTTCTTAAGAATTCGAATCAGATTCTTGTTTGAGGATTCAGCTAATCCGTTCCCTTGAGGATAATAATTGGCTGAATAATGCAACTTAATTACCCATTCATAAACAAATTCATTTATCTTGCAAGACGAAAAATAAGTAGCATTATCAAAAACAAGGGAAATTGGAACCCCAAACCTGGTTATGATGTTCTCTTTCAAGAAGCTGATGACCGCATCTTCATTGATCTTGCGCAAAGGGATAGCCTCCGTCCATCGAGTGAAGTAGTCAGTAGCCGTCAGGATGTATCGATGTTGCAACGAAGAATTTGGATTTATTTCTCTGATAACATCTATACCGCACTGCTCAAAAGGCTCAGAGATGATAACCGGATGCAATGGTCCTGCTGCCTTAGGTAACTTCCCAGCACTTCTTTGACATACATCACAGTTTCGTGCATACGTATGGGCGTCTCGGAACATAGTGGGCCAATAATAACCAGCTCTCAGTATCTTGTGTGATGTTGTCTCTCCTGAATAATGTCCACCTGCGGGGCTGTCATGCAATTCTTTAACAACTTTGTTTGCATCTTCCTTTTCCAAACATCTAAGGAAAACTCCATCATAATTCTTCTTGAAAAGTGTCCCATCAATGATTTGATAAGGTGTTGATTTCAAGCGGAGTTCCCGTCTTTGCTTAGAGTTCCAGTGCTCAGGTAGATATCCCTGCTGTAAATAGTGCACCAGATCCCTATACCATGACTGGGGAGTTGTGAAGATATGACATACTTCAACCGAATTTAGCTCAGCTTCATTCTTCCAATGTTGTTCTTCACCAGTCGAGTTTCCCGCAAGTAATTTGCACAAGCCTTTCCCTTTGATAATCGTGGCTAGTTTAAATTCCAAGTCATATTCTTGAAGAGTTGTGACTCAGTTCCCCCTCCTTTCTCCTAGTTCCTTTTGAACAAAAAGGGACCTAACAGCCGGGTGAGGAACTATAACTTTCGTTCTGTTCTTCAGAATATATGGCCTAAACTGCTTGACTGCTTTGAAGACCGCATATGCATGCTTGTCAACCACGGGATAATTCAGCTCAGCCCCTTGCAGACCAGTGCTCATAAATGAAATTGGGTACTCATCTCCCTGCTCCACCTTTTGCGTGAATACAGCTGTGAGGGAGTCATCCGAGGCAAAGGTATACAAGATGAAATCCTTATCAAAATCTGGGCTTCTTAAGTAAGGAGCCTTAGCTACAGCTTCCTTGATATCTCTAAATGCGTCCTTTTCCAAGTCTGTCCACTTGAACTGGATGCTTTGTTTAACCATTTGTTGCAATGGTTTAACAATTTGTGCGAAATCTGGGACAAATCTGCGGACAAAATTGATAGTGCCCATGAAGGACTGCATAGTTTTCTTGTTGTAAGGCATTGGAATCTTATTAATAGCTTGGAACCTTTCTTGATCTATTGACACTCCCCCTTTAGAAATGATATGGCCCAAGAGTTTACCTTCGGGAACAACAAATACGCTCTTCTTGGGATTTAAAGAAATATCGTATTTCTGACAACGATCAAAGACATGTATCAGATGAGCAACATGATCTTCCCTTTTCTTTGAAAAGACTGTCACATCATCTAAGTAAACATCAACACATTGCCCACCCAATCCTCGGAAAGCGATATCCATCGCCCTTTGGAATGTAGCTCCTGCATTTATCAGACCAAATGGCATCCTTCGGTATGCGAAAGTTCCCCACTTAGTTCGGAAAGTAGTCTTAAGGCGATCTTCTTCGGCTACTAATACTTGATTGTATCCAGAGAAACCATCGAGAAGAGAAAAAAGTTCGGATACTGACACCATTTGAAGGATTTGTTCCATTGAAGGGACGGGGTAGTTGTCTTTATCCAAAGCTCTGTTTAAATTTCTAAAATATACACATAGCCTTATCTCTCTCGACTTCTTTCTTACGGGAACCAAGTTTGCAACCCATTCAGAATGCCGGACCTTGAAGATTATCTTAGCGTCCAGGAGCTTCTTTAATTCCTTTTGGATCAGCGGTTCTAGAGTAGGATGCATCCTTCTTAACTGTTGTTGAAATGGCTTGACACCCGCTTTCATTGGTATAACATGCTGGATAATGCGGACGTCATACGTTTTCAGATCTTCATAAGTCCATGCAAAAACATCTTTGTATTGTTTAAACAATTTGATGAACCTGTCTCTTTCTCCTAGTGAACAACATTTGCCAAGGTTAACAAATTTTGGTTCTGCCTCAATACCCAAATTAACTAACTCATGTGACATTGATGAGCTGTTAGTTTTGGTATTAGCTGGCCTTTTGAATTTATTTTGAAGATCGAACAACATTTCGAGGGACCTTACCCCCTTGGGAATGAAATTTCCTTTCTCCTCATCCTTCTTCATCAAATCCGCATCATGTTCTTCCTCATCTATTGCGGCTCCTTGAAAGCTATCTTCGTTTGTTAGAAAGCTGATAATTTTTTCATCATCATCGAAGACTCTGAAATTTGTGATGTTATCGGGAACGGAAGGCCTGAAAATCAATTCAATTTAGCATTTATTATTTGACGGCACCAACCTAGAAGCAGATGTTGCTAAGAAATCAGCAGCAGAATTTTGCAATCTAGGAATAGATTTTATATTGAAAGCATCAAAATGCATAATTAAATCCCATACCTCAGCCTGATAACCCTTCAAATGAGGTGAGAGACAATGAATGGTGTCCCTTACCTGTATTACAACTATCTCGGAGTCACCAAAGACCTTCAGGTACTTGACATTTAAGCCAATGGCCTTCTTTAATCCATGTACCAAAGCTTCATATTCAGCGGTGTTGTTAGTGCAATCGAATTCTAATCTACAAGACAAAAAATACTTGTTTCTTTTTGGATCCATTAGAACACAACCGGCTCCGGATCCTTCCAAATTTTTAGAACCATCAAAGTATAATGTCCAAAAAATATCTTTAGATTCAACTAAGTTAGTATCTCTGTGAGCTACGTTAGTAACTAAATTGACTATGTTACACTCAACATCATCAGTCCGAGAGAAATGAAGGAGATCAGACTATTTATCTGATTCATGGCTAATGGCTTCAGACTGATAATTACCCGGATCCATTTCTAAGAAGTAATTCCCCAGAACCGAGGATGAGAAAGATACAACCTCATTTTTTCCTTCTAACTGAGTTACGTTTTGCTTCATGTGAGGTTCTCTCAGGATTTTAATCTGATTCTACCTATTCTGATAAGGCAACCACAGATGAGACCAATCCGTAGCAAAGTAGCCACTCAGCTTGGTAGACCAATCCCTACTTAAAATCAGCCCATAGGCTTTAGGAATATCGACCACCATTATGTCAATGAATTGACAGACTCTAGGGTCAGCTGATAATCTAATGAGAACGTCTTTCGTCTCCCCAATTACTTTAACAGCAGTCCTATCTAATTGGATAATTTGAGCTGGAGATGGCACAGGCTTCCCGTTAATATTTTTACAAATTGACAGTGGCATAACGTTTGAGGATGCTCTGGAATCTACCAAACAGTTGTGAACATTGTGATTAAAAATTTCAAAAGTCAATAGGAATGGCAATGTTTGAGATTTAGATTTCCCACCGATGCTAGCCTCATTAATTTCGGGATTGTCTTGAGAATCTATTAATGGAGTGCTGGTATGGGGTTGTAGAACATGCAGCAGTTTGTCTCGTTGATGGAGCAAGCTGCACATGTCAAATATTGACACATTTGCTTTGACTTTCTTGATATCTTCAATAATATCGTATCCTATGTCAGATTCGTTTCCAATTCGAGCTTGCTGATCTGTTTTGCTCGTTGTGGCCTTATGTGGCTGAACTATTGTGTCAGTGTTTGGCTGCTTGGTCGCTGTTTGGCTAATTTTGGGCTGCGGTGGGATAATTGTTATATGCCTCCTAGGTGGTTCTTTTGAAACTTTAGGCTTATGAGGAGCTGCGCTTGGCACAGGATCGGCAATTGGGCCTTTGCTGCAAGTAGCAATGTTTACGCTAGAGGGAGAGCTATCTATGGGATCCTCTTCTGCTAATTCAGTCATGGGTACCCAATCCCATAGCACCATAGTAGTGTTCGGGGTTGGTTCCTCTAACTCAGGGTTCGATTCCTCTGGAGAATCATCTTGGTTTGGGATCTGTGAATCTAGCATTTGGTTCATGACTAAGCTCATGGAATTAATCCATTGCGGGCAGCTCTTTTCCGAATGTGGTTCTTGATGAAAAGTGCAGAAATTTTTCATCCCGATTTCGTTCAAGTTTAAGATAGGGGAAGTATTCATTGGTGGATGAGTTTGATCACCGTCTTCCCTTCTTTTATAAAATGGCTTGAAAGGTTTCCTAGATGTACTAGCAGCCTTGTCTTTCTCGAGATCTACAATTTTATTAGATAATTTCTGTATCATCTTGACTACATTTTCCATGTCCGTAGATGGCTCTTCTTTACCTCTAGTGAGCAGCAAGATATTTTTACTAGCTGTTGGTTTTGGTTCTACATCTAAGGCATGTTTAGCAATGCTGTCAGCTTCTTCTTCTACCTTTCTAGCTTCCTCAAAGTTCTCTATCAGGGTAGTTTTCTTGGATCTTTTTACGAACATTGCTATTGGTCCTTCAAGAGCTGTTGTATAGTATTCAATCAGAGATTCCTCTGCTGGTTTATTAGCTTCACTGAAGTTATTTAACAGCATCATGAATCTTTGATTGAAATCTTGAACTTTTTCCTTCTTTTCCATTCTCATGGATAAGATTTCTTTCATAAGCATTGCCACAGTCTTTTGGTTTCCGTATTTCTTTAAGAAACAATTTTCGAATTCATCCCAACTAGAGATCGAGCTGGGTTGCAGGCTAAAGTACCAGGATGATACTTTTGGCTCGAATGTATATGGAAACATCCTGCAGACTATGTCTTCATGTTGTATGTTCAAAAGGTTCAGAGCTAAGTAGAAGCTCTTGAGATGGTCTTCTGCCGAAATGGATTTCCCTGGGTCGAACATAGGCAAGACCTTTTCTGGATTTTTTGGAAGATTATGGAATGGCCCAGCTAGGTTCAGCGCTCCCCTTGCTCTCCAAGCAGGTACAGCCATGTTTGTATATGGAGATCCTGGTGGAGAATTGTAAGGTGACGTCTGTGGAGTATTCTTTGGAGTGATAAGTTCTTCAAGGTTTTCTTGATCTGGAATATTTTCTGAGTTTTCAAGATCTGCCTTGTTCAGAGGGTCTGAAATTTATTCTAAAGTTAAATTCACAAGTTCTTCAAAACTTTGAACAAGAATCGAATCTCGAGTATATTGTGGCTCTCTTCTAGGGGTAGTTTTCATAGGGAGAAAATTCACAGCGTTTAAACCACCTAGTTTCCTAACGTAGGATCTTGTATGCCTTCTCAAATCCTCTATTTTTGTAAAAGGGACAGCGTATAAATCTTCTTGAGGCTCAGGATCAGAAATGAGGCGTTCTTGATTTAATAATTCAAGATTTGGGCTGTTTGAAATGCTTTCTTTAAGCGGGTTTTCAGTGTCATCTATGACAGTGGAAGATTTTCCTCTATCAGCCTTGCACTTTCAGGCCCTCCTTCTAGCACCAAAAACTGTTGATGCCTCGGATATCGTAGCATCAATCAGAAAGGGATTCTCCCCGATAGATGATCCCAATTAGATTATCTACCGTTTGGTATAGGGAATCCATCCAGTTAGCGGTTCCAGCAACTGTGGGTTTGGAGTTTAATTCCAATTATACCGGTTATGGCTCGATCCACCTTTCTTTTGGATTTTATGTTTTATAATGATATGCAAGTGCCTAGTCTATAATTAATCTAGATGCAAGATTGAGAAAAAAAATCTAAGTATAAAACTGAAATACACCTAACTATCCTTGCAAGGACCACATTTAAAGCATGAGCAATGAGCTGTAAGCGTTATCTTTAAAGAATGAACAGGCAGCCATTAAAGCTTTAAAGAGAAAGCTACAACAAGATAAAAGATCTCAGAAGATAGCTTCTAATTACAAATAATACATTTTCATTACTCATCAAAGAGAGAAGCAAAAGTTATTTAATCTAGATGCAAAACTGAAAGAACAGATCTAAGTCTAAAAAAAACACATGAAATAAATCTAATTGTCCCTGCAAGGAGCCAAATTAACGCATGGGCAATGAGCTGTAACAGTTAGCTTAAAGAAAGAACAGCTAGCCATTAAATCTGAAAGAGAATGCTACAACAGAGATGAGAGATATCAGAAGATAGCTTCTGATTTAATGTAAACACATTCATTACTCATGAAACAAAGAATTCGTTTGCACAGAAAGGGGTGAAATTCATTTGTTACAAAGAAATAATTCAGACAGTAAGAAAGATCTCACATTAAAATATGGAAGTCACCAGAATAATCCAATACACATCCATCCTTCATTCCCATGCAAAACGTCCTCTCCCTGGCTTTTATTAGAAGATTTACTTTCATAGAACATACACAAGATAGCTCGTACAAGTCTGAAAATTAAATCCCTGCCAAAAGTCCTGTCTAATCCTTCCTAACTTCTATTTATAGTTACAAATTTTCCCTTTGGGATGCCACCTGGCCTCTTCCACTTGTCATCTACAGAAATTTTCTCCTATAACAAAAAAAATGTGACTCCCTTTTCATTACAAAAATTATTTTAAAAGAAAATAGGGACAGTTGTCCCATAGCTCTACGTATCATACATATGCGGGCCCAAAATACAAAACAGCAGAAATACTGCTCTATCATCAGCGCTCTACTCCTGCACATGTGCTTCAGTTGGAAAAGGAGCACTCGATCCACCAGTTGCTGCTGTTGATGATGCCGATGGTGCTTGAAAAGAGGCACTCGAGCTCACTGGAACTGTTGCTGCAGCTTGGGAAGAAGGAATCGAACTGGATGGAATATCTGCCACTAATGGGGAAGGAGTCGAGCCAGCTGGAGTTTCTGTCAGTGCTGGGAAAGAAGAGTCTGGATTTGCTGTCAGAGCTGCTACTTCCACCTTCTTCTCCTCTTCTGCTATGTAGCTATACCACATACCAGTGTCCCTTATGACTACGTTTGTTGCAGCAGGAAACAAGATTTTCTGAGAAGTCACATTTTTCCCGAGCTCTGCTCCAATGCTTTGAACTTCTGTTACTGCAGCTTGATGCACTTCTTTAAGCAAATGGCTGTGGACTGATGACATTCCAATATAATGTTGTAAGTCATCAATTGCTAGGACGTCAATTTTCTTCACGTATTCGGTTTGGATGCCGAGCTCTTCCTTTAGCTCAGCCAAGCGTTGTTCTGAATCCGGGAAGTCATCGAGGGATTGTGGGAAATTCAATTTGCACCTATCATGCACTCCCTGGATTCTTTGATACAGACCGTTGATCCTATCCCTTGTCCCTTTCACACTGGCCATTAGCTTACTGCCATAGCTTCTGCAGAATTCCATAAGGGCTATGTCTTCATTAAAACCTTCCATAGACTTAAATGGGAGATGTGTGGGGAAATCCCCCTTTCCTTCTCGCCATTCCATCTGGCTCAAGATATTTGCCTTAACACGGGTATGCTTAGCTTTGAGCCTATGGGCCTTTGCATTAATTTCTTTTAACCTGACCACCATGGCCTTGAGCTTGCAAACTTCATTAGTGATTAGCCCCTGAGTCTCATGCATTTGCTTCAGGATGCTGCAGGACAGCTCATGGAAGGGAGACATGTCCATCGTTCTGCTCTCAGCTTGCTCTAATTGCTCAGCTAATGCCTGCTTGTCTGCTTCTAGCTGGGATGCTTTTTCTTCCGCTTCATTCTTCTCTTCTTCCACAATCATCATCTGGAGTGTTAGTTGATCCTTTTCCTCCTCCAACTGGCTATATTTTCCTGATAGCTCTTTATGCTCGGCATACAGCCAATTATACTTGTTTACCACAAGATACCTGCAGGCTTGCTCATTAGCCACAGTCTGTTGTAGCGTACGAGCTCACCTCTTTGTCAATTCATTTTCTCTAACTATAACACCTACATTTTCCAGTGATGCTTTTGCTGTTTCTACAACTGCGGATGCCATAGCTAAGGGATCCTTATCTGTATTCCGCATTACAGTGATCTCCCGGTGGGTAATGATATCCTCCTGGAAGAGTCTTTTGATCCTCTCTTCCAATTTAAGGACCATTTCTTTCCTTTTCTTATCATAGACAAATTCATTCCACTTGGACACCGTATGTTTTCCTGATGGAGTGTACGGGACAATTGGGAGGTTCATAATGTCTATTTCTCCTTCAGCTGGTGGGGTCCGGACTCCTTGAGCTCGATCTGTTCCCACATTTTGGGTACCAGAGCCACCTACTTGAGGTGTGTCTATTTCCGTGTCTTGGACACTGGACCCACTTGCTTGGGCATCTTCTTCTGCTTTCCGTTCAGCTTCCTGTCCTCCAGCCCCTCCTTCAACTTGTGGCTGACCTTCATTTCCTTTCTACTGCGTTTCATCTTCAACCTCCTTCTGTTGTTGGGCTTCCTCGGCTTCTTTCTGTAGCCTATCACTTTCGGATTCTTGCTGCATTCTTTCCACTTCAGCTTCCTGCTGCAACCTGGCTTCCTCAACCTCCTAGAGTAACCTTGCATCCTCTCTTAATCTGAGCTCTTCCTGAGCTCGAGCATCATCAGCTTGTTTCTCCTTCTGCTGGCTGGTTTTCTGAGCCTTGGCTGAGCTAGAACTTGTTCCCGTGCCTTGGCGACAGATCCGTAGCTCAGCCATGTTGCTGATGCCCCGGAATACCTCCTCCTAGGCATCAGGATAATGAGAATACTCGAAATGAGCATAAATCTCCTTACAGTGCTCAACAAATTTTCCCTTCCTGTCATTCCTGTGGAAGATTACCTCACCGAAGTGGAAGGCTTTCAGCTCCTGAACAAACTCTTCGGCTGAGGCAACCCCTGAGAACTTGTAAGCCCCTATGCAGAAAGGTAGAGGGGGAAAGGAAGCCTTATGCTGTTTGTGGAGCATTGCTCCAATTCCATCCAGGAAGATTTGTCTTACTGCTTCCTTAAGGACCACATAATCTATGGCATACTGCGGAAAAATGTATGGAGCTTTAGTCCCTCCAAACATTCTGAGGTAGGTGCCTTGCTCTAAAAAGTAAAAATTCCCGTAATTCTCAAGGACTTCCAAAGCATTCTCTGACAGGCAGGTAGGCTCCTCCTTGAATATCTTCTCATGTAGGGGCACGATGAACCCCTCACAGATGAGTTTGTAGCTAGGTTTGTAATTATGGGCCCACATCATCCTGAAAGCGGTATAAACCGGGGTGGTGGCCTTATCCCATGTGCATCCCAATTTGGGGAAGTCCACCTTGGCCAAAATACAATCAATCAGATATGAGGACATGAAAATTTCTTCCTTCTTCAAGGCTAGTCCTTCTCTTGCATCAACTATCATTGAGGCCAAACTATCTGACAGGAAAGTGGCCCAGTCAAACACAGTTCCTTTAAATGCCACGAAGTAGATGATAGGGACCCACTAAATCTTGTACATGGTGCCATCTGGCATGCCAAATATTCTGCACAACATCAAGGCGATCAATCTGAAAGGAGGTCTCAGATTCTAGACGTCATATTCGTCGTTTCCTTTCTTTCTCAAATGCTTTCCTGCGACCAATAGCTTTTTGGCCTTCTCAACGTTGTTCATCTGGCCCAGCCATTCATCAATCAGAGATTGCTGGGCGCGGGGAAATTTGTAGGCCACGGCCAGGTATGCTGGGTGAAATGAGGCAATGGCTATCTTCCCGCTTTCATGAATTACTCTTCCTTCCGCATCGGCATGCTGGAGTATCCATCCGATTACTTCAGAACAGGGGAACAGTTCAGGGCGGGTAGCAACTCTTGTTATGCCTGAGGCTCTGATATTGAGATAGATCTGCCCCTCTTCTAGCAACATGTCCGGGACATTTTGGTCTTGGATCATCCTATAGATGTCACCCCATCGGATTTCAGGAGGAAAACCAGTGGTGCACCTAGTATCCTGGAGTGTGGTCTCAGTTTTAAGTGGCGTAGGCTGTTTTTCTGTCATTTAGCCTTCTTCCTACCACCTTTTCGCATTTTGACTTATCCCTGATAGCAACCAAATACAAGTCATTATAAAATTGAGCAACATATTGTGAGATTTTAATAGAGAGCATCACCATTTTAACATGTCAATGAGATAAATACAATGTGAAGCTGTATGTTAGGAAGCAAAAACACCATTCCAAACAAGAAATCTATATTTAAACATCTTAATTCTTTTAAAGGGGCGGGTTTGGAATGCTCCTGAGAGGATAAGCATGTTGCAGAAGCAACCTGCTCTCAGTCCAGCTCTCTGAGGGATGGTGTCCTTCACCATGGTGCTTTTAATGATTAGTGGCGGGCGAGTCTGGCGTTGAAACAAATTTAATGCGAGACCAGGGATGACCCTCCGCGTTGACACACAGGCGAGGGGTTTTAGCCCAATTGCTATTGTTATTTATAATGTTTGACGAGGCGTCCTATGGATGGTTTAGAATTTGAACGGGGTATGGCTGGTTTAAATTCTCAGGCAGTCATTCTATGGTTTCGGCTGAAAAGAACGAGACGTTTGACGAGGTTTGGCGATTTTAAAAGAAAAAATAATGATGTATGCGGACAGGGTAGGAATTTGGAAAGATTCTACCCATCAGAACCGACGGTCTTTACAAAACGTTTTCACAAATTCTTTGCCCTTTTAACGACAGGAAAAACAAAATTTAGACCGCATTTGACGATTAAAACAGCCCATGACGGGCATTTTGCCCGTCAAAATCCAACCAATTCCTATCGTCTTAGAAAACAAGAAAACCCAAAGGTATCTGACGAGTGGGAAACAAAATTTAACGGTTAGAATCCTACCTGGCAATGACGACGATAGCCGAATGAGGTGGACGAGTACGTGGACGAGCAAGTTGAGCTGGAGCGGTTGCGCAGCGTTCCAGGTCGTTTTCCAATCGAAAAATAACAATATGTTTGGCTCGAAACCCCCACCGCCTATTTAAATGAGCTGGCATGTGCGGGGTGGGTAGCACATTTAAAACGAGTTTTAATACATCGTCCGTTTCGGTCATGTCAAGCAGTCTCGATTTGCATGCGACCGCCATCTGGGGGACAAACCCGCGAATTTCACCCGTCGTTTGCGGAAGGTTACGCCGAAGCCCTTCGGTGTTTCGGGAGAGAATCATGAATCTTTCCGCAATTTAACCTTTGGAGGCTTAGCTTCAGGAGGACTACGGATATCTATTCGCAATCGGCTTCCGCAATTGCGGAAAGATTCCGCGAAGGTTGCCGACGTTGCGGAAGGGATTGGCGAACAACTCCCGCAGTTAAATGAGCGTTTGAGTCCTTTTGGAGGCCCTTTTCGAGATGACAATCGTGGAAGCTTCCGAAATTGCGGAAAGATTTTGTAAATGGCTTCCACAGTTCGGAAGGCTTTCGTGAATGTTTCCGCAAAAGGCTTCCGAAAACCGGAGAAAATTTTCTAAGTATCGGCCTGGCTTGGTTCCGACGTTGCGGAAAGCTCTCGGAATTTGCTTCCGCCGTTTCGGAAGGAATTGGCGAAATGGATCCGCTATTTCGGTGAGATAAAGTGAAGACGTCTGCAACTCAAACCAAAATTTCTAAGTGTCCACGGGTTTTCGGAAGGATAACCTGAAGGTCTCCACAAACGACTTCCGCAATTGCAGAAGGAAAACTCGAACGGTTCTGCGTCAGTTGAGAAAAGACTTAAGCATTTTTTAAAGAGAATCCTCCGACGACTTTTCGGGAAAATAAGGTGAACGTTTCTGTAGTTTCGGAAAGATAGTTTGAACGGCTTCGCAGTTTCGAGAGGAAGATTCCAAAGGCTCCGCAAATTTCCAAAAGTTTCTAAGTCCCTTCAGAGTTTCGGGGAGATAAAGTGAAGACGTCCGCAGCTTTCGGAAGGAATTCTTGAATTCTTCCGCCGTTTCGGAAAGAATTTGCCAATGGCTCCCGCAACTTATGAGCAAAAAATTAAGTCCCTTTTCGAGAAGCTTATGTGAGTGACTTCCGCAAGTTTCGGGCGGCTTCCTCGAATTCTTCCGCGACGCTTTGGAAAAGTTTCTAAGTTCCTTTTAGAAAGGCTTATGCAATTAACTCCTGCTGTTTCGGGACAAAAACTCGAATGCTTCGGAACTGTGGGGAAGGATTTTGAAAAGCTCTGCATCTTCGGGAAGGCTTCACGAATTCTATCATTTGGAAGAAAACTTGGACACTTTCAAAGCAATATTTTCTATTGAGAACAAAGATGAAAGATGGAAATGGACTCTTAAGGTAGCTTTTCAAAAAATAAAAGGAGGGCCCCCCAATATGTACAAAAACTTTTGGGGGGGGAATGTTGCTGCAACAACAGGCCCTGAGAGAGTTGAAAAGAAGTATGATTCTAAATTACCCTCTCCCAAAATGACCATGATGATGAGAGTGATCACTGTATTCATGAAAGATGAACTATGAAGACATTTTGTCACTCATGTAAATCAGTAGTTCGTAAGTTTTCTACCCGTAAGGAGAGTTATTTTTCAGAGATCTGTTTTCACCAGAGAATCGCCAATTGTTGTTGCTGTAACATCCCCCAAAATTTTTTTGTAGATATTGGGGCCCCTCCTTTTATTTTTTAGAAAGTTTACTTAGGAGCTAAGCTTTCCCTAGAAGGTCTTTTATACTTAGTTTTTTCTAGAGAAGTCATTCTTTTTTGAGTTTGTTTATCTTTTTCTTCTAAGTCAAAACTCAAGTTTTTCACCCACAACGGCAGAAGAACTTGTCATTTTCACCCGCAATGGCGGAAGAACTCATGAATTTCTGCTGCAATAGGTGCCTCTTTTATAAAGTCTCTTGACCTTGTAATTTTCGGGAAAAAAATCACCAAGTCCATCTGAAACTTCGGGCGAACTCGACGAGTCTTCCCGCAATGGCAGACCAACTTAAGAAGTCTCGCCACAACATGCAAAATGTTTTCATTAATTAATTTTTACTAAGGCACGAAGCCACTTTTTCAGGAAAACTTGGCAAGTTTTGCTGCAACGGCGGAAGAAATCACGAAGTTCCGCCGCAACGTCAGAACAACTCCCAATCTTTTGCTGCAACGGGCGCATGTCTCTTATTAATTCTCGAAGCCAATAATCGTTGGATCAACCCGATAAGTCTCGTCGTACCTTCGGGTGAACTTATGGATCTCTGCCGTAATGGGCAGGTGCTTTATTCAAAATGCAAAACCTTTCAAAGTCGGGTGGAACTTAAGAGTTCTCGCCACAATAGCGGGCAAACTTAGCATCTTTCGCTAAAACAGCGGGTGGAACTTACGAGTTCTCGCCACAACGTCGGGTGAGCTTATCTTTTCCTTTTGATTTCAGTGGTTACAATTAAATACCAAGTGTGCCGACGTGACCCCTCCGTATGCACATTTAATGCCGTTTTAAAGCCTCCACCAACCTATTAAATGCCCGCACGTGTTAGCTCTTATATAAGGGTATTGGGGGAGTTTATGTATTTTCATTGGTAGAATTTGTATGCTATGGAAAACAACATTTGGACTGTGTTAGACTGCTCCATCTCGACTTACTCACAGCCTAGTCAACCTCCGTGAGACCAATGATCTCTTGCCAGGTAGGTGGTTCTAACATTGTTTCTTGTTTTACCTTTTCAATTTCGTCAAGCCATTCTCGGTATCAAGGTCACCGTATAAGCTGCATGGCTTGTAAACATTTTGTGTGTGTGGTTTTTTTGGCCATTCCCATTCATATAACTCATAGCTGCAGGAATTTTCATCTTTCTCTTGGTCCCTTCAAACTGCAAAAAACATCAACCTTCCTAGGCAACACTGACCCGTAGCTTCACTAATGCTTTCGTCATGGAAATACCGAACCCGGCCTCATTTGAAGTCCTTCAGCGTCTTCACCGAAACTGTTTAGCATCCTAAGAAGAATGTGGTTTTGTTTGAGCAAAATTCTTAATTCCTGTTTGTATTTTACGACACATTGTTGTTTGATATTGTTACATATTTTAGTTGTGTTGTTATCCAATGTTTCCACTCTTGTGTTTCGCTATATTCTATGTCTACTTATGCGTGATTGCTTGACAGAGTTAAGCCACAATGCCGAAGGGTAGAAGAAAGAAAGCTAAGATGATTGAGCTGGAACCAGCAGAGCCAAGAGTTGAAACTCTGTTCGAGGACACCAGGTCCATCATAGGTGTCCCTCCTGAAGTCAAATGGGGAGATGTTTACCGTATGCTCAGAGACCAAGATATCCCAGGGGCACTCTTTGAGAAAGAGCACATCTACCAAAATATCAGAAGCTCTGGTATATCCAAAGCTTCCACACACCCTGAGCTCTTTCCTTGCTCAGAAGTGATTGGGTGGATCCTGGAGCATGCAAACCCAGAAACAAGAGTGTTGTATGATAGCAAAGGAGAGGCGTTCGCCTCATGCCATCCATCCTACATTGCAGTAGCTTACAAGTTACCACGTTCTTAGCAGCCATTGAACTATCAATGGATGGGGCAGATGGACAATTTTCAAATGGCTAAGAAGCTGTTAATGACAGGAAAGAAGCTAAGGAAAAGAGACAGTGATGAGTATGAAGTTCAAAACATGAGGGCTCCTTTTTGGATGATTGCTCTTATGTTAAGAAAAAATTTTGGCATGGCTGATGGAACCGTTTATAGGATACAATGGGCCCCCATAATCCATTACATTGCATTTAAGGGAACTATCTTTGATTGGGAAACTATCATCTCAGATAGTTTGTCATCCGCCATAGCCGTAGCCAAAGAAGGACTAGCTCTAAAGAAGTTAGAATTTTACATGTCTTCATATCTCATTGATTGCATGTTGGAAAAGCTCCCTTTCCCTAAGCTAGGTTGCGTTTGGGATCAGTCCAATACCCCAGTATATACTGCTTATAAGATACCATGGGCTCAAAATTATAGGATGCACTACAAACTCATCTGTGAAGAATTCATCATACCTCTATATGAGCAAATGTTTAATGAAGAACCTAACTGCTTATTGGAGAACGCCATGGAAGTTATGGAAAATTATGGAAATTTCTACTTTTCAGAAGAAGGTACTTATATCAGAATGTATGGAGGCTCCAAGACACCATATATCTTTCCCATATATGCTACCGATTACGTAGTCCTGAAAGAAGCAGTCAGAAAAGTTTTCCTTGATGGAGTTGGTGGATTTTTGAATAATTTAAAGAAGGCTTCTTTTCCCCATTTGCCTTTCTATGTGGGAGCCTATAAGTTCTCAGGGGTCACATCAGCCGAAAATTTCATTCAAGAACTAAGAGGTTTTCACTTCGGGGAAGCAATCTTTCATAGAAATGATAGGCGGAACAAAGTTGCAGAATATTGTAGAGAGTTGTATGCTCACCTTTATTATGCCCATTACTATGATAATGATGAAGAAGTATACATGGGAATCAGTAACATGACTGAGTTGCAAATTTGTCGTCACAAGGGTGGACGTAGCTCTAGCTCTACCACAATCCAAGATGCCAAAGAAGCCAAACTGCAGAAAGAAAAGGAAGCAATATAAGCTCTAGCCAATGAAGAGCAAAGGCTAAAGGAGGAAGCAGATAGAATCCAGAAAGAAGTTGCCGATAAGTTGCGAAAGGAGTAGGAAGAAGCTCTTAAGATTCAGCAGGAAGAAGCTCTGAAGCTTCAGGAAGCAGAAACTCTTAGGCTGTACGAAGAAGAATCCCAAAGGATTTGAGATCAAGAGTTAGAGGAGGCAAGATTGCAGCAAGCTACTAAAGAGCAAGAAGAAAGGGAGGCGGTTGAAAATCAACTAAAGGCCGAAGAGGAAGAAAGAAGGCTTAAATCTGAGGAAGAAAATAAAGCCAATCAAGACGCACAAGCTAGCGGTTCTAACACGTAGGACATGGATGTACACTCATCCTAAGTGTTCCAAACCCCACCCATGGAGGAGAATATCCCTATAGAAAATCTTCCACTAATCCCTTTCACCCCATCAAAAGATCACACTGTGTCCAAATGGGATAGATTTGTGTACAACAAGAACAAGAAGTCCATTGTTTTGAACTCAGAAACAAGGTTAAAAATACCATTTGAGTCAAACATCATCACCCGATGGGAAACTACTGTTATGCAGAACATGAATAAGGCTTCTGTAGCTATTGCATCTGCTACTGTTGCAGCAGCTAAAGCAAGTGAGGAAAATGTAATCAAAATGGTTAAATAATTTGAGTCAACCAAGAAAAGGGCTCGTAGGATGCAGCACATCGTGGTTAATGAGCAATCATATAGAGACCTCGTGGTAAAGAAATACAACCGCCTTTTTTCCGACTATAAGGAGTTGTCAGATAAATTTCAACACCTCGAGGAGGAAAAGGAACACCTAGCGGTCCAAATGATGGTACTTGAAGCAGAGAATGATTCTGAAACTAAAGTTGTTCAATTAGAAGAAGATAAGCAATTGATGACTGAACAACTAGAGCAAGCAAACAACAGAGCAATGGATATGACTCCCTTTCACGAGCAATCCGGTGACATGCTCAAGCAAATGCATGAGAAACAGGAACTTCTTACAAAATAAATTTGCAGACTGAAGGCCATGATGAACAGAATGAAAAAGATCAACTCTGAACCTGTCAGGCTAAGAAATAAGTACACCTGGGTAAAAGCAGATATGATGAGACAAATGGAGTGGAGAGGAGGGAAAGCAGGTTTCCCCGACCACCTCCCTTTTAAATCTGTGGCTGATTTTAAGGAAGACATAACCTTCTTGGAATTTTGTAGGAACTGTGGTGCAAAATTAGTCATTGTGATCCAGGAAACGATGGGAAAATGCAATAGCCTTTATCAAAAGATTCAAGAAGTTCATGTAAGATGCAAAGTTGCATTTCCCTAGACTCTTGAAGAGTTCCCAAGTAAAGAGCAGCGCCTATCCGATTTAAAAGATGAGCTGAGCATTCAAATGGAATATGTGAGGAGAATTGATTTTTTTACCACAGACGATCTCCATCAATACGTTGTGTTCCCTTCAATACACACTCACATGTTACAAGAAATTCTCCAAACTGCAGTAATAGAAATGCAAGACATTGAGGCAGAAATTGATAAACATATGACTTCTAAGAAAATCCTACTCCCTGCCCCTGCAAATGTGGTTATCAAAGATACAAGTGTTTGGTTCAATTACATAGCAGAAGAAGAGAAGAAGGCAACAACAAGGGTATTAGTAGAAGAAGGGTGACCGCCTGCAATAGAGGCATAGGCTGAAACAGAAGCACCATCTGGGATGAACACTCAGGCTGAAATAGAGGCACCACCTGAAAGATAACCTAGTAGCCATAACATGTTGAAATTCTCCCTCTTATACTGTTGAGTTATGAAGTATTGGGGACGGCTGGCTCTTTTTGTCTTTTATGTAATGAAGCCATGATTTTCTTTTTTTTTAAAAAGGGCTTTTAAAAGAAAATTAAAAAGATTTAGGAATAGGTACAGGTGGCATCCCTGGAGGCATTTTGTAAAGCTATATATAGTTGATTAGGAAATAGTAATAGGGACTTTTGGTAGGTGAAAGACATTTTCTGTCTTGTACGTGAACTATTTCTCTGCATGTATAAAGAATTCGATTTTTGCCTAATGAAAGCCTGGGAGACTACATTTTTTCCTGAAAGATGTGTTGAATGTTTGCTGGATTACTCTTGTATCATCCATACACTACTATGAGATCTTTCCTTACTGTTTTGAATTATTTTCTGTGCAAAGATGTCTATCTCAAATGAGTAATGGAATGTATTAACTGAATTAAAGCTATCTTTAATATCTTTTATATTCTGTTGTAGATGCATCTTTATGATTAAATAGTTATTTGTTTGATATTTAGATGTTTCTTTTAGTCTATTACTCATCCTTAAAGTTTACTCCTTGTAAGGATAGATTAATTTTTCTTATATAGTCTTATATTAGTTTATATTAGTGACCTGCATTTAGCTTAGGGCACTTGCATATCATATTTAAAATAAAATACATAAACAGTGGATCGGGCCGCAACCAGTGTTAAGAATAAGAATCTTTAAATCTTACGGTAGCCGGAACCGTTAACCAGACAAATTCCCCACCCTAAACGGTGAACGATCTAATTGGGCTTGCTTACCGGGGAGAATCCTTTGCTGATTGATGCTACGATCTTCGAGGCATCAATAGTTTTTGGCTCTAGAAGGAGGGCCACCAGTGCATGGATGATAAAGAAAAATCTTCTTTAAGAGGAGATCCAACTGGAAACCCGCTTGGAACAACAATCCCAAATAATTTCTATCTTGAAATAACAAATCAAGAAAATATTAACTCTGAATTTGAACATCAAGAAACACTGTATGCTATACCTTTTGTTGATGTAGCAAACTTAAGAAGACATACCCGTGCTTATGTTAAGCATCTTGGCGGTTTAAACGCAATTTTTTTCCTCCCTAGAAGAAGAAATCCTAGATAGGAAAGACAATATACACGCGATTCAGTTCTTGTTCAAAACTTTGAAGAATTAGTGGATTTATCTTTAGAGGAAATCACAGAACCTCTTGGAGAAATTAAACTCGAAGATCCTCTAGATCTTGAAGAACTGTGCACTCCAAAGGATTCTCCACCTCACACTCCACACGATTCTCCACCTAATTCTCCACGAGGAGCCATGGTTGTACCTGCATGGAGAGCAAGAGGAGCTTTGAATTTGGCTGGACCTTTTCACAATCTGCCTAAGAATCCTGAGAAGGTTTTGCCTAAGTACGATCCTGGAAAAGGTATCTCTGTTGAATATTACCTTAATATATTTTATTTAGCTCTGAGCCTTTTAAATGTGCAACATGAAGATGTCGTCTGTAGGCTTTTTCCATATACTTTCGAACCGAAAGTTTCTTCCTGGTATTTTAGTTTACAAGCTAGTTCACTATCGAATTGGGAAGAATTTGAAAAATGTTTTTTGAAAAAATATGGAAATCAGAAAACTGTAGCTACACTCATGAAAGAGTTCCTATCCATGAGAATGGAAAAGAAAGAAAAGGTTCAAGAATTCAACCAAAGATTCACCACATTGTTAAATAAATTTAGTGCAGCAACTAGACAAGCTGAAGAATCCTTAGTTGAGTACTATACTACATCACTTGATCCTCCAATAGAAATGTTTGTCAAAAGAACCAAGAAAAATACTTTAATAGAGAATTTCGAAGAAGCTAGGAAGGTAGAGGAAGAAGAAGACAACATTGCTAAACATTCTATAGACGTGGAATAAAGAAGAGCCATCAGCAGATATGGAGAACGTAGTTAAAATGATGCAAAAATTATCCAATAAAATTATAGATCTTGAAAAGGATAAGGCAACCAACACATCTATGAAGCCTTTCAAACATTTCTACAAGAAAAGAGATGAAAATGATCATCCTCATATCCCTATGAAAAACTCTCATATTTTGAATTTAAATGAAGTAGGAATGGAACACTTATGTAACTTTCATCAAGAACCACACTCTGAAAAAAGTTGTCCGCAATGGATAAATTCTATGAGCTTGGTAATGAACCAAAGGCTGGACTCACAGATTCCAGATCAAGACAATCCTCCAAAAGAACAAACTCTTGAATTAGAGGATCCTGTTCCAAACACCACTATGGTGCTATGGGACTGTGTGCCTTTAACTGAGTTAATTGAAAATGATCCTGAGGAAAGACAGGTTTCAGCTATGAGCATCAATACTCGTAGTAAAGGTCCAATTGCTGATCCAATTCCAAACTTGACTATGCCCAATCCTAAAGTCTCCAAAGAAGTACCTAAAAGACACATCACGGTTATTCCACCATAATCTAAAGCTAACCACGTACCAAACAACCAAACGTTGAGACAACAACTCAGCAACCAAAATCCACTTCGAGCAAGACAGATAATCAACCAAAAGTCGAAAAGAATGTGACATGGGATATGACATAATTGAAGATATAAAGAAAGTAAAATCAAATGTTTAATTTTCGATATGTGTAGTTTGCCTCAGCAACGAAAGAAGTTGTTGCAAGCTCTTGAACCCCAATCTAGCGCTCCGTTAGAAAATACTCAGGAAGATCCTGAAATTAATGAAGCTAGTATTGGTGGGAAATCTAAATCCCAAACATTGCCTTTCTTTTTAACTTTTGAAATTTTCGATCACAATGTGCATAACGGTTTGGTAGATTTTGGAGCATCCTCGAATGTCATGCCACTGTCAATCTGCAAAAGGATTAACGGGCAGCCAATTCCATCCCTAGCTTAGATTATCCAGCTAGATAGAACTGATGTTAAAGTCATTGGGGAAATGAAAGATGTTCTTATTAGATTGTCAGCGGATCCTAGAGTGTGTCAGTTTATCGATATAATGGTAGTTTATATTCCTGAAGCTTATGGTTTAATCTTAAGTAGAGACTGGTCTACAAAACTAAATGGTTACTTTGCAACTGATTGGTCCCATTTATGCTTACCATATCAGAATAGGAAAAATCAGATTAAATTTTTGAGAGAACTGCACATGAAACAAAATGTAACTCAGCTAGAGGAAAAGAATGAAGCTGTAGCCGTTTCATCTTCAGTTTTGGGGAATTATTTCTTAGAAACTAAGCTGGGTAACTATCAATCTGAAAATGTTAGCCATGAATTAGATTAATAGTCCAATCTCCTCCAATTTTCTCGGACTGATGATATTGACTGTAACATAGTTAGCTTAATTACTAACTTAGATGATAAAGATACTAACTTAGTTAGATCAAAGAATGTTTTTAGGATTCTATACTTTGATGGTTCCAAAACTCAAGAAGGATCCAGAGCTGGTTCTGTTCTAGTTGATCCTAAAAATAACAAGTACTTCTTGTCCTGTAGACTAGAGTTCGATTGTACTAACAATACTGCTGAATATGAAGCTTTAGTTCACAGATTAAAGAAATCCATCAGTTTGAATGTTAAATACCTGAAAGTCTTTGGTGACTCGGAAATAGTCATTAGATAGGTGAGAGATACCATTCATTGTCTTTCACCACATTTGAAAGGTTATCAGGCTAAGGTATGGGATTTAATTACACATTTTGATGCTTT
Source organism: Larix kaempferi (assembly GCA_027924585.1). Lineage (NCBI taxonomy): Eukaryota > Viridiplantae > Streptophyta > Pinopsida > Pinales > Pinaceae > Larix > Larix kaempferi. The sequence goes on from BSBM01000137.1 coordinate 464,384, forward strand.
TAATATAAAATATGTTCCTAGATTGCAAAATGTTGCGGCTGATTTATTAGCGACTTCCGCTTCTAGGTTGGTGCCTACTAATAATAAATGTTCAATTGAATTGGTTTTCAGGCCTTTTGTTCTAGACAATATCACAAATCTCAGAGTGTTCGATGATGATGATCAGATCATTAATTTTCTAACAAATGAAAACATGTTCCAAGAAGCTGTTATAGATGAAGAAAAACATGATTCTGATTTGCAAAACAAGGACATAGTCAAAGGAAATTTTATGCCCAAAGGGGTGAGATCACTTGAAAGTTTGTTCGATCTGCAGAGCAAGTTCAAGAAGCCAGTGAATTGCAAGACTCACAGCTCTTCTATGCAGCATGAATCAGTAAATCTGGGCACCAAGGCTGAACCAAAGTATGTTAATCTTGGTCAATGTTGTTCACCAGGTGAAAGAGATAATTTTGTTAAGCTTTTTCGGCAATATAAGGATGTTTTTGCGTGGACTTATGAAGATATGAAAACATATGATACTCATATTATTCAACATGTCATACCGATGAAGGTAGACGTTAATCCATTTCAACAGCAGTTGAAAAGAATGCATCCTACTCTCGAACCTTTAATTGAAAAGGAATTGAAGAAATTATTAGATGCTAAGATCATTTTTAAAGTCCGGCACTCCGAATGGGTTGCTAACCTATTTCCCGTAAGAAAGAAATCAGGAGAAATAAATTTATGTGTTGACTTCCAAAATCTGAATAGAGCCTCTGATAAAGATAACTATCCTGTTCTTTCAATGGAGCAAATTCTCCAGATGGTATCAGGACCGGAACTCTTCTCTCTCCTAGATGGTTTCTCTGGTTACAATCAAGTATTAGTAGTTGAAGAAGACCGTCTTAAGACTACTTTCTGCACTAAGTGGGAAACATTCGCCTACCGAAGAATGTCATTCGGATTAATAAACGCAGGAGCAACTTTCCAGCGAGCAATGGACATTTCCTTCCAAGGATTTGGCGATCATTGTGTTGTAGTCTATCTAGATGATGTGACAGTTTTCTCAAAGAAGAGAGAAGACCATGTTGTTCATTTAAAATAGATTTTTGATCACTTCCGAAAGTATGGTATCTCTTTAAACCCCAAGAAAAGTGTTTTTGCTGTTCTTGAGGGTAAACTCTTGGGTCACATCATTTCAAAAAAGGGAATTTCGATAGATCAAGAGAGAGTGCAAGTTATCAATAAAATTCCCATGTCCCACATCAAAAAATCTATGCAATCGTTCATGGGCACTATCAATTTTGTTCGAAGGTTTGTTCCCGATTTCGCACAAACCATTAAATCTTTGCAACAAATGGTCAAGCAAAGCATACAATTCAAATGGACAGACTTGGAAAAGAATGCATTTAAAGATATCAAAGCAGCCATAGCTAACGCTCCTTCTCTGAGAAGTCCAGATTTTGACAAATATTTTATTTTGTATACCTTTGCTTTGGATGACTCTCTCACATCTATGCTTACACAAAAGGTAGAATAAGGAGATGAATACCCAATTTCCTTCATGAGCACTGGTCTGCAGGGTGCTTAACTAAATTATCCTGTTGTTGATAAACAAGCTTACGTCGTATTCAAGGCGATGAAGCAGTTCAGGCCATATATTCTTAAGAATAGAACTAAAGTTGTAGTTCCTCACCCGGCTGTCAGATCTCTTTTCGTTCAAAAGGAATTGGGAGAAAGAAGAGGGAATTGGGTCACAGCTCTTCAAGAATATGATTTAGAATTTAAACCAGCTATTATCATTAAAGGTCAGGACCTATGTAAATTTCTCACTAAACATCTAGTTGATGAAGAATAGGGTTGGGAAAATGAAGCTAAACTAAAAATGGTTGAGGTATGCCCTATTTCCATAGCTCTCAAATCCTGGTATAGAGATCTAGTACACTATTTGCAACAAAGCTACTTACCATAGCACTGGAGCTCTAAGAAAAGAAGAGCACTTCGTTTGAAATCAGTAGCTTATCAAATCATTGAGGGAGTACTCTTCAGAAAAAATTATGATGGCATCTTTCTTAGATGCTTAGAGAAATATGATGCAAGTAAGGTAGTCAAAGAATTACACGATGGCCTTGCTGGCGGACATTATTTCGGAGATATGACAGCTCACAAAATATTGAGGACCGGCTATTACTGGCCCACCTTGTTCAAAGACACTCATTCCTATGCAAGGAATTGTGATGTATGTCAAAGGAGTGCTGGGAAACTACCCAAAGCAGCGGGACCGTTGCAGCCAGTGATTATCTCAGAACCTTTTGAACAATCGGGCATAGATGTCATTGAAGAAATAAAACCAAATTCTTCTCTACAACATCGGTATATCCTGATAGCTACAAAGTATTTTACAAGATGGACAGAGGCTGTCCCATTGTGCAAAATCAATGAGGATGCAGTTATTAATTTCTTAAAGGAGAATATCATAACCAGGTTTGGGGTTCTAATTTCCCTAGTCTTTGATAATGCAACTTATTTTTCGTCTTTTAAAATATATGAATTTGTTTATGAGAGAGGAATTAAGTTACATTATTCAGCCAATTATTATCGCCAGGGAAACGGATTAGCTGAATCTTTGAACAAAAACTTCATTCAGATTCTTAAGAAAACTGTGATTGAAAATCAGAGGAGCTGGCACATAGCTATCCCAAACGCCTTATGTGCAGATAGGGTTACTCCAAAAAATGCTTTAGGGGTCTCCCCATATACCCTTGTCTATGGTAAAGAAGCCATCCTCCCTCCCAACATCTTACTCCCATATTTGCAATTGGCCCAAGCCTCCCAAGGTTCCAGGAGTTAGGTTCTACAATCTAGAATTGACACCTTGCTGAAACTCGAAGAATCCTGGCAGAAAGCCAAAGACCGATTCCACCAACACCAAGACATAGTCAAAAGGTGGTTTGATAAGAGAAAATCTGGAAAAAGAAGTTTTGAGGTAGGTGACCTAGTTCTGAAATGGGACCATCCCCATGAATGTAAAGGAATGAATACAAAATTTCAGCACCTGTGGGTGGGCCCTTACCAAATTTCTAAAAAGCTTGGCCCGACTACCTATAAGCTAAAGGATTTACAAGGAGAGGAGGTAACCCTACCTATCAATGGCCTTGCTTTGAAACAATACTTCTCATAGTCCTTTGAGGACTCCTTTGTACATAAACTCTTTTGTTTCTAGTTTCTTACTTGTTTGATTTTGTCTTTTATCTTTTCTTCAAGTCACCCTGTTTTGCTTTCTACCTTTCTTTGCGCTCAGAATTTTCTTTATCCTTCAATAAAACTCAGCTCAGCTTTTGGTAAAGCATTAGATAGATCTTTTAGCTAAGCTCAATCCTGAAATGTTGAAACCCACTTACAAAGAAATGTTTTGGTGACTTTGTTTTCAATGTTGAATTTTCAGAAATTTAGAGATCCTTTCTCTGATTGGTCAAAATAAACCTGTTTTAATAACTAAGATTCGACATTTCTTTCCTACTATCTTGGGGCTCCATTCATTTTAACATAATTATCTGTCTCAAGGATTTCACTATAATTAGACCCATGGAAAGGAAGCATGTCTCACAGATATATGGCATTCAAAATGATCCCATGCTGTAAATGAAAGCCAAAAGGGCTTGTACTGAAGAGTTTGATTTCCAGAAATTATCGCCTCAATCAAAGCACGACAGAGAAATGCAAAGCACATTCAATCAAGAAAGCTGTTCAAATAAATCAGCCCAACAAGGTTCTTCTTCGTCCGTGAAGCATGATAATCAAACAAATTTATCACTCACACAAAAGGACATTATGGATTGAAGAACCAAAAAATCAAATATGCAAGTTGAAGAAACTCATTTCTGGAAGACTCAAATGACAAAAGTCGTCAAGAAATATCCAAAAGGATATAAATATCATGGGAATGAGGGAAAAATGAATATGACTATGAGATACTATTACAATCTTGTGGAGTCCTTTTAATTTGATCTCTAAGAGGCAAAATTCTAAAATGAACTCCATACTCAAGCCCTGAGAGAGTTGAAAAGAAGTATGATTCTAAGTTACCCTCTCCACAAATGACCATGATGATGAGAGTGATCACTGTATTCATGAACGCTGAACTATGAAGACATTTTGTCGCTCATGTAAATCAGCAGTTTGTAAGTTTTCTACCCCTAAGGAGAGTTCTTTTTTAGAGATCTGTGTTTACCAGAGAATCGCCAATAGTTGTTGCTGCAACATCCCCCCCAAAAATTTTGTAGATACTGGGACCCCTCCTTTTATTTTTTAGAAAGTTTACTTAGGAGCTAAGCTTTCCCTAGAAGGTCTTTTATACTTAGTTTTTTCTAGAGAAATCATTCTTTTTTTAGTTTGTTGATATTTTTCTTCTAAGTCAAAACTCAAGTTTTTCACCCGCAACAGTGGAAGAACTTGTCCTTTTCACCCGCAACAGCGGAAGAACTCATGAAGTTCTGCCGCAACGGGTGCCTCTTTTATAAATTCTCTTGACCTTGTAATTTTCGGGCAAAAAATCACCAAGTCCATCTGAAACTTCGGGTGAACTCGGCGAGTCTTTTCGCAATGGTGGACCAACTCAAGAAGTCTCGCCACAACATGCAGAAGGTTTTCATTAATTAATTTTTACTAAGGCACGAAGCCACTTTTTTGGGCGAACTTGGCAAATTTTGCCGCAACGGCGGAAGAACTCACGAAGTTCCGCCGCAACGTCGGAACAACTCCCAATCTTTTGCCGCAACAGGTGCATGTCTCTTATTAAGTCTCGAAGCCAATGACCGTCGGATCAACCTGGTAAGTGTCATCTCGGGAAAAATTATGGAGCTCTTCCGCAACGGGCGGGTGCTTTATTCAAAACGCAAAACCTTTCAAAGTCGGGTGGAACTTAAGAATTCTCACCGCAATAGCGGGAAAACTTAGCATCTTTCGTCGAAACAATGGGTGGAACTTACGAGTTCTCGCCGCAACGTCGGGTGAGCTTATCTTGTCCTTCCGATTTTGGTGGTTACAATTAAATATTAAGTTTGTCGAGGTGACCCTGCCATAAGCACCTTTAACGCCGTTTTAAAGCCTCCACAAACCTATTAAATGCTTGCATGTGTCAGCTCTTATATAAGGGTCTTGGGGGAGTTTGTGTATTTTAATTGGTAGAATTTGTATGTTGTGGAAAACACCATTTGTACTATGTTAGACTGATCCAGCTCGGCTTACTCGCAGCCTAGTCAACCTCCATGAGACCAATGATCTCTTGCCAAATAGGTCGTTCTAACACTGTTTCTTGTTTTACCTTTTCAATTTCGTCAAGACATTCTCGGTATCAAGGTCACCGTATAATCTACATGGCCTGTAAACATTCTGTTTGTGTGGTTGTCTTGGCCATTCCCATTCATATAACTCATAGCCATGGGAATTTTCGGCTTTCTCTTGGTCCCTTCAAACTGCAAATAAAATCAACCTTCCTAGGAAACACTGACCCATAGCTTCACTCATTCTTTCGTCATGGAAATACCTAACCTGGCCTCATTTGAAGTCCTTCAACGTCTTCACCGAAACTGTTTAGCATCCTAAGAAGAACGTGGTTTTGTTTGATCAAAACTCTTAATTCCTGTCTCTATTTTACAGCACATTGTTGTTTGATATTGTTACATATTTCAGTCGTGTTGTTATCCAATGTTTCCACTCTTTTGTTTCGCTATATTCTATGTCTACTTATGCGTGATTGCTTGACAAATTTAATCCACAATGCCGAAGGGTAGCAGAAAGAAAGCTAAGATGATTAAGCTGGAACCAGCAGAGCCAAGGTTTGAAACTCTGTTCGAGGACACCAAGTCCATCACAGGCATCCCTCCTGAAGTCAAATGGGGAGATGTTTATCGTATGCTCAGAGACCAAGATATCCCATGGGCACTATTGGAGGAAGAGCACATCTACCAAAATATCAGAAGCTCTTGTATATCCAAAGCTTCCACACGCCCTGAGCTCTTTCCTTACTCAGAAGTGATTGGGTGGATCCTGGAGCATGCAAACCTAAAAACAAGAGTGTTGTATGATAGCAAAGGAGAGGCATTCGCCTCGTTCCATCCAACCTACATTGCAGTAGCTTACAAGTTACCCCGTTCTCAGCAGTCACTAAACGATCAATGGCTGCGACAGATGGACAATTTTGAAATGGCTAAGAAGCTGTTAATCATAGGAAAGCAGCTAAGGAAAAGAGACAGTGACGAGTATGAAGTTCAAAACCTAAGGGCTCCTTTTCGGATGATCGATCTTATGTTAAGCAGAATTTTTGGCATGGCTGATGGAACCGTTTATAGGATACAATGGGACCCCATAATCCATTACGTGGCATTTAAGGGAACTGTCTTTGATTGGGAAACTATCCTCTCAGATATTTTGTCATCCGCTGTAGCCGCAGCCAAAGAAGGACTGGCCCTAAAGAAGTCAGAATTTTACATGTCTTCATATCTCATTGATTGCATCTTGGCAAAGCTCGCTTTCCCTAAGCTAGGTTTCCTTTGGGATCAGTCCAACACCCCAGTATATACTACTTATAAGATATCGTGGACTCAAAATTACAGGATACACTACAAGCTCATCTGTGAAGAATTCATCATACCTCTGTATGAGCAAATGTTTAATGAAGAACCTAACTGCTTATTGGAGAATGCCATGGAAGTTATGGAAAATTATGAAAGTTTCTACTTTTCAGAAGAAGGTACTTATATTAGAATGTATGGAGGCTCCAAGCCACCATATATCTTTCCCAGATATGCTACCGATTACGTAGTCTTGAAAGAAGCAGTCAGACAAGTTTTCCTTGATGGAGTTGGTGGATTTTTGAATAAGTTAAAGAAGGCTTCTTTTCCTCCTTTTCCTTTCTATGTGGGAGCCTATAAGTTCTCAGGGGTCACATCAACCGAGGAGTTCATTCAAGAGCTAATAGTTTTTCACTTCGGGGAAGCAATATTTCATAGAAATGACAGGCAGAACAAAGTTGCAGAACATTGTAGAGAGTTGTACGCTCACTTTGATTATGCCCATTACCATGAAAACGATGAAGAAGTATACAGGGGAATCAGTAACATGAATGAGTTGCAAATTTTCCATCACAAGGGTGGAGGCAGCTCTCGCTCTACCACAATCCAAGATGCCAAAGAATGCAAACTGCAAAAAGAAAAGGAAGCAGCAGAAGCTCTAGCCAATGAAGAGCAAAGGCTAAAGGAGGAAGTAGATAGAATCCAGAAAAAAGTTGCCGATAAGTTGCAAAAGGAGAAGGAAGAAGCTCTTAAGCTTCAGGAGGCAGAAACTCTTAGGCTTCAAGAAGAATAAGCCCAAAGGCTTTGAGATCAAGAGTTAGAGGAGGCAATATTGCAGCAAGTTGCTAAAGAGCAGGAAGAAAGGGAGGCGGTTGAAAATCAACTAAAGGCTGAAGAGGAAGAAAGACAGCTTAAAGTCAAGGAAGAAAATAAATCCAATCAAGATGCAAAAGCTGGTGGTTCTAACATGCAGGACATGGATGTAGACTCATCCCAAGTGGTCTAGACCCCACCCGCAAAAGAGAATATCCCTATAGAAAATCTTCCTCTAATCCCTTTCACCCCATCAAAAGATCACACTATGTCCAAATGGGTCAGATTTGTGTACAACAAGAACAGGAAGTCCATTGTTTTGAAGTCAAAAACAAGGTTAAAGAGACCTTTTGAGCCAGGCATCATCACTCGACGGGAAACTACTATTATGCAGAACACGAATAAGGCTTATGTAGCTGTGGCATCTGCTACTGTTGCAACATATAAAGCAAGCGAGGACAACATAATCGAAATGGTTAAAGAATTTGAGTCAACCAATAAAAGGGCTCGTAGGCTACAGCACACTGTGGCTAATGAGCAATCATATAGAGACCTCGTGGTAAAGAAATACAACCACCTTTTGTCCGATCATAAGGAGTTGTCAAATAAATTTCAACACCTTAAGGAGAAAAAGGAACACCTGGCGGTCCAAATGATGGTACTTGAAGCAGAAAATAATGATTCTGAAACTAAAGTTGTTCAATTAGAAGAAGATAAGCCATTGATGGCTGAACAACTAGAGCAAGCAAACAACAAAGAAATGGATATGACTCCCTTTCACGAGAAATCCTGTGACATGCTCAAGAAAATGCATGAGAAACAGGAACTGCTTACTGAAGAAATTTGCATACTGAAGGCCATGATGAACAGAATGAAAGAGATCAACTATGAAGCTTTCAGGCTAAGAAATAAGTGCACCCGGGTAAAAGCAGATATGATGAGACAAATGGAGTGGAGAGAAGGGAAAGAAGGTTTCGCCGACCACCTCCCTTTTAAATCTGTGGTTGATTTTAAGGAAGACATAAGCTTCATGGAATTTTGTAGGAACTGTGGTGCAAAATTAGTCACCATGATCTAGGTAACGATGGGAAAATGCAATAGCCTTTATCAAAAGATTCAAGAAGTTCATGTAAGATGCAAATTTGCATTTCAATAGACTCTTGAAGAGTTCCCAAGTAAAGAGCAGCGCCTATCCGATTTAAAAGATGAGTTGATCATCCAAATGGAATATGTGAGGAGAATTGATGTGTTGACCACAGACGATCTCCATCAATGTGTTGTGTTGCCTTCAATACACACTCATATGTTACAAGAAATTCTCCAAACTACAGTAACAAAAATGAAAGACATTGAGGCAGAACTTGATAAACATGTGACTTCTAAGAAAATCCTGCTCCCTGCCCCTGCAAATGTGGTTATCAGAGATACAAGTGTTTGGTTCAATTACATAGCAGAAGAAGAGAAGAAGGCAGCAACAAGGGTATCAATAGAAGAAGGGGGACCCTCTGCAACAGAGGAACAGGCTGAAATAGAAGCACCATCTGGGATGAACACTCAGAATGAAACAGAGGCACCACATGAAAGCTAACGTGGTAGCCATAACATGCTGAAATTCTCCCTTTTCTACTGTTGAGTCATGAAGTATTGGGGACAAATGGCTCTTTTTGTCTTTTATGCAATGAAGCCACAATTTTCTTTTTTTTGAAAAAGGGTTTTTAAAAGAAAATTAAAAAGATTTAGGAATAGGGACAGGTGGCAACCCTGGAGACATTTTATAAAGCTATATATAGTTGATTAGGAAATTTTAATAGGGACTTTTGGCAGGTGAAAGACATTTTCTGTCTTGTACGTGAACTATTTCTCTGCATGTATAAAGAATTCAATTTTTCCTAATGAAAGCCTGGGAGACTACATTTTTTCCTGAAAGATGTGTTGAATGTTTGCTGGATTACTCTTGTATCATCCATGCACTATTGTGAGAGATTTCCTTACTGTTGTGAATTATTTCTGTGTAATGAATGATTCTCCTATTTTCTGTGCAAAGATGTCTATCTCAAATGAGTAATGGAATGTATTAACTGAATTAAAGCTATCTTTAATATCTTTTATATTATTTTGTAGATGCATCTTTATGATTAAATAGTTATTTGTCTGATCTTTAGATGTTTCTTTCAGTTTATTACTCATCTTTAAATTTTTCTTCTTGCAAGGATAGATTAAATTTTCTTATACAGTCTTAGATTAGTTTATACTAGTTACCTGCATTTAGCTTAGGGAACTTGCATATCATCTTTAAAATAAAATATATAAATGGTGGATCGGGCCGCAACTGGTGTTAAGAATAAGAATCTTTAAATATTATGGTAGCTGGAACCGTTAACCGGATGGATTCCCCACCCCAAATGGTGAGCAATCTAATTGGGCTTGCTTACTGGGGAGAATCCCTTGCTGATTGATGCTACGATCTTGGAGGCATCAACAAGATGGTAGCCACTTACAATGAGAAGGTTGGCATGGTTGAGTCCTTCGGTATGGAGGCTCAAATTTTTGGTGTTAACTAAGAAGGCAGTAATGGAGATGAATCATTGGAGGAGCATGATTCACTGCAAGGTGATATCAATGGGGAAGGAAGATATGTAGGAGAGGTTGCTGCAAGAGATAGTTCCCATGAAGATGAAGATCTTGTAGTTGGGAAAGATAAACAAGGATCAACTTCTCATTCACTTCCTGAGCTTCATCATGAAGTTGATCAACAGAAGGAAGAAGAGGATGTTTTTCCTCAAGAACCACATTTTGTTACAATGCCTTTGAAGATGAGTGAAGTGAATATCCACGAGGCCTTGAAAATTCTACATGGCACTATTGCATGGGTGTCAAAATCCTGTTGGAGAGCTGCACCAATGGAAGATCCATCGTCCATTGAAGACTTGGAGACCATTTGGAAAGCAATGACAGACATCATAGGTAATTTTATGCATTTTCTTTCTGATAGAAATCATTTACTGGAGATTGTGAAGATGTATCATGGTGCTTCATTGGAACATGAAGAAGAGGTTAACAAGCTCACTCACATGTTGAAGACCACCCAAGATTGTTTGAGGAGTGCTCTTTGTGCACTTCAAGAATCTGAGCATCAGATTAAGCATTTTGATGAGGAGTTGCAAGGATCACCTTTCACTTCTTACATTGTAGACAGTCATTCTCATATGGATGATTGTATTCATGGTGTAGATGAGGAAATTCATGTGATGATGGAACATGAAGTACATTATGATTTGCATGTGCTTGGTAAGTTTCTAGTTAAGAAATATGAGGTCCAAGCACTTGTTCTTTTGCAAAGAGATTATGAGTTGCCTCTAGGAGATGATCCTGCTACATTTGAGCCAACCTCAAGTCTGATGGATGACTGTTGTAGAGATTTGGTTCACTATTATCCATCCCACACACATATGGAATCCAACACACATAGGTATGAATATTGGGTAAAGGGATTATTTCTTTTGGTGCCACATGATGAGAAGGAGGCTCCCACACTCTTTATTGATGACTTGATGGTTAGACCTTAGGGTTTGAAAAGTGCACCAAACCCTTACCAGTTTGATGAGAAGCAATAAAGTCATCTATATGATGTCTCCATCATGCATAGAAGTGCATGGGAGTTCCACTTGATCCAATTAGGTGGAACATGTAGCAGAATGATGAGCTGTTGTAGTAGAGTGAAGATGGAACATGGGGAAGCTGCAAGCTTTCCATTTGGATCATTAAGATGGAATGTTTATTCATCCACTGATTGGGTGGATATATACATGAGGTATTTGAGTACCCAAAGGGGTAAATTATTTTGTTGTTTGCATTAGTGGTAGATATTTGAGCCATTGGATGAGTTCACATGGGGAAGCACTTTGATTTCCACTTGGATTAGTTGATTGGAGTTTCCTTCCATTCCCTTGTTGGATAAAGAGACGCATGTTTGTATTTCATGCTTTCATTCTTGGAGATTTATTTGATGCATCATTTTCCTATGAGCAACATGAATATCCTTACTTTCTAGATGATGCTCTTATCATTCTTGGATGGACATGGGTCACCACATGTTCCTTGGGAAGAGTTGATATGATTCAACCCCAGATTGAGGACTTCCATGTTCAGTGGGGAATTATCACTGATAGTCAGTTTTGCATTGTAAGTTACCAACTTTCAATGTGGTGGTGTGATATTGGCATCATGATTGATGATAGACACTCCCAAGTGATTTTTATGTTTGGGAAGATGCAGTTGATATTTTTGGACCCTGGCATTCCTTGGAGTGACAGATTTCCAAAGGTGACAGAAAAATTTGGGTCCTTACAGAGGAATCACTGGGATCCAGGCATTCTACTCAGTTATCCTAACTGGGTTGAAAATTTTGTTAAAAACATAAAAGCGTTAGTCATTTTGAGAATGACTATAATCAGAGTGGAGCAGAAGAAACATGATGGACCCTTGGTATTTCATATTAGATTGGAGGATTCCAGTTCTAGATAGCCAGCAACATATTGTGAGGAGTGAAGTCATTAGTTGGCTTCATAGTTGTTTTCAATTTCTTGAGGACAAGCAATTTTAGGAAGGGAGGAATTTCAAGTCCCCAATTTTGGCTCATTTAGTTCCCATGGTTAAAGGGGAAAAAATAACCCCTAAGGAGGTAAATTTATTTCATTCGTGTATGCTTAGAATACAAATTATCCTAAGTCTAGTATAAACAATAATTTTATTAATTTTAATTATTTTTATAAATAATTATTCCTAAATTTTAAGCAAGAGGGCCAAGAGGTCACCCTCATGAGGATAAGGTTACTAAAATGGAACTGGATGCAAGAAAATAGAAAAAGATGAAAAACAAGGAAGGTGTAAGAAGTTACTAAAAGCAAAAAATTGGAAACATCCAGAAAATCCAAGGGAGGGCGCAGTTTCCAAAAGCAGGTCAGTTAAAAAATCAGGAAACATCCCAAAGGGTGCAGTTTCCAAATTAGAGGCTAGTTTACAAAGCAGGAAACTATTTTACAAAGAAGGAAACATCTCAAGTCAAGGAGAGCAGTTTCTAAAAGGATGAAAAGATGTAAGAGAGGAAAAGCAGGAAAGCCTATCCACTCAAGGAGGGAAAATTTGGAAGGGCTCTCACAGGTCACCAAGCACATCAACTTGATTTGAAGGTCATCAAGAATTTTATAAAAGAATCCAAGCAACTACTTTTCAGAACTTTTGATCATTATTGAATGTGTGTGTGAGGAGTTTATCTTACCAAGGCAAGGAGATGTGACCTATCCAATGAGTGGGAGATGTGCCCCATTCCTTCTCTTCAATTCTTATTCTATGATATTATTCCTTCTCTTGAATCCATGTATATTTTGATTTTCAGGTCCTTAATTCCATTCAAGCTGATTTGAGAATCAGAAGAATGAATATCAAGCATCCAATTTGAAATCTCTATTCATTCCCTTCATTCAGTGGGAACAATGTGGAAGGGCCGAAATGGAGCTTCTGAGTTCAACACTTCTAAGAATTTATGGGTTGTGAGACCTATTCCATTGCGTCTAGAGGTTCATTTCCAGTAAGAAAGACCTTTTTTCTTGCTGAAAAAGGTGTATGAATGACCAAGATACAACCATTCTCACCAGAGCCAACGTTTCAGTGTTAAGGACCACATGTGTGTGAAGTTTCAGTTGATGAATGCACCCCTGAGAAGATCATTAATTTTAGTACACCCTCCATATACATATACCAAATCTGATTTCACCCTCACTGCAGATCCATTACAGAACTTATCCTTCTTCTTCTCCTCTCATACTCATTCTCTCAGTTTGTAAGATTTCTCTAGCATTGAAGACTCATTGAAGATCTGAATGTTGTAATTCCTCTAATATCTACTCATAGTATTGAATTTAGATTTTTTTCTTTTAATAAACTTATGACAGATACCTCATATACTTCAGAAGTAAAATTTGTAAGCCTCTAAGGCAATTTGGATCAAGCAATTCGAAGACTAGCTCTTTAAGCAATTTTTATTGACTAGTTTTACCATTTTTGCAATTCAGAGCTATGTATGAATCAATTTTTTGTTCTGAAGGTTATGTATGAATATTGAGACATTAATGAATCATATACAACCATTTCCCTGAGGATTCGAAGTCATATCATTCCATTTGGAAGAACTTGGAAAACTACTAGTCGAGCAGTCCAAGATAGCACCCTTGCCTCTTTGATTTCCAAACTCCACCAGAACCTCCCAAATATTCAATAACTCTTGTCCATAATTTAATTAGAATTTTAATGTTATGATATCAACCACTGGTTACATTCATGTGTAAGAATTGAGTTTAGTTTGCATATGTTGTTGTGCCTAGGAAGCATCAAAGTAGACATCAGTCATCACTATTGTTTAAATGTAAATGGCCCCAGTATGTTGTGCATAGGAATCATCGGTTGGCCTTGTTTCTAATATGTTTGATGCTGTACATTCAACCATACATTTGGAAGAACCTAAATATCCCAAATTCATAACCTAGGAGGAATTTGCTTATGCCCTAAAATAGCCCTGTTTCCACTAGTTCTGTTAACTAGTCTTCACCAGTGAAAAAGTTGTACTATAAGTTTTAATTTTTGAGATAATATCAGCTGAGCATAGGTCAAGGATATTACATCAATTGGATGTCCTCCTCCTCCAAACACATGCTACCATTTCCCTCACACCAAGGGCAGAACCAAGCCTGGGGAGGAGGAGGAGCTCAGGGGGATATTCTTGGCTTCTCAAGGCCAATATGAATGGAATAATTGAATTAGTGAACTTCCTACTAGTCGAGAAATGTGACTAATTTCGATGGGTCGATGCAAGGGGGCATACCTTCCTCTTCCAAAACAAATTGAAATCTCCATGGATTCTAAGTCTCTTCCTGTGGCTGAGTGTTTTCAAGAAGCTCCATATCTGTTTGCATACTTGGATGTTCAATTTGCATCCCAAACCCTTAAATATGACATAGAATTCGCATCTCGTTTCTCACTTTCGTCCTCCCTTTAGTTGAATAAATCGTTTGTCAACCCTTTCTTTCGAAGTATCATGTACTTCTTCATTTCCCTCTTGATTTTCCTCACTTGTGTACTAAGCATCGGAATATTTTTCCTCTTCTTCTTGATTGGATCTCCCTCTATTGAGATCCCATTATCTATGGTGAGCTCTCCCCCTTTCTCTATATTGCGACATTCTGAGAATTTGAGTACACCAAAACTATTGCAGAGAGGGCCAAATGAATGCACTAGTCTTCAAATTGTACCAAATATGAGGCCCATATTTCCTTGAGAATGCCATAAGTGGAATCAGGAACTTGGTCCCATCATTTACCAGTGGCATAATGAAAATATGTACTACCATGACCTTGAAATTAAAGGAGTGATCCAGTCGACCACTGCTCCAAATCCTTCCCACGCTAAACGTATCACAAATCCACATATTGAGATGGATAGGAATAATTCCCTCATTTACTGCCCATTCCCTCTTCAATGTGATGCAATGCCAAGTGGCAAGGCATCTGCATTGAATATGCATCGTCATGTCTATGGAGTTACTACGATGGCACCCCACTTGGGGAGCCAACATTATTGAACATTGCAAACATTGTGAATTATATTTTTTGACTTTTTCTATAAAAAAACGTATATTTTTTGTGGTTTAGCAATGAAAAACACATCTTGAACCATCTTTCTCTTTTTATTACATAGCATATCACATCTTTTATTCAATCAAAAAGTAATTAAATAATATTTTAAATTTTTTCTTTAATATTTGATAATAAATAGCATATTGCTTTTTTTAATTCAATTAAAAATTAATTAAAAAATATTTTTAATTGTTTAAAATATTTAATACTAAATGGTTTAGAAACCTGGTAAAATTTAGACAAATTTTTTAACTCATATAGTTAATTGAAAACACTGAAAAACATAATTAATAATATTATCGCTAATGGCGAAACCAAGAACCAACTTTTTGAAAAAATTAAAACTGAAAAAGAAAATTTTATTATAAGGAAACACATTGTTACCAAATTTCAACCCACTGAAAAAGAGCCTAAACCCCTTTCCTTCAATCAAGTGAATAGTAAAAGAGAACCATTTAATTATAATATAAACAGCTATAACAATTGCACCAACCACATATGAACATTAATAGAACCCATTTAATTATAATATAAAGAGGAAGAATAATTACACTCACCATATATGAACAGTAATAGACCCATTTAATTATATTGCACCAACCATATATGAATAGTGATAGATACCATTAATTATAGTATAAAGAGAAATAACAGTTGTACCAACCATATATAAAAAAATATATGAACAACGATAGATTCCATTAATTATAGTATAAAGAGTAATAACAATTGCACCAACGATATATGAACAATGATAGAACCCACTTAATTATAACATAGAGAAAGAACAATTATAGTATAAAGAGCAATAGCAATTGCACTAGAACCCACTTAATTATAATATAGAGAACAAGAACAATTATAAAAATATGCAATGTTTCTTTATTTTGAAAGATGAGATACTTCTTGATATTAATTTTCTTGAATCTTTTGTAATTATGTCAATTATATCTATTTTGAGTGGAAGCTGCAAACATTAAGGTTTGGAAGTTTGATTGTACCGAGAATAGCGAGGTGCTTACAACCTAGTATGAGGGGAGATGGTGTCACATTTTTTATCAGCTCATAACTTATCAAAAATAAAATAAATTTAAAAAATTCATGTTAACTCATAAAATAAAAAATTAAAACTAGCATAGATCCATCTTATTAGATGTATTAAGCACCTGGATCTAATTACACCTCAAGGAATTGGATCCCTCTTGGTGCTTAATAGATCCAGGTTTAAGATGGATCTATGCTAGTGTAATTGCACGTTAGGGATGTGCTTGAAAGTAAGGCATTATGAAACTAGTCTTGGCCACTACATTTCAATCATTGCACCGAAAGTAGCGAGGTGTTATACATCCTATTATGGGGGAGATGTTGTAATGTGTAACATTGTGTAATTTTAGGTAACATGTCGTTCCTATAAAAAGAAATAAAAATGCAAATGATGTCAGTTTAAACAAAAGTATTAAATTATATTGATTTTATATTAAACTTAGATATATAAAGAACAAGATTAAATATCTTGATGTGTAAATATTTTTTAATGTGTAAAACATTTAAGATAAAAAACAAATTACACTTTAAGAAATTGGATCCCTCTTTGTGCTTGATAGATCTAGGTTTAAGATGGATCTATGCCAGTTGTATCTCTAAGCCCAACAAGATGTAATAATCTTCTTAGTTTTAAAACCGAGAGATAAAGAAATTTTTTATTTTTGAAGGAATAACATTAAGAGGTAAGAGAATTGCACTTGGCAAGTTGGTTGTTGTTTCAAAGCATAAACATCTTAGTATAATTTTTTTAAAATAAAAAATATATTTTCAATCAATTTTAAGAGTTGTATTGTCGATTTTTTTCCAAATTGAAGTATAGAATCTGAATGCGACTTCGAGCTTGGTAACTATGATTTTAACCCAATAGAAAAAAATGTTGTTGAGAACAACTAAGTTATTTATCAACCATATTGGTGACAACATCAAAATAGTGATGATTTTCATAAGTTTGGACTATCTCACTTCTAAAGGTTTGACAGTACAACCAAATAGCTAATGTTACTCCAATTACTGAACATAGATAATATATAGCCACTTTAACCATAAACTCTAACATCTTGGTAAAAACGTGATCATCAATCAACTTAGGTTCGATTGACACCAGGAATCATAGAGTTGTCGATATATCAACAAATATAATAATGCCAACAGGTTGTACCTCTAGTTTTCTAAATTTGGAAAACTTGTGAATGTTTATGTTCTTTATTGACATATTTGTGAACCAGAGGAACACTCTTGTCATAATATCTAACAAGGACACTAAATGCAAATGTTGCAATAGCTATGGATCCACTTTTAACTCTTGCATAGATCTTAAAACACAACAAAGGCATAGTAGCATAATTCAGGCATATCGGACTTTCCTATACGGAAATTCAGAGTAAGTACAAAAATCGTTGAATATTCAATATAATACAAATGCGGTATGGGAAGATTATGCATTGTTTGATTGGAGACTATCCCAATTTAGTACATCCATCACCTACGGGAAGATTATGCCAAACCCTGCCTGCTTGGTAATTCAACCTGAACACCCCATTAACATTTCTCTTCTGATCCTGGGTGTCCAGTCAATCTCTCCTCCCTATGTTTATTTGTCTTTACCAGCTCACGACCTTTGCCACCAACATCACCCTATCCCCACATGGCTAGAAAATTATTGGAATTGGGAGCCATTCAGTGAGCTTGGATGATCCACATGGATGTGGGTGGCCATTGGGTTTGAAGCCACCGAACCTCTGCGTGCAGATCTGGATGGGATGCTCTTGGATCAAAAAAATTTATTTCCTCCCATCATAGTCCCATGTATAACCCTTTTTCTTTTGGAAATGTTTAAAATGTTATGGATGAATATCCATTAAGAATTTTAGACTAAATTTTTACCGTATTTTTTTAATCTACAAGCAACTTAATACCATATTTTTTTATGTACTATATTTTTTCCTTACATATTTTTTATGTATCAAATCGTATTTGTATCCCTATCCATACTTGAATTATGATACTATGAACAAAAGTGCATTGGAAAAATTGGATATTTTCACTTTAGATACAATTTGTAATCCCTTATTGTGTTCCTTACACTAGTCATCATTGGGCTCATGAAAAGAAATTTTGCACAGCTCATCAACCTCCTCAAATGATTTCAAGGTCCCAACCTTCTTCTCATAGTATTCTCTCTTCATCCATATGCCACTTGCAACCACAAGCCAGACCAAATTGTTCCCTCACACCAAACACATGTGCCAAATCAACCATCAAAGCCAAGCCTCCAGGAGAATCCCAAGCACTTGGCCAAAGCCAAGTCAAATCACAAGAAAATCCCAACAAATTTCAAATATATCTCCTTAACCAATTGTAAGTCAAATCCCAAATCCCAATCCATGTTTGCGCCCATAGGGTGACTGGCCATGGTAGCATGGCAAAAATGAGGAGGGACCATGCACAACAAAGTAGCAACCAAGGAAAATGATGTTGTGCATACCAAATCATGCCTAACGAAAAAGAAAATGCGGTTGGAATAGCAAGTCATGGCCTAATACATAAGACTAGCTATATTAACCATTAAAGAGTTAAACTATGCACTTCCTCATCCCACCTACGAAAAACACCAAGTAGATCAATATAAACAATGAATTAATGAGTAAAAACACAACAAGAATATAGAAAATCAAGGGAAAATAATTAAGATAATGACCAAAGCAATGAAAAAAATGCAATATGTTTACCTCCATTTCTACATTTCTCCTCCCTAAGATCCAAGATTGAAACCCCACTTGATTGAGAGGAAGGGGAAAAACATAAGACATAGTTAGAGAGCTAAAGATACTGGCCACAACATTGTGGAAGCACCTGCATTTGATGAGAATAGATTGCAATTACCTTCATAGAAGTCACATGAACTTTATATATGTGTCTCCATAGTTTGCAAGCTACTATTTTGGGCTGTGTGTCTTCGTAGCTCCTTGTGTAACTTATGTGGGTTGTACAATCTGTGTCTTAGAGATTGAGATACCTTTTTTTCCAACTAGGAATCCCCCACACTTGAAGGATAGGTCAATAACCTAGGCCAGAGTTAGCCCCAATGTTGAATGGAAGAATGATCTTCCCACCCAGAATATAATGTTACCAAGTTTCTACGAAGATGAGGACCATATTGGATCTTGGACACCCCATTGGTTAGTTTAATTCCCTTCCTGGTGGTTCCCACCCTCAAACCCCGACCTGCAATAATTGAACAGGTGACCTGTGGTGACTTAACCTCCACAGATGCCAACTACTCTACCACTGCAGGATAGATATTGAGATACCTTGCATGATAGTTTTGAAAGGAGTACAATGAACGAAGACGAGAACGGTCTATAACAAATGGCGGATGGAGGAGGTTGCTGGAAGGAAGGGACATTCTGATGGCCGGAAGTTCTAAATCATCAAACAAATAGAATACTCTGGTTTATCTATCTCGATAAATGTAGTTGAATCACGGGAAAAATTTCCATCATGGGGCATTTTGACTATTTAAAAATTTTCATTAACCATTTTTTGTGAAGAAGGGTAGATTTATTATTTAAACCTATTTTTGAAGGGCAACAAAATTTCTAAAACTTACTACTAATATTAATACATTTATCTTATATAAAACTATACTTTGTATCAAGGCTTCTAGATATTCACGATGTTGAAGTTTTAAATCCAACTTTTTGAGTGGACACTCCATCCATCTTCAAAGAATCAAAATGAAGCTAATGTAAGATGGAGAATTTTGGGCTCAATAAGTAAGAAGATGAACAAATAGCTCTTCAGGATAAAAACCCCCCAAAAAGCAAAGGTTTGTACCTAAACAATGAGAATAGGATTAAAAGAGGTAATAATAAGAAATACATTCCAACATAGAGGTTTAGAAGGTAAAATAAAAATAAATTTTAATCAAATTGATTTAAAAATAAAATAATAATATAAGAAGGTTATAATTAATTAAGATTATAACACATGAAAAGCTTTAAAATTAAATATGAAGAATAATTAATAAGTTAAAGTTTGTTATTAAAAATGAGAGGGAGAAGGTATGATTAAATAAAAGGAGGGCGGGGAATTAAATTTAAAAAGGGGTAAATGTGAAGAATTCTAAAGACTAATGTTAACAATTGAAACTATTAATTATTGAAACTAATTTATTAATAATTAAAATTAATAAATTAGTAATGATAACAATTGAAACTAATAAATTAGTAATTGATAATTGAAACTGAAACTAATAAATTAGTAATGATAACAATTGAAACTAATAAATTAGTAATTGATAATTTAAACTAATAAGTTAGTAATAAAATAGGTAGGAAGTTGAAAATATATATATTAATTTAAGGAAGTAAAGTTTTGTTATAATATAATAATTAAAGAAAAAACTGAGATAACTCATTTAGAAAATGGAAAGAAAATTGTAAGAGTGAAGACAATAAATAAATTTTATTATAAAGAATTAAGGTATAAAAGTAATAATTTTTAATTGTAGCTTTTAACTATATTTTTATTAATTAAATAAAAAAATTTATTAAATTAGTATTATTTTTATGCTTTTCTATTTTGCAAGTTGAAAAAGTTATTTAACTTAATGATTTTTTCATTATTTTTTGAGTTTTTATTATTGCAATGAGTATCGTATTGATTATATTTGTATGCTATAACAACTAAATGATTTGGAAGTTGAGAGTTGGAAGTTGGAATGTGGAAAATCTTAAAGACAAACCTTGGAAAATAAACATGGAAATTAAATAAGCGTTATTAACATTATCAATTTATCAATTTCTCCTAAAATTTGGGTAATCTATACAAAATTCAAAAAGATCCATCTTCCCTTAAAAATTACATAACCATTTATGTTCTAAACCACCATTTTCATATTAAAAAAAACAAAAAAAAACTTTCTCAACCTCATTGTCGGGGCACACTTCATTTTAGCTAATGATCAGTACATAACTATGATAATCACATATTTTAAATAAAGATTGGTTGTTATTATTTAGGACACAAAGTAAAATTGCACTCACTTCTCAAAAAAGTACATTCAACACCATGGGATTGGGTAACACAATTTTAGGTTTTCAAAAGAAAATATACTGTAGTGAGATGCAACATTTGAGCAAAGAATAAAGGAAGTAGTACTTTTCTGATGAACACAACACCGTGCCTCCCACATTAGGTAAAACACTGCAGAAAGCAAATAAAATGAATTGTTATATTGAAATTGTAACTGTCAAGCACTATTAACTCAGAAAATAACACAAATGATCTCTTTCTCTATGTTTGACCAAGAAAGAATATGCCGTGCAAATGGAAGGAATATTTGTTTTTCCTTATCTTGTGGCCACCATGAGTTACTCAGTGATTTTTTTAGTGATTTATTTACAACGTGGAAAAAGAAGAAAAAGTATTATGCAACAGTGTGACAAGGAAATCAAACATAAAAAAATATAAAAGTCTGATCAGGTGTCGGACTTTATAGAATTCTTGTCATGTTGGGAACCGATGGTAAAGCCGCTATTATTGAATCCAAGAAACGAAACTTTGGATTCTTTCTGACCCCACTATAATTGTTGGCGTCTTTCTAGCCCTTCTATAATTGTTGGCCCTCTACCTATTTCAAATGTTTGTTGGTCACTCGGAAGAGTTGCAACTCTATATTTAGGAAATCAAGGATTGGTTTATGGATTTTTTTTTGTATTTATATATCTCATTTTCGTTCATTTGTTTAGTAAGATTTGGAGTAGTCTATTTATTCTGGATTTTCTATTTTAATGTGGGTTTTGGTCGGAATCATGTAAAATTATTTTTAGTAAAATCCAAATTTTTAGATGTTTAAATTATGTTTTTGAATCCATAAATAGATTCAGCATCCTCCAATACCCTTTAGGACCCAAATTATAATGTGATTATGATATTTTTTAAAAAATTTCACTTGAAAACGGAAAATATGCTCAAAAAAAGTTAAAAATGTAGAATATTTAGATTACACCATAAAATCTTAATTGTATATATTTATATTTCATTATTTTTTTTTAATATTATAATGTGTATTTATATTTATTTTGTTTAAATTTTTTTATATAATATTAATTTAATACTTAAATGATATATAAAATAAATAGGAATCAATTTAATAAATATTTAAAAAATTAACAAAATTAAATTATTGATTTTTTTGGGGCAACTTTTCGATAATACAATTTTAAACCAAACAAAAATTTACAACTTCATGGATAGACAAGATGAAAACCAAATTTCAACGCTGCAAGCTCAGCCTACAGCTAAATTCTATAAGTAGATCTAAATTAATATTTTAAGAATTTTGCACATGAACAAAAATAAACAACATAAAAATGATAAATAATAATAAATACATAAATAACTGGAATATAATAAATAACGGAATGAATATGAATGTGGAGTGTCCAGCAGATTGCGGAATACATTATTCTTGTAGAAAACAGAGCCTCTCGTTCATTTTATGTGGTATTAATGTAATTTAGTTTGAAATTTAAAAATTGGAGTTGTAGATTAAATTGATTTATGATTATATTGTTTAGCAATATTGAATTAGGATTGTATTGTTTTTGCTAAAGAGAAAAAGAATGTGATTTAGTTTCAAATTTAAAAATTGGAGTTGGGGATTATAATGAATTATGATTATATTGGTTTTGCTAAAGAGGAAAGGGTTTGAAGGTTTATTAAAAGGAGGAAAGTTTTAATAAATAAGTATATTTATTTAATAAGTATTTAATTATTGTATTAGTAATTAATTAGGTAAATATTTAGGGTTTGTAGTCAAACCAATTATTAATGTCAATATCATTATCTTCACAAAAAAATATAGGGAGGAAAAGAAATATCATAAAATATAATTAGACAAATATTTCATGTGATAACTTATTTTATGTTAGATATCTCTTGTAGGGAGATCACACTCTCAGATTTCATCTCTAACATTTTTTGGATATCTCTTGCATGGATATAACATTTTAGGATATCTCATGCAAGGAGGAGATGATCGATAAAGGCTAGATCTTATCTTTTAGTTAATAATTTTATATTTGGTTTGAATCTCGAGTCTCTATGAGCATATTTTTTTTCCCGCGAAAAAAAAGCATATTATTGATATTCAAATAAAACTGAATCAATTAGTACATGATATGTCAGCTGCAGAGACTATAGTCCCAAAACGGAATTACAAAATACTTTGATAGTCCTCCCAAATACATACAAAATATACAAACAGTATCAACCATAAGACAAAATACTAGGGCAGACCAAGCTCTAATCTAAAAAATACAGAGAACCCGACTCTATCATCAAGTTCTCACAGTGTTCTTCCCAAAATAGATAGCCTTCCGCATCATCCAGTGCCAGCTTTGACAAGTAATCAGCCTGCGTGTTAAACTCTCTATAAATATGTGTCAGGGACAAAGTGCAGAAAGTTCGCAGTTCTGACAAAATTCTGCTACACCAGTAATCCATGTTCAGAACTTTCAAAGTGTATTCACCTCGTGCCCACTTAATCGTGACACATGAATCACCAAAGACTTTAACATTTCCCAACCCAAACATGTTGGAAATACGAGTAACACACCAGAGTGCTATCAATTCCACTTTCATATTGGTCCCTTTGCCACAGTTAAGGCGGAGAGAATAAAAATGATCCTGGTTCAAATATATGACACCACCTGCACCACAATTTCCAAGTTGAGCCGCTCAATCGAAAAAAGTACTGGCTCATCAAAAGTAACCTGAAAGTTTCCAATAACTCGTTTGATAGGGTTGACCACAACCGGCAGAAAATGGTGATATTGGCAAATAACAGAGTTAAAAATACTTTCCAGGTTAGGACAACAATTCTCAAATACAACCACATTCCTAGCTCTCCAAAGAGCCGAACATATAAACACCAGAAGAGTAAGATGAGATCTGCAACAGTTGACCCATAAATGAAAACATGATTCAATGTTTTTACCTCCCCAGCGCTCAGTGATACCATAATACATGTAGAATTTCTCCCATAGACTGATTGTAAAAGAATAGTTAATGAAGATATGTGATGAAGTTTCAGCCTCAATCTTACAGAAGACACAAATTCTAGGGCCATTCCACCCAATCGCTGACAAATTCTCCCAAGTTTTACGTCGTTCCTAGAGCAGAAACCATGTAAAACATTTTAATTTTAGAGGGATGTGCCATGACCATATAACTTTATACCACCATTGCATAGGAAGAATGCACCGTCTCTTAATCATATAGCAGTAACCAGTCTTTGCAGTGATACTCCCCATAGCTTCATTTCCTTCCCATATCACCTTATCGGCCACACAACTCTAGCGAATACCAGCTCCGTTCAAAGCAAGTATATAGCAATCCCATTCAGCACAGAATTGTTGTGGCAGGTTTAACTCTTCAGCAGATATCCAATATCTGAATGAATTTCTGATAACAAGAGAATCTAAAGTGTAATAACCTGCATTCCTGATAAAAGATAATAACCCCCGTGACAGAGAATAGTCGACATCTATGCCCATAATTGGATCAACTGCTATAGCAACCTTCAGACCATTCCCAACTTTCCACTTCATTTCAACAGCTAACCAGCAATAAACTTTTAGGAAACCATTCCAAATAGGAGATACGGCTCTAGTCACCTTGTTAGGCTTTCTTAGCCATTCAGTAATTTCAGTTTTCACATATTTATGCTGAATAACATAGGATCAAAGTGTGCTCCCAAATAATGCTCTCCAAAGACTCTTCAAATGAAGTGCAGCACTGAACACCGATAAGTCTTTTAATCCCCATCCTCCAGTAGATTCTGGCATGGAGATTTTGTCCCAACTGATCAAAGACAAATATGTTTTCTTTCGTCCACCGGTCCATAAGAAATTAAAAATGAGTGATCTGAGTTTGTTTATCACGGAACAAGGCACGGGAAGTAGAGATAACCAATACACTGTAGTCCCCATCAAAATAGATTTTATGAGGGTGAGCTCCCCCCCAATGGATAAGAGACGAAAAGTCCAATGATAAATCCGATTCTCAAATTTTTTAATCAACCACTGCCAGTCCTTAATATGATAGCCATTTGGCTTGAGCTGAAAACCAAGGTAAGTAAAACCTTCACTCACCTTATTGCACATGTAGGGCATCGGAAATTTTATAGCCTGCAAACGATTTGTATCAACAACATTCTCGTATAGACAGGTTTTTTTCATGCTGATCTTCATGCCAGAAGCCTTACAAAATAGGTCCAGAATACCTTGATAGGTCCTCCATTCCTCCAATGTATCATTACCCGCTAATAATACATCATCAACAAACATTGCGTGTGAGATAAATAAATCCTTTGATATTTTCAAGCCTTTTATCTTACCTTCTCTCTTAGCCAACTTAATCATCTTTCTCAATCCATCAATAATTAACAAAAATAACAATGGTGACATCGAACAACCCTGTCTGAGACCTCTTGAGAAACTGAAAAAAGTAGTAGGATGCATGGGCATTGAAGAGAGGTAACAATGAGTCACTTAAGCATTGCCAAAGGATCAACTTTGTGAAGAGGTCGATTATTTATAGGTTTCCTCAGTTTTCTTATATTATGAGCAGAGACCAATGATGGTTTCCCCCCATAATTCTTGTGTATTATATATCTTAGATAAGGAAAGATGTAGTTTTGGATAACACTACTTGTTCTCCTAAGAAAGAAGGTTAGATGACAATTGGCCAATTAAAGGAAACACTACCAAAATTTTGTAAAAAATGGTATCGTGCATAGTAGGAAGTTTAACTAACATGGGAGCAAGATTACGCATTCGTGCTGCCTCAATTTCTCAGAGTGGGTGGGAAACAACCTTGACCTTGGAGGGGTTGTAGTGTCAAGTTTTCCATATTAGGGGGTATCATGTTTGATTGTTGAGTCAACTTACAATGCAAAGTGGTGTTCAATAACAATTGGACCACACCCAAGTTGTGTAGCTCATGCATATTTGGAAATAATTTCTTCACATCAAGTGACTAGTGGTCAATGTATTAATTGACAATAGTTGATTTAAAAGTATTAAACATGCAAAGTGAGACCATTGGAGGGGTTGATGCTCTCTAATAGAAACCCCTTTGTGAATAGGGGTTTCCTTTGTGAGGATGGACAGTGCTTTCACACATACGTTTTATTGGTAGTAGGGATTTCTATAGGGTGACCTTGATTGATAGTACCGTGCATGATAAAACGTGTTAAGGCCCTTAATTGAACTTCCCTCATCATAGAGTGGAAAAAATTATAAAGCACAAGGGAATGACTAGAAACTAGAGTTAATAAGTATCTTGTAGGTGTGAATGATAATTCTTTGCAAAGTGATAATATAAACTTGTGCGAAAGGAAACATTAGGGACAAGGTAATTATAGAAACTAGTATGTGTTGGAATATTGGTCAATACTGAGAAGGGGGGGGTGAATCAGTATTGTTATCTTTTTAACAATTTAAACCACTTTTGATGTTAATTAAAACATGGATTCAACAGGATACACAGAACACAACATTTTATCGTGGAAGCCCAACTGGGAAAACCACAAACTCTTTCTATACTGCAAAATTATATTTACAATAGTTTTTGCAAGCTATAACTTGCTGGAGACTTAAATCCCAATTTTCTCAGCTACAAGTGAAGGATGCTACAACACCCTGGTTTCTTCCTGCTACAACAGACAAGGATGCTACTACACCCTATTTACCAGTTACCATTGGAAGGAGGCTACGACCCCCTGGTTTACCAGCTACTACTGAAAGGATGTTTCGACACCCTATTTACCAACAACTACTGGAAGGAGCTACGACCCCCATGTTTATCAGTTACTACTGAAAGGATGCTTCGAAACCCTATTTACCAGCTACCACTGGAAGGAGGCTACAACCCCCTTCCAGGCCTGTAGCCTGCCCTAGCACCACTCGACCTCCCTATTTTGATTGTATAACTTCAATGGGATATACATCAGTTTATACTTTCTCTGTCCTCTGTTTTTTATCTTCAATCCAAGCTCCAGAGACTTCCCTTGTTCCTTTTATTCTTTCTCTAATATATGTACTAGTACTTCATATCTTTATCTAAGCACATAGAAGACACTCGCATCTTCTTCAATCTGCCCCTAGCATCACCCAACTACCCTTTTTCTGTGTTCTTCAGATTTCCAGAACTTATTTTCTTTAATTATGTTTCTTCATTTTATTGGTCTCTGTCTGATCTTTCTTCTTCTTTGAACTGGGCTATTGAGACATCTTCCTTCCATCAAAAATGCTTGCTTATATATTATCTAATTCATCCTTTAACCATTGCTTCTCTTCAATCTAGACTTGTGCCTTTTCCTACTCATGCCTCTTCAAAAATATTAACTTTATGTTTAATAAAGAAATAACAAACCCTGTTTTTTAATTAAACATCAACTATGTTTTTAATTAAATAACAAACCCTTTTTAAGGATCAACTATGTTTTGTTAATTAAATAACAAACCGTGTTTAAAGATCAATTATGTTTTGTTATTTAATAAACTATGCCTTATTATCTCTTATTATTCTTGTAGCTTATCATCACCCTTTTTCCCTAAGTGCGTCCTTCAATCTGGAAATTGCATTTTTATCAAACGCACCACTTCATAAAAAATACTTCTTGAATTTAACTAACTTGATTTGATAAATAGTTGGTAGTTAATTTCTTCTATTTCATAGCATCTTAATTTTTATTAAATTGACTTAGCTGGGCAATTTAAATAAAAACTTGTTAACATATATTTTCAGGCTTATTCAGATTTTTGTGTAAAACATAATTTTTCTTCAACTTGGGAATTCAATTTTTCACATGTGTGACTACCAAGGAGGAATCTGACACCATGGTTAGATGGCTAGTTCATCTTGGAACATATCCATGCCATCTGAAGAATTTATCAGCACAAGGTCAATTTTTGGCGGACATTTCCAAATGGCCCTTCAAACTTCATGTGTTTAACACTAACAGATTTTATTTATTTTTAATAGGAAAACATATTTTTTCTCAAGTTGGCAGGTTTGTATTTCGCATGTGTAACCTCCAGAGAAAAATATGAGACTGTGACTATCTGGCCAAATCATCAAGGAATAGATCCATGCCATTTGATAAAATTATCATCTCAAGGACAATTTATGGCAGGCATTTCCAAATGCCTCTCAACCTTCATTTAGACAACAAGACAAACTTTTTCTCAATTTGGTAGGCTTGTATTTTGCACGTGTAACCTCTAGAGTAAATTATGAGACCATGAATAGATATCTAGATCATCAAATAATAATCCCATGCCAACTGATGAATTCCATCATCACAAGGACACTTACTGGCAGGCATTTCCAAATGCCCCTTCAACCTTCTGATTCAACTCTTAGACATAAAATTGTCAAACCCTAAGGTAACATGAGATTTTTATTTTCATCAAATTGGAAGTGTGAGACACCCAATGGATAGAGTCCAAAAAGGTGATTCCATCCATTCCAATTTCATCCTTTGAAAACTTCTTTCTCTCTCCTCGGCAAGCATTTTTCTGGAGCAGTGCAAATCAAGCTAGGAAGCACTTTTGGGAGATAAATATCTTCACCTACAAAAACTCTTTGGACAAAAAAATGATATGGTTGGATGCACCAATCAACATTCTAGAGACCCATACTCTCAAAATATTTTAATCCATCAACTATAGAAAATGGAGGGAATTTTACAAAGGTCACTCAGGCATTTTTACCAGTAATTTTATACTTAGACAATTTTTGTATTTTCCTAGACTGTAGCAATATGTTTGAAACACTATTTTGGAAGATCCATAACTTCCTCCTCAGACACTAAAAAGACAATATGAGACCATGGTCAGGTAGACAAATCAACAAGCTATATCCTGACCATATGGTGTAGGCATTTACTTTAACCTATGAATTATGGCGAGCCTTTTTCTAAGACCACTTGGACCAAGTTTCCAACACTTAGCCATTTGTCAAAAATTATCCAAATTGAAAAATCTCTATATAACTAGGTTAGATTGCAATAATGACATCATGAAGGTACTAGAGCACCATTAGGTGGATTTTCATCCTCATCATCATACATGCCATGTCATCACTTCCTTTGTTATTCCTTTGTCTTCCACTGAGTTTGCCCTGCCATCATGTCCTTGGTTAGTCCTTTTTCATTATTGAACTCCTTTGACATCAATGAAAACCACTTTCAACATTCGCCCCCTTTGGCATTGATGGAAACATCTAAACATTCTCCCCCTTTGACAACAATGACAAAGGATAACCAGTTATGCCCTTGTTGTAACCATCTTGATATAGAATTTCATATCTTTCTTCCTTTTGACAACTGCCCTTGCCAATATATCTCCTCTTTTAAGAATTTTATCTCTTTGCTTCTCTTCTCCTTGTTAAATAGACTTGGTGCTTAACCATTGTGTTATGATACTTTGGTTAACATCCTCATTTACCTTCTTGTAGTGAGTCTTTGAAAACAAATATGGATGATTAGTTCATAGACTCCCCCTTTCCATGTCCCTCCCCCCAAAATTTTCTATATGTTTTGACAAGGTTTACACTTCATTAGTTTATCCATTAGTTTTCTTCCATAAACTTCTCTTAAAGATGTATATTTATCTTCTTAAGGAGTATTCAATTCCATGAAAGCAATTTATTATCCATATGTCCTTGTTCCTTTAGACATTGACCAAGGTTTAACTAGCTTGATTGGTATAATATTCTTCTTTCATGGCCTGAACCATAATTCCTTGATCTGAGGTGACACCAGATTTTGCTACAACCTTATAACCATGCTTCTGAGAGACAAATTCAGAAAGAACTTCATCAACCTGATATGTTTTTGAATACCAATTGTTCCTTCACAATATTCAACCGTTGGAGCTTTGGCTGAAGCTCCACACAATATGCAAAATTTGTATCTGCAACCTTCTCCTCTTGATTCCTAGGACACAATCTTAGTGCTACTTTTACTCATCCTGGCACTTTTTCAATAAACTACATTTTTATCTTTCAGCTCAGCCTTGAGTTTTCCTCTAGTGTCAACAATTTTTGTAGTTAAAACTGCTTTTAGAAAGTCAGATCAAAAAATGATTTTAACTCACAAGAATGACTATTCATAATTCCCCTATCAAACAGTCCTTGTATTAATCTTTACATGTGCTCATCAACCATGAAGACAGGATTATCAAATGCTCCAATTGTAAAATGTGGAAGTTCATCCAAACCAATGTAATCAAATGAATACTTTCAGGATGGACAAAGTTGTCAATTTATGTGTCATGACTCCATATTTTGTAGAATCATATAGCACCAGCAAATTGCAACCATTGAGCATTCTTGAAAACTATAGATGAACAGTCACGAACCCGTTGAACTGAATAATATGGATAATTCCCATCTTCTACTAGATATTCATGGTCTTCATGGATCTCATGGATCACGCATTTTAGTATTTTCATGTTACTTCACAGGTCTTACAATTTTCTCTTTGTCAACCATACACCAGTCTTATCATTTAACCATGATCATCTCTTATCTTCTCTAATTCGGCTTCTAATTTTGTTACACTTCAACCATTAAGTGTGCTTGTCACATAGATGTTTTCTAGACAAAGTGTTTTTCTTCAATTTTGTCACCTCTACTCTACTTCTTTTCTTTGATGAAGATAGCCTTTTATTCTTAGCAAGTGATATTAATTACTTTCAAATACCAATTGCAATTTTCTAATTTTTACTCCCCCTGAGTATATGATCCCTTCTATTGCTAATTTCAGGGTTCCCCTTTTTAATCACGAGAGACTTTAGAAGAGACATTCATCATCTTTATCTCCATCGGTGTATTTTACATCTTCATCTAGCTTTCCATCATAATGGATGTCATTCTTATCTACAACACTATTATGTTGAACATCATCTTTGGAAACTTCATTGATGCTTGGAATCTTTGTTTCCTCTGAATCTTTGTAGTCTTCCTTTCTTCTCCACATCTTTCCATGGGGTACTCTGTTTACTAGCTTTTCATTTATTTGTCTCTTGGTTTTCATCTTCCATACCTTTTCTTGGGTTTCCTTTGACATTCTGTATGTTATGTTCTTGCAATGTTTTGCAAAGTGTCCAATATTGTGACATATGAAACATTTAATAAATCTTCCACCATTTGAGATGTTAGTGTCTTCTTTCCTTTGCATACCTTGATCTTCTTCTTTGATTATACAATTAGCAACCTTGTGAACAAACTTGTGACAACAATGACAATATCCATAGAATGTTCTTTTATTTTTGGAGAATCTCTAGTCTTTCTGCTTGTTATGATTCTTTTCATTGGCATGTCTTCTGAAGTTTTTCATCTTTTGAAAATGGGTAGAGTTCTGATGACTGGAATTAGTCTTCCTGTAATTTTGCTACTGCAAGGGTGCATCATTGGGAACACCAACCCGACATTTAACATTTTTAGCATCACTTTGAATGAGGAAGCTTGATTCTTTAACGACATGTCCTTGATCATATCCAAGTCTTGTTTTATCCCTGAAGAATCTTTGTAAGCTGAGGATTTTATTAAGTGCTTCAGTACTTTCTTTGAACTTTTCATTAACAGTTTGTTTATCTTTCAGCCTTTCTATTTCTTCCTTGAATTTGGAAACTTCTTATTTTAAGCTCTCGGCCTCTTCCATGCTAACCAACACTTCTTGTCTTGATTGTGCATCTCTTCTTGGAGGGTATTGACTTCCTCTTCTTTTGACTTTATCTCTTCTTGGTATTTTGACAATTGTCCTTTCAAAGATTTGTTCCTTCTTCTACATTTTTCAAATTCCTCAAGAGCACACATGAGTTAATCCTATAGATGCACCTCTCCTTCCACATTTGATTCCTCTTCTGAAGCTTGAGTTATTGTCCCCATTAATAGATTTTCTTCATCTTTGCTATCTTCCATGGAATAAAATTTTTTCTTAAATTTATTCTTGTATATGGTTTTACTCTTTTGACCTTCCTTATGAATGCAAGGTTCCTCATCAACACTATCATCCTTGAGAATAGCAAGGCCTATTTTTGCTATTTCTTCAATTGAATAAAGCTTCTCCAATTTGACCCAGAGTTCCATAGCTAAGATGCATTGTCCTATCTTCTCTTTGATGGGTTGAGATAATCCATCAAGTATGGCCTCCATTTCCCTTGAGTTATTTTTCTTGGACTCTTTCTGAGATGTAGTCCTTATTCTTCTTGGTGGGATATAATCAGAGATTACTGAATTCCATACACCATATCCTAATGATTGTAAGTATGCACACATTCTTTTGCTCCAGTATGCATATTCTTCTTTATTAAGTACTAGAGCTCTGTTGGATGCAATCCCTTCTTGTTGATCCATAGTGGTTTTTAATAGGATCTTCCTTCTAGTGGTTTAGACTGTAGTGAAGGATCCTGCTCTGATACCAATTGTTGGAATATTGGTCAATACTGAGAGGGGGGGTGAATCAGTATTGTTATCTTCTTAACAATTTAAACCACTTTTTGATATTAATTAAAACATGGAATCAACAAGATACACAGAACACAACATTTTATCATGGAAGCCCAACTGGGAAAACCACAAACTCTTTCTATACTGCAAAATTATATTTACAATAGTTTTTGCAAGCTACAACTTGTTGGAGACTTCAATCCCCAAGTTTCTCAGCTACAATTGGAGGATGCTACAACACCCTGGTTTCTTCTTGCTACAACAGACAAGGATGACTATACCCTATTTACCAGCTTCCACTAGAAGGAGGCTACGACCCCCTGTTTTATCAGCTACTACTGAAAGGATGCTTCGACACCCTATTTACCAACAACTATTGGAAGGAGGCTACAACCCCCTGGTTTATCAGTTACTACTGAAAGGATGCTTCGACACCTTATTTACCAGATACTGCTGGAAGGAGGATACAACCCCCTTGCAGGCCTGTAGCCTTCCCTAGCACCACCCTACCTCCCTATTTTGATTTTATAACTTCAATGGGATATACATCAGTTTATACTTTCTTTGTCCTTTGTTTTTTTATCTTCAATCCAAGCTCCAGAGACTGCCCCTAATATATGTACTACTTCAGATATTTATCTAAGCACATAGAAGACACTCTCATATTCTTCAATATGCCCCTAACATCACCTAGCTACCCTTTTTTCGTCTTCTTCAGATTTCCAGGACTTCTTTTCTTTAATTATGTTTCTTCATTTTATTTGTCTCGGTCTGATCTTTATTCTTGTTTGAATTGGGCTATTGAGACATCTTCCTTCCATCACAAATGCTTTCTTATATATTATCTAATTCATCCTTTAACCATTGCTTCTCTTCAATCTGGACTTGTGCCTTTTCCCACTCGTGCCTCTTCAAAAGGATTAACTTTCTATTTATTAAATAAATAACAAACCATGTTTTTTAATTAAAGATAAACTTTGTTTTTAATTAAATAACAAACCCTTTTAAAGGATCAACTCTATTTTGTTAATTAAATAAAAAACCCTGTTTAAAGATCAATTCAGTTTTGTTATTTAATAAACTTTTTTCCTTATTATCTCTTATTATTCATGTAGCTTATCATCACCCTTTTTCCATAATTGCGTCCTTCAATATGGAAATTGCATTTTTATCAAATGCACCAGTTCATAAAAAATACTTCTTGAATTTAACTAATTGCTTTGATAAATTGCTGGTAGTTAATTTCTTTTATTTCATAACATCTTAATTTTTATTAAATTGACTTAGCTGGGCAATTTAAATAAAAACTTGTTAACATATATTTTCAGGCTTATTCAAATTTTTGTGCAAAACATAATTTTTCTTCAACTTGGGAACTCAATTTTTCACATGTGTGACTACCAAGGAGGAATCTGACACCATGGTTAGATGGCCAGTTCATCATGGAACATATCCATGCCATCAAGAGAATTTATCAGCACAAGGTCAAATTTTGGTAGACATTTCCAAATGGCCCTTCAAACTTCCTATGTTTAACACTAACAAATTTTATTTATTTTTAACAGGCAAACATAATATTTCTCAATTTGGAAGGTTTGTATTTCGCACGTGTAACCTCCAAAGAAAAATATAAGACCATGACTATATGTACAAATCATCAAGGAATAGACCCATGCCATCTGATAAAATTATCATCTCAAGGAAAATTTATGGCGGGCATTTCCAAATGCCTCTCAACCTTCATTTAGACAGCAAGACAAACTTTTTCTCAATTTGGCAAGTTTGTGTTTCACACGTGTAACCTCTAGAGTAAATTCTGAGACCATGAATAGATATCTATATCATCAAAGAAAAATCCCATGCCAACTGATGAATTTATCATGACAAGGACACTTCCTGGTGGGCATTTTCAAATGCCTCTTCAACTTTCTGATTGAACACTTAGAAAATTGTCAAACCCTAGGGTAACATGAGATTTTTATTTTTATCAAATTGGAAGTGTGAGACACCCAATGGATAGAGGCCAGCAAGGTGATTCCATCCATACCAATTTCATCCTTTGAAAACTTCTTTCTCTCTCCCCGACGGTCATTTTTCTGGAGCAATGAAAATCAAGCTAGGAAGCACTTTTGGCAGATCAATATCTTCACCTACAAAGACTCTTTGGACAAACCAATGATATGGTTGGATGCACCAATCAACAGTATAGAGACCCATACTCTCAAAATATTTTAAGACATCAACTATAGAAAATGGCGGGCATTTTACAAAGGTCACTCAGGCATTTTTACCAGTAATTTTATACTTGGACAATTTTTGCATTTTCCTAAACTGGAGCAATCTGTCTGAAACACTGTTTTGGAAGATCCATAAATTCCTCCTCATACACTCGCAAGATAATATGAGAACATTTTCAGGTAGACAAATCAACAAAATACATCCTGACCATATGGTGCGGGCATTTACTTTAATCTATGAATTATGGAAGACATTTTTCTAAGGCCACTTGGACCAATTTTCCAACACAACCATTTGTCAGAATTTCTCCAAACTGACAAATATCTATATAACTAGGTCAGATTGTAATAATGACATCATGAAGGTACTAGAGCACCATTAGGTGTATTTTCATCCTCATCAACCATGCCTCGTCATCATACATGCCATGTCATCACTTCCTTTGTTATTCCTTTGTCTTCCCCTAAGTTTTCCCTACCATCATGTCCTTGGTTATTCCTTTGTCATTACCGAACTCCTTTGACATCAATGACAACCACTTTCAATAGTATGGACCCTTGTAGCAGACCAATCCTTGATATCCCATGTGTCAGTATGGTTCTCTTTAAACATAGTCAAGTATGATAATAGCCTTGTTGGTAGAAAACAAGTTGAGCCTCTACTATGAAAAAGAGGACCCTATGCTTGATAATAATTTTGTCAAGATCTAGTCCCTAAGACATAAGAAACGAATGAGTTTTAGAATGGTGGCTAATGAAACTGTGAAGTATCAACATCACACTATGAACAAACAGTCTTCATTACATGAAAAGTTCCACAACATGAAATACATTATTTACACAACTGTTTGAGGTGATGATGTATGTCTTAGTAGTTGCTTAAGTTAAAGTGATAATCTAATCAAGGGTATATGTGTGAACTTATCAAGAAATCTGAAGTAATATTGTATGTGCGGCATCCTTGAAAGCTATATATGTCTCTGAATTTGACGTTATGTGCCAAAATAGAGTACTAATGAATCCATGTTCTAATGAGTAGTTAGATGGATTCATAGAGATGAGGTGTTGACTCTAAAGATCAAGCGATTGCAACTTAGATCCTGTGATAGTTTGGATCCCAGTGGTAGGATTTCCTTGAACTTAGAGGTGAGGTGACTCATTTAAATCACTATTCATAAGTGAACAAGGGGTATGAATTTCACCCTTGAAGATAACGTATGTCAAACTAAATGGACAAAGCAAGAAACTTGTCAGAGAAGTCATATGATTGTACAAGGTACCTAAGATTGTATCAAAATTCGAACTATGTAGTTGATTGTAAGTTTCAATGCCTTCTAATAAATCCCAAGAACATAACGGAACTATGATAACTTTTAAATCCACACCTAGAGTATTGGTCCAAGAAAGAGAGTAATCTATGATCCATAATGATCGTGCATATAATGTATGATACTGTATGTGGTTCAAGTTAGAAAGAGGTTCAATGAAATTAGAGATCAACAAAATGAATATGTCAATGTCCACAAAACTAAAAGAAATGTTAATGTAGGGGACAAAGTGTTCCCATGATTCATAATGAGAAGAGTACAATATAATTGGGAAAGGGTATCAAAATGATTTTAGGTTCAAATAAACTATTTGAAAATCTTTGAGAGGATCAAACTAGTACAATAGTGACTCACATTACCACCAAATATATGTAAGAGGTATGATACAATTCTTATTTCAAGTTCGGCACCAATACGTGTTTGGAGAATTCCATGAGATTAAGAGATTAATTTGTAGGTGGTCAATGAGAGTTCATGTCGAACCAAACCAATGTATATACTAGATACATGGTCTCATCATTTTTTTTCATTTTTTATCAATGGTTCAATTAGCAACTTTTCGAGCCTTTTCCAGAGCCTCCCAGGATTGAGCTTGTCTACTACCACTATAACCACTGAGAGAGTTGCAACACCCTACAAGCAAAACACTTGGGTTAAGGAGGGATTGAACTTGGGCCGAAATGCCCTTATGTTTCTTAGTTTCACGCCTTATAGTATGAGACGACTATTGTTCGTCCAAACCATCACGGGCCTCATCATTTTTATTGATTGCATTAAGGTTGAGAAAGATAAGTACATCTCGAGATATATTACCTAGGAACACATGGAGACCATGCCTTGAGATTACCCTACACTATTTACTTAACTATGACTTTAATATGATGTTTCCTAAAAGGGTGGATATATATGTGACACCCTATATTTTGTCCTTAGGAAATGATAACACTATTGGATACCAGTTCAGGATTTATGCTATGAGTGTATTTAGAAGCAATGCACGATATATATATATATATATATATATATCTAGATATATATATATATATATATATATATATATCTAGATATATATATATATATATATAGATATAGATATCTATATCTATCTATATATATATATATAGATATCTATATCTATATATATATATATATAGATATCTATATCTATATATATATATAGATATATATATATATATATAGATATAGATATCTATATATATATATATATATAGATATAGATATCTATATATATATATATATATATCTATATATATATATATATATATCTATATCTATATCTATATATATATATCTATATATAGATATATATATATAGATATAGATATAGATAATGCAAGAATTTACTAAGATTGGGATGGATTATGGGTGCGGCCCAAGAGAGCATGAGAGAGGTGGATACTGATACTAGGTATGGACTTGGGAGGAGTGAAGGTACAATGCTCACCATTTATCCTCCAAAATTGGAGCCATGAGAGTTAGTTAGAGTCTAACTCACATTCCCTTGGTTGTATGATGGAAACTACTAATGCCTATTGTGGGATTTGGTGGATGTAGTGTCTTTGATTTATTTCCACTTCCTTAGAGATTTCAAAAGGCATAAATAGAGAGGCCTGTGTCATGGATCGGAGGAAGATGGAATGAAAGGTGTGATTTATGAATCCATGTCTCTTATATGATTGTGAATTTGCATGTGTGTTGGAGGATATAGATCTTGATTTGAATATAATAGAGTCTTGTGATTATTATGTATTATGAATTGGCATACATGACTTGCTATTGATTTCCCATTTATTTCTAAATAATTGTTGATTTAGAGATTATTAGTGCATAGTGGGACATATTTATGCTATCTACATATGTGTGTATGACCAACATGTGTATTATTAACCCCAACTAGTCAAATAAGTTTTGATTGAGAAATGGTCAATTGGGTCTAGCCTGA
The DNA here is from genome assembly GCA_027924585.1 of Larix kaempferi. Classification (NCBI taxonomy): domain Eukaryota; kingdom Viridiplantae; phylum Streptophyta; class Pinopsida; order Pinales; family Pinaceae; genus Larix; species Larix kaempferi. The sequence continues at coordinate 502,541 of BSBM01000137.1, forward strand.
GTATCTATGGGATGTAGTGTTATCCTCCCCACCGAGGTTTTATTCTCGTCAAGCGATAAGTTGAGATCATAATGAGTATATTGTTGTAACAACTTTGAGCCATGTTGTTGACCTTCCCTTGTGCCCTAAGGAATCTAGTGTTATCGTCCTCTAAATAAAGGGAAGTGCCTAGGGATTTTCCTAGGATATGTTATCTAGGAAAAAAACAAAAAACAAAGTTTTTAATTGAGAAATTATATTGCAAACGACAAAGAATTGCAAGTGAATTGGATAAGGCATGTCCTCATTATTAATATTATTGAGATTTATTGGTTCAAAATGAATGTATTGATTATTAATATTATTGAGTGTTGTTAGTTTAGAATGAATTAATTCATTATTATTATTATTGAATTATTTGCTAGTTCAAGAACTCTTAATTAGTGTGCCAATATATATTACAGGATAAGAGGAGTGAGATTCGAAGAAGAGGAGGTCTTCTTCTTCTTCCAAGCAAAATTATTTATGTTGTTTCCCTTTTAGAAAATAATTCTTGGTAATTTTGTTTCCTACTTGAGGTATTCTATCCACATAGTGTGTTGGTTCTTTCCCTAGGACTTCATATGATTTCCCTTCTAAGAGCCCCATATGCATAGGACTAGAAAACCAAATGGTTTCCAGAATCTAGGAAGTTGATTAGGGTCATAGTTGAAAGGAGCCTTGATGAAGTTTCATAAATTGTGGGTGTATGTAATGCTAACATTTTAGTTTTCCAACTAAAACAAAGTTTGCACATGATAGTACATTTTATTTCGAGTCAACCAGTAGTGTCAAGGGGTTAACTAAACTAGATAAACATTGTAAAACATATGAACTCCTTTGATGATCAAATATTTATGGACATGTGATACACAATGAAAGGTCGTGTATGATGCTTTTATAGATTAGTCATGGACATGTAATTGATGTTATGTGTGCTTGATTGACTTATGAAACCCATGTATGGGAGGGGTTTGATTCTTCTTGGTTTCAACAATTGCTTAGGATTTAAGTTCACATGATTCCAATGGTGATCATGATGATATTGTATATACATGTAATTGAAACTAATTTGAATATTGAGGCAACATGGGAACCTTGAGGTGGTAACATTGCACTCCAGTTTTATAGTGAGAATTTTATCAGTGATATGAATTGTTTAATACTTCTATGTTTTTATACTTGATTTTGGAGAATTTTTGTATCATGCATAGCAAAGGATATGTTAACTCCTAAATCTCGCATGCATGTGACAAATTAGTGATTCTTGTAGTAAGGCGTCATCAAAATAAAGAATGCAGTTCACTAAAGTCATCCTCAACAAATCCAAAAGTAAACATGATTCCAAAACTTCCCAAAGACCAGTCAAAATAAGAGGTCGCACGATTGAACCGTTGTTAATCTGCACTATAGCACATGTTATTAGTTCATTTCCCACACAATACTCGTGCAACTATTCCTTTGATAGTTGCATTACTATCAAAATGGTGGGACCACCTAATTCCAATGATGCATTGAAGGCTCCATCACCTCCAACAATTCGAATTCAGCTCCTCACACACTTGGTGGCATTAAATAGCCCCCTTGGTGTACCTTGGAACTGTTCATGGAGTGTATGAGTTCACATTTGGATCTAGTTGTTTATTGGACACCTCTTGGCCTATAAAAGGATGCCATTGACATGCATTTTAGAGAGAGAAATAAGAGAAAGGTTACGTTGGATCTTCCTCATAGCCCACCTTTTCCTACATTTGTAAGCATTCCCAAGCTCCCTTTCCACCTTCCTCCAAGGGGCAAGAATTTCTCTCCATTGCTCTACCACCCACTTAGCATATAGTTTGGACAAGAAGGGCCTCCATAGGGGAGATTGTTGGCTTCCCTTGAATCCCACACCCCCTAGGTGTTGTACAGCTTGACCATTGGGAAATACAAAGTGGTTTGGCATACCTTTGATTGTTGTTGGATTTCATTACAGGAAATTTGAGGTTTAAAATGGGTCTTCTAAGGAAAATAATAAAATAATAGTTAAAATAATGAAATAATAGTTAAAATAATAAAATAATATTTATTAATTTTGGAGCAAGAAAGAAAAAAACTACTTTTTTGTTCATATTTTCAACATATCTCCCTATGTTTTTACTCAAATTTCGAGCGGGAGCAATCATTGGATGCGAAATTTAATTCTGCATCCAACGAGTATCCACATTGCATACTTTTGACGGACCCCGCTGCTCCAAACATAAGAAATACATGAAAATTCAGTATTTCTTGTGTTTGGGGCAACGAGGTCTATCAAAAGTATGCAGTGTGGGTAATCATTGGATGCGGAATTAAATTCCACATCATCATGACAATTTTTCATGTATTTCTTGTGTTTGAGGCAGCGGGGTCCGCCAAAATTATGCAATGTGAGTAATCATTGGATAGAGAATTAAATTTCGCATCCAACGAGTGCTCCCGCTTGAAATTTGAGTAAAAACACATGAAGATATGTTGAAAATACAAACAAAAAAATAGTTTTTTAATGACAAATATCTCAATTCAACCATTATGGTTGACTCATTTTATTGAAATTCTATTGGTTCTTGAATTCAAACTCATCAAGAGATTATGGTTGGCTCGTTTTCTTATGAGGCCCATTTTAGACCTCAAATTTCCTATAATGTGCATTTTCCCCCCATTTCCTTTTTATTTACATTTTGTTCAATTTTATTTGTGTAGAATCCACTTTTTACACACAAGAAAGGACCTAAAGAATCTTGTATCCCCTAGTATTCTCTTCAACTCGCACTTCTTGTGATCTTGGTGAATCATAAAAGGGTGAGAAGTTTGAAATACCTCCATTGCACACTTTTTAATTAGTTATCACTTTGATTTGAAAAGCACCTTGAGCATCTTTTAGAGTTAAAAGTACATCTACTTTTGCATTTGCTTTATACTCTTCTAGTTAATTTTCCGACAATCGATTTGCTTTTATCACATGTGTTTGCACCACTAGAACACACTAATAGGCCTAAACACTCTTCCAATCTAAGTATGCTCTTCACCTCGCACTTCTTGTGAGCTTGGTGAATCAGAAAGGTAGGAATTGTGAAATGCCTCTCTTACACTCTCTAAGTGAAATTCAACCCCTTAAAATCAACTTTGTAAATGCCAACCAATTAAAATCCTCCACAGGAGGTCACAAAAGAACATTTTAATTAGGTAGGAATGAGTGGGCTAGGCATCCATTAATGCCCACGAATCTAGTTTCATTAGTGATATTTTGAAACATAGCATTGATTGACTTATAGGGTACTTACAAAATCATGCTATAAGAAAGTTTTTAAAGAAAATTTGGATCATAAGTGTGTCGTGACCAAGGAGGTGAAAGCTGAGGTATTACAGCCCTACTCTCCCCTATGAGTCAATCATCTAGTTGTAGGGATACGACACTATACCGTGCAGGCCAAACCACTAATCCACACTTGACGCAAGGTATCTTAGTGGCCAAACTGAGGACATCACCAAGGAGAAATTTTGGGTTCAATTGAATCTCAAAGTTAGCTATTTCCATTGGGAGGTGTTTCCAAGTCTTTTTTATTGGAACATTGGCAGCATTATCGGTAGAAATAGCTCTTTGTTACCTCCACTATTCGATTGGTGTTGGATACCATTATCACCATCAGTTGTACTTTTGGGAGGCCCAGTTACATTTGAGAGGAAGGATGTTAGATATTTTTAGGGAATTTACATTTATTTTCTTTTTTATGCAAGTTCACTAACTTGTTATTAAAAAGAACCTACATGTGGGAACTCTTTCACTAAAGCCGAATTTTGCACATATCACTCACCTATTGTGCCATATTGCATCTGTTGTGGTTGGAATATTTTTTCATTTGTTCAATGTGTTTAAATTCCACCATCACTCTCACTTGACACAAAACACTTCACCATTGAGGAACAAAGAAACCCCCTAAGGTAGTCTCGAATACTACAAGGACTCTCCCCTCTCTCAAGGGGTGTTTTTACATCATATCCCTATGGTTCACATGGAGGATAAACGAGCCAAGGCTGCTCCCAGGCCATATTTATAGGATCATCTAGGCGAGGCCTCTCCTTTCTATGTGAATTTTCTCCTCTCAAAGAAAGGTTTAATCCCTCCACCTCCTCCATCATCAAAAGAGGATCACCTTCAGTTTCTCCCCTTTGAGAAAATAGAGATACATTTACAACTTTCCCCTTGGAAGAGGAACCCCTTTGGATTATCCTCTCAGAGACCCTTTGGACCACTTTGATCCCTCCTCTCTCATAGGAGATCACTTGTTGTTTTCAACACCACCTCAGTCTCTCCTAATGGAAACCACACCCAACATACAATGGCAGGACCAAATATTCCTACCCTACCTTTCATGGCTGGTTTAAATCTCCCTGATTTGGCCAAACTAATCAATGAACCCATTACACATGATCCAACATGGCTTTCTATGCCAGATAAACTTCCCTCCAACATTCCTAAATTCGAGGGAAAACAGGGGGGTGATCCCACAAACCATGTCATGTCTTTCCACTTATGGTGTTCTTCTAACAGCATAGTTGATGATCCTATTAGGCTTTGCCTCTTTTGGTGTACCCTCACTAGAATGACAACCAAATGGTATGTAAATATACCAAGAGAAACCCATGCCACCTTTGTCACATTGGCCACAACATTTCTCACTTACTTCCAACTTACGATTTTCCATTACCTTGGTTTCAAAATTCTCATGGTTTTTCGACATAATACATCCACCCACATCGCAGAACACATCCATGAGTGGCATAGACGAAGCACATTATGTAAAATTGAAATAAAACCACCCTTCTTGTTGGATTGGTTCATCAAATCACTTCAACCAGCCATAGCTAAATATGGCACCACCTCCATGCCGCAAAGTGAGGAAGAGGTTATTCTAAAAGCTCGGCATTTCAATCTCATATATTCACAATCCTCCCTACCTTTACACTCTCCTCCCTTATTCCCCTCAGCATCAGTCGTTGGATCCCACACCTACGGGCTTGTCACATTCGGTGAATGGGATTATTGGGTCCATTTACCACTTAGGAACGGTTCCTCCTACCACTTCGTCACCATTTAATATGGCTCCACAATAACCATCCATGCCACCTGCGTTAGTACCCCCCTTCCCCAGTACCAACCCCACCAATTGGTTAGTTACAGTATGGACCCTATATTCCTACTTATCCAAATGTTATCCAAATGAAAACGGTTCCTACATTGAAAATGAAACAAGTCGTTCCTATGTCCACATCCTATGGAGTGAAAACTGCATTTATCCCACCAAAGGGGTATAACCCTTATTATCCATTTCCACTCCTGATTGGTTAGCAACCCACAACTCACATGGGGGTGAACCTGGTTCAACCTTCTTACGCTCAACAAGATCAACGATTCGAGCAGTTGAACACCGCAAACCCTCATACTCAGGGGAATAAGAAAGGAAAGAACAAGCAAAACCAATAGTTGAGGAAAGGGGGAAATCCCCCTCCCCAACAAAACCGAATCAAGGTAATCAGAACAAGGGGACTAATAATCCTCCCAAGGAAGGGAAGAACACAAACCTGAGGAACAATTATTGTTGCTCCATTTGCTGAGAATATTTTCATTACACCCATCACTGCCCTCTAATCCCAGATTTCCAATAGTTAGTGGAATCCAAGAAGAAGACAGTGACTAATCCCCCTCAGGCTGCGAATCTTCCCCAACCCCAAACTGCTTTATTTCAACAACCCTTTTCAAACCAAGGGGTCGTCACAAAATAACAAGATCCTCACCCCTCCGATGATGGTTGTTTCCAAAATATCTACACGTTGGATGTTAATCTTAAGACTCGCGCCAAAGGTTATTATAGACCTGAAGCTCCCCAAGTGAATGACATCCCTATCCCCTCGGGGGGGTGTATGCAAATATCATTCCCAAGTGCTAAAAAAATCCCTAGGATTCCAAAGTCTCCACTTCAGTGTACCCCTAATAACCTCTACATGAAATCTTCCCACAATTACAGCATTGTAGATGACTTGGCTCAGCCCCCTGCATTCATGTCCACGTTAGAGGTGCTATAGTCATGCCCAACCCAACAAAAGGAATTACTCAATGCACTCGCTTTCGTTGATCCTTTTGACTCGCGTCTCATGAACTTTGATATTGACAAAGGTGAACCACGACTACCCTCGTTAGTCACATTTCAAGTCTTGGTCACAATAAAGAACATTATGATTCATCGTTGCATCATCGATGAATGTGCATCTACTTATGTTATGTCCGCTAAATTATGGAAATGATTAGGGTCACCAGAGTTGGTCCCCTTGTCTATCGCTCTTCATGCATATTATGGGAGACCATCCCAACCGAGAGGATTATACCAAAATGTCCCCATAGATCTAGGGGGGAATATGGTCATGATCGACATTGAGGTAGTCAATGCATAACTCGACTACAACATCCTCTTGGGGCGTAGTTACATGTACGCCATGAAGGAGGTCACCTCCTCGGTCTTTTATATCATGATGTTTCCCTTAAATGGGAAGATCATCACCCTCGACCAGCTCAACTACTATGATCCCAATGAAATGAGAAAACCTGACAACATGCTACCAAATTTCGTCGGCACTGATCAACCCTATGTTGACATTTATCCCAGCATGTATAAAGACTCCAATTTGTTAGGAGTGTATTCAGAACAACCACCAACAATCCCCACATCAACCAATGGCCTAATGTGCACAATTTTCACCACTAAAAATAGAGCCTCCTCCACCTCAACACCATCATCAGGACCGTCGTTGAGTCATGGCATTGAACAAACGTTAAATCCATCGATCCCCCCAATATTCCAGATCCCATTCTTGTACCCTCCAACATGTGTACAAGGGATGTCAGTTATGGCTCAGTTAACTCTACTTGGGCTCACTTTGGGTATTCCGGTATGGTACCTTACACCACCCTACCTAGAAATGGCTTTCAAACTAGTCACTCACTATGAATTTGTCCTTGTTTCAGCTGCTACACCTACAAGGCCAATATCACCATCTATTACACCAACTAACCATATGAAATCCGTGACTAAACCATAACCGGTCATCATTAAGAACACCAATGGGGGCACCAAGCAACCGAATTTGAAATTTCCCCTCCTACCAAAACCTACATCTGACTCGTCAGAGGTAGCTCAGGATAAAATAGGGGGCATAAACAAACAACGGTTAAAATCCCCAGTAATGACCAACACTCCCACCCAAAGGGTCACACCACCATGTTCTCTCTACAGGCATCAAGGCCATGCAACCAACTTGTGCTCCACTTTTCCAAAGCTAAGTAAATTGATTAACACTCCAGTTAGCATAACCCATGCTCTGCCAACTATACAAGCGTTCACATATTCATCTCCCACACCTAAGTCCAAGACACTGCATACGAATCACGCTTGTGCGATGTGTTCCCAGTATGGGCATTACACACACCATTTCCACCATCTTTCTCGATTTTGGGATGCGTTGGAAACCATTCGCCTCACCCATCCATTGGACAATATATCTCCCCCATAATCACTAGAGGTAGTTCCCACAAATATGATTACCACACTAACCCTAGAAAACAACTCCCCTCGATGGGCCAACTCTATACCCAACCAGGAATTACCTCTTTGGTGCCCACAAAGTCTTGTCATCAATCTGAATCACACCAATGCCACACACCCATGTCATTCATACAATTTAATTTCTCTCCATTCATTATAATTTCCTCTAGTAGACACATTTTGCATTCTGTGTGCAACCTAAAGTTGATTATCCAATAACCTTACCCCTGTGGGACCACCCTCCCTACAGTCATCGAAGAGGATAATGAATCGATAGACCACAATGATGACAATGACACCCCGAACATTTCATATCACTTGGGAGATATTGATCCTCCATCACCTATTTTCCAGGAGGTCTTGGATCCCTCAATATTTCCGCAATAAGATATCTTACCCCCTAGCCCAAACACCTCCGAGTATCTCGGCCTCCTGCATCTCGATTCGGTTCCCCTTCAAACCAATTTTGAAGAAAAATTTTCCTATGATGAAGACATGCTATAAGAATATGTATTTTCTATGGATGAAGATATAATCAAAGCCATGAACACGGATGAACCTCCATGGGACACTTTCCATCATAGGTCCTAGGTGGTTCATACGTAGGGATCACACACCCTTCCAATTGCACAACAATATACAATTGAATGAAAATTATTTCTTCCCTCGAATCATATCGATTGGTTCAAGAATCCTATTCCCACCGAGATGCTTTCGAAGATGGAAATATAGCCAATATATCCCCCACAATTCAAGTGGATATATCCATTACCCACAAAGTCGTCGAAAACATCTCCATTGGGGCTTCCTGCTCACCACAAGAAATCATTGATTTTACCTCCCTCTTCAAAGAGTTTCGTGACGTATTTTCATGGTCCTATGAAGAGATGTCGTTCCTTGACCCTGCAATTGTCGAACATCATATCAACACTTGACCCAAAGCCATTCCTGTCTGGAAAAAACAATGCTTGGTCTACCCTTCTAAGGCCCCTGTGATCAAATCTAAGATTGAAACACTCTTACACGTTGGATTTATCTTCACCATTGCTTACAAATCTTGGGTTTATAACCCCGTCTTGGTTAACAAAAAGAATGGCACCATTCGTGTCTGTACAGATTTATGGGACCTCAACTTAGCCTATCCTGAGGACAATTTTCCAACACCCCTCATCGACCAGATCGTTGACTCATGTGCTGGTAGTGAAATGTTGTCCTTTATGGATTGGTTTTCCGATTATAATAAAATATGGATCCACCCCCAAAATCGGTACAAAACTGTGTTGACTACACCATGGGGTACCTTCACATACAAGGTTATTCCCTTTGGTTTGAAGAATGTCGGTGCCACTTTCCAGTTTTCTATGGCATGTATCTTTAATTACTTGTTTCACATCATCCTCGCCTTTCTAGATGACTTTACCTCCAAATCCAAGAAACTTTGTGACCACCTTCAAGACCTCCACACCATATTCACACAATGTCACAAATAAAACATACGCTTCAAACCTCTTAATTATGTATTTTGTGTCACCACTGACTGACTATTAGGGTTCATCGTCTCCAAGGACAAAATTATTGCCGACCCTTTGAAATTTCATGTTATTTTAGAGCTACCAACCCTAAGAACACGATGCTAGTTGCAGAGTATCCAAGGCAAGGCTAACTTCCTTTGACATTTCATCCCAGACTAAGCCATGCATGCCCAAATATTCTCACACCTCCTTAGAAAAGACATCCCCTTTAAATGGGATGACTATTCCCAAAGCGCCTTTGATGCTCTCAAACAGGCCTTTTCTTCAACCCCCCTCATATCCCCTTTGGACATAGACAAATATTTTACCCTTTATATATCAACATCAGCTTCCGTTGTGGCCAGTGTGCTAGTCCAACAAGCCGAGGATCACCAGGAACACGTCATTTACTATGTCAGAAAAAACCTTGCTGGACCAGCACTCAACTACAGTCACAACGAAAATATTGCGCTAGCTGTCATACTTTCCATACAGAATCTACGCCATTACATTTTGCTCCACAAAACAACTGTGGACATTGATTCCAACCCCATGCAATACAAACTTAGTCGAAGACTTATCAATAGTAAATTTGCACGTTGGATCGTCATCTTACAAGAATTTGACCTCGAATTTTCTGTCCCTAAAAGAAACATATCTATGGCCCTAGCTGAGCTCATTACGGACCTCTCGTCTACCACCTTAGGAGACCCTGTTCAGGACTAGTTACCTGATGAGCATCTCTTATTCATCACTGTCGATGATCCATGGTATGGTGATATCCTCACTTATCTCCATACTCATAAGTTTTCCCCCCACCTATCCTGCGATGACAGTCGAAATATCTGTCACCAGGTGCCCAGGTACCTCCTCATTGGTGATGTCTTATATCATCGTGGCATAAACACCATCCCGCGTCATTGTCTAACACATGAGGAGGTTGAATGATTTCTCAATGACTACAATAGTGGCACATGTGGCGGCCACCTCTCAAGACTATCCATTTCCCAAAAAATATTACATACAAGATATTTTTGTCCCTTTGTATTCAAATATTGCATCTATGCCATCAAACGATGTGCAAATTGTCAATTATTTTCCTGCAAAACACAATCCCCACATGTTCCTCTACATCCAGTCATCTCTGCTGGGCCATTTTGCAAGTGGGAAATCAATTTCATGGAGTGTCGTCCTACTTCGGTGGAAGGTCACCAATATGTCATTTTCGTCATCGATTACTTCACCAAATGGGTTGAATCCATGCCCACATTCGATTGCAAAGGCATCGCCACTATCTGTTTCTTATTTAACCACGTCATCTCCCGCTTCGACGTACCAAAACAATTAGTATATGATAACGGAAAACACTTTCGCAACAAGACCTTTGAAGAATTATTGTGATTGGTTGGCTTTAAACTTAAATTTTCAACAGCTTACTACCCCCAAGCAAACATCCAAATTGAAGCGGTAAACAAAGTTCTCAAAACTATTCTCCAACGCACAGTGAATAAGAACAAATCTAATCGTCGTCACATGATATTCCCAACTCTTTGAGCTTACCATACTTCGGTCAAGATCGCTACAGGATTTACCCCATTCCACCTTGTCCATGGAGTAGAATTTGTCCCTCCCATCAAGTGCCAAACCCCTACCCTCCAATTCGTTGTTGAGTTGCTACCAGATACTCCCGCTGTCAAGCAACGACTATTTATTTTGGAACACCTTGACAAAGAATGTCGTGAATCCCTTCAACAAAATGAATCCATGAAAGTTCGTTCCAAGGCACACTATGATCGACATGTGCGACCTTGCACCTTCAATGTGGGTGACTTTGTACTCATCTTCAACACCAAGAAAGACAACAAACCAGGACCCGATAAATTTGTATCTAAATGGGAAGGCCCTTACATCATCAAGCAATGCCTCCCCAAAGGGGCCTATGTCTTAACTAACCCATAAGGTCTCACCCTAAACAACCATGTCAACGGGTTGTACCTTAAATTCTTCTACCCTTAATTCACGAGCACCCCACTGGATCACGATCAAGATAGGACAAAGTTTGTTGTTTTTCCATTATAAGAACAACACTCCATGCTCCAACAATAGTGTTGGGATCTTACCACATGTATCATTTTGAAACTGGCATATAGGAAATGTTCTCCCTTTGTTTACAAAGAGTTTACCAGTATTCCTATTGATAACCCTTGGTACCTCATTCCCAGTCTTGATGTGCCATCAATGTCATCACTATGAATAGAATTCCCCCCCATGGGTGTGCACACCATTTCCAACTTTTTCATAAATTGACACCTGTGATGTCGACCCCCCACAAGTCCAAGGAATCTAATGACATCTTGAAAGGATCACCCCTATCTCATCATTTCATAGTCGTGCATTTACCCCCCAACTCTCGTAGTAGAAGTCATCTTATTCCTCAGCACATGTTACAATTAAGATTCACAAACACTACTCATACCTCCATGAGCATTTTACCTTTCGTAATGTTCCTCGTATCACCCCCATGAAGACACCTATGGGGCCCCCACCTTCAGAAGAAACCAATTCTATTCAGTTATCCCGCATGACTAATCTGCAAGGAATTGATTCATGGGACACCTATCTTTGTGTTTGCAAACCAACCCCCACCTCATATTGGAAAGCATCCCCCAACCCACTCAAAACCGTGGGGACTCCTCCCATCATCAAATTGGCCTTTGACACACACAAAAATGTGGGGACCCCACCATTATTCTTTATGTACAAACTATTCCCCCATCACATCACATTGGGGGAATGCCCTATTATTTTGGAAGAAACCAATGGTTGTCTTCGATCGATGTATCTGAGTCTCCATATCCCTATTCGTACTTGTTTTTTGGTCACCATTACTCTTCATATTGTGTATCCATCGAAGACCTTTCATTTGCAATTTGTCTCCCTCCGCTGCAACCTGTATTATTCTAAAAGGAATGCTACTATCCACACTCCCCATGTTTACATCGATCAAAGGAAGTTATGAGCCCCATGATTATCAGCCAGTCTTGGGTCAAGTCTGTACATCCAAGCATTGGTTACAATCTAATCTTGGTTCTTAGGATAATACCCTTGTCTTATCATGTACTTCATCTCTTGTCAACGTCAAAACCTTATATTCCAAGAGTTGCAGTAGTTGCAGTTGTACCTTGGTATCCCTTTCAATCACTATAAGGGATCACCTCAAACTTGGTAGGGAGAGTCATTAGTTCTCCCCAACTTTGTGGTTTACCCTATGATCAATGTTAGCACATCTATTGCATCAGGGGGAAACGTAATTTTGAAGGTAGCAGTGTTCACATTTGCAAACCATGGTAGTAGTCCATCTGGAACAGTGAAGTTCTCTCTCAAGAAGCTTCACGATCACATTGATCCCCCACCCCAGTGGGATTATTATGATCATCAACAATACCGCTTCCTGAACATTCTGAAGCATTTCCTGGTTCATTTTCTCTCGCATGGATCGAATCCTCCTTCATCCATGGCCCAACAGTATAGTTGAGTTGACCCCTTAGTCCGATCTCATTGTAATCAACTAGACAACATTTCATGAGCATGGGTATACATGCCTCGTTTTTATTAAACATTATTCTCTAATACTGATCCAACAGTCATCACCAACAATCTTCCCCCATGGGAGGCCCCTATTGTCCACATATGATTTTTCCTGCAGAACAAGAGATAAACACAAGAAACAACGATGCATTATTAGCTCTACAATATCTTCCAAACCTCATACATCAGGGGGAATCTGTTAACGCCTAAATCTTGCACACATGCAACATTTCAGTGATTCTTGCAGTAAGGAACCATCAACATAAATAATGCAATTCACCAAAGGCATCTTCAACAAATCCAAAATACAACATGAGTCCAAAAGTGCCCAAAGGCCAGCCAAAATAAGAGGTCACGGAAATGAACCATTAATCCGTGTTATAGGGCATGTTATTAGTTCAGTGCCCACACGATACTCGTGTGGCTATTCCTTTGATAGTCGCGTTACTATCAAAATGGTGGGACCACCTACCTCTCGCAGTGCATTGAAGGCTCCATCACCTCCAACAATTCGAAATCAACTCCTCTCACACTTGGTGGGCCGTGGCATTAAATAGCCCCCTTGGCGTACATTGGAACTAGTTCATAGAGTGTATGAATTAAAATTTGAATCTATTTGTTTCATATCCTATAAAAGGAGGCCATTTACATGCATTTTAGAGATATAAATAAGATCAAGGTTATGTTGTTGGATTTGTGTTGGAGCTTCCTCGTAGGCCACCTCTTCCTACCTTTGTAAGCATTCCCAAGATCCCTTGCCACCTTCCTCTAAGGGGAAATAGTTTCTCTCCATTGCTCTACCACCCACTTAGCATATAGTTTGGACAAGAAGGGATTCCCTAAGGGATTTTTTGGCTTCCCTTGAATCCCACACCTCCTAGGTGTTGTACAGCTTGAACATTTGTTAATACAAAGTGGTTTAGCATACCTTTGATTGTTGTTGGAGTTTGCATTCTCCCCCCATTTCCTTTCTATTTACATTTGGTTCAATTTTATTTATTTTATGTGAATTACACTAACAATATCTTGCAGGATCACTTGGAGGAAAACCACACACACCACGGGTGCTCCAAGGACTGAGGCCTTGCTACAGCCTACAAGGCCTAGCCCCTTACCAAGTGGAGGAGTTCACACTTGTGCATTTTTTCCACAACACGATACTTTCACAAAATGTTTATTATATGGACATGAACCAATATCAAAATAATGGATAGGGAAAATGTCCCTTAGAAGAGAAAGGTGGCTCTATAAATGTAGACTAGTAAGTGAGTATGATCTACAATATTATCCAATACCCAAAGGAGGTTGTCAACACCAGAGGATAACTGTTGAAGTAATTGTTGTCTATTATTGAGAAATATTATTTATTTATACATAGAGAATGATTGTTGACATTCATCTTCCCAAGGTGACCATTTCCTACTCTTCATATTACCTATGACACCTATTATTTACATATTTTATTAATCTCGTAGGTTAGGATTCTAACATTCCCCTCCTTAATCTGAAGGGGTGCTTGTGCGTCCGATCATTTTTCTGAACTTTTCAAGCTTTTCTCTTCCAAGTGCATTAGTGAAGATGTCTGCAATTTTCTCATTTGTGGAATAATGCCTTGTGAACTGGCTTGGACTCTAAATGATGTTGAATCAGATGGTACTTCATGTTGATAAGCTTGGTTCGATCATGGAATATGGGATTCTTGGCCAAATTGATTACAGAAGTGTTTTCAATCAGTAAGGGATTGGAATTATCTTGTTTCTCCTGCAAATCTTCAAGTATTTTACTACGCCACACAATTGACTTGGTTGCTTCCACAACAGCCACATATTCTTCCTCTATTGTTGAATCTGTTGGAACTAGCTATTTGTGTGATCTCTAAGAGACAGTTGTTGATCCAAGACTCGTGAGATATCCTGAAGTAGACACTCTTATCTCTTTGTATCCATTAATATCCAAATCAGAGTACCCAATAAGTTTGAATTCATCCCCTTAGAATACATGATTCCAAAGTCTTGAGTCCCCTTCAAGTATCTTAGAACTCTTTTGGTAGAAAACCAATGTCCTTCAAAAGGTTTTTCCATGAACCTTGAAAGGATCCCAATGAAAAATGAAATGTCTGGTATAGTGGTGGTAAGGTAGATAAGGCTTCACATAAGCTTTCAATACTTGGTCGCATCCTCAAATTATTTTCATTCATTTGATGTGAGCTTGAAATTATATTCCATTGGAGTAGAAAGAGGGTTTCATTCTGTCATGCAAAATATGTTCAACAGTTCTCCAACATACTTATTCTAGGATATGTATATGTACTTAGGATGTTGATTCATGTTGGGCGCATCCCAAGCGGAGGAAGTTTTGAAGGAAAAATTACAAGTTAGGCGAGGCCTAACATCGACCAGTTTTGGGAGAAGCAACTCCGCAATTCCCAGGAGCAGGGTATGGAGTGAAGCAAAGTGGCAGAAAAGGACCTGTCCCTTTAGTAAAGGCGAATTCCTAAGGATGATCGAGGTAGTTGGAGAAATTATGAATGAAGCTGCGGACTTTTAGCTACAGAAGAGAAGAGTAAAGAATCAGAATGGTGCAAAGGACGCGCCACTGCAATGTCAAAGTCGTGCGGTCAGAACTACGACTGTCAGAGAAGCATCAAAGCCAGAGAAGCAGTGCAGGAGGACATCAGAGCTCTAGCAAAGAAAAGAAAAAGCGTGGTCAATAGGAGAACCATGACATTTTGGGTTTAAGGGTAATATGGGGCTTGTCCCATAGTTATTGTAAATATGTGACCTTCGAGCGCAATCTATAAAAAGGGAAATTTTGTATAAGGGTTAGACAAGTTAGATATTTTGAGGGATTGTTAGATATTGTTAGATCTAGAATAAGAAATATCTAAGAGAGTAAAATACTCTGCAACTATGTGCGCGGAGATCTATTGTAGAGAAGAGTCTACAGCTAAGTGTGTAGACTGGAACTATTAACCCTTTCCAATAAATATAAGAACAGTTCCCGTGGACATAGCTCCCATCTGGGGATTGAACC
The DNA here is from genome assembly GCA_027924585.1 of Larix kaempferi. Classification (NCBI taxonomy): domain Eukaryota; kingdom Viridiplantae; phylum Streptophyta; class Pinopsida; order Pinales; family Pinaceae; genus Larix; species Larix kaempferi. The sequence continues at coordinate 518,307 of BSBM01000137.1, forward strand.
ACATAAATATTTGTGTTATGTGTTTGAATCTCTGTTATATTGTTTGTTCATGATTTTTGATGCTTATATATGTGTTTTCATATGAATGTGAATGAGAATGATATGATAAGTAGCAGAACATGCATGTATGAACATTGCAAAGTCATGTTAAGTATGATAATTGCGTAGTGATCAGAGTAAAGGTAGAAACGATTCAGCGAAGTTTGTAGGTTGTGAGATTTGCGAAGTGCGTAGATACATGTTGATAATAATCTGTTAAGTAGATGTTGAGTAATCTACGCATAATAATCTAGCATAACATAACCGCGCGTCACCAGGTTGCAGAAACATGATTCTGTAACCACCCGTCTTCGCTTCGGGTAAGACTTTATCCTGCTCGCAGGTTGATGCCGAAAGGGCCAGTGAAGGGGAGTTTGTTGGGTCTAAAGTAAGGAAACTACGCAGAACCCGGGTCAGCCCCAAATAAATATAAGGATAACCAACAAATGGTTCCATTTTCGCGCTAAGAATAGGCGATATGCGATGTTGTTATGTTATGTGACTATGAAGAAGGAAGCGCAACAAATGGTTTCGTTGCCGCACTAGAACTGGTGATGTCATATGTGGAATCTAGAAAAGACAGAAATACAAAACTGGGTAAGTCAGACAGAAATTGAGTTTGCGAAGAAAGAGAACAGACACCCATGTCTTACCACGGAACAATGGTTGCAGAGGTATATATTCACTGAACTGCATCAAATTTTCTTCGCATCTTTTGCTAATGAGTTGCATGAGTGGATATCAAGGATAGAGGAACGAAAAAATGGTTTTCAAGGAGGAGAACCTACAGTTTGGAATCCATAGTTGATTCAGAGGCTTAAAGGGATTGACAACCACATTTTAAGAGCAATATACTTTTGGTTGGATATCTTATTGGAAGGCTATGTTACGTAATTCGTTGTGGACACGTTGAAGTCTTACCGCACAGCAGAAGGATATTTCTTCCAAGGATTTACAAGTAAGTACCTGAAAAACCTCAGTTTATACATTAAAATGCTACTAGCTGAAAAAGGGGTCTTGAGAATGCAAGTTGATTGCTAGGGTTTGAATCTGTAAGGTTCAGTAACACATATAGTGACACAGATGAACACATTGGTATTTTATGAAGTGGAAAAAGATATAAAGTAAGCACTAGAAATAGGTCTTGTGAAGCTGAACCTCGCATATTCCTAGAAACTAAGTTAGGAAGTGATAGAAACTCATATCAGGTTGAGTCTGATAGTGAAACAAAACCTAGACGCATTGGTTATCAGTTTATTACTCCACATAAACCTACAATTGACGAAAGAAATATTACTAGTTCACAGAACAATAGTAGTAGCAATACCACAGGAGCAGGTACCTAAAATCATTCAAGTAGTGGTATACCTTCCGTGTTTCAGAACACTACACTTCCTAGAAGAAGAATGTTAGACGACATTAATCAACCTATTTTTAAAGGAACCATTCTAGAAGACCCAGAGAAACATTGGTTTCTATGTGAATCCGTATGGAACGTTAAGCAAGTACAGGATGATGCTATAAAACAAGCCCATCTAGTTACCACATTTAGAGACAGAGCTTTAAAATGGTTCATGAATTATTCTATTGGACAGAATAGATCGATAATCGATATCAAAAGTGCGCTAATTAAAGAATTTAAGAAACCTAATTCAGAATCTCTGTGCATCACAGAGATAAAAGAAATCAAATAGAAACTTAATGAGACTGTGTGGGAGTTTGATCAGAAGTTTAAAGCATTGTTAGATCAACTTAGCTTTGAAATAGCATCGCAACAGCATCAAGAATGGTTCATAGCTGCTTTGTTTCCCCACATTAGATTACCATTGATGCAATAGAAGATAACATCGCAAATAGAAGCATTAGAAATTGCGATGAAGCTAGAAGATTCACCCATAGGAGAAACTAGCACAGGTATGGTACAGATACAGACACAGCTAGAAAATTTGACATTACAACTATAAGATATGAAGAAAGGAAAAGAGATAAGAGAAGAGGTTTGGTGTACAAAATGTAAAGGAGAAGGACATTCCAAGGAACGTTGTCATGTATTCAGAGATTACATTTCTAGTGGAGCACCGAACCCATTGAATCAACGATAAGGACCATGGTGTGATATTTTCCGATGTAGAGGACATCACCTAGAAGATTGTTACCTACTTCAGAAGTACGTATAGACACCAAAGAACCTGTACTACACATTTTGTAAATAAGTTGGCCATAATGATACCAACTACAGAGCTTATGATCTCATGATAGAAAGAAAGCATGATGTCTATAGATCCCAAGGAGAAACAGTGCATAATAATGAAAATGTGCAATATGATCAAGGCGCATATAGAGGATGTGGTGGATACAGAGGAAGAGGACGTAACACTGTCCAAGCACGGGGAAGAGGTCATATTTTATGCTATAACTATGCTCAACCAAGGCATTTAGCAAGAGATTGTCAGAATCCTTGCACTACTTGTAAGTACTGTAACTCATTTGACCATGTCATTGAAGCATGTCCCATTTTTCAAGGAAAAATGAAAGAGAAAATACCAGAAGGACAAAACTAGAATATATACAGATGATTACAATTGAGAAAAGAAACAAAGATCACAACATTCATGTTGCGACGCGAAGTGGAGCCATGATAGGAAATGACATGACAAACGAAGCTTCGACCTCTGAAGATCATGTAAACAGACCAAATCCTATTGACGGGTCTTAGGTAAGAAAAGAAACTGGAAAAATTCCTGCATTTAATGCTGACCAGGAGAAAAAGGTATTCATGGAAGCAATAAAAGAATTTCAAAATTTAGAACCTTCGACCACAAGGACCCAATTGTGAAGTGATCAGACGCCGATACTAGATATGTCGATCTCGTATGATGGATCGCGAACTTCACCAGAACAAAGAAGTCCTATTACGCAGTTCCTACAGAGCTTCATAAAGTTGCTAAGGCGTGGAAATGCCTTAGGAGAAATACTGAACCTATTGGTACATTACGAACAACATAGTACAGTGAATGATGAACACAGAGCAGTTCATCATATCAAGAACCATATAAGGATAGGAAGAGAAATGAGGCAAAATGAGCAGATCAGAGATTATGAAATGAACCAGGTCATTCTCGACTTAGGCTCAGAGGTGAATGTCTTGACAAAACAAACATGGGAACAAATGGGAAATCCATAGTTATCTTGGTACCCTATACAATTGAGGTTAGCTAATCATCAAAAGGTTATACCCTTTGGGATATTATCAAGTTTTCTCGTAGACATTGATGGAGTGCGAAGTAAAGAAGACTTCAAGGTTATTGAGATCATAGATGACAACAATCCTTATCATGCATTATTGGGTATTGACTAGGCAATTGATAACCTTGCAATCATCAATCTGAATAAAAAACAAATGATATTTGAAGGATTGGATATCAGGGTCATCACACCCTTGGATCCTTCATAAGGACCTTGATATGTTGAACCAGTCCGAGAAGAATGCATAGCCCAAGAACTTGATAATATCTACAAGATGACAGTGATTCAAGAATATTATATTAATCCTAAAGATGATGGAACATTGATCTGGAGATGCGACAGTTCTTGCGTATTAGAATCAGACACAGGAATGGAGAACTGGTAGAGCCGAATGCATGAAGTATCAACAAGACGATGTGCGGAAATAACAAAGTCACTACGTTGGATTGGAAGAGAGGTAAGTCCAAATCATACTTATGATGGTTTAGAAAATATCCATGCATTTCTTCATGAATATCTAGTGTCAGTTCCAGGAGAACATAATTTAGCCGCTCTAGATATAGCATTGCGAGCTACACCTACTAGATGGTGGGATGCACATAAGATAACCTAAACACATGGGAAGAATGTAAGCACATGATGGAAATCAAATTTGCAGAGAAAACTGAGATAGTACAAGCAAAATAAATGGACAGACTGATCCCATAGATCATATAGAGTTTTGCTTGAAAGCCTGGATACATACACCTAAGATAGAATGGGTTCATATGTTTGTGCACACATTGGATCAAATACCAAAGAACTAGTATACAGAAGCAGAACTTCGCAGAGGTACAACAAACTGGAACATAATGATAACCGACTTTCAATCCACTTTCAGCTTTGAGGATGATTGTTTGGGTGTAAATGAGGCTTTACAGATCATTAAAAAGAAGATATTTAATGATGACCCGTTACCTATCTATAAACAACCAGATTGGGCAATACAGTTGGAGCATGCCCTTGAATGTTATAACTTCGCGCTAGAGGAAGATGAAGAGGAAGATCCTCGTGATGTGAATATACCCGAGTTTGAAGGAGAATGCGATGTCGAAGGACCTGATTTAGAAATTCCATACTAAAGTAATCCTGTGAAGACTAGAAATATCAATATTGGTACTGGTAATGAACCAAAATTTGCTTCTATTGGGGATTACTGGGATGAAGAAACCGTAGGATAGATTGCAGACCTACTGCGCGAATATCAAGATTTATTTCCTACCAAGTTTTTTGAAATGAAAGGAATTTTAGGTGACTTGGGAGTTATGAAAATACCTCTCAAGCCTGATGTGAAGCCTATTAAGCAAAGACCTTACGAATTGAATCTCATATATAAAGAAAGGGTGAAAGCAAAAATTGATAAAATGCTTGACGTGGGAATTATTGAACCAGTAGAAGAATCAGAATCGATAATCCACATGGTAATTCAAGACAAGAAAGCTAAAGGTGAAATCAAAATCTGTGTGGACCTCAAGAAATTGAATGATGCATCTCTACATGACCCATTTCCTTCTCCATTCACAAACGAAGTGCTAGATAACGTAAATAGACAAGAGGAATACACTTTCACTAATGGATTTTATGGCTATCATCATATCAGAATTGCTACAGAAGACAGACATAAGACCACATTCACTACTGAATGGGGATCATATCAATACACTGTTATGTTGTTTGTATTGAAGAATGCACCTGCTATCTTTTCAAGAGTTGTTGTAGCTGCATTTAAGGATTATATTCATAAATTCTTAGAAGTTTACTTTGACGACTGGACAATATTCGAACTTCTAAAGAATCATCATGAAAACTTAAGAATGATGTTAGCGAAGTGTAGAAAATATCATATTTCCTTGAATCTGAAGAAGAGCCTCTCCTGTGTGCCTTATGGTATTTTATCGGGACATGTAGTATGTAAGCAAGATTAATGGTTTATCCAACAAAGATCACAATCATCGTAAATATTCCAGCGCCTAACTCCATAAAACAACTATGCACTACATTGGGGCTGCATACAGGATACTATAGAAAGTTCATCAAATTATATGCGCAGATCACTGTGCCTATGGAGAAATTACTAAAGAAAGAAGCAAAGTACAACTAGACTGAAGATTGTCCAAAATGATTGGACACATGGAAAGAGAAAATGGTTACAACGCATATTCTAGTCTTTCCTGATTGGAATAAACTATTTCATGTACATTTAGATGCTTCCTCTATAGCACTTGGCATTGTATTAGCTCAACTAGGTGAGGGAGGTATCGATCACCCTATTGCATTTTCAATCAAAAAGCTATCTTCAACAGGAAATAATACCACGATAGAAAGGGAAGGCTTAGCTATGGTATACACATTACAGAGGTTTAGACACTATCTGCTAGGTTCGCATTTATGTATGTTTACTGACCATTCATCTTTGAAGTACTTGATCAATAACCATTGTCAAGGGGAAGAATATGCAGATAGTTGTTATTATTTCAGGAATATGATTTTGAAATCATTGTGAAACTAGGAAGATTGAATGCGGGACCTGACCATCTTTCACGCATTGAGTCAGGAAAAGAACCTAGTAATCTGGAGGATAGTATACCAAATTCATAGTTGTTTTCTATCCACATAGTATATGACTATTTCAGATATATCATAGAATTCCTGACTACAAGATTAGCACCTACAGAATTTACTACGCAGCAGAAGAAACAATTAGTGGTAAGAGCAACTAACTTTAATCTAAGTGTTGGAAAATTGTATAAATTAGCACCAGATGAAGTATTGCGAAGATGCGTACTAGAACACGAAAGACTTAGTATACTGTCCGAAGCACATTTAGGTGTATCTGGAGGACACTACGCAGGAAGAGCTATTGCGCAGAAAATTTTGAGATCAGGACTATGGTGTCCTACGATACACAAAGACAAAATAACATTGTCGAAAGTGTGTTGTATGCCAAAGAACAGGAAAGACATCTCGTTGAGATGAGATGCCATTGATGCTACAATTGACATTGCAAGCCTTTGATAAATGGGCTATTGAATTCATGGGACATATTAACCCACCAGGAAAGTGAATTGGCTCAAGGTATATCATCACAGCTACAAATTATTTAACGAGATGGGCAGAGGCAAGACCAGTGAAGGAATGTAGAGCAGTTATTGCCGCGCAATTCATTTTTGAGAATATTTTGACAAGGTTTGGATGTCCAAATATTTTAATGAGTGATCAGGGAACCCATTTCTTGAATAGAACTATTACAGCCTTGAACAGAAGAATTTCAAATCTATCATCAAAAGAGTACACGATATAATCCACAAGATAATGGCACTGTAGAAGCCTTTAACAAAGTATTGGAGAATGCATTGACCAAGGTATGAAACACAAACAGGGATGATTGGGATCTTAGAGTACCAACAATATTATGGGAATATAGAACAACTTGTAATAATTTGACAGGCCATACACCTTTAAGATTAGCATATGTACAGGAAGTTGTCATGCCCATGAAATACATCGTACCAAGTCTGATAATTGCAACATTCACAAATATGGCGGATGATCATAAAATGGAAGAAAGACTACTACACTTAGTTGGATTGGAGGAAGATCGCTTCATTGTAGGTTTTCACCAACAAGTGCATAAATACAGAGAAAAGGTATGGCATGATAGACACATCAAGAATAAATTTTTCCAGGTATGAGACCTTGTCCTCCTCTATGATAGCAAATTTATGAAATTTCCTGGAAATTTCAAAATGCATTGGTTAGGACCATACATTGTTAAGCATGTCACTAATCGTGGCGCAATTCAGTCAGCCACACTACTTGGAGAAAATTTGAAAGGACTTGTTAATGGGAGTAGACTAAAGCCTTATAGGGATTGCCTACTCTTCCAGGTATCAGTTAAGAAATGCAAGAAAATTTTAAGTGTCAAGTGCAGTTGAAATTGGACACTAAAAATAAAGAATAGAGTCTGCACATAGTTTTGGAAAAATGCAAAGTTTTCACAAAATGGAAAGATGTGTTGTGAAGCACACATAGCAGCCTGAGTTGAGAAGTAAAAGAAGAGGAATCGCACTGCGAAGTTAAAGTTAAGCAAAGGGAAATGCGCAGTTAACCTCACAATTCACCTAGCCACTAGTGAAGTAAAAGCAAACTAGCCATTACAATTTTTGGCCGGAAAGTTATAGCCATTATACAGTGCTTTCAAGAACCAGATGTTTTTTCATTTAAGGCATATTCGTACGTTGAAGATACATTCAATGAAGGGAAAGGACCAAGATCTAAGCAATATTTGGCCAACGGACATGGAATTTAATGCTAATTTATCCATTGTTGGGTGTGCCTTAGTGTTGTTGCGCCTATAAATAGTAAATACCGCATAAGTTACCTCTTTTACTGTGAATTTTAATTTTTACTGCCTGTAAATTCCAAGTTTTTACCAGTCACGAGCAATCGTTATCCGACAATGTATGTCTGAGTAGTCGACCTTAGACAAAATATTAAAATACTTCCAACATTCTAGTTTGGAAGGAGTCATGAAGACACCCGTAAAGCAAGCAGTCCCAGAGCGAGGTGGACCATTTAGAAATTCACCGCGGAATGTTTCACAGCAGAAGCAAAAAGACAAGTAGAAGGCCACTGAATAAGAAAATTTCTGAGTGTTCCGAATCCATTTCCAGTAGCACGGCCTCAAGAAAAACCCATCCTACTTATTCTAGAGTACATCCCTCCAAGGAAACGAGATGCGTCAGAGGTGATTCTCATGAAGAATCCACAGTATGATATTCCACTGCCGCCCATGTCAAGTCATGTGCATATTAAGGAGATTTCTCGGTAAAATCCCAGAGTGAAAATTTGTAGACCATGACTTTCTCCAAGGATCAAAGTACCCACAATTTCAACCAGATCAGAACATGTGCAGGAAGTACGACGAAGCTAACAAGTATACAACCTTTCAAGCACAAGACTGGATCCCGTCGTTGCATCCATCAGGGTTGTTGAACCTGTTGCGCATCCCACACTTTGATAGGATCCCAGATCTCATGGCAGTTTTGCGCACACTACTTTCATGCATGCACCAGGGCTACTTGTGGTTAGACTGCAAGATAGACATCAACATCGATCTCATCTACCGGATCACGCACTTGAGCAAGAGAAGTGTTGATCCTGCAGTTGATTTCATGTGCAAGAACAAGGACAAAGAGCTTGCAAAAAGAATGAAGAGCGAATTTGGTTTGATCAAAGGAAACCGCGGATACACAACAACTAGAATTAAGTACCAAGATACGTGGTTCATAATCCAACTCCTTGCAGTAAAAATACTAAGGAAGTGAAGACCGAATGAGGTGTCGGCCGCTGCAATATCCTTAGCTGCGAAGTCCAAGGATGGACTTCAGTGCAATTGGGCGAGCTATCTGTTAAACGAATTCCTTGATGACATTCGAGATACATAAGATGGTGGAAATCAATTCCACTATAGTTGGTTGCTTGTGTTGATCGCCTTCATCGGATGGAAAGAGCCTAGCTATCAACAGAATTTCCCGGTATTCATAGGAGATTGTCGACGACCGAGGTTTGCGAACATGTGGGCAAACTCAAATCCAGACAGACAGAGGGTAAACAACATACAGTTTTTTACTTATTATGAGCAGTTATGTGAAGTCGTTCAGAGGACTCCGCATATCACTAAGGAAGTCACAACTCTCTATATTCAAAGGATGACTTTCAAAGCTGGACTTCACTTCATCTACATTCATCCAAGAGCACAACTAAAGAAACTTGAATGGTTTGAAGGATTATACTAGCTAGACGGACAGAAAATTGATCTGATGATAGAACATTGTCCACCAGAGTGGAAGGTCGATGTGCCAGCCATGCTGATCACTGTAATGTCCCCATTTTGACCCCCTTTGTATTAAACCGTAAATGATGTAAATATTGTAATTTAATCATGGTGAGGAGCTCAAGGCCAAGGCCCCACCATTGATTTAGCGTTTATGTATCGGCAATTAAAATAGATGCCTATGGTTCTTGTGCGAGATAGGCACGATGTAAATAAAACATCATGTAATTATGAATTTCAATGAAAAACCCACAACCGGCTATGCAATGCAACAAAAGAGATGGGGCATGATTCTACAAGGAAAAGGGAGGGAAATTATTCAAACCTTGAGCCAATGGTATTAATCCATGTGTCAATGGGGAAACCCATAAACCACCAACTACCCATTTTGTCTCATGTACCCAATCATTTAATTCTTCCAAGAAATTGGTTAAGGCAGTTAATGTCTTGGGATGGGAGAGGTATGGCAGTCAGATTTTCGTGCATGGGCAAGCTACCAACCTGAAAATCGTATTTTGGCTTGCTGGGCAAGAAAAACCCCCACGAAATGCTACCCAAGGCCATTCCTCAGGCATTACGTTCTTCCTCTCACGCAGCTTGAGCTCACAGGAAGTTATCCTCACGTTTTTCACCATAACCCTGCGTTTTTCCATGCCCAGGAACTCGTTTTTGGATTGTGCAATAGCTGAGGAAGGAGGGACGCAAATTGGGACTGAGGGAGAGGGCGTTTTTGCCCTGGGGCGTTTTCTCTGGAATGGGTTTTGCTTCCCAAGTCGAAATTCCCAAGTGCCAATACGTTTTGAGTCTACCCACGTTTTTCTGAAGTCCAGGAAACCCCATCTCATGCATCCCGCTGTTGGAAACGTTTTCTCATGCTCAACAAGTGTAGGTTGCTGTTAGGTGCATCCCTGTTTTGTTTGGAACCCATGAGCAAGAAACTGGAATGGTAGTGGACAGAATTGGCTTGATAAACCTAGTGTAGGGAGTATCCTCTCAAGAAGATTAAGAGGGCTGGCTACTTTTCTATGCACACCCTGAGAGCACTAGAGAGGAAGGTATGGCTTGAGGGACTGTGTGGCAGTGAAGATAATACTTCCTGGTGTTGGGTGTGTAGGCATTGTGAGTGCCAAGCTAAATAGATCTGAGAGAGGTACCCATAGCTCCTTAGTTGAGCTCACTAGCTTAGCAATTCTTCCTTTCCATCTCCTAGCAGCCTGATAAACCCAATTGAAGATTGGCTTGGCTCATCCTGGTGCATGCTTGGCTATGTGTGAGTCTGTTGTTCCCTGGTTCCTTGTGAGATCATGCCCAGCTCGGGGGTGGCAGTGGTGCTGAGAGATTGAGGAGCACACTGGCCTACGGTTGGGTGGAACGTTGCAGTTGCATAGCCAGTTGTGTGGAACTACTTTCGCATAAGATAAGTATTCTGGTGTTTTATCTTTGCAATTGTTCCTTTAATGAATAGATGGAATGTGTTATGGATGGGCTAATGAATTTACTTCTGCAGTGTATTCAACGATTATGCATTTCCATATGATCTTTTATAATACTGCAAAGATCTTTATTTCATAACTGACACAGAAACGTGAATGCATGTTAGATATCAGCATGTTTTATTTAATCCTTGTTCTGTTCTATAGCATTGCACATATACCTGTTTTATATCAATGAGTTAATTATAATGAATATGGGACAAATTGCCCGGATTGAGCACAGTGATTCTCTCTATCTCGCTGGTATGATAGAGGGGACACTACAATCACCACATCAGAAGAAAGCGCAACTGGAAATTCACAATAATGAGACGATGAGACAACAAGCGCACAGAATCCAGAAGCAGATCAAGGAGATGAACAACAACAAGTTGTAGGCTTGTAAGTAGGCGAGAAAAGAAAGGAAACCAACACAGTCGTTCCAGAAGGAACGCAAAGGAAGAAACAAAAAGAAACCAAGGCTCTGCTCGATGCACAGTTGCACCAGGATGAATATGAATGCATCACAACTCGAGTGTTAGAGCACATTGAAGAAACACTTGCATTAAAGAACGTCAAGCAATAAACATTCCAAGCAGGCATGATGGAGGGCCTTGCAGAACTGAAGAGTCTGGTAGCAAGAGTTGAACAAGTCCAGCACGACTTGGCGAGAGAATAAGATCCTGAAGATAGGGAAGGCGAGACAAGCCAAAGGAAGAGAAAGGCTCCTTCCTTGACATTGAGACCTCGGCTAGTAAGAATAGATCCAATGAATATCATATTCTCGTCTGACGAGCTTACTGAAGATGCGAATTAGCTCACACATATAGACATTAACGTTGTGATTTTTCCCATCGAACTATTACATAATCTGCATCTGTAGGTTGTGGAAGAAATACGAGATAGAGACATGTTCTCTTATAACCAGCATCTGAAGTGGGGGGGAATATACAAGGAGTTGAAGGATGAATGCGCACTGAAGACCAAGGAGCTAGCATATGTGCAAGAGAAGCAGAAGAAGTTGAAGAAATTTGTTGTCGAAGTTTGTGCAAAGATCACAGATTGCGTAGAAGAGACTGAAGTGAAAGCCACTATTTTGAGGATTGGTAACGATGTAGACAACTTGAAAGACAAGATGGAGGATATGGAGATTGGCTACAATGAGAATATTGTTGACTTACAATCTCGATAGCAACCTTGCACTATGTAGCAAGTTAAAGAAGCAAGAGCCGAATAATTGAAGGCTTCAATAGAAAACATCTCCACAGAGGTGGCAATATTTCAAGACCTACTTGAGGAAATACCCAAGGTATGGGCTATGCTACAAGAAGACCCTGATTTACAGAAAATTCAAGATGAAGTACATCAACGGCGGAAATATCTTGACTCTATGAACATGGCTATGAAGGATTTTCCACCAAGGGAAAGGATCCAGAAGTTTGCAGAGACAAAAGAACCTCAGAAGGAGCTAAAAGCGTTAAGGATGAAGGATGTTGAAACTTCGTCGAAGTTATAGCCGATGCAGGAAGAGGCACTTTCACTTTCTGAAGAAATTGAGGAGAAGTTGCAAGAAATCCGGACAACTGAGAACACAGTAAAAGAGCAACTTCAAGAACCCATCTCAGATGATATGCTCGAAAAAATTAAGGATTTTGAGCAAGAGACTAAGGAAACAGTTGCGAAGTTGAGTGCAACTTTTCCGTAGTTCGCTGCGAAATCAAACATCCCAGGGGATGCACCGTCAAAGTGGCTCAGGGGAGAGCCATGAGTAAGTGTTAAGGGCTTGTTGGGTGTATCCCAAGTGGAGGAAGTTTTGCAAGAAAAAGTACAAGTTAGGCGAGGCCTAACATCAACCAGTTTTGGGAGAAGCAACTCCGCAATTCTAGGGAGCAGGGTATGGAGCGAAGCGAAGTGGCAGAAAAGGACCTGTCCCCTTAGTAAAGGCGAAGTACTAAGGACGATCATGGTAGTTGGAGAAGTTATGAATGAAGATGTGGGATGTCAGCTACATAAGCGAAGAGTAAAGAAGTGGAATGGTGCAAAGGACGCGCCACTGCAGTGTTACAGTCGTGCAATCAAAACTGTGACTTGCAGAGAAGCATCAGAGCCAAAGAAACAACACAGAAGGACAACAGAGCTCCAACGAAGTAAAGACAAAGTGTGGTCAACAGGAGAACCATGCCATTTTGGTTTTAAGGGTATTATGGGGGTTGGCCCATAGTTATTGTAAAGATGTGACCTTCGGGCGCAATCTATCAAAAGGGCAATTTTGTATAAGGAAGGGTTAGATAAATTAGATATTTTGAGATATTGTTAGATATTGTTAGATATAGACTAAGAAATATCTAAGAAAGGAAAATACTCTACAGTTGTGTGCACAGAGATCTATTGTAGAGAAGATTTTGTAGTTGAGTGCGCAGACTGGAAATTTTAACCCCTTCCAAGAAATATAAGAACAGTTCTTGTGGACGTAGCTCCCATTTGGGGGGTGGACCACGTAAATATATGTGTTATGTGTTTGAATCTCTGTTATATTGTGTGTTCATGAATGTTTATGCTTAAATATGTGTTTTCATATGAATGTGAATGAGAATGATATGATAAGTAGCGGAACACGCATGTATGAACATTGTGAAATCATGTTAAGTATGATAATTGTGTAGTGACCAGAGTAAAGGTAGCAACGATTCAATGAATTCTGTAGATTGTGAGATATGCAAAGTGTGTAGATACATGTTGATAATAATATGTTAAGTATATTTTGAGTAAGCTGTGCATAATAAGCTCGCATAACATAACCGTGCGTCACCAGGTTGCAGAAACCTGATTCTGTAACCACCCATCTTTGCTTTGGGTGAGATTTCATCCTACTCGTAGGTTGATGCCGAAAGGTCCAGTGAATGGGATTTCGTTGGGTCTAAATTAAGGAAACTACGCAAAACCTGGGTCATCCCCAACGAAAGAGAAGGATAACTAACAATTCACTTCAATTCCCAAGTAGTGGTGAAGGTGTCTCATATTTATCATCTCAAATAATTTCTTCAATTCTTTCTTTATGTATGCAATATATCTTTAATTATTCCTTGTCATCAAAATATCATCTACATATACCACAAGCTACACAAAAAATCTTTCAAATTTCTTTACAAACTAGTGTTCCGTCATCAAGCTTAGAATCTTTGAAATTTAACTTCAAAATATGCTCGGTTAACATTTTGTACCATATGAAAGGTGCTTGTTTCAAGTCATACAATGACTTGATGACTTTACATACCTTTTTTTATTTCCCTTTCACAACAAATCCTTATGGATGAGACATGAAGACTTTCTCTTTCAAGTCTCCATTCAAGAAAGCAATCTTCACATCCATCTAATGAACTTTCCACCCATTCGGTGTAGCCAAATACAATAAGGTGTGTATGGTAACCAATTTTGTTATGGGGAAGAAAATATCTTCATAGTTAATTCCTTCCTTCTGTGCATTGCCTTTGACTACCAGATTTACATTGTGCTTGTCAAGTGAGCCATCTAATTTGTACTTGTTCTTGTAGACCCACTTGAAACCAATTGGTTTGGTTCCAAATGGATTCCATTCTTAATGAGAGAATCATACTCATTTTTCATGGCTTCTTTCCAATCATCAAGAGAAACACCTTATTCAAAGGAATTTGGTTCAAGGTTAGCAGATAAATTCAATTCACATTCATATGAAACATCCATATCTTCTACATTACCTATGTTTGAGTTATTTGCATCTCCTCCATCTTCTTGTCTTCTTGAACATCTGGTTCTAGTCTTTACAAATTCATGAGGTGGACACTTTCAAGTCTCTTTCTGGCCCATTTTGGCACTTTTTGTGAGGTTCCAAGTTGCTCAGTTGATGGTGCTTCATCTTCTTCAAGACTCAGTATTCCAATTCTCTCAATCACATCATCGATTTAATCCTACTGTTCTAGTGAAGTGGAAGGAAATTCTTCATGAGGGGGTGATGGTGCTGCAAAACAAGATTCAAAAGATTGATCCAAGATAGGGATCCCACCTTCAATATGTGGAATCTCATTATCATCTTCATGAAAGGTCTTTACATGGGTAAATTTTTCCAAATGATCAAGCTGCCTCTCAATAGACTTGTGATTTTATTCATCTCAAGAAAAATGACATCTCTGGAAAAATAAAAATTTTGTTTGCCTCATCATAAAGATGATATGACTTGATGGTGTTTGAGTACCTCAAGAAAATGCATTTATGACTTCATGCACTAAGCTTGTTTCTTTGTTCCTTTGGTATCAAGGCATAGTAGGTGGAACCAAAGACCCTGACATGCGTCATCGAAGGGATGTGGCCATACCACATTTAATATGGAGTCTTGTTTGCAATATCATGAGTGGGACTAATGTTTCTCAAATAAACTGCACATGTAGCTGTATCAACCCAAAACATCAACTTTACATTCTTAGAAAACATCATGGAATGAACCATATTCAAAACAGTCATGCTCATTCTTTCTTCCACACCATTTTGTTGAGGATTATACATAACTATGGTTTGCTTCCTAATCCCATGATGTCTAAGATAGGATTCAAAATTATTTGATGTATATTCTCCTCCACTGTCAATGCGAAGGGAACCAATCTGCAATTGTGTTTCATTTTGAATCCACGCATGAAAGTTCTTGAATATTTCAAAGGATTTATATTTGTCCTTCAGCAAATACACCCAACACATCCTAGTGTAATCATCGATTAAAGTCATGATATACCTGTTACCATTAGCATAACCGATAAGCATAGGGATACACAACTCAGAGTGAACGGTTCTAGTTTTCTACATGCTCTGTAATCGGAATCATGGAAAGGCTTATTACTATGTTTTCTAAGAATACAAGCATTTCAAATTCTTTGGAATGATGGGAAAACTAGAAACATCATTCTTCTTCAAAAATCAGAGACTATCATAGTTTATGTGCCCATATGTAGCATGCCACAAAAGAGTAGAGGACAATGTATCTTCTTCCTACTCAGAGAGGTAGGAACAATTCTGAGCAATTGCATATGTCCCTTTCAGCTTGTGTAGTTTCTCATCTTCATACTCGATCATGATGACTTGGTTGTCAGAGGATCTTCTTATTTCTACATTCCCATCGAACATGTTGATGGATTGTGATTGTATCTGAGAAAAATAAAAAGGAGGATAAGAAGGTATAAGGAGATAGCTTTAGGCTACTTTTCAAGCTATAATAATATTATAACTAAATATTATTATGTTACAATTTTTTATATAGAGACAAAAAGGACACTCATTGGAATTTGGGATTGTTGGTTGAATTTTATATTATTGAAAAAATGTGAAAAAGTGTTAGAAATCATAAGGATTTTTTATTGACCTTGGTATTCTTATCCATTTTTATTCATCATTTTGTGGGCTTGAAAAGTGAAGAATTTAAAGTAAACCCTTAAACATTAAAGTTCGAGTAGGAGAAGAAGCAGGCATGTTGCATGAGTTACATTTTCATTTCAATCATTGATTCTAAGTTTTCATTGGTTTCATTATTTTTTGTTTAAGATTCAAATTTAGGGTTGTATGTCAAAATATTAAAGAAATACTATGTGAGAATATTTATCCCTAATTCGAAATGATAGAGGGATGATTGTATTCCTACAAACAAACAAAATTGGAAATGAAATGAATTATGCAATTAAGATAAGCAACTTTAGAATTAATGGTTTAAATTTTCTATGGTTACCTTGCTTTACATAAATGGTTAAATTCCTTAAAGGTGATGAAATTGCATTAATGTCATAGAAATTACTATTAGTTTTCTTTCTTATTGTTGCATTAATTTCTTGCCACTATGGAGTTATTATCTATTGTCGGAATCTACAATTATGGGCACTATCGAATATGCAAGTATCATTGCATTTCTATATTTTATGATCCCTTCGAGCTTCAAGATCTTGGGGTATAATTCCCCTATCATGGTTGCAAGTGGAATTGTAGGTTTCCATCCTCTTTTCTTGGTACTTGGCTATGATCTGCCTTCTTGAGATGAGATGGAATATATTTGGTACTATGATCTTGTATTTGTTCCTTTAGAGTAATAGTTTCTAGTTGAGACACTTTTTATTTGTTCCTATTATATGGTGTGCATGAGATTGTTGATAAAGTTAATTTTGATCATGTTTCTTCATTGTCGAATTTTGAATTATATCCTAGAGTGAAGGTGATCCTTAGTCCCAAGATTCAAAATTATTTGATGTATATTCTCCTCCATTGTCAATACGAAGGGAACCAATCTGCAATTGTGTTTCATTTTGAATCCATACATGAAAGTTCTTAAATATTTCAAAGGATTGATATTTATCTTTTAGCAAATACACCCAACACATCCTAGTGTAATCATCGATAAAATTCATGATATACATGTTACCATTAGCGTGCCATTAGCAGAACTGACAAGCATATGGCTACACAACTCAGAATGAATCAATTCTAGTTTTCTACATGCTCTGTAATCGGAATCATGGAAAGGCTTATTACTATGTTTTCCAAGAATACAAGCATTTGAAATTCTTTGGAATGATGAGAAAACTAGAAACATCATTATTCTTCAACAATCAGAGACTGTCATAGTTTATGTGCACATATGTAGCATGCCACAAAAGATTAGAGGACAATATACCTTCTTCCTGCTCAGAGAGGTAGGAAAATTTCTGACCAATTGCATATGTCCCTTTCAGCTTCAGTAGTTTCTCATATTCATACCCAGACATGATGACTTGGTTGTCAAAGGATCTTCTTATTTCTACATTCCCATCGAACATTTTGATGGATTGTGATTGTATCCAAGAAAAATCAAAAGGAGGATAAGAAGAAAGGAATAAGGAGATAGGTTTAGGCTACTTTTCAAGCTATAATAATATTATAACTAAATATTATTATGTTACAATTTTTTATATAGAGAAAAAAAGGACACTAATTGGAATTTCGGATTGTTGGTTGAATTTTATATTATTGAAAAAATGTGAAAAAGTGTTAGAAATCATAAGGATTTTTTATTGACATTGGTATTCTTATCCATTTTTATTCATCATTTTGTGGGCTTGCAAAGTGAAGAATTTAAAGTAAACCCTTAAACATTAAAGTTTGAGTAGGGGAAGGAGCAGGCCTGTTGCATGAGTTACATTTTCATTCCAATCATTGATTCTAAGTTTCCATTGGTTTCATTATTTTTTGTTTAAGATTCAAATTTAGGGTTGTATGTCAAAATCTTAAAGAAATCCTATGTGAGAATATTTATCCCTAATTCGAAATGATAGAGGGTTGATTGTATTCCTACAAACAAACAAAATTGGAAATCAAATTAATTATGCAATTAAGATAAGCAACTTCAGAATTAATGGTTTAAATTTTCTATGATTACCTTGCTTTACATAAATGGTTAAATTCCTTAAAGGCGATGAAATTGCATTAATGTTGTAGAAATTACTATTAGTTTGTTTTCTTATTGTTGCATTAATTTCTTGCCATTGTGGAGTTATTATCTATTGTCGGAATCTACAATTATGGGCACTATTGAATATGCAATTATCATTGCATTTCTATATTTTATGATCCCTTCGAGCTTCAAGGTCTTGGGGTGTAATTCCCCTATCATGGTTGCAAGTGGAATTGTAGGTTTCCTTCCTCTTTTCTTGGTACTTGGCTATGATCAGCATTCTTGAAATGAGATGGAATATATTTGGTACTATGATCTTGTATTTGTTCCTTTAGAGTAATAGTTTCTAGTTGAGACACTTTTTATTTGTTCCTATTATATGGTGTGCACGAGATTGTTGCTAAAGCTACTTTTGATAATGTTTCTTCATTCTCGAATTTTGAATTATAGCCTAGAGTGAAGGTGCTCCTTAGTCCCAATATTTTTACTTCAATTTCATATACTATTGAAAAGTAGAGTAGAAATGTGTCTTAACATCTATGCATGATAATCCATCTCTTAACACAATTGAAAATTATTTTCCTTCTTTATTAACCCTAGCCATTGTCTTTAAAAATATTCGATTAATTTGTCAATTTTGTACCCTAATTCTTATTATGACATCTCAATATTATTCATAAGTTGTGTGATGCTTTAGGATTTAGATTTATCACAATGAACCTCTACTTTCAATTTGTCATCATTACCCATGTTGGCATTTGTCTTAGTGTATTGTGGAGAAGGTCGCATTGGAATTAAAAAGAAACTATACAAGTCTGAAAAAGTAAAGTTGAATTTGACCATACATAAATTGAGAAATGGTGTATGGTAAAGCATAAAAACTTGACATGATAGTTGAGTGTACATGTGCAAGGGGTGACAACAATGTACAAGATATAGGACAGCAACAACAATGGTGGCTATGTGCAGCATTGATAGCGGATTGTACGAATGTGGTGGTGGAAACATCAAAGACAATGCATGGATATACCTTTGATAATTAATGGTTGTGTACGATGATATATTATGATGTTGTTTGCATTTTTTGATGATTGCAAAAAATTGCACAGACCTATTGCCAACTACATATTGATTGGTGTGCATTGATTGAAGGTTGATTGAAGAATTTTAACCAATGAATTTAACCAAGAAAGTTCTAATTCCAAATGTAGTAAATAGTTCATGTTTATTTCAATATTGATAGAAAAAATTTACAAATATTATAATAGAATATTGAATAATGATTGATTGATATTAATGATGTTTACAATGACCCTCGTGATGATGTATAAATATGCATTCATTGGTCACACGTTGAAGGGGCATGTGGCCATTGACGTTTCATTAACCTAATTATTTATTTATTATATTGTTTGTTACACTTAAGATAATAATACATGTCACACACTTAACACACTTACAAGATTTATGTGCACTTTATTCCAATTGTGCAATCTTATGATTCCCTTGTCCATTCTTTTTATATGTTTTCACATTGTTGTAACGAATGTGACATATGCATTACGCAGACATGAGAATGCTAATGGAAAATATTGATAATGAAAAATATCAAACCACAATATGATGCATAGGAATAACCAATGAAAAATAGATCCTAAGCACACAAATCTACATGATTGTAACAAGAAACTAACAAAAAAACACACAAAACTAAAATGTATATTCGGAGTAAAAACGATGGAAACATAATTGATAGGAAAATGATGATATTTTTCTTCTGTCTAATAGATTGCATATAACAAACTAACCACCAATAATGCACCATTAAACAAGCATTGACTCATAAGAAACTATAACATTGTTTTATAAAAAAATAATACATAATATATTCATGTCACTAAGCATATGAATATAAAAAACCATAGACTCTTAATACACACCATTCAATATAAACCCAATAGAGAACTTGATCCAACTTGCACTAATCAAACCTGCTCACATATATTCTTCCTATAAATGCACTTTACCAAGCTCATCATTGTGATCCAACTTTCTCCATGTCATTCAGACTTAACCAGAAAATGATAAACACTTTTATTAGCCCATTAATAATTATCACCGTTAGATCCTTCCCATTCATCGATCTATCCATTGTGACATCTTGGTCACATAAATATTATACGTGTCATCTAATCCATGACATTCATTCTAACTCATCTTTAGTACATATTGTTGAGAGTGCAAATAAATATATTGTATCTCTTAGAAGTCTCATGGAAATTTTGCAATGTGTTCTATATTTGGTGTGTACTCAGTGTGCTCGTGGTCTAAGGAATTTTTTGATTCGCCACTAACAATTTCAAGAATTATTGGGCATATTCATCTGAATATTCAGATTTCAATAAACAACTTATTCCCAAAATTTAGTCGAAAGGTGTTTGTTCTGTAGTAGACACTGAGCCATTTCTACCAAAGTCCTATTATTTTTCCCTGTGACTCCATTTTGCTAAGGGGTGTGAGGGATAGATCTTTTTCATGAAATACCATTCTGGAATATATATATATATATATATATATATATATATATATATATATATTCTTCAAATTGTTGACTCACATATTCTCCACCATTGTCTAATCTCAAGCATTTAATAGGTCTACCACATTTCTTCTTGTCCAATGCCCTAAATTCCTAGAATCTTTCAAATAAATTACTTATTTTTCAAGAAATATACCCATGTAAATCTATATAAATCATCAATGAAGGTTAAAATATACTTCGCATCTGCTAATTAAGGTTTGTTCATGTAGCAGAGACTGTGAACAAGTTCTAGTCAGTCATGTGCTCATCATGTTTTCCCGGAATCAAAGGGTTCCTGATGATGCTTTCCAAGCACACATTCTCTGCAAAATCCATCAGATGGAATAGTATTTGCGAGACCCGCAACAATATTATTTGTTACCATCATATTTGTGATATTTTAGGATTAGGATCACTCAGCTATAGCAGACCTCACTAAAACTCACTCAAGAAGTGCAGAAAGAAGAAGAAGAAATGTTGATTCAATAATCACTCATATGCAAGAAATGACAAAAAATGTTGTATCATACATCAACTGTGAGTTGGCACTCTGAATAGTGAATAATAACTGAATACAAACTCATGAGTTCGAATGCCTCCTAAGGTCATTTGAATCATCCTTGGTGTGTAGCTTGGATAACATTGGAGAAATCATCCAATCAGTGGCAATAGTCACAAATAGTCAAAATTCAGTCAAATGAGTCTAACTGAGTCTAACTGAACCATGTGAGCACAAATCAGGGGATGTAGACTCCAAGGAGGGCGCATGAGGTTGTCAGAAGATCAAGTGGCACTCCAAAATAGACAACTGGGAGCTACAGGCAGTTAAGCTGAGCAATAAATGCAAGAACTGGTCAATCAATTCTCTAACTGACTGTTAAACTCCTGGTAGGTGATATAAGGCACATATGTCATCCAAGTGAGGAAAACAAGGTGCATCGGGTAGGTAGGAGGGCTAAAGACAGGCTCTGGGGGGCTAAAAATAGGCTCCAGGTGTTGGGGAGACCACCATACTGATGACTGGATGCATGCAGAATTCATGCATGCATGAAAATATTAAAAAATGATGGTTATAATATTCCAACACCCCTACGCAAGCTAAATTATGAGGTAGTAACTGAAAACTGAAAAGTAGGGCCCTGGTGACTGAGACCAAAGGTCACCCCGTACAACAATCTAAATAATAAGTGAGGAAAGAGAGAAAACCCAGTGGGAAGAAATCCCTCCCTCAAAATAAACTGAAGGATGCTAATGTAGCATGGCATCACTCACCCCAGAAGGAGGCAAGTGACCCTCTTTACCGAAAAATGATCGATCGACAAGAAATGGATCAGTAATGTGAGAAGGATGAAACCTTTCATTCTGAAAATATGATCTGGTTCTCCTTTGATCAAGTGGATCACCAACAAGATCTTCGGAAGATCTGAGAGTAGTGGATACCCATCTAGGAAGAGGAGGATCATCAAGTGAAATATCATCAAGTTCTTGTGGAACTGTATCTCCCATTCGCTCATCTTCATTATCAGTTGCTATATCTTCATGTTCTTGTGGATCTGGATCTAGAATTCGCTCTTCATCATTATCACTCTCATACTCTGAATATGAACTGTCATGTGATGAAGGTTCACTCTCTTGGAGCTCATCAAGCAATGCATGTGTGGTAGGAAAGCTATCTTGCTCAATAGGGTGAGCATCATGAAGAATCCATTCCTCAAACTGTAAACTCCTATCAAGGAATGTAGTCATAGTAGAAGGATCAAGAAGCTTGTAGGCCTTTGCATTCAATGGATAACCCACCATAATACACTCTCTGCTTTGTGGATCTAGGGCTCTCCTTTTCTCAGTTGGAATCCTTGCTCATGCTCTGGATCCAAACACTCTAAGATGAGACACATCAGGTTTGTATCCCATCCATGCTTTGAAAGGATTCATATCTTTGAGTCCTTTGTGAGGAACTATGTTCTGAAGATAGGAGGCACAGTTGATGGCTTCTTTCCCAAAGACTAGGGTGCAACCCTTTCGACTTTAGCATGTAGGTGGTCATTTCTTTCAATGTTATGTTCTTCCTTTTAGCAAAACCATTTTGTTGTGGTGTATAGGGAACAATATGTTGCATCGCAATGCCTTATTCAGCACAAAAGGTTTGAAAATCACCCTTGATGTACTCTCCTCCATTATCAGTGTGAATGGCCTTGATCTTTCTATCTGAAAACTTTTCTGCAGAAGACTTTAAAAACTTAAATAATCCAAATACTTCTGACTTTAATATGAGAAAGTATACCCATGTAAATCTTGAATAATCATCAATAAAAGTGAGAATATACCTTGCTTTGTTTAAACATAGATTTGGAAATGGTTGTGCAACATCACTATGAATTAGATCTAGAGGTTGAGAGGCTCTCCTTTCCTTCCCTTTCTCAAATTTATTTTCAGGATGCTTTCCCATCAAACAACTATGACAGTTTCCCTTGGAAAACTTGATCTTGGGAATCCCTTCAACCATCTCTTTTGTATGCATGTCTTGCAAGTATTGATAGTTAAGATGCCCAAATCTTTCATTCCACAATCTACTCTCTTCATTTGCATGAGTGTGAAGAGCAGATTGCAGGTAAGAAGTGTGAGAACTCATAGAGTTTCGACTTATGATTTGCAACTCCTTTTACAATGGTAGATCCCGATACCATGTCTTGAATTTCGACCTCATTAGGAGAGAATATCACCCTCTTGGGATCTCCAGTATCAGTCATCTGATATACTGAAAGTAGATTAGAAGTGAGAGTGGGGACATAGAGAACATATGAGAAGTACCCATGATCAATTTTGATTCCTCCTATCCCTTTAGAAGAGACCTACGAATCATTCCCCAACATAATGTATGGTCCAACAGTAGACTCGAAACTAGTGAAGAGATCCTTGGAGGTAGGCATGTCTCTTGATGCTCCAGAATCTATGATGAAGGAGGATTGTGATGATGCTCCTGCCATGAGAGCATGGAATCTCTCTTTGTCCTCAGATCCAGATGGTTCACTCTCTTTCTTTCTATCACATGCAGGTATTGGAAGATTATTTTTTTCAAGAAGTGAAGCCATGAGATCTATGGTCTTCTTCATACATGAGCTCTCAGGGTGATATCCTCCGTTACAATACATGTGCACTTGGATTTACCCTTTTGATATGTCTTGTCCTTCTCAGCATTCGAAACTCCATCTAACTGGTTTCGAGCCTCCTTTTGCTTTTGGTCATTCGACTTCCTATCAGAAATTTTTTGTTTTCTTTTTCCATTCACTCTTCTCATCTCAATGGTTGCAAGTGATGAATCCAATTTGGTTTTTATCACTCCCATGTGCACTAGCTTCTCTTCCTCAAGTGTGAGAGATTGGATAAAGTCTTAAAGCAAAGGGAACTTCCATTTTGGAATGGACAACTTTGTTGACTGGAAGGTCGAAACAAACACTGAATAATCAGGGCCTAGCTTCGACAGAATGGAAAGGATGAGTTTTTTTTCTTCCTTCTCAATCCCATACCTCTTCAATTGTGAAATCAAGTTCTTGAATTTGTTGAGAAACTCAGTGATAGTTTTGAAACTGCTTGGGCTCAAGGAGATGAGATCATTTTCTAACTTACGACCCTTCAAGTCATCCTTCTGGCCAAGAAGAGATTCGAGCTTGTCCCAAAACTCCTTTGGAGTCTTCATATCAATAACATGAAAGTGTAGGTCTTCATAAATGCTAAGTAGAAGCAGTCCTATTGCGTCATCAAGCTTGTCTAAGTACTTGGATTTCTCTATTGCACCAATGGGATCAACTGCAGAGCCATTCACCACTCTGGAAATGCTCTTCGAATTCAAGAAGATGTCCATATTTTCCTTCCATTCGAAGTAGTTGAATGAATTCAACTTGAGATCCATGATACTGAAGAATTCGAAGTTGAAGAGGGGATAGTCCTGCAAAACAAATGAGAATTAGGAAATGGAGATCTGCTGCAATTCAAATTGAACATTACCTTAGGACACTGAGCACATGTGATTGGGTCCTTCACACCTGGATAGACCTCACCGGATTGCTCCAGTGAATTCAAGGAAATAGCACCAGGATGTGCTATGGAAACCTAGAGGCTTTTGGTGCTCAATGAAAGACAGTTACTCAAGGAATTGCTGCAACTGCTACTGCTGCAATTCGAATAGCTGTTGTTAGCTCTGATACCATGTGATATTTTAGTATTAGGATCACTCAACTGTAGCAGACCTCACTAAAACTCACTCAAGAAGTGCAGAAAGAAGAAGAAGAAATGTTGATTCAATAATCACTCATACACAAGAAATGACAAAAATTGTTGCATCATACATCAGCTATGAGATGGCACTATGAATAGTGAATAATAACTGAATGCAATCTCATGAGTTCGAATGCCTCCTAAGTTCATTCGAATCATCCTCGGTGTGTAGCTTGGATAACATTGGAGACATCATCCAATCAGTGGCAGTAGTCATAAATAGTCAAAGGTCAGTCAAATGAGTCTAATTGAGTATAACTGAACCATGTGAGAACAAATCACAGGATGGAGACTCCAAGGAGGGCGCATGAGGTTGTCAGAAGGTCAAGTGGCACTCCAAAATAGACAACTGGGAGCAACAGACATTTAAGCTGAGCAATAAATGCAAGAATTGGTCAATCAATGCTCTAACTGACTAATAAACTCTTGGTAGGTGAGATAAGGCGCATATGTCATCCAGGTGAGGAAAACAAGGTGCATCAGGTAGGTAGGAGGGCTACTGAGGGATGAAGATAGGCTCTAGGGGGCTAAAAATAGGCTCCAGGTGCTGGGGAGACCACCATACTGATGAATGGATGCATGCAGATGCATGCATGATGACTGGATGCATGCAGAATGCATGCATGCATGAAGATATAAAAAAATGATGGTGATAATATTCCAACAATATTCAAACTTTGAAAGTTCATATGTCCAATTTCTTCATGCCAAATTCAACTTTTGTTGTCAATCGTGCAATCGGTCTAGTCGGTCAAAAATTATTCCAGGGAGAGTCGTAGAAATTGTATAGTCTGTCTTTGGGATCTAAATATCTTGAATAAATATCCTTCCCCTAAGCCTTAGATCCTTTACAATAAATCGATCTGACGAAAACATATCAATCTTCTTAGTTTATGTAAGTTGTGCAACTGACAGCATGTTTCCTCTCAAGATAGGTACATGATAGACATTGGAGACTCGACATGCCTACATTCAACATTGCCACTTCCAGAAACCATGAGGGGATAATCATTAGCTACATAAATATTCTATTTTGGAGCTCCACTAAAGGAAGAGAACATAGAATCATACTTAGCCATGTGATGAGTGCAACCATAATGGACTATCCATTCAGTTTGAATGGTGCAGGCATGTAATTCCTGGGAAGTGCTAACAGAAAAGGTGAAGTTTTGTTGGCATGGGTTCGGAGCACACAAGTGTGGAACCTCAAGTGGCGAAAGGGTCAAAGACAAGAACAAAGTACCGGTCGCAAAGCCGAGATATGCGAAAGTGTTTAGTTAAGTTAGTTAGCAATGGGTCATTAGGACCATTTTGTAATGGCCATATGAGACTATAAATAGAAGTACGATTGTAAGCATAGGAGAATCATCTTTACGATTGTAAGAATGAGGGCACATTTTTGGCACTGAATTGTGCATTATGAGATGATACCTTCGCATTTATTTGTGTTTTTGTCTTTTGGATCGATCTATGGAAGTATTTATCTGGTTTTGGTCTATTACATCGCAGCAATTGATCTGAGTTTATAGTGGTTTTGCAATATTGGGAATGATTAATATGCATCTTTGTCAATTCATTTATCACAATGTCTGATGTTTTCCTGAGATCACAATAGATGTTTTCGCAACTATGTTATGTACCGCAAATTCCTTAAACATGCTTTGTTTGATTTTTCTAATTTGTTAATTATGAGATGGAAATGTAGTTAATGGTTAATAGGGTGATAATATGATATCATGATGCGAATGCAAATATCCAGCTAATGTTGTGAATGAGAGTGAAGTAGCGCATGTCTTCTCACAACTACGGAAACTTGGTTCCTACAACCTCCCTTAGACATCTCGGGTGAGACTTCACTCGCTCTGCGAGTGTTGTTGGGAAGGGTAAAACCTTTCTGGGTCAGTGCTTAAGGGTGTTTGGTCGATATTTGTTGACGGCAGTGCGAAGTGAACCCATGTCGTTGGAACTGTGTCAACAAATGGTTCTGTTTTCGGGACCTTAGTGCGAAATAAGAGGGGACATGTTGTGGCATCCTAAAAAGCCATAGATTGAGGAATGGTTCTACAAGAAGGCGCGAGAATTTGCTGAAGAAGAAAGTTGGAACCCTGGATGGTCGACAACTAACTGGTTACAAAAGTATATCTACTCTGATATTCATGAAATATTCTTCTCTGAATTCCCTATACTGCTACACGAGTGGTTGGCACAACTGAATTTTCAAAAGAAGAATTTCCAAGGGGGTGAGCCTGAACATTGGACGCCAGAACTGATCCAACAATTGAAACGAGTGAACAACAAAGTGTCTAGAGCTTTCAAGGTCTGGGTAGACAGTATTCTAGAAGGATACATCACTGAATTCGCTATCAACACAATTAAGTCATATAGTGAAAGAAAAATTTTCAAAGGACCCAGAGGAAGGTTTCTACTGTCACTGAAATTGTGGATTAAGATGCTCATTTGTGAAAAATGTATACTGAAGATGAATTCCGACGAGTAAATCTAGGGTGTGCAGAGGTTGTGGTTTCCGCATGGATACGAGTATGATAGAATGATGTGGGGTATATGGATATGAGTTACGATGTAATTTTGAAGGGTACCCTGCGAAGTGGGGTGAGGTTCCGGCCAGAAAAGAAGAGGAGGACTGAGATAGAGAGAGACTCTCCTAGGGTGACTGGAACAGAGAATTGTGAAACGGGACCAGAAGGGACTAATTGACCTTACTGTGACGAAGAGAACAATCGTGCAATCCCTGAACCTAAGGAAGGACAAACCCAAATCTACAACGTACCCACAACCCTGCGCACCATGCCAAATTTCGAGGGAAGAAATATAAGCTCTTCGCAGGGTTTTCTGGTGTGTCATAACAGCGGAATGAGTAGTGGGTCTACGAATACCAGTAGGAAACCAAGAATGATAGGATACAATGTAAATATGTCGATATTTCATGGTAACGAGACTGAGGATCATGAGCAATACTAGTTTTTATGTGAAGCAGTATGGACAGTGAAGCAAGTCCAAGATGATGATATCAAGAAGGGACAACTAGAAAAGACCTTTAGGGGCCATGCGCTAGATTATTTTATGAAATTTTTACAAGTAACTACAGGGAATCATGAGAAAACTTTGGCACAAATCAGAGAAGGACTAATGGATGAGTTTAGGAAACCAAAATCAGAGTCGTAATATATCACAGAACTGAAGGAAATAATCAATTTCTTAATGAATCAGTATGGGAATTCGATCAGATATATAAAACTCTAATGGCTAAAGTAAGTTTTGGAATGAGTGACATGCAACACAAAGAATGGTTCATTGCTTGGCACAGCACATTCATATGCCACTAATGCAACAGAAGATTGTATACTGAGCGGAGGCACTGGAAGTTGCGATGAAGCTTGAGGCTTTATGTAATGTCCCCATCTCTGGTAAAAGTTTTATTTACTCAATTTTTGGTCGATCTAACATGATGACACTATTTAAAACATAAACCAGTTCCCACAATGCAACCTAGAGTGGAAAAAGGACATGGTGAACCACAAGGGGGAGAGTTTTTAAGTTGTTAAAGGCGTGGTGTTCTTTGGCTTCAATTAGCCTTTGAGCATGAGTTTAGCCATGCCATATTTTTCGGTTTCTAGGTTATTTAATCTATCCTACCCTTTTAGTTGGCCTTTTAATTAAAGCCTCGTAACTATTTCTATGTAAATACATATGTATATGTATTTCCTAATATATATATGAGACAACATAACTATATAATGAAATGTGTATCCTTATTGGTATGTTTTATGCTTTTAGATAAGAAACGTATACTTATGTGGTTATGTTTTCTTTTATACACCTATGTAGAGATGCATATATATTTTACTCTTTTAATTTTAAATGTTAAACAGAAGGTGTGCTTTACATTGTTTTAATTTATATGTTTGTAAGGTTTTGCATTTGCAAAATATATAAATGTTAAACATAAGGTTTGTTTTACATTGTTTTTTATTTATATGTTTATAGTGTATTTGCATTACAAAATACATTTATGATAAACACAATGTTTTTAATGATGATTCTTAAAGTTACATAGTTATGTAACTTGCATAATTATAATAGTGTGACATTTTGTTGTTATCCAAGTTTTGGGAAGGAATCTCCCTTTCAGATTTAGGTTTTTGGGATGGGTTTTCACGTGGATGTGGGGGTTCCTTTTCTTGAAAGGGGCGATGGAAGCTTACATCTCTTATACACTAGGTAAGTAAAACCGGGGGGCATCTCTATATCTTCTCATACTACATCCATGCTAGTTAATAAATAAAAACCTACACATCCTCTGTTGTGGGAAAGGGGGGAAAAAGGGAAAACCCTGGTTATTTTCTATGGCGTGGGGAATGGATTCCGGGGGATTTTTTTATTTTAGGTTGTTGTGTTTTTGTTTGAAGGGAGTCTTGTGATGGAAACGAAGTACTATTTGGGAATCTCTCTCTCCAGAGAGAGGACCGACCCCATCTATTTCTTCTTTGCTTTGTTGAATGTTGCTTCGTTTTTGTTTGATTTCATTGTTGCATCTTTTTTTTGGTTGTTGTGTGGAGCCTGGAGAGCATTGAGGCTCTATAATAATTTTATGTGGCAATTCATTCTTGTTTTGTTTTCCTGCATGGAGGATGGAGGGCGTAGAGGCTCTGTAATATTTCTATTTCATTGTATTTGTTTGTATTTTTTTATTGCTGAGAAAATCATGGTTGCTGGAGGTAGTTTGAGCCCCGGTGTTAACTCTATCTCTTGGAGTTTTTTTATGCATAGATGTCATTATTTCTGCCCCTGAACTTGAAACTTATTTATGTAGAGATGCGTTTATTGTGGCCACCGAACTTGAAATTTATGTATGCATAGATGCTCTGAATTTTATTTTCGTTGTGCTATGTTTGTGCTGAAGATATCATATAGCTCGACTCCCGATGCTAACTCTGTTTGTGGGGATCTTTTCCTGTGTGTTTAATCCATTACTTCATGGTTCCACTAGCTGCTACAGAAATTGTGGGTTTTGGTTTGGTTGTGTCATAGTGTCATTACAGTGTGTTATTCTATGGCATGCGTGATTGCTTAAAAGGTTACTCTCTTTATTTGCTTACGCACATGCTGAGATAGCATGGTTACTCTTCTTGTTGCATGCGCACATGCTAGAGATTACATACTATATTTTCTTTGCGTGTTTATTTCCTGTGGAAACGTGTTCTGCTGCCACCAAAGTGTAGGCTCTGTTTATATATATATATATATATATATTGTTAAAGTTTCAGTTGGAATCGCAGGGCCTGGGGAGACTGGATCCCGTGCATTTATTTTATATATGATATATATCTATACATTCTCTTTAGGGGCATGTTAATGTAGTTGGAAGAATCTTGGGGAAGATTGAACCCATAACATTATAGTGGCATGCGTATTTTTTCAATGCTGAGATAGCATTAGAGCATTGATGCTCTGTATTTATTTGGTCAGGTTACATTCATTCCACCAGAATTGTTAAAATACAGGCTTATTAATGTTTAATATATATGATATACTCGCCTCTGTTTACTATTATATTTGCTTGCTGTATGAAGAAGGGACGCTAATCCCTTGAATAGATTTCATATTTGATACACATATATTAAACGCTCATTGTATGCATTGGATGCCTTGGAAACGCAATTCCACTATAATGTTTTGCATGTTACATGTTGTCATCTTTGGTTATGTTAAGCCTTGGTTATACTATATATATATTAAAATGTGCATGCCGAGTGTTGGAGCATGCGGATTGTTGTTTAAAAGTATTCATTCACATTACATCTATATGTTGCATGTCAAATGCATTGTTTTCATGTTGAATATGTTTACATATATATTTATGATGCTAGTGGAATGTCAATTATGTTGGACGTTGAATGCATTGGTGTGCATGTCAAATGCATTGATTGTGTATGCATTGATCAAGTTTACATACACATAATTAATGCTTGTATCACATGATATCTTGTGGTTGCATGTCGAATGCATTATTTGCATGTCGAATGCTTTTCTTATGTTTCATATACATAATTTATGATGTTTGTATCACATGACATCTTTTGGTTGCATGTCGAATGCATCTCTTATGTTTCATATACATAAATTTATGATGTTTGTATCACATGACATCTTTTCGTTGCATGTTGAATGCATTATTTGCATGTCGAATGCATCTCTTATGTTTCATATACATACATCTATGTTGCTTGTATCATATGATATCTTTTGGTTGCATGTCGAATGCATTATTTGCATGTAAAATGCATCTCTTATGTTTCATATACATATTTATGATGCTTGTATCATATGATATCGTTTGGTTGCATGTCGAATGCATTGGTTATATTACCCATGGGATAACTGTCGTGAACAGAAATTGGTAAACACTTGCATATACCATGGGACATAGAAGTTCAAGTCTGGATTACAGACTTGGGTCCGCAGAGAACAACACGACAGGGATGCAATAGGTTAGGACACGAGAAGTGTCTAGGTAGGAGCACTACCTTTTGATTTGTAGGATCACCGCGGTAATCTCTAGGGCTATGTATGGTTAGTTATAGGGAGACAAGACTTAAAAACTCCCTATCCTATGTGTGTATCACCATGCTCAGCTCGAGGTTGGCCTTTGGACAGACTGAGTAGAAGTTGTCGAAGAGCCTACGGTTGGGCGGAGTGTTGCATTGCCCAAAATAGTTCCCCTTAATTAATATTTATGCTTGTAATCCAATTTGATGTATCGTGAGTAATGAAAAGGCATCTAGAGTTTTAGAGTATATTTTATAGTACTAATAAATGTTGTAAGTATGATTTAATACAGGAAGAAGAAGACAGGAAGAACAACCCTTTTTCAGTTCTACCGAATTGGTAAGAAAAGTATGCTTGTAAACTCATCATACTCGTTGATATATATATTGACTCAATTAATTGTATCTTTAATGGTATTCTATTAATGTAAGTGAAGAGTACAATCTATTATGTTTACTTCTTCATGTATTTATGTAAGGTTGATTGGTAGATGGCCAACGGAAAGAGACCACAATTAGTTGAAAAATAGATTTCAATATAATACTAACCCTATGGAAGAATAGTATCATACACATGCTTAAATTTTCACCATTTTCATGTCTTTGATGTTGAGAACATATATTACAAATTATGTGTGAGCATATGATTGTGGATGAAATAGAAGAATGGATAAGCTTCTTGTGCACTTGAATAAATGTGTAAAATCTTATGTGGACTAAGAATAAGACATTATCTTAGATCAGTTTGCATCGATAGTGATCCATGTAAGAGTATGTGTGAAAAAGAACATGTTTGTATACATTTGGTGAATGAGGTAAAGGAGAATAGTCAACATAACCTAGCCAAATATTCTTAAGGTTATGATTACACCTTTCGACATAATCTATGGTTGACATAGTATTTAATGGGTGTAAGAGAAAAACTTTGACATGTCCTCATATTGATATATAGGTGTATATCTTTGTCTTCATTGACATATGGTGAGATTAATAGTACACTTGCATCTAATGGTTATTTGAATTCTTTTCAAGAAAAAAATATGACATCACGATGTTGAGTATTATTTGGTTTGCATGCTTTTGTGTCCGAAAAGGCTTTCCATTTCTGCAGTAAAGATGTGTTGACAAGTTTTCTAAAGGTCGAATAGGTATATAACTTACTGAATAAGGACCTTTGCATAAAATGGAATATAGCACATGAATGTATGTTTGTGTATCATTGCACTTCATGTTATAATTACCAAGTATGATTGAGTATCGAATTGATTCATTTCTCTACAAGTATTTGCACCATGATATATCATTTGTTATTTGATATAATGTTGAACAAGTATTGCATGTCATTATCTGGAAATGTAGGTGTATATCTTTATCTATATCTATGTGAGACTTATGGTACATATGCATGTTTTTGCTGATTAGATGACTCTTGTTAAGAGAACTCTATAAATATAACATCGAAGTTAAGGAATTAACTTATTGTGTAGAAGGTGTGCTCTTCTATGTTGTATCAAGTTCGAGGCTTGGTGTGGTATTTCTTACCCAAGTTTGTACAAGAAGTTGAAAGTGAATTTCTACTTAAAACCTATTGTATAATATTATAAAGAGAAACTTGGTATTGCATGCCGCTATGCTTGGAAGGGATTTTTTAATATTGTAGTAAAGATATGTACCTAATTGTCGAGATGTTATTCACTTAGGGTGGGTGAATAAATGATTGTACAAATGTCGAAATATGTTAAATAAAAACAAAAATTTCACCCCAATTCCTACAGAACGTGACAAGGATTTTGGGTATGTTACATATGGTATCAGAGCGAAGGTTCCTACACTAGGACCTATAGGCTCATTTATGACTAATGCTGCAACAGAAATTTAGAGTAGCAAGAAACTATGAATTATGTATTTAGTGTTATGTGATTACAAAAAAATATATCATGGTTATGTTTTTTTTTGTGATTGACTATTGACATCCATGAGGCTTTAGCTAATATACATAATTGGTTGATGTGTGCGAGGAATTGAGCGCACAAAGGTAAAGGATTGGCAGTTAAGAACCAAATCTAATCAACAGTGAGAGAATCGTTAGACCAAAAGGATTTCACAAAAATCATTGTAAGTGAATGCCTCTATATGGTTGTTAAATTTAATAGATTTTTATGTGCAATAGGCTCAACTTAAAGCTTGTGATGGTCAATCCGGTTGGCCATGATAGTAGCATTAGAGCCACAATGAGAACCAAGGGTTCACTAATGAAATGTTATGAGACATTGTTGCATTCACATGAGACATTATAACTAGAGAAGTGGAAATCTTGAGAGCATCAAGAGAAGTTTAAAAGATAACCCTAAAAATAATAAAACCTTCACATTAATAAGATAAGAAGGAGGAGGAGGGAGGTGCCTTGCATTTTAAAATAAAGCTAACTTAAAATTAAAATAAAACTAAGCAATAAAAATAAAGAAGAGAAGGCCAAGTCTGGAGCACAGATTTGGGCCAGAAAGGAACACCTACAGTTGGGTATCGAACACGAGACATGTTCAAGTGGGAGCACTACTAGTTTAATGCAGGAGCACTGCAATACCCTGAAGAGATGTTAGAGGTGGTTCCATGTTTTAATGACGTAAAAGACCCTGGAGAACTCTGTAAATCAGGAGCACTGGGTGAGTGTAGGGTATCGTCATGTGCGTGATGCACGCCCTGAGGGGCATGACACCGAGAAGGTGTTGAGTACGATTTTGTGCTTGGTGCACGTCGAGAAGGATTGGAATTTTTCTGGACTCAAGTAAGAAGGCTTGAGGGGAAAAAGAGTTCCTGGACTCAAGCGAGTAGGCTTGAGGGGAAAAAGAGTTCCTGGACTCAAGTGAGAAGGCTTGAGGGGAAAAAGGGTTCCTGGACTCAAGCGAGCAGGATTGAGGGGAAAAAGAGCTCATGGACTCAAGTAAGGAGGCTCGAGGGGAAAAAGAGTTCCTAGACTCAAGCGAGAAGTCTTGAGGGGAAATAGAGTTTTCCTTGACTCAAGCAAGAGGGCTTGAGGGGAAAAATAATTTTCCAGAGTTCAAGCGAGAGGGCTTGAGTGGAAAAAATTGAAGACCACCTGCAGATGCATGTGAAAGATGCTATG
This sequence comes from Larix kaempferi, assembly GCA_027924585.1. NCBI lineage: Eukaryota > Viridiplantae > Streptophyta > Pinopsida > Pinales > Pinaceae > Larix > Larix kaempferi. The sequence continues at coordinate 552,917 of BSBM01000137.1, forward strand.
AATAGTATGGTTATACCACAGGTATGCAAATGGAAAAAAAAATTGCGGCAAAAAAAAAAGTTTAGTTAAATTCATGGATATGTGAATTAATGAATAGCTTAAGTTGGAATGAAAATATTGTGATGTATTTAAATGTATTGTTGAGATACTTGAATGTGTCATAGATTTGTTACTCAAATAAAATGTTACTGTTAGATGTAAAAAGATTGAAGTACATGTAATGTATTGGTTTAACATTGTACTCGGTATACTGATAACATTATGCATGTATAGTTTGTTTTCTTACACATTGGATGTGAAGCGGTCACTTGGTGTGGTAGTTGTTGTTGGTACATGAAGATGAAAGCACTGGAGGTGCTAGCTATCTTTGTATTTCGGTGAATACGGATTCAAGCCGAAATTGAGCAACTTTAATAACATATTGGAAAACTTAATGTTTGTATATTGTAAACTAACATACAGGAATGTCACCAAGACATTGCAAGTTAAATAAACAAGCACAGTAAAATAGTAAGTGACTATGCAGGGGAGCATGTGGCTCCGAAGTTTTATGTTTTATATTATGAGACTAACATTTGAACTAGGTAGAACTGGTACCAACATTGCAAAGTATTTGCAATTTCCCAAGATAGGGAGCAGAGCGACACAGGAGATAAGTATTGGATGTATAAAATCCATATATTTATGATGTTTTTGTTATAAGATTAATGTGTCATTAATATATGTTGGAAAGAGATTGTGTTTTCATACGGTATAAATGCAGGGAAGGAGGATGAACAGGTGAAGTAGTGCGAAAAGTGGCAGAACACCGAGGATGGTGTTCTTCCAAGAGGGAGAGTTTTGTAATGTCCCCATCTTTGGTAAAGTTTTATTTACTCAATTTTTTGTCTATCTAACATGACGACACTATTTAAAACCTAAAGTAGTTCCCGCAATGCAACCTTGAGTGGAAAAAGGGCATGGTGAACCACAAGGGGGAGAGTTTTTAAGTTGTTAAAGGCGCGGTATTCTTTGGCTTCGATTAGCCTTTGAGCATGAATTTAGCCATGCCATATTTTTGGGTTTCTAGGTTATTTAATCTATCCTACCCTTTTAGTTGGCTTTTTAATTAAATCCTCATAACTATTTCTATGTAAATACATATGTATATGTATTTCCTAATATATATATATATATACATATATGTGTGTGTTTGTGTGTGAGACAACATAACTATATAAAGAAATGTGTATCCTTATTGGTATGTTTTATGCTTTTAGATAAGAAACATATATTTATGTGGTTATGTAGAGATGCATATACATTTTATATATATGTTTATATTTTGATATTATAATTATTTAAAAATGTATATCTTTGTATTACTTTGAGTGTATATATATATATATATATATATATATATATATATATATATTATGTAAGAATATACGTATATGTGTACTCTTTTAATTTTAAATGTTAAACAGAAGGTGTGCTTTACACTGTTTTATTTTATATGTTTGTAATGTTTTGCATTTTCAAAATATATAAATGTTAAACATAAGGTTTGTTTGACATTGTTTTTAATTTATATGTTTATAGTGTATTTGCATTACAAAATACATTTATGATAAATATAATGTTTTTAATGATGATTCTTAAAGTTACATAGTTATGTAACTTGCATAATTATAATAGTGTGACATTTTGTTGTTATCCAAGTTTTGGGAAGGAATCTCCCTTTCGGATTTAGGTTTTTGGGATGGGTTTCCACGTGGGTGTGGGGGTTCCTTTTCTTGAAAGGGGCGGTGGAAGCTTACATCTCTTATACACAAGGTAAGTAAAATCGGGGGGCATCTCTCTATCTTCTCATACTACATCCACGCTAGTTAATAAAAAAACTCCTACACATCCTCCGTTGCAGGAAAGGGGGGGGAAAGGAAAAACCCTGGTTATTTTCTATGGCGTGGGGAATGGATTCTGGGGGATGTTTGTATTTTAGGTTGTTGTGTTTTTGTTTGAAGGGAGTGTTGTGATGAAAACGAAGTACCAGTTGGACATCTCTCTCTCCAGAGAGAAGACTGACCCCATCTATTTCTTCTCTTCTTCGTTGAATGTGGCTGCATCATTTTGTTTTGGTTGCTGCGTGGAGCCTGGAGAACATTGAGGCTCTACAATAATTTTATGTGGCAATGTATTCTTGTTTTGTTTTCTTATGTGGAGGTTGGAAGGCATAGAGGCTCTGTAATATTTCTATTTCATTGTATTTTTTTTGTATTTTTTTTATTGCTGAGAAAATTGTGGTTGCTGGAGGTAGTTTGAGCCCCGGTGTTAACTCTTTCTCTTGGAGTTTTGTTATGCATAGATGTCGTTATTTCTGCCCCCGAACTTGAAACTTGAGATGCGTTTATTGTGGCCACTGAAATTGAAATTTATTTATGCATAGATGCTCTAAATTTTATTTTTGTTGTGTTATGTTTGTGTTGAAGATAGCATATAGCTCGACTCCCGATGCTAACTCTGTTTGTGGGGATCTTCTCCTGTGCATTTAATCCATTACTTTGTGGTTCCACTAGTTGCTACAGAAATCGTGGGTTTTGGTGTGGTTGTGTCATAGTTCCATTACAGTGTGTTATTCTATGGCCCGCGTGATTGCTTAAACGGTTACTCTCTTTATTTGCCTGCACACATGTTGAGATATCATGGTTACTCTTCAGTTTGCATGCGCACATGATGGAGATTACATACTATGTTTTCTTTGTGTGTTTATTTCCTTCGGAAACGTGTTATGTTGCCACCAAAGTGTAGGCTTTGTTTATATATATAAATTGTTAAATTTTTAGTTGTAATCGCAAGGCCTGGTGATACTGGATCCCATGCGTTTATTTTCTATATGATATATATCTATACATTCTCTTTAGGGGCATGTTAATGTAGTTGGAAGAATCTTGGGGAAGATTGAACCCATAGCATTAGAGTGACCTATGCGTTTCTCAATGCTGAGATAACATTAGAGTGGCCTGCGTGTTTCTCAATGCTGAGATAACATTATAGTGGCATCCGTATTTTCGCAATGTTGAGACAGCATTAGAGCATTGATGCTCTGTATTTATTTGGTTAGGTTACATGCATGCCACCAGAATTGTTCAAATACAGGATTATTAATGTTTAATATATATGATATACTCGCCTCTGTTTACTATTATATTTGCTTACTATATGAAGAAGGGATGCTAATCCCTTGAATAGATTTCATATTTTATACACATATATTAAATGCTTATTGTATGCATTGGATGCATTGGAAACGTAATTCCATTATAATGTTTCGCATGCTACATGTTGTCAGCTTTGGTTATGTTAAGCCTTGGTTATATATATATATATATATATATATATATATATATATATATATATATATATATATATATATATATATATGTGCATGCCGAGTGTTGGACCATGTTGATTGTTGTTTAAAAGTATTCATTCACATTACATTTATATGTTGCATGTCGAATGCATTATTTGCATGTCGAATGCATCTCTTATGTTTCATATACATAAATTTATGATGCTTGTATCATGTGATATCTTTTGGTTGCACGTCGAATGCATTATTTGCATGTCAAATGCATCTCTTATGTTGCATATACATATTTATGATGCTTTTATCACATGATATCTTTTGGTTGCATGTCGAATGCTTTGATGGCTTATCGAATGCATTAGTTATATTACCTATGGGATAACTGTCATGAACAGAATTCGGTAAACACTTACATATGCCATGGGACATAGAAGGTCAAGTCTGGATTACAGACTTGGGCCTGTAGAGAACAACACCACAGCGATGCAAGAGGTTAGGACACGAGAAGTGTCTAGGTAGGAGCACTACCTTTTGATTTGCAGGAGCACTGTAGTAACCTCTAGGGATGTGTGTGGTTAGTTCTAGGGAGAAGAGACTTAAAAACTCCCTATCCTATTTGTGGATCACCATGCCCAGCTCGAGGGTGGCCTTCAAATGGACTAAGTAGAAGTCGTCGAAGAGCCTACGGTTGGGTGGAGTGTTGCATTTCCCAAAACAGTTCCCCTTGATAAATATTTATGCTTGTAATCCAATTTGATGTATCGTGAATAATGAAAAGGCATCTAGAGTTTTAGAGTATATTTTATAGTACTAATAAATGTTGTAGGTATGATTGAATACAGGAAGATGAAGACAGGAAGAACAACCCTTTTTCAGTTCTACCGAATTGGTAAGAAAAGTATGCTTGTAAACTCATCATACTCGTTGATATATATATTGACTCAATTAATTGTATCTTTAATGGTATTCTATTAATGTAAGTGAAGAGTATAATCTATTATGTGTTTTTCTTCATGTATTTATGTAAGGTTTATTGGTAGATGGCCAACGGAAAGAGACCACAATTAGTTGAAAAAGAGATTTAAATATGATACTAACCCTATGGAAGAATAGTATCATATACATGCTCAAGGCTTCACTATTTTCAAGTCTTTGATGTTGAGAACATATATTACAAATTATGTGTGAGCATATGATTGTGGATGCAATAGAATAATGGATAAGCTTCTTGTGAACTTGAATAAATGTGTAAAATATTATGTGGACTAAGAATAAGACATTATCTTAGATCAGTTTGCATCGATAGCGATCTATGTAAGAGTATGTGTGAAAAAGAACATGTTTGTATACATTTGGTGAATGAGGTAAAGGAGAATAGTCAACATAACCAAGCCAAATATTCTTAAGGTTATGATTACACCTTTCGACATAATCTATGGTTGACATAGTATTTAATGGGTGTAAGAGAAAAACTTTGACATGTCCTCATATTGATATATAGGTGTATATCTTTGTCTTCATTGACTTATGGTGAGATTAATAGTACACTTACATCTAATGGTTCATTGAATTCTTGTCAAGAAAAACTATGACATCACGATGTTGAGTATTATTTGGTTTGCATGCTTTTGTGTTCGAAAAGGCTTTCCATTTCTGCAGTAAAGATGTGTTGACAAATTTTCTAAAGGTCGAATAGGTATATAACTTACTGAATAAGGACCTTTGCATAAAATGGAATATAGAACATGAATGTATGTTCGTGTATCGTTGCACTTCATGTTATAATTACCAAGTATGATTGAGTATCGAACTGATTCATTACTCTACAAGTATTTGCACCATGATATATCATTTGTTATTTGATATAATGTTGAACAAGTATTGCATGTCATTATATGGAAAGGTAGGTGTATATCTTTGTCTATATCTATGTGAGACTTATGGTACATATGCATATTTCTGCTGCTTAGATGACTCTTGTTAACAGAACTTTGTAAAGATAACATCAAATTTAAGGAATTAACTTATTGTGTAGAAGGTTAGAAATCCCACCACATGTTGGTGGTTGGGCATTAAATTTTACATAAAGTTGCATCAATTCAGCGCCAACGTGGAGGTTTTGGAGGGTGTTTGGGGTTAGTATATTTTGGTTTGAGTTCGATGGGTGTTTGATCCCCTCAAAAGTGGTGCGCCAAGGGCCCTCTACGTGTTTGCAGGGAGCTGATATGAGGTCAACCATTCTTGTCTATGTGGTGCTACCTCAGACATGGTTTTGTACGCTAGGTTTGAAGCTTGGTTTTGTGTGGTTGTTATGGTTGTTTGTGTGTCCCGTTGTATCATCTTTGCCTTGCTTTGTTCATGTTCGAGTAACACTCAATCTTCGATGATCGATGTATGGACAAAACCTAGACCAGGTAACACAATAAGCATGTGGGTTTTGTAATATTTTTTTTGTTTTTTGTTTGTTTTTCTTACTATGGGTTGTTCCTTGCAACTGGATCTCAGTCGTAGAGCTCAGTTGGTTCTTGTAGGTGGATCTCAGTTGTGGAGCTTGTTGCGTTTTCATAGGATAAGATCTATTTCCTTGTACGATTCATATCCTACTAGTTGATTGGCCTCTTTGTTTATTAACACATCAACTCGTGGTTGGAAAGTTGTGTGATTTTTTCATTAATGTGATTTATGCTATGAATTTTGTTGGGTGATGAGCTTATGTGTTTATCAACACATCATTTCTAGTTGGAAATTTGTAATAATTATAATTAATGATACTTAGTTTTGTAAGAATTTGACCCTAATTTGAAATTAATGAACCTAATTATGGTTCATAATTTGACCCTAATGACCCTAATTATGGTTGTCATACTTGATTTTTTCACAATGAAGGCATATTTGGGCATATTAGGGCTTTGCACTGTTACATTGGGAAAGGTTATGAGTTGCATCAACCCACCCTTGTCGTGCTTGTAGATGCAAGTGTTTTTCTTTGGGAACAAGCGAAATTTTGATGTTCAAAATGTGCCTGAGGCCTAGTTGTTTTATGAAGATTATTCTCCATGTTTGCAGAGACCCTAATTGGATTGTCAATAGTTTCCATGGCTAGACCTATGGATGTTCACTTTGGGTTTACGTGAGATTTGTACAATGAATGCATATTAGGGCTTTGCACAGTTACACCGGGATAGATTATGAATTTTATTACCCCACCCTTGTCGTGCTTGTAGATGCAATTAAGTGTTTTGCTTTGGAAACAAGCGAGCTTGTGAGGTTCAAATTGTGCTTGAGGCCTTGTTGTTGTATGACAAATTATTATCCATGGTTTCATAGACCCTAAGAGTTTCCATGGATTTCCCTATGGGTGTTCAATTTTGTTTATTAGGTCTTTAATTCGCTCTTGTTTCTCTATTCAATTTGGTTTTATTAGGTATTTAATTAATCCATGGTTTCGATGGTAGCCATTATTTCAACCCTTAAGACCATAATGACCCTAGTGATTTGGATTCATGCTTGGAATCATTGTTGGTCTATGGAGAATTTGTTCCATATCCTTCTATATCATTAAATAAATTTTGAGATTCAATGAGGGTAACGAATTGTTTAGCGATAGTATGTACCTCACCAGTATAGGGATTGAATTTGTTTGATGTTTTTATATGGCTAGTTTGCTACAGATCCTGTTAAATCATTTGTCCATATGTGGGATTGAATTGTAATTGTAATTGTAATTTGTCTTTGTAATTGTAGTTGTAGTTTATCTTTGTATGTTGTCTCTATAATTGATAAACTAGGACATAGTTTGTGTTTGTAATTGTAATTTGTCTTTGTAATTGTAATTGTAATTGTAATTTGCCTATGTATTTTTTCATTGTAATCCACACCATATTATCTTCATGTTCTTGCATATGCTCTAGGTTACCTTTTTGAAGTTGTAAGAATCTAGAGTCATATTATATGAATTTCAATTCTAGGGGCAAGGGTGATTAATAATCACTTTCCAAATGATTCCCTAATTTCCATCCAACATTCACACATAGGGGGGTTCACTCAATACAAGTATGGAATAGCACATATGATCATAGGATGATAAAAAATAACCCTAATTCCTTTTCTAACTCCCAAAAGTATATTGTTGAACGCCTTCCCAGTACACATTTCCTGCAACCATATCAACATTGAATGGAAAAATAACAGTCTTACAATTGGAAGCATGGAAACATTCCTCACTTAATAAAGTTGAAGCTTGGACAAAAATGAAACATTTATTATTGTTGGTCTGCATTTTGAAAGTGAAGAAATCAACATTGGAGAATACTACCTATGGGGAAAGTGATCATGTTCTTATTCATTTTTAGAGAAATTTATTTATTTGTAATGGGATTGACATCTTTAAAAGATGGCCCAGCACCAATTGATATTTAGGAGATGGTGGAAAAATATTATCCCAATCCCTCCCTATCCTCAAGTCAACCAAGGGGCACAGTTACATGACTATTTTAGTCAGCTAGTTAGATTTATAGTCCACTTTCTCATGCTTTCCTTATGCATTTAATCTAAACACCTCTAGATTCTATTTCCTTTGCAATTAAACTAATGCCATGACTTATTCTAATTAATATATGATTTTTTGAGTCGATGAGTTTATAACATTGGCCAATCAAAATATTGGAGAATGATATAGGGTTGTTCATTCCTTTATGAATGTTATATATATTTTGGTATCCATTTGGGCATATTTATATGTCACTGTTTGTATAATGTTGTGATTGATACTTGGATACCATAGTTTAGAGAAAGAGCATATCCTATCTCCATTATATAGCATTGCCTTGTTTTCTAGGCAAGAGACTGGTGAAGATATTCGTGACATTATTTGGATTGGTGGGATGATGTATATGTGGGTTGATTTAGTTTGTGTTTGTAATTGTAATTTGTTATGAAATCATGTTAAAGGAACTAGTGTAATAAAATTCATAGTTCCAATTTCTCCAATGATCATGTGTATGTTGTCTATATATGGCACCTCCTTCTAACCTGTAACTTGTTAGAATTGATTATAGTTTCTTTAAGCATATTCCTACAAGTAATCTCTTTGTGTGTAATTCTCATGTATGTAATTCTATTTGTGAGTGCTTTTATGATAATAGAAATAATATTGTATGATAATACCTATGGGATTGTATGATAATAGAAAGAGTATTTAAGAGAGTCAGTTCCCACTATAATTTGTTATTATGAGGTTGGAATCATATTATGTTTGTCATACAATTCGAGGAAATATTCAGCATGACTATTTATGCTCATGACCAGGGATAAATATATGTAAATGGGTTTGAGTTGATTATTATAGGGATTTGTAGGCTTTGATTTTTTTTAATTTTTATTGTTGTGTGGTCATGTCTCATTTGGCCTATAACACATAAGCCTCGCAAATCTTTGCAATCCCGAATTGGTAGCTTGAAAAGCTTCAATGGATTTGAAATTGTCTCATTTGGTAATTAATAATAATACTATTGTTTGTTTCTTAAAGTACTTAGGATTTGAAAAGCAAGTTGTTGCCTCCAAATTCAAGCTAAATGGGCACAAAATTTGTATGAAACCCCTCTTTAATATTACAGGAAATGGGTATATAGAAATCATGGATCAAATCCTATTTTAAATCAACTCCAAATTAGTGTCAATTTAGCAACATCATTAGACTACTAGGAAAAATATGGTTCAACTCCAAATTTTCCAACAATCCAATCTTGGATCTACCATGTTGAATTCGACATCGTCAATTGCCTTCAGCATGCCCTCTTTGGTCCAACCTCTAATACCACTGATCTTCTTGCTTGAACCAGTTGCATGCATTGTAGGTGCAAGTGCTAGAGAAACACCATCAATCTCTACCACGCTTTGTTCTTCATTATTTGTATTTTCATTCTGGCTAGAAACAATACAATGTATCTCCTCATCTAATGAAGTATGTTGTAGTTGTGCACCCCTAATCACTCATCTCCATGTCGTCCTTATTTAAGCATCATAATTCCCTCTTGCCATGACTAAAACAACATGTATGAGAACAATATAGAACTGTAATAAAAAATATGAATTCAAATCCACATAAGGGCTAGGTAACAGAAAATACCATGCTAGGTAATGGATAAATAAAGTAGTTCACATGATAAATGATAGGTTCTTCCTTTTTGCTCAATGCTAATAACATGCTAAATGATAAATGCTAAGTAGTTAACATTTTTTCTCAAGTTCATCAGCTATATTGGACCTTTGCTTCTCTCACTCCTAGACAAATTCAGGAAATGTTAAAGAACTTGCTTCATTCACAAGGGGAACTAAGATGGAAGGAAGAAATCTATGCACGGAGATATAATAAAATCATGGAAAATAAATTTGGTAGTCCCTTTCTATCACAGTGGTCCCTTTCTCCCCAACTTAATGCAGCATGATCTATAACTTATTGGGGTTTGACACTATTAAAGGTTTCTAGTTGAATTTGAACAACTCCATATTTTAATTGTTTCAGATTTGGAATTGGATATGAAATGGACAACCAAATCATTCTAGCAAATCTAGATCTAGCATGCAAACGCTAGCACATTCAAAGGAACAATTGACCATAATAGCTCTTTGGTAAGTGAAAACTTGAACAATTCAAACAAACAGTTAACCATTGTTAGAACATTATTACACCTAGGAACATAGTCTCATGATTTTTTATTAATGACTGTTGGTTCAAGTAAGGTTAATGACATTGCCTAAGGTTGTTATGCTCATTGTGACCAATTCCACCTACATCGGCACCCACATTTGGTCAACCAGAGGATCAGGTGCCTCATTTATTGCCACTAACCCTCATTTATGGCCACTAAGCCACTAGGGTGCACCCTTATCCCTTAATTTGTGGATATGGGTTTGATTGAGGTACACACATGCATTGTGCATGGTCATTTTTCTTCTTTTTGGCAGTTTTGGCCAATTTAAGGCCACCTCCACTCCACCACTTTCTCCACCACTCATGTGCAGCCATCATTACTAACCATTCATGCCATCCCAACATTCATATCTGCAATTTGTGGCCATTTGGGGTGATTTTGGAGCCTATTTGTCAACCTAGGGGGGATTGAGGTCCAATGTAAGCTAGCCACTTGTAGCTCATTCGAATGCCTCCAAAGGATCACGATTTTCTCCAAATGTAATATAATGATTTTCCCAAATTTATTTTGGGTTAGACAATAATATAATTACCAGCTATTTGCACCATTCGTTCTGTTTATTGTCCTTCTTTCACACTTTTTTCCATGCATACTTATCCAAATTCTTGATTTGTGAGGAATTATTAGCCAATAGATATTGATGTGATTTGAATTTCACATGGTATCATATCTCTTGGAGCTTATAGTCGAACCAATACTTCTTCATAGGTGCACTGGAAGCAGTGGATCAACCACAAAAATCCTTGTGGAAATTTACTTAAAGCCATTAGAGCAATCCTTTAGAGTCTACCTAGGTGTGACGCACTCCCGAATGTGCCCTCTGTTAATTCAGGATTCGAGTTAGCTATCTATGATTCCCTCCTGAGTGATTGAGTGATTGAGTGTTTGCATTGTAGGTTTTTAGTGTTCTTTGTCACCAAGTGAGCAAGCTGTAGAATGGAGCAGTCTCATGTCACCTTGCTCACTCCATTCAACTACTTTGAGAGGAAGGACGAAATGGTAATCTAGTTGAGATTGAAGGGTCTCTTCAAAGTTACTATGAGGACATAAAATGAGTTGAACTACACTATAGAGAATTCCAAGTTCTTCAACATGATGGATGAAGCGTTTGGCATGCTTTGTCTTTGTATCTCAAGAGACCTTTTGTTTCATGTAGATAGTCTCACTACTCCAAATGAAGTGTGTCTCAATATTGAGTCATTTTTTGGGAAGACTTATGATTTGAGGGGCCACCGGCTTGAGAACAAGTTGATCTCTCTGATACCAAGCAGTTTTGAGACCATCCAAGACTTCTTCACCAAGTTCAAATCCTTGGTTTTGCAGCTCAGGCAATGTGGCATTGACAAAAAGGAAGAGCATATGGTTTTTTCCATACTTTTGAAGTTGGGGCCCGAGTACTCTGTTTTTTTTTCAACCTTCCAATCCACCAAGCTCAATGTTCGAAACTGGAAGATGCCATCTTTGGAAGACTTCATGGAGTCTCTTACACAAGAGCAAGACAAGTTGGTCCAAATGGGCACCATCAAACCATCAAAGGACCAAGTTATTGTTGCCGGTGATTAGAAGCATGTAAAGTGGAAGAAGAAGGCTAAATATTCGAAACAAAAAGAGAAGAGGAAAGACAAAGAGAATCCCAAATCTTCTAAAGGGGTTTCGAATCCTACCAAGGAAAAAGGGAAGAAGAAGGAGGAATCAAAATGCAATTACTGTCACAAGGGTTGGCACCATGAGAGTGCATGAATGAAGAATATCATTGACATGATGGTGCATCTCCTTGAGAAGAACAATATCCATCTTCCACATGGAGCAAAGAATAAGGAGGGTGGTTTGAATTCTAAAGACAAGGAGATATGCCTTGCATTGATGGCTAGTACCTATTAATCCTCTTCTTTAATCATAGATTCAGGTGCCTCAAGGCACATGGCTTCTGGAAGAGAAAATTTATCTACTCTTGAACCATACAGTGGTCCTTCTATTCTCATGGGATATGACTCATAGATCCCAACAAAAGGAATTGGAAGGATCAATCTAGACAATGGGTACTTCAATAATGTGTTGTATGTGCCAAATTTTGCAGCAAATCTCCTCTGTGTTTACCAAATGAACCACACCGGTTTGGACAAGAGAGTGACATTCACTCAAGAATATGTGGAAATTTCTGAAGTTTCCACTGGCAAAGTGGTTGCAGTTGGTGTTGCATCTCATGAGTCAAGGATGTACAAGTTTTCATACTTTCTTCCTTACTCTTATCCTAATGTTATTATGTCACATGATAATGAGGTCAGTAGAATTTGGCATGAGAGTTTTGGACACCTCAACTACATATATATTCAAGCTTTGAGCAAAGAAAATATGGTTGAAGGACTTCCAAGCATCAAATTTTCCAAAGGCACCTACAAGGGATGCATTGTTGGGAAGCATGCAGAGTGCACGTTTGAGAAGTGGGGAGCAAGAAGAGATGCTCAACCTATTGATTTGGTCCATCCATATGTGATATGAACTCTTCACACACCCTCCTATGGAAACTCGAAGTATTTCCTAACATTCATTGATGATTTTTCAAGGTGTTGTCGGGTATTCTTTCTCAAGTTGAAATCTGAGGTGTTCCATTCTTTCAAAGTTTTCAAAGTTTCTATTGAGAACTTCAGTGGGAGGAAGATAAAGGTCCTAAGGACTGATAATGGAAGAGAATATTTCAATAAGTACCTGAAGAATCTATGTGAATAATATGTCATTCACATGCATCATTTTGTGCTTTACACACCCCAGCATAATGGTGTGGCAGAGAGCAAGAATAGAGCATTGAAGGAGATGGCTACCTGTATGTTGGAGTCCAAGTATTTGTCTCCTAAGCTATGGGATGAAGCCATTAATTATGTTACATATCTTCAAAATAGAGTGCCACACAAATTCTTGGAATAAATGACTCCATTAGAGGCTTGGATGGGACACAAGCTTGATGTGTCTCATTTTAGGGTGTTTGGCTCAAGACCATGGGATAGAATACCTCTAGAGAAACAAAAGGCCTTGCAGCTCCAAATAAAGGAGTCCATTATGTTTGGTTATGCATAATATGATAATGGATACAAGCTATTTTATCCCTCATCTCAAAATACTTTCATTGAGAGGAGTGTTCAGTTCGAAGAAGAGCCCATGCAAGCAGCTGACCAAGAAGAAGGGGAATGCTCAAATCCCCCACTTGCATAGGATGTAAGTGATGTTTCATTTTCTGATATTTATGATTCTGATGTTGAGGATGAAGAAGATGACAAGAATGCATATCATTACCCTCCTACAAGGCCTAAGTGGTATGAGAAAACCATACAAGTTGTTGGTGAACTTGCATTAGATCCACAAGATACTAGAAAGACTAGATCTCAATTTCATAATGCATTCTCCATTTGTGATTAAAATATTCTTGGGAGGTGTTTTCTAATGGTTGGATATGATCCACATTCATATGAAGAATCATCACATAACCCAATATGGAAATCTTCCAAGCAAGAAGAGTTGAATTCTCTTCATGACAATGAGACTTGGGAGCCGGTTCCTCTTCCTCCCAAGAGGAAGTTGGTGCAATGAAAGTGGGTGTATAGGACCAAAATGGATGTTGATGGTTCTGAAGTGAAGTAAAAGGACAAATTGGTTTCTAATGGATTCTCTCAATTCCATGGAGTGGAATACATAGAGACATTTGCACCTATGGAAAAGAAGGACTCAATCAGGCTAGTTTTTTTCCATTACTGCCTCCAAACAATGGGAAGTTCACCATATGGATGTGAAGCGTGCTTTTATTCATGGTGAGCTTCATGAGGATATCTATATGAAAAATCCATAAGGTTACATACAAGATCCTTCACTGTTTTTTAGGTTGAATAAGTCCCTATATGGCCTCAAGCAATCTCCAAGAGCTTGGTATGCCAAGATGGATAGCTTTCTTCTATCTCAAGGTTCTGAAAGATGCAAATCTGATCCAAATGTCTATATGCAGCATTTTAGTGACTCTTTTTTTATCATTGTATTGTATGTTAATGATATTTTGATTACTATAAATTGTGTTGAATACATAGCCTCAGTTAAATCTGTATTACATAGTGCCTTTTCTATGTCTGATCTAGGATTGTTGAAACAATTTCTTGGCTTGGAGATTAAGCAATCTAGTGCAGGGATCAAAGTTTCAAAATCAAAATATGCTTCAGATCTGCTACAAAAGTTCAGAATGGATTAATGTAAGGCTGCTAAGTTTCCCTTCCTTTCAGGGGTAAAACTTCATGATTGGGGTTCCTCACCATTGGTGGACAACTCATTGTATAGACAGCTAGTTGGGAGCTTGTTGTATCTCACACACTCTCGACCAGATTTGGATTATGCAGTAGGTTTTTTTCCAGATACATGCAAGAGCCTCATGAGATCCATTGGAAGGATTCCAAAAGGATCTTGCATTATGTGCAAGGAACCAAGCAGTTTGGGAATCATTATGTAGTTGGTTCATCACTTGAACTAGTTGGTTTTACTGATTCGGATTGGGAAGGAGATAGAACTGAATGGAATTACACTTTTGTTTATGTCATTATGATTACACATGATCCCATCTGATAGTCTATAAAGAATCAACACACTATTTCCTTATCATCAGCTGAGGCCAAGTACAGAGGAACAGTGAATGCAGTTACACAATGTGTATGGATGCAAGGTATTCTTGGGGAGTTTGGATTTGCATTTGATTCACCCATAGTAATTTGGTTTGATAATAAAAGTGCAATCAAGATATCCATTGATCTAGTACAGAGACATAGGACCAAGCACATAGATATATACATGCACTACATCAGGAGCTTAGTGCATGACCAGATCATATCCTTGCAATATTGCCCTTCTTCTTAGCAAACTGCTAACATCTTCACCAAGCATTTTGCAGAGAATACCTTCATCTACCTTAGATAACTCCTTGGGGTGGGTGATACATGGTGAATACTCATATATGTTTCATATTTTTCTTCATGTCCATTTTTTAGGGGAGTTTTTGTTCCCATGTGGTTTTCCTCCTTACCTCGGTTACATGGATTAATAAAAATTTGTAAGAGGTGACTTGATTCTTAGTTTCCAAGGCCTCGTTTTGATTTGGCTACATAATTCTAGCTTAAGGGGGGGTATTAGAACATTATTACACCTAGGAACATAGTCTCATGATGTTTTATTAATGATTGTTGGTTCAAACAAGGTTAATGATGTTTCCTAAGGTTGTTATGCTCATTATGACCAATTCCACCTACATCGGCTCCCACATTTGGTCAACCAGAGGATAAGGAGCCTAATTTATGGCCACTAAGCCACCATGGTGATCCTTTATCCCTTAATTTTTGGATATGGGTTTGATTGAGGGGCGCACATGCATTGTACATGGCCATTTTCCCTCTTTTTGGAAGTTTTGACCAATCTAAGGCCACCTCCAGTCCACCACTTTCTCCACCACTCATGTGAAACCATAATTATTGACCACTCATGCCACTCCAATGTTTTGATCTACAATTCTTGACCGTTTGGGGTGATTTGGGAGCCTATTGGTCAACCCAGGGGGGATTGAGTTCCAATGTAAGCTATCCACTTGTATCTCATTCGTATGCCTCCAAAGGCTCACAATTTTCTCCAAATGTAATATAATGATGTTCCCAACGTGATTTTGGGTTGTACAGTAATAGAATTACCATCTATTTGCACCATTTGTTGTGTTTATTGTGCTTCTTTTACACTGTTTTTCATGCATACTTAGCCAAATTCTTGATTTGTGAGGAAATTCTTAGCTAGTAGATCATGCTGTGATTTTAATTTCGCAACCATAATAGCTATTTCTTAATTGAAAACTTGAACAATTCAAAGAAACATTTAACCATAACAACTCTTGCTTAAATGAAAAGTTTAGAAAAGAGAGAAAGCTCAAAGAACTCGTTACTCAGGCCTGGTCTAATAGATATACTGCTTACACTAGAATAGTTATTAATTTGGAAGCCGCTACTACATTATTTTCCCAATGTTTGCTTAGAATATTTTTAGGGATCAGTTATTATATAGAATATATACCACTCACAGCAACTCAAAAAAATTATATTAAATAAGTGAAAGAAAAAAGCAGATGGGTTAACTTGGAGAACATATAAATGATGCCATGTAAACAGTTAGAAAAGATAGACTGTGTAAATAACTAAACCAAATATGTTATGTGAGGGATTGTTGATAGTGATATTCTAAGCAATTTCAATTGTGAAATGCATAAATGGAAGAATCGGTTAGATTGTTGTTGATTTGTAGTATTCCACTGTTAATTATGAATGGTGAATGTCATTGGCATGGATTGAAAACTTGGATTTCTGAATGTGTGGTTATGATTGTTTGCAGTATGATCCAATAGCTGGAAAAATTCCCTAGTTGATCCTTGTGCTTTTAATCAGTTTAATGGTTGATTTGATCATTTTAATGGTTTGGTTTTCAGTATTTACACTGCATATTGCATTCTTACCCTAGTTGATCCTTGTGATTTTAATTAGTTTAATGGTAGATTTGATCATTTTAATGGGTTGATTGTCATTTATTGTATTACCAAGGTTGGTTTGTGGATAACAGTAGTAAGTGAAGCTAATCCATTGGATATGATTACTTGTACAAATGGGGATGGGTATTGGATTCATGTTGGGATTGAAGCTTGGTAGAATTGTCTCCATACGTCATTCAATGGGTTTTATGTAATATCCATATCTGTGTATTCTCAAGACAATTCTGAATAAACCCACAATTTCTGAATAACCCACATATTTGATAAAATGATATTTTTAAGAAGATGATATTTTACAATTGATGGCCCACCTGAAATAGGGCTTGGGAAACTCTTTGAAGAGTCGTGTCCTTAATAGTTAATATTTATTAATTATTGTTACTTTAATTTTATTAATTTGTATTAGCTATTTATTATTTTATATTCGTAACATTTCCTTCCCCTTAAAGAAAGCTTTTTCCTCAAAGATGAGTTGTTGATATCGTATTTTAATCTGGCCCTGTGTCGAACTGAAGACTTGAGACATGTAATTTTGATTACAGCCACTACTTCATATTGTTTCTTTTGTTTTGGAATCTATATTAAGTGTGTACTTGGTAAAGTTTCGTTTATGATTTTGTTGCTTGCATGGTTGTTGATTTTAACTATTTTTGTTGCTAATTGAATAGACTTGCCAAGACTTGACACTAGTAACTATTTTTGTGATGTCATTCCCAACATATTATGTGTCAATTCCTTTGAAAATACCTTTTGTACTTATAATGCTCACAGAAGCACCAATATTATCTTGTGTTTGGTTAATCTTATAGATGTTCCCATTGATATTCTTTTGAGGTGAGAGGATAGTCAAGGTAGAGGTTGAATCTAAAATATATGATTTCTCAAACTTGATTTATTTTGCACATTGTGAGATCCATCCCTTATTGTTGTATCAATCCTCGTTATTGTTAGTAACACTAGCTTGACTCTCATCACAAACTTGGTCAAGATCATCTTCATCTTTATCAAATATATCATTTTTATTTTCGTCATCACTATGATATTTTGTCTTGCTTATTATCTTGATCGATATCATTAATCTCATTCAGATATTCTTTGATTGTCATTTATTGCATTACCAAGGTTGGTTTGTGGATAAAAGTAGCAGGTGAAGATGATCCATTGGATATTTTTACTTGTGCAAATGGGGATGGGTATTGGATTCATGTTGGGCTTGAAGCTTGGTAGAGTTTTCTCCATATGTCATTCGATGGGTTTTATTTGATAGTGTAGCAGTACTTTTTGGTTGAACATTCTAGGATGTTTTAAGGTGTGATTCTGTCTTTCAGGAATAACACTGTAGGTTTTGATAGTGACATGATTTTTTGTAAGATTAGTCTGTCAAGCATGTACAGTTGGGCATAAAAGCTCAATTTCTAGACATTTGTAGGCTCAACCAATTTTACTGGGTTGATTGTCATTTATTGCATTAACAGGGTTGGTTTGTGGATAACAGTAGCAGGTGAAGTTGATTCATTAGATATGTTTACTTGTGCAAATGGGGATGGGTATTGGATTCATGTTGGGATTGAAGATTGGTAGAGTTGTCTCCATATGTCATTCAATGGGTTTTATTTGATGGTGCAGCTGTACTTTTTGGTTGAACTTTCTAGGATGTTTTAAGGTGCGATTATGTCTTTCATGAATAACACTATAGGTTGTGATAGCGACATGGCTTTTTTTAAGGTTAGTCTGTCAAGCATGTACAACTGGGCATAAAAGCTCAATTTCTGGAAATTTGTAGGCCCAATCAATTTTGGACAACTTTTGGACATCGTGTGTTTATTTAATTATGAATTTAATTTATTTAATTAGTAGGTAAACTATTCAATTTTTAGAGTGTTGATGTGGTCTCTGTTGGTTGTGGAGCCTGATCTTCCAATCTCATAGATGATGATTCCGCTGCGTTTGAACCCCAGGTTTGGTTATGATCCCAGCACAATCCTCAGGGGGTCCGATGTTTTTGGGTAACCCGTGGTATTTTCCCATTGTATTTCCCTTATAAAAGAAAGACTTTGTAACACATATAGGGTTGATATATTAGGCTTTATGCATTGTAAAGATCTCTGAGATCAGAAGAGAGACTGTGAGACAGTGAAGAGGAAGTGTAGTGGCTATGTTGTAGGTTGTATCCCTTCACTTTGCTGGATGGTATAATAATAAGGACTGGAAAATTCAGTGTGGACGTAGCCCATCTTGGGTGAACAACGATATATCTGTGTCTCTCTTGTAATGTGTATGTGTGATTATATTTGCATTTCTGTTTATTGTTATTGCTCTGTGATCCTGTTTTTCTAACAATTGGTATCAGAGCTAAAGGTCTATTTGGCAGTTAAACCCGCAGGAAACTAAGGTTTTTGCAATATCCTGAATTTTGGACTAACCATTTTATGATGTTATATTGGGCCACGGCCCTATCACATGTGATTTATTCTAATTATTGGGCATGAGCCCTAGTACATATGATTTATTCTTTTGTAGACTGACATATTGGGCATGGACCCTGATTGAATTTCATTATTTGATTATATACTGGGCAAGGAATCCCCAATGTTCTTATTATGTTTTGATGCGGGTACAAAACCCTAATATACTGAAATGACCTTTTCTTACAGTATGTGCAGTGATGTGAATGACATAATTGACTTCTATGGTGTGTTGAGCATGGACTCGGAAACACACAAATTACCTATGTACTGGGCAAAAGCCCCGATGTACCCAGAAAAAATATGATGTACTGGGAGTAAGCCCTGATGTACATTGAGTGTTGGGCATAAGCCTGGAGCACTCCAAGCTTCATAAACGAATACCGGAACCGAGGGAACGGAAATATCCTAGATGTGCCTCACAACCACATTCTAGCATTAATGTTGAGCAAAGGCTCTGGAATTGCACTAGAGTAACGCCCATGTGAGGGTGTTGAGTTAAAAGGCTGTGACGAGCACCCGAGGTTACTGAATCTCAAAGTGTTGAGTCGGAAAGACTCTAAATAGCACTCCCATTACATTATTTAAATTGGTTAAATGATTTCATCTTTTATCTATCATCACCTACTGCGGGAACTACCATGTTAAATGAGGGAATCCGACATGCAAGAGAGAGACTAGAGGTGCCTATCCAAGCCACCAAAAGACCGTCCAAAGAAGTGGACCCTATCCCTAAATGGTTAAAACAAAGTATCTTATGAGGAGACAAGGTTTAATAATATCATTAAGAATTTAATTAAATAATAAAGTGGTTAATTATTTATAAAAGACTTTGTATAAGCTTAATGAGGGCCACATTAGTATTAGTGGACAGCCACCTTGAAAAGAAGTATTAATAGTATATTAATACTTAGGTAGAAATACTATTATGGTAACTATTATCATTATTATTATTTCCATTATTATTTATTTGTTATTATAAATAATGCATCAATAATTAAGTAAAATATAATTATTATTATGGTAATCATTGTTATTACAATTATTATGAAATGTTTAAATTAAAAAACACTCATAGTAAAACAAACGAAGAGTTCTAATTCAAGAGGACTAGTTAGTCAGTAAATAACCTCTTTTAAATAAATAGTAATTATTTAATTTAAAGAAAATTGTTGCTCCAACAGTCCTAAATCAAGACTCCCCTACTTAAGAGGGCAGATCTCAAGTTTTGGGATCATCTTCTTCTATTATCATTCTCTTATGGTAAGAAGAGTAAGAGTATTCTGCTTCAAGAAACTGAAGCAACCTCACTTAATAATTCCCAGATATGAACCACCAGTGGACCTAGGGTCTCTATCTCTCTCTTTGCAATTTGGAATCCAGCTCGGGGGGATCCATACAGAACCAGGAACAGTTGTAGGATCATGGTTGGGAGGAACATGGTAGCCCCAAAGTCATCCATCCTAAGGCAATCATACTAACAGGTTAGCAAGATACATCCGGCTCTGCATTAATTATTGTTGAGTGTGCAGGGTTCCACAAGAAGAAATCAAGTGCCAAGCAGCTAGGTTTTCTATAGGAAGGGGCCAGGTATTCAAGCTACCAGGTATGGGGTATTTAATGCTTCCAATTTATGTTATAGTAAAGTTAGTCATTATTATTTCCCTTACCCATATTATCGGATTCGAGGTTCTGCCCAGAAACCAGTGGAGGATCTAGTAGGCCTAGCTAAGCTAGCCTTTGCTAGACAACCTATACTAACCTCTAGGTTAAGCTCTTTAGTCTTTCTATTAAAATTAAATTTAATATCTGTTTGAATCGTTTTTTCAATAGAGTTTAACTTTTCCTGTTCGATTTTCTTTTTGTTCTTTTATCATCCCTTCCATGCTTAGGAAGTATCAATTAGAATGACAACAACAGTATTTTAGACATCGCCCATCTTAACTATGTCATTCATTCAACCATGGTTTTCAAAACATTAAACAGAAAATAAGTATAGTTGTTCTTTCGAAACTAGGGTATCATTTCCACATCATCAATAAATCCACGATTCCCACCATTTAGTCAAACATTATATCAAATCAAAACACATAAATTTTCTACACAAATCGAGTCTCACTACCAAAACAAGTGCTACTCATACCATTTACATCTCATTACATTTTTCCATCAAGAAGTGATCACCAGTTCAAATCTCACGAAGGTCGTGTTCAATTAAAAACAGTAGCTAGATAGGAACATTCATTTTCTTACCCAAGCATTTTTGCTATCTTTAGACAATAGCCACAACAAATTTACAAGTCAGGGATCTAATCCCTCTTTTCCCCATTTACAGTCAATATACCAAAAAACGCAGGAAGAGGAACCGGAAGACTTATAAGAAAATTCAAGCAAGTGTTCCGACACATTAAGCAACATCTATCAACGAATATAAAAACTGAGAAATCCATACCCTTCCACTTAAAGAGCCACGTTAGCTAGGTGAAACGAAAAACAACCATCCATTATTTCAATTAGAGGAAAGAAGTAGAGATTTAGTCCCAGGATTCAACGCCTCCTAGGAAAACTAACGCAGAGACTAAATCATGACAGAGGTGATAGCGACCCATAACAAATGCAAACCATGATTAAGATCAAGAAGTTATATTACAGGAACAAAATCCTCACACCCCAGAATAGAGGTGACAGTAGCATCAAGAACATCAAACTACAATTGCCATAAGAAAACACAGACACCAGGCATTACACAAATCAACCATAGCTTCATGCAAAATACCATTACTCTACTCCATTAGTCCAAGGATCGTTACTTAAACCTCAGCTTGACCTTTGGGAACTTTTAAAAATTACAATTTCTACCAGAGTTCCACATTGAGTTGTTTGACCAAAACCCATCAATGCCATAGAAACCAAAAGACACATTTCGCAGTGGGCCAGCCAACGTCGACCCAAAGAACCCAACAAATCATGGCAGAAAACCCAAATTGGGTTCACAAGGTCTTCATAAGCAAATACCAACAGTAAACCCCCCCACAGAGGCGAAAGGAGGAGCTAAGAGATGGCAATTTCTAGACTTACTATTTACAACCTCGCCATTGTTGAGTACTGACCACACAGGAGAGAAACGCCAATCAATACCTGTAACCAACCACGAAAAACAAAGTCAAGCTCTAAAATTTATACCCCAAATCATCTTTTATGCAATAGCAGTAGTGAAGAACCGAACCTGAGAAGAATTACCTTAAAAATGTTGCAGTCTCCATCGTCATTCCATATGGTGTGTTGACCATGAGCCTCAGCTCAGGTCAGCAATGAAACCCTCAATACACCTACAGCAGACCAGTGAAATGAACCATGAAAATTGTCCTTCGTTGGTGTAGAAACCTAGGGTAAACCCCCTTCACAGCTGGAAGCAGGCCATGTGCCTTCACAGAGGCGCATTCAATACTACTACCTACTACCACTATTTCGATAATGACCCACCGTTCTATAGTTTTAGGACCATTTGAATGTTTGCAAATTCTAATCAAATATTACAACCTCAAAAGAGCCATTAAATAATTACAAAGGTGAACAAGTAGTGTAGTTTCACAATTACCATAAACCCCAACCAAGGCTTTAAAAAAAAAGGTGTCAATCTTCAAAGTTCTCACACTTGAGAATTAAATATTTGCTAGGTGGGTGGAATAGACATTTCCAGTAGATGTTTGATAGGTACACCTACAAACCACAAACAAGTAAGTGCATTAGCAATGACTCTAAGTAAGCCCAGAGTCCCCATTTCTTTCACCCTACCTCTCGGCAGCTCTGCCATGGTACTTTTCCCCTTAAAGGACCAAGCATCTCATCATGGGCTTCAACAGTCACCAACAGGGGTCCATCATACCTGAAGTATCAGTTAATATAGTCATAAATTTGCTCATAAACTCTTGCAACAATAGGAAGGGGATTTGTATTATAATATTCAAAAATATTTGTATTGTTAGCAACAGATTTTCATTTCTACCTTTTTCATCGCTTCCGCAAAACAGTAGGAATATCAAACAGTAGGACCTTGTAAATTAGGAACTTGAGACCCATTAACTGTCGCAACTTATTTCCAGTTTGGTAAGTTGTTATCAGTGCTGAAGTTAATTTGCTTATCATCACTTCTTATCTAGTGTATTACAATAATAGAAAAGAAAAAAATTATTTACTATTTTAGGGAAATTACAAGTGGTATCAGAGCCCAGTTACAAAAACTAAGTGACCTATTGGGCTCATTACAAACATTCGTTGCAAATACACAACAGACAGAAACATACATTTACATTATATTTTTGTTTTATGAATAAACTAACATAATTTTATGTTCTCTATGCTTATATAACATTCCAAGTACAAACACTGCCTAGAAAAAAAAAATGAATGCAGAACAGGGCAGCAGCATTCACAGAAATCTGGACTCACCACCCCGATGTAATGTCCCCTCCTACCATACCAGCATGATATAGAGAGGACGTGGTGCTCAATCCGAGCAATTAGTCCCATATTGCATTACATAAACATTCAATTTAAAAGAAGATGAACATATGCAAATGCATAACCATATGAAAACACAGCGGAAGTAAATTCATTTAACACATCCACATACATTCATACTATTCATCAAATGATAATTGCAAATATTAACACAAGAGGATACTTATCTTAATGAAGAAGTCCCAAGCAACCAGTTACGCTTCTGCAACGTTCCACCCAACCGTAGGCCAGTGTGCTCCTCAATCTCTCAGCACCACTGCCACCCCCCGAGCTGGGCATGATCTCCACAAGGAACAGGGGATAAACAGGCTCTCACCCAGCCAAAGGTATATCAAAATCAGCTAAGCCAATCTGCAATTGGGTTTTTCAGGCTGATTAGAGGTGGGTGCATATAACATCAAAAGCATAAGTATGGGGCATGAGAGAAACGCCTATACAGTGAAGTTCCCAACAGTGGGTTTTTCCTGAGCTTCAGAAAAACGTGGGTAGACTCAAAACGAATTGGCAACTAGGAAAATCGACTGGGAGGGCAACCCATTTCAGAAAAACGCCCCAAGGGAAAAACGACCTCTCCCTCTGTCCAAAATCGCGTCCCTCCTTCCCCAACTGCTGCCAAATACCAAAAACGCCTTTCTGGGCATGGAAAAATGCAGGGTTATGGTGAGAAACGTGAGGATAACTTCCAGTGAGCTCAGTCTGCGTGAGAGGGAGAACGTAATGGGTTCTGAATTGCCTTAGGCAGCATTTCATGGGGGTTTTCTTTCCCAACAAGCCAAAAATACGATTTTTAGGTTGGTGGCTTGCCCATGCACGAAAATCTGACTGCCATACTTCTCCAATCCCAAAACATTAACTGCCTTAACCAATTTCTTAGAAGAATTAAATGATTGGGTCCATAACCCAAAATGGATAGTTGGTGGTTTATGGGCTTTCTCATTGACACATGGATTAACACCATTGGCTCAAGGGTTTGGTTATTTTCCCTCCCTATTCCTTGTAAAGATCATGCCCCCATCTCTTTGTTGCATTGCGTAGCTGGTTGTGGGTTTTTCATTAAAATTGCCTATTTACATGATGTCCGATTTTACATTGTGCACAGCTAGCACAAAGACTCTATGCATCTATTCTAATTGTCGATACATAGAACGATAAATCAATGGCGGGGCCTTGGCCTTGAGCTCCTCACCATGACTAAATAATAATATTTACATCCTTTACAATATTAATGCAATAGGGTCGAGCTGGGGACATTACACCCGAAAACAAGAGGTGGTGGTTGAACTAAACTCAGACTGGATACAATCTATGCAAAACCTGCAAGCAGAGTTCTGAAGCTTCCGAGATGAAAATATGCAGGAAAGAAGAGAACAGCAGGCCATAAATGAGGCACTACTTCAGACCTTAACAAAGGCTAACCCTCTCGAATAGCCCACCCTCTCAGTCAACACCTCCAAAAAAAGGGTACAGTCACACAAAAAGGACTACCAACCCTAAGGGAGAAGAGCAGGGAGAACACATACCTAAATCAATGGAAAGAGATTGTAAGAGCTCTTCCAACGATAATGGTTCACCACCTCCTTGCAAGAAAAGGAGGAAGAGTGACGACAGTCTGCAAGGAGAGTTTAGGAAGATAAGAGCCCCAACTTATGATGGAGAAATCAACTCTGGGGAGAAGGCTGAAGAGTGGCTGCTAGGAATGAACAAATACTTCAAAGTTCATAATTACTCCAGCGAAATGCAAGCCCAAATCGCCATATACAACCTAAATGGTAAAGCTACCAGATGGTGGCGGGACTTGAAACACACTAAAGGACAAGAATTAAGTGACATAACCTGGGATACTTTCAGCAGAATATTCCAGGACAAGTATATGTCTGAAAGATTCTTCGACAATAAAATAAAAGAATTCCATGAGTTAAAGATGGGCTCCCTGACTATGGAAGCTTTCATAAACCGATTCTTAAACTTTCTACACTATGTTCCTTACATCAAAGATGAAAAGGTCAAAATACAACAGTTCTTGGGAGGGCTGCCACCAAACTTTAAAGAAAAGATAGAGTTTGACATGCCCAAAACCCTTTATGTAACCCTACATAAAGCAAGGTTGTGCTACGAGCATGGGCAGCCAAGAAATGACAACATCAACCGAAATAGAGATAGGTTCAGAACCTTCTCGGACAACTGCAAACCAAGTTTCAGACCTCCACCCTTCTGAAAACACAACAACATTTTTCCACCTAACAGAGGCTTCAACCGACCCCAAGCACAACCAAGTGCACCCCCACCACCTGCCAACAAGCTAGCATTCAACAAAGGGGCCAGAACTGTCCCACCAACCGTTTCTTGCTGGAAATGCCAAGGGCCCCACTACTACAAATACTTCCCCAGCAAAACGGATGGAGTTTTACACAACATCCAAATAGAGACTATTGTAGGAGACATGGCCAAGACACCAAGGATCTATGCCACTCTCGACGGTCGACAGGCAGATCACCAAGCCACCATGGTGGAATTAGAGGGTAAGATCTCTGACACTACAGTTTCAGTTTTAATAGACCCTGGTGCTTGCCGAAGTTATGTCTCCCCTAAGATAGTGGACACTTGCAAGTTGAACCGAGAACCTCACGAGAAACCATGGCTGGTACAACTAGCCACTGGTACCAAACGAAAGATCTCCGAGTTAGTTAAAACTTGCAGGATAAACTTAAACGGTTTTCAAACTAGGCTAGA
The DNA here is from genome assembly GCA_027924585.1 of Larix kaempferi. Classification (NCBI taxonomy): domain Eukaryota; kingdom Viridiplantae; phylum Streptophyta; class Pinopsida; order Pinales; family Pinaceae; genus Larix; species Larix kaempferi. The sequence goes on from BSBM01000137.1 coordinate 579,242, forward strand.
TTTAAACATTCTACCCCTAGGGTCGTACGACGTACTCATCGGCATGGATTGGTTGGAAGAACACCATGTCCTCCTAAATTGCTTAAACAAATCCTTACTCTGCAAGGATGACCAAAGGAATCAGAAGACGATTCAGGGCATCCCTAAGAAAGTGTCAGTAAGATAGATCTCCGCCTTACAAGCAAAGAAATATATCAGAAAGGGATGCAAACTCTTTGCCGTCAACATTCAAAACATAGAAACTGATAGGAAACAGAATATCGAAGACTTTCCAGTCCTTGTAGAATTCAAGGATGTATTTCTCGAAGAAATACCAGGATTGTCACCTAAATGAAACTTAGACTTTTCTATCGAACTAACACCTGGGTCAGTACCAGCTTCTAAAGCCCTGTACCACATGAGCACACCAGAATTGGTGGAGCTCAAACTGCAGTTACAAGAACTAATTGACAAAGGGTACATCCGACCTAGTGTGTCCCCTTGGGGCGCACCGATACTCTTCGTCAAGAAGAAAGACAGCACGATGCGGATGTGCATCGATTACCGCCAACTCAACAAGATGACCATTAAGAACCGCTACCCACTCCCTAGGATCGACAACTTGTTTGACCAAGTCGGAGGGGCAAAGATTTTTTGAAAAATTGACTTACGATCCGGACACCATCAGGTAAGGATCCGGGATGAGGATATCAACAAGACAGCATTTCGAACCCGTTACGACCACTACGAGTTCGTAGTGATGCCCTTTGGGTTGACAAATGCACCAGCCAACTTTATGTGTATGATGAACAGTATCTTTAGTAAATACCTCAATAAATTCGTTCTAGTCTTTATTGACGACATTCTGATCTACTCCAAGAACGAGATAGAACATGAGGAGCACCTCTGAATTGTTTTGCAGATACTAAGAGAACACGATCTTTACGCCAAGTTTAGTAAGTGCGATTTCTACAGACCTCAGATACAATACTTAGGACATATCATTTCCAAGAAGGGAATAGCCATCGACCCTGAAAAGGTCAAAGCTATCGAAGAATGGCCCACCCCTACTTGCGTATTTGACATAAGGTCGTTCTTAGGACTAGTCGGCTACTACCGGAAGTTCATTGAGAACTTCTCATGGATTGCATGTCCCATGACCGCCTTGCAGAAAAAGGGAAACAAGTTTATCTAGATGGATAAGTGCGAAGAAAGTTTTCAAAAGTTTAAGTAACTACTGATTAGTGCATCGATTATGCATATTGCGGATCCCAATGGGGACTTCGTCGTCTGCACGGATGCAAGCAAGGAAGGAATCGGGGGAGTCCTTATGCAAGATAATTTTTCCATATGCTATGAATCGAGGAAACTAAAAGAACATGAACAGAACTACCCTACTCATGGCCTCGAACTATCCGCCATCATCCATGCTCTGAAAATGTGGCGACATTATCTCATGGGAAAGAAATTCTTATTGATGACTGATAACATGAGCTTGAAATACCTTCTTCGACCAACCCGACCTAAATGCCAGGCAGGCCAGGTGGCTAGCCTTCCTTAGTGAATACCATTTTGAACTAAAGCATATAAAGGCAAGGAAAACAAGATTGTGGATGCCTTAAGCCATCGAGCACACATGCTTTACAAGGTCATAGTAAGCCAAACCGAATCCGACTTACACCACAAAATTCAAACGGCATGTAAGAGTGACCGTTATTATACGGAAATCTTCGCAAAGATCCAGGAAGACAAACTTTTCCAACAGCAGAAAGAGTATAAGATAGACGGAACGGGACTACTGTGGTCGAAAGACCGACTTTATGTCCCAGAGTGTGGAGACATTAGATCAAACATTCTCACCGAGTTTCACCAGAAACTTTACTCAGGACACCCTGGATACCAAAATACGATATCAACTGTAAAGAAACATTACTTCTAGCCTAAGCTGAAAGCTGACATCGCGAAATGTTAGGAATGCCAACTGGTCAAAGCAGAACACCAACACCCCTCCGGATTACTTCAACCTTTACCCATTCCAAAATGGAAATGGGAGGTAATAAGTATGGATTTCATTACAGGCTTACCCAAGAGTAAGAAACTGAACGACTCCATCTTTGTAGTGGTAGACAAGCTGTCAAAAGCAGCCCACTTTATACCGATGAAATCTACCTACAAAGCAGTTCACATCGCGGAAATATTCTTAAAAGAGATCTTTCGATTGCACGGCATACCCAAAGCAATCATTTCCGATCGAGGCACGAAGTTCACTAGTATAGTTGTTCATTCAACCATGGTTTTCAAAACATTAAACGGAAAATAAGTATAGTTGTTCTTTTGAAACTAGAATATCATTTCCACATCATCCATAAATCCATGATTTCCAACATTTAGTTAAACATTATATCAAATCAAAACACAGAAGTTTTCTACACAAATCGAGTCTCACTACCAAAACAAGTGCTACTCATACCATTTACATCTCATTACATTTTTCCATCAAGAAGTGATCACAAGTTCAAATCTCACGAAGGTCGTGTTCAATTAAAAACAGTAGCTAGACATGAACATTCATTTTCTTACCCAAGCATTTTTGCTATCTTTAGACAACACCCACGACAAATTTACAAGCCAGGGATCGAATCCCTCTTTTCCCCATTTATAGTCAATCTACCAGAAAACGCAGGAAGAGGAACCGGAATACTTATAAGAAAATTCAAGCAAGTGTTCCGACACATTAAACAACATCTATCAACGAATATAAAAACTGATAAATCCAAACCCTTCCACTTAAAGAGCCACGTTAGCTAGGTGAAATGAAAAACAAGCATCCATTATTTCAATTAGAGGAAAGAAGCAAAGATTTAGTCCCAGGATTCAACGCCTCCTAGGAAAACTAACGCAGAGACTAAATCACGACAGAGGCGATTGCGACCCATAACAAACGCAAACCATGATTAAGATCAAGAAGTTATATTACAGGAACAAAATCCTCACACTCGAGAATAGAGGTGACAGTAGCATCAAGAACATCAAACTACAATTGCCATAAGAAAATGCAGAGACCAGGCATTACACAAATCAACCATAGCTTCATACAAAAGACCATTACTCTACTCCATTAGTCCAAGGATCGTTACTTAAACCTTAGCTTGACCTTTGGGAACTTTTAAAAATTACAATTTCTACCAGAGTTCCACATTGAGTTGTTTGACCAAAACCCATCAGTGCCATAGAAACCAAAAGACACATTTCGCAGTGGTCCATCCAATGGCGACCCAAAGAACCCAACAACTCATGGCAGAAAACCCAAATCGGGCTCACAGGGTCTTCATAAGCAAATACCAATAGTAAACCCCCCCACAGAGGCGAAAGGAGGAGCTAAGAGATGGCAATTTCTGGACTTACCATTTACAACCTCGCCATTGTTGAGTACTGACCACGTAGGAGAGAAACGCCAGTCAATACCTGTAACCAACCATGACAAACAAAGTCAGGCTCTGAAATTTATACCCCAAATCATCTTTTATGCAATAACAGTAGTGAAGAATCGAACCTGAGAAGAATTACCTTAAAAATGTTGCAGTCGCCATTGGCATTCCATATGGTGTGCTTACCATGAGCCTCAGCTCAGGTCAGCAACAAAACCCTCAATACACCTACAGCAGACCAGTGAAATGAACCACAAAAGTTGTCCTTCGTTGGTGTAGAACCCTAGGGTAAACCCCCGTCACAACTGGCAGCAGGCCATGTGCCTTCATAGAGGCGCATTCAATACTACTACCTAATACCACTATTTCGATAATGACCCATCGTTCTATAGTTTTAGGACCATTCGAGTGTTTGCAAATTCTAATCAAATATTACAACGACCTCAAAAGAGCCATTAAATAATTACAAAGGTGAAAAGTAGTGTAGTTTCACAATTACCATAAACCCCAACCAAGGCTTTAAAAAAAAAAGGTGTCAATCTCAAAGCTCTCACACTTGAGACTTAAATATTTGCTAGGTGGGTGGAGTAGACATTTCCGGTAGATGTCTGATAGGTACACCTACAAACCACAAACAAGTAAGTGCATTAGCAATGACGCTAAGTAAGCCCGGTGTCCCCATTTCTTTCACCCTACCTCTCAACAGCTCTCCCAGGGTACGTTTCCCCTTAAAGGACCAAGCATCTCATCATGGGCTTCAACGGTCACTAACAGGGGTCCATCATACCTAAAGTATCAGTTAATATATTCATAAATATGCTCATAAACTCTTGAAACAATAGGAAAGGGATTTGTATTATAATATTCAAAAATATTTGTATTGTTAGCAACAGAGTTTCATTTCTACCTTTTTCATCGCTTCCGCAAAACAGTAGGACCTTGTAAATTAGGAACTTGAAACCCATTAACTGTCACAACTTATTTCCAGTTTAGTAAGTTGTTATCAGTGTTGAAGTTAATTTATTTATCATCACTTCTTATCTAATGTATTACAATAATAGAAATTTTTTTTATTTACTATTTTAGGGACATTACAATTTCTAGTTCGAGTGGGAGCAATGGCAGAAGAAGGAAAGTTTAAGGTCGAGAAGTTTAACGGCCAAAACTACTAGTTATGGAAGATGCAAATGGAGGACTATCTGTACCAGAAGGATCTATTCCTATCGTTGGGAGGAAGAGCAAAGCAGCCAGCGGCCATGAAGGACGAAGAATGGGAGGTTCTTGACCACTGGGGACAATACGGTTGTCCCTAGCTTCGTCGGTGGCTTTCAATATCTCAAAAGAAACGACAACGAAGGGGTTGATAAGCGCATTGGGTAAGCTGTATAAAAAACCCTCGGCCTCCAACAAGGTATTTCTAATGAAGCATTTATTTAATATGAAGATGTCTAAAGGTGGATCTGTTACTGATCATTTAAATGAATTTAATATGGTTACAAATCAACTAAGTTCTGCAAGTGTGAACTTTGATGATGAGGTTAGGGCTCTTCTAATCTTGTGTTCATTTCTAGAAAGCTGGAATAGCTTGGTCATGGCTGTAAGTAACTCTATCTCTGGTTCAAACACCTTGAAATTTGATTATGTTATTGGTGTTATTCTTAGCGAGGAAATGCGAAGAAAAAGCACAGGTGAGACATCAGGTAATGCATTGGCCATGGAGAGTAGGGGAAGACAAAAGGAGAGAGGAAAGAGCCAAGGTAATCCCACACTGCTACACAAAGGGGGGTATTAAGACAATATTTGTGTAAATTGTCTCAACTTAAGACAAAATAAAAATTATGTATTGTCTTAAATATTGTCTTTAAGTGGGTGTCTTAAACTATTGTCTTAAATTATTGTCTTAAACTATTGTCTTAAATTTAAGACAATAGTTTAAGACAATAATTTAAGACAATAGTTTAAGACACCCACTTAAAGACAATATTTAAGACAATACATAATTTTTATTTTGTCTTAAGTTGAGACAATTTACACAAATATTGTCTCAATGCCTCCTCTATGTAGTAGTGATAGAATGAAAATATTTATGATAGGGAACGGTGGAATCGAACCACCAATCTTCTGCATTATAATGCGATCTTCTGCATTATAATGGAGATGCTCTACCATTGAGCTAGTACCTTGCAACTTCATATACAAGAAGAATATTTATATTTTTTAAAGTTTTTTAAAGCAATGAGCACAATAAGCATGAAATAGTCAATGTATTTCACTCATTAGATGGATTGATTTGCAGGATCTGTTATGCAAGCACAATATAATGAAGATCTCACCCGATTGCATTATATTAAAATGTGAATATGTGTTTGCAGGAAGATTATAATGTTGTGTTAAAGCAAAGGAGATTGTTTTCATACCACCGAATTCGCTGAACATAAAATACAACATATTGCAGGTCACTTCACTAAGGTTCAATTCCACCACTCCAACAGTATATAAAAGTGATCCATGCGTTAAGGCCTTTGAGAATCACAGATTATGTAAAATATAATGCGGCAAAAGAGCCTACAAAAAAGAAAGATCGCAAAGGTTCCAACTTTAGAAAGAGAAGATCTGAAATTTTCCTGTGCATTAAATACCACTAGATTTGAAGAATTCTATAAATCTAATGACAGTTAAAAGATTGAGGGTTTAATGGATGACATAAATTTTGAGTCAAAGGGAAGGCCTATATTTTAGATCTTAACCTAATTAGGGAAAGCGAACCTCAAAATTCATATTGTTTCTACGATATTGGACAATAAGGATAAGATATAAAAATGATAATAGAGCTTGCTAGTTTAGCATGACTTAAGAAATTCCCCCTTCCGAAGAATCCTAGGCCAATTGGGAGCTTCAGAAAGATATGACAGAGACCAGCATGCATCTAACAAGACCTCAGCATCTCGCCTATGGAGAATCCATTGCAGGGTAAAATCGTAGATGATGTTGATGAAGAGTTTGTTTCTACGATATTGGACAATAAGGATAAGATATAAAAATGATAATAGAACTTTCTAGTTTACCATGGCTTAAGAAATTCCCCCTTCTGGAGAATCCTAGGCCAATTGGGACCTTTAGAAAGATATGACAGAGACCAGCATGCATCTGACAAGACCTCAGCATCTCGCCTATGGAGAAGCCATTGCAGGGTAGGAAATGCATATTTCACCTGAAAGCTAGAAGCAAAAGTCTGTGAGAAGGAAGAACAAGTCTTCATACTATTAAATTCCCGTCCATCTAACGTCCAAATCTAACTATCACCAAGAGCTATAAAAAAATCCTAGTATATGCAAACTGAGAAGAAGAACCAGATAATGGAATTTTCTCACCTCATAAAATTGAGGTTCGGGCTTAAGGCAACAAAAATTTGAGAGAGTCCATGTATCAATTAGTATCATTGAAATTTCTGTTGTGTTATTAAACTGGGCAAGCACCTTCCTTAATGCTCCATGACCTAGTGCGAGATCCCTATATGTTGGAGACTCTCCAGCAATATTTCCCAAAGCCCAAAGAGACTACCAAAACCAGTTGGGCTCAATATCAGGGAGTAGTATTATTATCAAAATTCAATTTTACAGAACATTTAAACATAGTTGAGAAAAATAAGGTTATCATTATAAAAAGTGAGCGCGAAGCAATCTATGATATAAAAGAGGTTAAAATACTTATGTTATCATTATTGTACCTATTCTCGAATGTTAGTATTCCCATAAGTAAGAATCTCCACAAATATGGGCAATGCCCCATGGTCAATTACATCCTTTATATGCTCAGAGGTTCTTGAGACTATATGTGTCAAAGCCCTAGCTGCTTCAAACTGCATTATCATGTATGATAACAGGCTATCAACCATCCCAATAATATTATTTATCTTAACTACTATATTGTTTGTGTTATTATAGGTCAACGTAGATATATTATAGGTTAAAATGGATATATTATAAGTCAAGGCTTATAGCAATTACATGAGCATCTTACTTGAATTTGAGGCATATCGCTCCTCCTGAGAATATCAACATGGAGGGGAACTACACCGAACTGGATGACTGGGTCGATTCGAGGATTGTTTTCTGCACAGAGAAATTAATACTTACTAAATGCTGGGAATATAGCCAGATTGCAATAAAATAATTTTAGAAAAACAAAAAACAAAAAGAACATACCTATAGATAACACCTTTCGCAGGTGAATAATAGTCGCTTCCTTTGTTTGAATATCATCAGAAGCAAGCGCCAAAAAAGTCGCTGGAAAAGTCTGCAACTGCACAAATAAACATTTCGCATCAATCTAAACACTACATTTCAACACTAACATGACATTAATCGATACAAATCGACAAAGAGGTTTTAATAAATTATTCCAAATAGCTGAAGGGTGGTTGTTTTGCGGAATAGGTACAAAATCTGTCTAAAAATACAATTGGGGCGGGGCTATAAGCCTTTACTATGGGGCTAGTTTTATAGCCACTCAGTGCCATATAATAATAAGATACATGGCTAACCATCAAGTACATGAACCGGTACGTGAGCTAAGCCAATCGTTCCATCAGTGAACTATGCTCAATGGACCTACCTTAAAAAGGAAAAGGTACCATATGGCATGCTCCCTCCTAAATTAATATGCCGAATTATCTGGGGGTAAAGTTTTAACAAGGTAGCAGCAGGTCCCCCCACCTTTACTGGATCAAATCTCTCTTTTCCTTTAACACTACCAATATAAGCAACAACATGCTTATCTAGTGTAAAGAAGATAAGTTTGGACTTGTCGGCTAAAAGGATTATGGCATATAACATGGTGTAGTGATTCATTGCATTCCTTCATGCCCATCCTGAGAAAGGTTCAGAAACCTATGAAAGTTTAGTTACGGGTGGGAGGTAGGGCCAGTTTAGATATAAGCCACAAATAGTATGGGTCCAGTCGATATGAAGGAATTTAGCGCCTAAGTGTTGCAAATTTCGATACTAGAACCGTAAAATTGATAAATTTGTAACAATGTAAATATGTATGTTTCCACCATATTTAGTTATTGTTAAGAATTCTGGAATATTACTGTATAGTAATGTAGCAATCCACCACTTCAGTAAAGTACAACACACAACAGATTTTTATGTACCAAGTTAGGGTAAGAGAATTTATATTTTCGTCGAGGCAAATCGTTTGATCATAGCCAGTGGAGGGCTGAGTATTGTGGGCTGACGCAGCACCGTTGGACCTTTCACTTTATGAATATGATGGATCGCTTCCTTCCTTCACTTGGATTAGACAGAGACCTTAGAAGATTTGCAGATCACCGCAGAATGCATAGATAAGAAAATTTTATTACTTCAATAGATTCCCAAGAATAAACCCCAGAGATAGTTCGCTTCCGTTTAGTATATTTAGAGCATGCTTAGATATCTTCAATAGATTCCCTAGATCACTTACATAGACCATAGAGATCGCTTCTAGACACATAAACCAGATCAATTCACTTGAGGATGTCCATATCATCGCAGAAGTATTGAATAGTGAACACCGATCCACAGAAAAGCCGTATGTAAAAGCCTAGTTTTTCGCTCCAGAAAATCATAACTAACTCTCTTTCCCTCCATAAAATAGAAAAAATCAGTTTTGAGATAAGAAAATAGTGATTAAAAAAGCAGTATAAAATAGAAATTTGATAGAAAATGTTGCTATCCTTCAAACATAAAATAAAATTGTGTCTTCAACATTCTCAATATAAATTTGAGACAATTTCTTTAAAAATGTCTTAAACATATTGTCTTAAAAATTCCTAAAATATATAAAAGCAATCTAAATCTGAATTTAAGACAAAATTTAAACATCCCCACCTTGTAGTAGTGCTATTAATGAACTTTGCATCCACCTAAAATCCACCTAAGCAATAAGGGATTCGAATCCCAACACCAAATTTTCCTCCATATTTTCTCCACATCTATTGCAAATTGGAAAACAAAAGCCATCCACCATTTGGCTAGGAGGAGGAACTATGGACTAAGCAAAAAAAACACCATTAGTCTAAACCCATGGCTAAGCAAAACAAACACCATTAGTCTAATGGAACTCAAACATACAAAGTGTCGTTAATATCCCTATTCAAATTTTGGTTGCTTACCAAGATATTATAATAGAATCCCCTTGAATATGCACCTATTTAAGTATATTTTTTCATCTAGTGTACAAAGATGAACATACCCATTAACCACTATGTAATTTCATGATATACACTATGTCATGAACCTTTTCATCATACATTATACCACCCTATGAAACTTTTCATTATGATAAATGACAAAATGATTTAATACTTCCTTTTAGTGTATATGTGGAACATATAGTTGTGAACTCACATTAATACATTAAATGGAAATACCTTTAATGAGCACAAAACATTAGCTTGAATAATTCCTTTGAATGAGCACTATTGGTTTATGCAATGGATCATGGTGCAAAGAGTAAATGTTGATACCAAATGACTTTTTCTCTTTCAAAGTAAAGATTAAATTGTTATTAAATTTGTTTTGGAACTGTAGATTGTAGAGTAGCACAAATAATTCTATCCAAATAAAGTCCTTGTCATTATCGCCGACTATACCATAAAGTCCTTGCCATTCTTCGTGAACTATAGACAAGGACCTACAACCCATGATTAATGAATACAACCCATAAATTTATAAAGTAAAACACAAATATTATAGTGATGTGTGTTCCTTTTCAAAAGTCTATATGATGGTTTTTCACTACCCATGAAGTGGTTTAAAACCTTATGTGTATTAAAGAAGAAACAAGGTGAACTAACATAATGCACATGTATTACATAATGTTTTACATTAATAACAAACCATTAATTTTGAAGAGGTTTATGTATATTAGTGATTTGTTAGGTTCTAGAGCTATAAGGATATTTAAAGTCAACAATCTAGAATTTTTAAATAATAAGTATTGGTTTTTATAACTATAATTTTAAAAGCCTCAAGAGTTAGCTCAATCAGTCGAGCACTCGTAGTTAGGCCTCCCAGCATGTGAGGTCCCGGGATCCATTCTCCTCGACACTCTTGGGGTTAGATACGCAAAATGTGCCGAGGGTGTGAAGGCCCCTTTGGGTAACATACCTTACTCTCTTTAGTTTAGAATTTATGACATCTTAAAAAAAATAATTATTATTAACCATTAAATCCAACCATAATCTTCATATTTATATGCCATCAAAATTATTATACACCTTCATCACATTCCAAAATAAAACTATCCAAATAAATTTTTAAAATTGGTAACTTGTAAAAAATATATATAAATAAATAAAAACAATTAAAACATATATATTTTTGTATAAATGATATAAAAAGTATTTGAACCATTAATCTCATGGAAATCACCTCCTTTAATACATCTTAAATAGGCTTGTTATATATATATATATATATATATATATATAAAGAACTGAAGTTCTTCACTTAAGGAAACCCGAATCTAAGCGACTACTACTGTCGACAACATCTGGATACAGACCAAGATTGAGATCTTCTATAGAACCATCCCAAGCAAAGAAATGCCAACTAAATTTATGAAATGCTTGCCTATACATCCTAATATTTGAAGCTGACTGTTCACATATTTTTGGATCTGGAAGGGGCATTTCATGCACTATATTATCACTGTGGAGAATGGCTATGAAATGCTTCAATGCACGAAGATACTTGTAGGTACCAATGTCTTTCTTGATATCCATAAAACTGTCGCCTAAAATAATAATCTTATTCAAATTGGATTTCATCCAATTTGCACTAAATACATTGTTAACGAGAACATTTGGGCAGTGAGGCATGAAAAATAAGGTGGGTCTGTTTACTGTGCGTCTACCATATTCATTCACAGAAAGAAACGTGCAGTTGAAGGCACTTATAGCTTTCTGCTCCAATCTGCTCACTATTGGATCGAACACCACGATATCATTCACCCACTGAAATTTTCTTTTTAACAGAACAGCAAATGCTAACTGCAAGTGAGAACTTTCCACTCCTGTACAATTTGGATTTGAACTCTCCAGCTTTCCAACTCCATAGAGCACCAGTTGCAGTTGTGAATATTGTGGGTCTGTGTTTATCACTCTTTTTATTTGTGCAACAATTTTCGGGTCTTCCATATATACCATAAATTCTGCAAAGAAGGAGGATTTCTCTAACATTTCCAGAGCTAGATGTACATTATTGATTATTTCCTGATATCTTGTATTTTCTTCCGCTGCAACAGTTGCAGAGACACTCTCCATAATTGCAAGGAGTAACGACGAAAACAATAGGATCAATACACAAAGAGTTCGAAATACTTGAATCTGTAGAGTAACGAAAGAAAATTGTCTAATCAATCGCTGAATATGTAAGATGGACATGACATGCACCTATATATTCTGCCATGCGGAAGTTTATGAGGGTGTGTCTTCTCAGGCGTCAGTTTGTTACTCTTTTTAATTTAGTTATATATATATTTTTTCTTAACCAGTTGAGCTAAAAAACAATTTAAGTTAATTAATCAACATACTTAAATTTAATTATGTATATTTATGTAATGCCGAATTTGATAAGGTTGTGCAAGTTGGAACGATAAAACTTGCATTCCGAGACTACTTTTAGTTTATTTGAATATAATTGTACCGTACCGTTCAGTGCCATCCCGTAGGGTCCTTCTCTCTCAGATATGTTTTCATAACGGACTTCTTTCTTTCTCGTCTGTTGGGAACGTGGAGTACTTCTCCTCTTGGCCAGTGGATGCTTACCTCTCTCTTGTCTGGATGTATACGTGCTGCTATGTTCCGTGGATATGTATTAAAGGCTATCGAACCCTATGGAAATGACCTTCTGGAAATTGTGGGAGTAGGCACAGCGGAAACCCCCAATTCATACACACAATTCATATTTATGCATTCAACAAAAAACACAGCAGCCCATAACACAATACACGACAGGGCCAAAGTGCCCAGGAACCTCTCTTATTTCATTAATAGGAATATCGATATATACAATGCGAACTCCGTGGAGACATCTAGAAGGCTCACGAATTGGCTTCATTGGGAATATACATCGCATTAACTACACCAGCTGATCTTCACGTGAACACTGGACTCTATGAGTGATGTGGCAGTGCTGAAATTAATTCCAACACTCCCCCTTAATTTCAACAGCCACAATACATCTACATAGCTTACAAAAAATCATGGCATGCTGGTCTAAAGTCTCACCAAGGCTTACATTCCGTTCATGTCAAAGCTCAAAAAAAAAATATCTTATTATTCTTGTCTACTGCAAGTTGATGCAACGGCTTCTTTTTCTTTCGTTTGCTCCAGACCTTGAACTCAGCATTCTTCTTCACCTTCTTCTTCATGTTTTCTTCAAGCTCCTTGGGCTTGAATCTTCCATCAATGTCTGCAAGTTCTTCAATGGCTTTATGCCTTGTGTCTTCATATTCAATCAGGTTCATAATGCCCTCAACATCATGGGCTAATAATTTAGATTTCTGCATTTTCAATTGCTGGGGTATGGGAATGTTTGGATCCCATATGCATTTTTTCAACTTGTTTTCATCAACCTCTTCAGTGGCCAACTGCCACACTAACAACTGATAGTAAAGCTTGATCTCTTCAAGACTCCATTTCATAAAAATGTATTCAACTGGTTCAGCTTCATCATCTGCATCTTCAATGCATATTTCTTCATCCATGGTGCTGATAAGCACTCTTGGCATGTCACAATTCCCATCATCATTGAATTCAAATGCTTCATCTTCCATGCAGCTTTCGATAATCTTGTCAAACTCTTCAATAAAATTACAGTCTTCATTGTGCTTGGGCTTTGCTAGCCACTCTTCAATAAATTTCAAATCTTCATCAAAATGTCTTGTTACTTTGACTACATGCTCTTGTTCTTTTTCTTCAGCTATTATAGGCTGATTCTTGCTCTCAATACCTGCACACTCACAAACATCTAAATTGTTAGGAAAAACTTCTGCCCTCATGGGCATGCTCTTCATGAGCTCATTTTCTTCTTCACATTCAGCCTCTACTGGCTGTCCTGCAACTGCTTGAGTTGCTAATTCACCATTTTCTGTTGCTGCTATGGTAGCTTCATTTTCAAGAATATATGGGTTGGCAGCTTCCTCATCTTCAACACCATCTTTGTCATCTTCATCCACTTGTGACTCTGCACAGTGGGCTTCGTTGTTCTCAAACATATCTGGCTCTGCTTGGCTGACAGAGTCCTCAACCATTTCATGTGAACATTCAACTTCTACTTCATCAGCTTTGACTAAGACTGTTGCATCCTTTTCAACTATTACAACAATTTCATCTTCATTTGTGTTTGGGGAAAGTTCTTCTGCTGGTATAGCAGGTTCTTCAACTTCATTATCCACAACTGTGTGGGGTTCACAGAATTTCTTAACAGCTTCTATGGCTGGAGTTTCTATTGCTGCAATGGCAGTTCCATTTTCATATTCATCCACAAGTGCCTCTACACTGTGGGATTCACTAACCGCTTGGCTATCTTCTGCTTCAACTACAGGATTCTCAACTGCAGAATTCTCTTCTGCTACTTCTTCAACAGGCTGTGACACTGTTGGCTGCTTGCACATGTCACTCCCCCTTTCACTGAACTCCTCTTCCAATATTCTCCATGCTTCCTTGGAAGTCTTTGCTGCTGCTATATTGTGAAAAATACTTTCATCCACAGCTTGTTGGATGAGATGCAAGGCTAATTCATGCTTCTGCATTTTTTGGTCTTCTGTCAGGGCCTCAAAAGCCTCTAGATCTAGGGGATGCACACATTCATTTTGAACTAAATACCACAAATCCTCTGCTCTAAGAAAATTTCTCATCTTAATAGCCCAAACTCATAATTTTTACCTGAAAAATGTGGGGGTACAAAGAGAACTCTGCTGCTCCAATTATCCTGGTTCTCCTCTTGGACTTCAACTGTGTTAACAAGCTCCTCTACAATGGGAACTTCTCCATATCTATGTGCAAAATACTTTGCCTCTGCTCTTGCATTTCTTCTTTTGATCTGCTTGAGTCTAATTTGGTAACCCATTTCTTTTCTTCTTTGTTGGCACGTTCTATGCTAGCACTTGTCTTCTTCTCGCAAGTATCCTACTTGCTTCTTCTTCCCTTATCACCCCCTAAAAAAAATATGAGATTGCTTGCTGGCTGCAAGACCTGTCAAAAACGCCCCCTTAATACAAAAACACTCTGTTTTTTTTTTTAATTTTCTTGGATTTTCTATGCTAGGGGCATTTTCATTTCAATTTATGGTTCTCTGACAGGAAGAGACAGAGCAAGAGAGCTTCGGCTCTTTCTTTTGACTTTCCATGGCAGGTATGCACTCCTATCACTAGTCGGCACAAGCGACAACAAATTGCTTTTCTTCTTTTAAATGGAAATTGACTCTCTACTATGATCCTCCTCCATTCGTGCATCACATCTGTGGCGGCTGTAGCTTGAATAGATTCATGGTGGCTCTTCTCAATTGGATACGACTCCTCTTCTTCACACGCTATACAAGAAACTTCATGGAAAACAAATTGCAATAGACAGCGCCACTTCTATTTTGGACAAATTGAAAGACAGAGCAGCGCCCCTTTTGGGTAAATAATAGACCCTTTTGGCTATTGACTGTGGGATTTAGAGGTTTCCCAGTTGATTGTTACTCGCTTCTCATTTTAGTCATTCGGGAAAGGTTGCAGCCGTGATAGCAGTTTGCAGAGTGTTTGACGGAAATCAATGGCGAAGGCTTACTTGAGAGATGGCCGCTCAATAGGGATTCCTACTCTGACCAAGTGTGCTCATGGTGATCTCCCGCCAGGTGGAATTTCTGGTGGTTGTGATGTACCTGGTTATTTACCTGATATGGCCCGTCGATCATTTATACGGGAATCCAACCCTTTTAACAATTCTTTCAGCAGTTGTCCTCAGTTGGACTCCTACTTGATTGTAGGGAATACACTCATACACAATTTTAAAAACAAAAACTTCAAACAAAATTTAGGCTTGCAAATGAGTTACCTGTTGGTCCTCTTCTACACATGTAGATAGAACTATCAACACAGAGCTTCTGCTTGATTCCAGGCTATATACTTCATAATATTCATCCAGAGAAACTGCCTCACGCTGTAGCTATTAACAGAAATGGTTCAACGCCCTCAGCAAAGGAAGATTACCAACGAAGAGGTTCTCTGCAAAGATGGCTGCATCTATCAAAGGCAGCACCGACTCATCCAGCACCAAATATTGGTGGCAGGGGATTTCTTCTTCTCAACAAAACAAAAAACTATGGGCTACGGCCCTCTCCTTTTCCAGGGACGCGACCTCCAGTCCTTTCACTTTGTCATCATGGGCTTCAGCCCTCACTACTCTTCACACAAGCCATCACTTCTCTTCACACAAGATGAAAGGGTAGCTTGAACACACTGCTACAGAAGCTAACCCACGAACTACGATTCCTTTCAGAGAAAAAACGACGTCTTGATACACTGGACAACTTACATTCTGCAGCAGGCAGTCTTGGCACCGACAAAATTCTGGCTGAATGGTGGAGATAAACTCAACACCCAGAGGTTCTGCCTTCACAACAGACCTTACACAACAGCTCACACAACAGTCGGCTCCTTCGTTTAGGCTGGCGGCTTCTGAGATGGCGGAGACTAAGCTCTACGCCATGGTATTGCTCTAATACCAATTGTGGGAGTAGGCACAGCGGAAACCCCCAATTCATACACACAATTCGTATTTATGCATTCAACAAAAAACACAGCAGCCCATAACACAATACACGACAGGGCCAAAGTGCCCAGGAACCTCTCTTATTTCATTAACAGGATTATCGATATATACAATGCGAACTCCGTGGAGACATCTAGAAGGCTCACGAATTGGCTTCATTGGGAAGATACATCGCATTAACTACACCAGCTGATCTTCACGTGAACACTGGGCTCGATGAGTGATGTGACAGTGTTGAAATTAATTCCAACAGCAATGATGGGCTCTCAGCCACTACTAGCAATGATAGCTATAAGCCACTATTGTATTGGCAACCACTGGCTCTCGACTACCCATGGTTTTCTAAGACTATGGAACCACCAGCCCAGAAAATAAAAAATGTCTGAATGAATGCAACCATAGTTATTAGAATTATGCTCAAGGAAGGGGAATCAGTCTGATCAGTGAAGAAACAAAGTTTATACAAGTTCCCATAAAAACAACTGAAATATACAAAAATTTTGAGCATGTTATAACAAAAAAACTGAAAATCACAGATGATTTTGGGAACCTCTTTAGCTTGCTGGTTTTTCATTGGGGGAGTTTCTTCAAGAATTGGGCAACTGAAGTTGTCCTCTTCCATCACATTCTGATCTGGCTGCTTGGATGGCTGAGGTTCCACCTTGTTTACACGTGTTTAGGTTGGTTTATTACATCCATATTGTAGTGTGGTTTCATTCTCTCTTTTGTTGTTGCATGGTTTTGGGTATGTCGAGCATATATTGTGCACAAATGATGGGTCATCTGGTGATGCGAGGAACCCATCAACCTGGTCGATCTCCACCGTTCTCTTGGTGTCAATGTTTAGCAGGTAAGCTTTACCGCTTTAAAATTTTCGTTTATAGGTTTATCATACTGACTCAATTCGATTATGTTTGGCTAATGATTTGCATGGTTTCCTCTGGTATGTGAACGATGTCGTCAGACCACAAAGGTGACCCTCGGTTGGGTTTTCCTTCGGCCTACTCCACAATAGGTGAGACATTATATAAAAGTTCATTTTTCTTTTACTGTTATTGTTATTAATTATCATTTTCTCATATTACAGATATTCTCGTATGGTTTGGTGTTACAGGTTGTCGTCGTTCCTCTGAGTGTTTCACTGAGCGAAATATTGGAGGAAACCCTCTAACAAGGTATTTTGGGTTCCTTGCTCATGCAGTGATAGGATTTTGGTATCGGTTGTCCTTGAACATGACTCTAGTTTCACTTCTTAGTTTGAT
This sequence comes from Larix kaempferi, assembly GCA_027924585.1. Classification (NCBI taxonomy): domain Eukaryota; kingdom Viridiplantae; phylum Streptophyta; class Pinopsida; order Pinales; family Pinaceae; genus Larix; species Larix kaempferi. Next base: position 596,719 of record BSBM01000137.1, read on the forward strand.
ACGTGATAAGGGTTTAGGATTTAAACTCTGCTTACTATTTTTGTTTTTGGCTTGAAGTCATTGGTGTAAACATTGTAGATTGATTGTAACAATTTTTTGAGGTTTTTTGGTTGTTGTGTCAAAGAGGTGTATTTTGCAGTTCAAGCTCAATAAAAGATATGTCCTTTGGTACTCCCCTTTTAAGATGAATCTATGTTGATTAATATATCAATGTATCTACTCTTATTAAGATGTATCTATACTAGTTAATATTTTATTACTGATGCATTATTAGTCTGAGTTGATGTTATCCAATTTCAATGTTTCATTTGTTGAGAGGGTTACTGTAGAGTTAGATTTGCTTCTTTTCATGCTTACGGCTGAGGACGATCATTGTGTGCATTGTTTGTATTTGATTGTGACTATATATATTTGTATATATTCCCATGGATGCCCTATCTGGCTCTTCCATAATCTCAACACATTTTTATTTGATTTTGTTTAATGTTATGACTTTCGCGTCGACCAAAGGGTTCGAACCTGGGGTTTTGGTGGTTGTTTGTCTTATTATTAGCTTACCATGGAACTGTTTGTAATAAAATGTTAATTTCCTGAGCACAAACTCGTGCGTTTAATCTTATCTTTCCTTAGCATAAGAAGAGGTAATGTTGTACTTTCAATTGTGTTTTATTGCATTGTTTTTATTAAATGAATACACCAGGGGGTGGTGAGAGCCACGCCTTGGCTGGAATATATTTCAATGACCATCGGATGGCGGTACCTTTGTTAATATTATTTGCATATTTGTGAGTTTAACCGTAGTCTGGGATCGCACAATGCATTCGAAAATGTGTTGTTTTAATAATTATCTTAATACAATCTTTTATACCTTACCAGGTCTACATCCAAGGCTTTAGTAGAGTCTTTTTACTTGTAACAAAGATGACTCATGGCCTGGATGTTAACCATTATCTTAAAGTATTATTTGAACTATGCAAAGTATGAGGGTTTGGGTTGGGGTTTTGGTTATTGTTTAGTTACTCTTTGTAGTTCTTTTGTTAACATACTGTGCATTTGGATTGCTCGATTATATTGTCTAGTTAGATCCTTTCTATGTATTTGTTTAAGTATGCAGAATGGTAGGATGCGCATTAACATTTTTAAGTTATCTTGGACATTTGATATTGAATAGTTATTGTGTATGAAGCATGCTTTCTATGAGTATCGATATGTAGAATGAGCATAAATAAATGATTGAAATATTTAGCTAACAAATATGAATATAATTTTTAGAAACAAAACTATATAATGTTAGGGATTAGAGCCACCTATGTGATGAATAATTTAGAGCTTTTAAACATATCTTAAATAATAGTTTAGAAATTAAGATTAACTTTTTGAGTGAAAAAAAAAAATTATAGACGACATTTATTCAAATAGAGAAATAGATAACAATCACATTTCTAATGCATAAACTCACAAACCGTAAACATAACTTTTAAGCTACGTCTAGGCATATTCAAGAACAATGTATGAGCAACTTATTTAATGAACATTTGAATCAAAATAAATACAATAAGATAGAAAATAAATGAAAGAATAACACTAGATGCATGCTTGAATATGCCATGCTTGTAGGAGAAACGACAGTTACAACCACATTCCACCCAACCATAGATCGTCGTGTAGCCAAACTACTTGCTCGATAATCACTCCCTAGCATAAACCATGACACCATAGGGTCTAACATCGCTTCTCTCAACTATAATAGAACTCTTCACCCATATAAAACTCTTGGCTCAATCTATAGGAACCATCTCTTTCTCTTGACAAAAGAAAGATCACAACTTGGGACAAATTCCTAACACATCAAAGGTGCTCACGCAACAAGTTCTCATACATACTAAGTAGCATCCTATCCTCACACATATGCATATATATTATATTTTTTCCTAGGTATTACACAAGGCCCAAATTTGCCTCCTTGGGAATTGGTTGTCCTTGGATCCCCTCCTAGATCTTAGGGGTGTGGTTCCTCAAAACAGTTTCATGACATTGTTCAACCTCTTCTCTTGAGCAGTAGGCCTATGTTCTCCACCTATGGGGTCATGGTTTACCAAGTTCCAACATGGTTTTTCCAACTGTCCACGTCCTTATTAAAAGTGTTTTTAACTAGCTTTTACATCTGACTTCTCATGAGACCAACTGGAAAGTTGTTTAAGTCTTGCTCAAACTCAAAAATAATAATAATATATTTTTCACTTAGTCATCAATTTCAAATTTCCAACCTTAGTAAACATAAATAATAAATCCAATCACGGGGGACATTGCAACTCTCTTGGTTTTCCACCTATTGTTCTAATTCTATTTTATCTTTAGCGTCACGATTCCACTATATTATGAGAGGTATTTGCTCCATGTGGCATGAATCCTATCTATTCTATTTGTTGAGATTGCACCACCTTGTTCTTTCCAATGTTGCTACATAGTTATATTCAAAATTGCCCAACATGCCTAAAACACACCTGTTGACTTGGCCTAGAGTCAAATCCCACCACATTTACTTGGATATGCATCCTCCACATCCTTTCCAAATGAGCAACCCAACTTTGATACCATCTCCAAAACTTTGTTCTTGAACTCAATGAATTTGTCCAATTTCTTGGTCCATTTACCCACCAAAATGTTCAAACCCACTAAGTATACATTTGATTGGTTGGGGTTGGGTTCCTATGGTTACCTTTCATGCATAGATGACCATTCAATTTTTATGGAATTATTCAGTTGTTGTAATGTGCTATAATGGCCGAGTGTGATTAGTTGAAGTTGTCTTAATTGCAACTAGACTTGCTTGGTGGATTGGAATAATTGGTCTAGTTTATCATTTACCTTTTGTACTTCCTTCAATGTCTTATCCCTTGCAACCAAGGATATTATTTGTTTCATCTCTTGCTACAACCCGTTAATCGTCTCCTCTTCACAATTGGAACCCCATTCTTGCCGATAGTCAGAATTTCCTTACACTACTTGGATACGACATGGATTTCCCCTTCATCCATTTTTCCAACTATGCGATGGGCTCTAGGTTATGAAGTATATGTGCCATATTTTTCTACTCAATAGACATTTTGGTGTACCATGTCTCTTTTAGCTTATGTTTCCCCTTCTTAATTTGGTGTACTACCCGCTTGTAGTTGATTTGCAATCTCTATGAAGGAGATGTTTGGCACTAGTTTTCCAATATTGGAGTACTCCTATATAATGTTTGGCCGCATGTGGATGAGCCTATTGTGTAATTATTCAACATGATCCTCTAGTGTGAGATTTCCCTGCCTTAGGTTACACACCCCTTCAAGTGCACCATCTAGGTGCACTTTTAGTTGATTGTTTTTGTGTTTGTAGTTCCACTAGCTCCCTCTTAGATTATATTAAACAATGCCCAATATCATTACCAAAAATGAAATGTTGTATATATAAATCCTTCGTTCTGACTTGGTTGATGTCGAAGGGATGTGTTGCTTGGAAATGAAATGGTTCTCATTGGGTTCATTTGAGCTAGAGATTGAACCATGGTGGGGTCACATTGGGCCTACTACTTGCCTCATTGTATCTTGGTCTATGCTAGTGTTGAGGGGGATGATTACATTTATAATTCTCTCTTGGAAATCAACATCAACGTACTGCATGATGTCAAATATATTATGGAACTTCTACATGAGTACAAACCGGTAGTCTATGTCCCGTGTTAACCTTGTAGTTAATTGCATGGAAATTGTTTGATATAAATGTGTTATTGCAATGGATGGGGTTGAGATGTTGGATTCATGTGTGGAACAAGCCTCTAGTGGAACATCTTGCATCTTGTCATATTGGTTCTTTTCTCATTTATTGTGTTAAAACATAGACAAGGATAGTTCAATATGATGGAAAAGGCCAACTATCCAACTCACATAGTACTCACACCAATGATACAAATATATAGTACAATGGGCGATGCCACCTCATAGAGAGATTTTGATTAGATCCTAGAACCTTGCATGGTGATTAAGATAGAAAATACTAACTAACTAACTTAGTCATCATTTGAGGATAAATCACCATTATCCTAAATGAATAATACAATTAAAGGCAACATTTAATTTTGAGTTTGCTAAAGGGAGCCATATGCTAACATTCCCCTCCTCAATCACAGATTCACAAGTGTGTGTGTGTGTGTACCAACTAAACAATAAATATTAATGGAAAATATAATATGTTGGATCTTTTGAAAAGCCCTTATCTAAGCTTCAATGGAAAATCTACATGAAAAATCGTTAAAATTGGATGTTGGATGGTTCAGTTGAAATGAACTAGAGATGATACCTAGAAGTTGAAACTACCAATGGTTGAACATTTCCTAATTACTTGACAATTTGATATTTTTCTAAGTAATTTAGCAAGAATAAGTTGGAATATTTGGCTAATTGGTGAACAAATAAGATCACCAAAGTGATCTTTCCATCTAGACACAACTAGTTGTTGAACAACATCCCAATGTATCCCAAATTAATAATAAAGAGCAATGAGAGGAGCCCATATTCCATGATGGATTTTCCCAATGGTTGATGATAATTTGAAGCGGATCCCAGATGCAGTGATAAGATTCTCTTATTTAATTGTAGATAACTGCAAAAGAGATCAACTGTTTGATTGAATTTTGATTGATAGGAATTCAAAACCTAAAGCCTAACTATCATTAATGATATCCCCCCTGTCAGGGGTATAAGGTGAGAATATCTAATACCATGTATCTTGTGGTTTTGGTTGTCCACTAACCACTATCCATTTTCATTTTACCATTGTAATTCCCCCATTAATTAGGTGTAAGGGAGTTTCAATCATTGTACTCCCCCTTCAAGGAACAAGAGAGTACCATTCTCATTTCATTTGTGTACTCTCCCCTTTAAAGGTGAAAGGAGACAATATTGAATGGCTATCTACCGCAATATGAATCTTTACTTGAGAGTGAATTCTATGGAAATATTGATATAATTGCTTGGTTGTTGATGACCATTGCCAAGGATTAAGCCACCCAAAGTGAACTTTTAGTCTTGAAGTTTTTTATTGGTTTCTAGAACAACTATTGTTTGAATGATTATGCTTTCCAAAATCCTAACAAGGATGGATATCAAAACAATGATCATCCAAATGACCAACTCAATCACAATGTTGGTACTTAGCAATCTAATGTTGAACTAGAACAAGTGAAGTTGAATCTTCTTGAAGGAATCCAACACTTTAGAACTGGATTGATGTGGATTAATCTAGAATACGAAAAACAACCTCCTTACTATGTACAAGTCCTATTATGTGTTTGTTATTGTAGTTTTCTTTGCAATGTTTAATGATAGGTTTGGAAAGTTTATTTTGAACCTGTTGTTTTAAAAATTGTGGAATTTGATTTACTACATACTGTTGCACCATTGAAAGGTCTTCATCAGTGAAATCAAAATAAAACACTTGAAATGAAAGTTCATGAATAACTTCATCTTCATTTGAATATTAATTTGTACTTATATAACTTTGTTGATAATGTGTTGACTATTGATTAAAATTTGGAATTTGAAATTGATGGACATCACATTCAAATAAGAGATTGTTCTAAATATAGACTAGTTCATAAAACTTTAGAAGTTGTTAATTCTTGACATGTATTTGATAATGCTAGAGCTATGACTGTGTCTGAACAAGTTCAAATTTCTCTTGCTAAACTTGCAAACAATTTAGAATAGAATGAAGAGTTCCCTTGTGGATTGTGCTTGTGTTGTCTACAACAATGAGTATTAGAATGTTCAATAACTCTAATAATTCATTTTTTTAATCCATTTTTAAAGTCCAAATGAGGCCTCCTTATGCAGGTAGGTCCTAAATACAATTGGATCTAGGAAAAGAAAAAGATCCTTCATATTTCATCCTTTCACAATAACAACCAACAATTTCAATTTAAGCTAAAATATTGTAGGGTGTTAGATTCAACCAAAAATACACCCAATTACAAATTCAATCCAACTTGATTTCAAGTAAACATATAAAATGACTATTTGCAAATTACAATAATATTGATTTTGAGGTCAAATTGATATTTAAATTTGAATGTTTAATGTTGCTTTGAGTCCTTGAATATAAAGCCCTCCTTTGATTACTATCTTGATCGGTCCTTTGATTGTATGCACTTGAATTACATTAAGTTTCCTCTAATTGTAGGATTTATGATTTTGCTTATAGTATAAACCCATGGCTAAGCAAAAAAGACACAATTAGTCTAATGGAACTAACGCATACAAAGTGTCGTTAATCTACCTATTCAAATTTTGGTTGCTTACCAAGATATTACAATAGAATCCCCTTGAATATGCACTTATTTAAGTAGTTTTCATCTAATGTACAAAAATGAGCATACCCATTAACCACTATGTAATTTCATGATACAATATGTCATGAACCTTTTCATCATACAATGTTATACCACCTTATGAAACTTTTCATTATGATAAATGACAGTATGATTTAATGCTCCCTTTTATGGTATATGTGGAGCATATAGTTGTGAACTCACATTAATACATTAAAGGGCAATACCTTTTATGAGCACACAACAATATCTTGAATGGAGAGTATGAAATCAAGTAGCTTGAATAATACCTTGAATAAGCACCATTGGTTGATGCAATGGATCATGGTGCAAAGAGTAAATGTTGATACCAAATGACTAATTTCCTCTTTGAAAGTAAAGATTAAATTGTTATTGAATTTGTTTTGGAAATGTAGATTGTAGAGTAGCACAAATAATTCTATCCAAATAAACATTTCATTGTGGAAGTGTATATTGTACAAATAATTTTGGCCCAGAAACATATTATGATAAATTCCTTGTGATTATCCCCCAACCATACCATAAAGTCCTTGTCATTCTTCCTCAACTATATTATGATAAAGTCCTTATCATTCTCTCCCAACCATACCATAAATTCCTTGCCATTCTTCCCCAACTATAGACAAGGACCTAAAACCTATGATTAATGCATACAACTCATAAATTTATGGAGCAACCATACCATAAATTCCTTGCTATTCTTCTCCAACTATATAAAAGGACCTCAAACCAATGATTAATGCATGCAACCCATAAATTTATGGAGTAAAACACATAAATATTATAATGATGTTTGTTTTTTTAATAGTTGCAAATTCTATTAAGCTCAAAGTAGTAAAATTACAGACAAAAATACAAACTGAGGTGGTCTTATCAGATGCCAACCTTGAGAACCATATACATCATTGTTAAGGCCAAACAGACCCAAAAATATTAAAAAAAAACCTGATATCAGGGTGCGGATTCGGAGCCATGAAGGCTGAAGATAAGCAAACAGTCTGATAATTAACAAAAAGCCAGAAACAGAGATGGAACCACAGAAGAAACTTGCTAGCTAGAAGTACCAGGATCCTCAACATCGGAAGGAATTTCTTTGAGAATGGGGTAGCTGTAACAGGTGTCGTCGTCCTCGTTCCGAGCAGGTGGCGGGGTGCTTTTCACAGGAGGAATGGAACTCTTCACAGAGGTCCGGATGTCGCGCACAGGAAGCTTGGTGGGCAGAGGAGACGTCTTTCTGACTGCAGAGAAGCCACCATCAGGCTCATTCCTTGTTTTTTTGGCCAATATTGGCTCGAGAGTGGAAGGGATGGGAAAGGACATGCGGGGAGGTTCCTTTCCCTTCTGCGAGCTACTGCTGTGAAGCTGAACCGAGTTGAAACCAGCAGAGAAATTTTGAGCATTTCCAGGTGTAGAAACCAAAATACCATGTTGAGTGGCTTTACCAAAAGAGGTGGTGATATTTCCAAGTGGGGTGTCCCTGTAGCTCCTCGTGTTGGCCAAAGTGCCCGGTCTAAGAGAAGTGGCCAAATTACCAAAGCCATGAGTGGTGCCTGGGGAGGTGGCATGGGTGCCAAAGGTAGGGGACATGGGCCAAATATAGTCATGTCTGGCTGCAGAGGGTGATGGAGAGGAACCAGGAGTAGTGCTTCTAAGACCGAGAACACAGCGAAGGTGGCGAGCTGGTGCGTAGGAGTCCCAGCCGAATGCACTTTCCAAATTATGCAGAATAGCTGCCATATTGGGCAGGGTAGCACTGAGAGACTGAGTTGTGTGCCTGGAAGAGGCCCAGTTTGAGAGCATTTCCTCCATTAAATCCCCCGACATATTTTTAGCCAGCCAATATGGATCCCATTGTTGCTCCAAGTCCCTCCTACTGAGAGTGTGTACAACGAGACGAGCTTGCCAATTATCAATTAGAAGACAGACCGGGATGGAGATTTCGGCCTTGTAACCATTCCTACCTTGGTTGCTTTCAGGGATTTCCTTCGTCTTGCTAGACTTGGAGCCTTTGGGTCTGCCCATGGTGTGAGAGATGCAGGAAATTTCAAAGGCAGAGCGATGAAAGACTTTTCGGGCCCATGGTTTTGGGTAACCCGTGGTATTTTCCCATTGTATTTCCCTTATAAAATAAAGACTTTGTAACACAGCTAGGGTTGATGTATTAGGTTTTATGCATTGTAAAGATCTCTGATATCAGAAGAGAGACTGTGAGACAGTGAAGAGGAAGTGCAGCAGCTGTGCTGCAGGTTGTATCCCTTCACTTTGTTGGACAGTATAATAATAAGGACTGGCAACTTCAGTGTGGATGTAGCCTATCTTGGGTGAACCACGATATATCTATGTCTCTCTTGTAATGTGTATGTGTGATTATATTTGCATTTCTGTTTATTGTTATTGCTCTTTGGTCCTATTTTTCTAACAGTCTCTTCTATGACCGCTATTGGTCCCTACATCACTATTGGTGTCTCTCCCTAATCTACAATTACATCTCGATAAATGTAGTTGAATCTCGTGATTGATGATTGCACCAAGAGTAGCAAGGTGCTCTAAATCCCGGTATGGGGGAGATGTTGTCACATAACATAACGTAACGTAATGTTACATTATGTTATTTACCAAAAATAAAAAGTAATTAAAAATATTCATGTCGGCTAATAAAATAAAAAATCAAAATCAAATTAAAAATCATGACATGTAATTTTTTTTAGACATGTAAACAATATAAGAATAAAAAAAATACACCTCAAGAAATTGGATCCCTCTCAGTGCTTGATAGATCTGAGTTTAAGATGGATTTATGTTGGTAAATAATAATGAATGAATAAATAACGGGAATGAATATGAATGTGGACTTTTTTGGGCAATGTCCACGCTGATTATGGAATGCATTAGTCTTGTAGAAAATGGAATCCCTTGTGCATTTTATGTGGTATTAATGTGATTTAGTTTGAAATTTAAAAATTGGAGTTGTGGATTATATTGAATTATAATTATATTTTTTTTTATAAAGAGAAAAAGGGAAGATTTATTAAAAAGAGGAAAGTTTTAATAAATAAGTATATTTATTTAATAACTAATTAATAATTATATTAGTAATTAATTACGTAAGTTAGTGATATTTAGGGTTTGCAGTCTCAATCCACTTAATAATGTCATTATCGTTAACCTCACAAAAAATGTTATGAGGAAAAGAAATATCATAAAATATTATTAGGCAAATTTTGTATCCCATAACTTATTTTGTTCTCTAACATTTTTGGATATCTTTTGCAGGGAGATCACACTCTAGGATTTGATCTCTAACATTTTCTAGGATATCTCTTGTAGGGAGATCACACTCTGGGATATCACATGCAAGGAGGGGATGATTGATAAAGGATAGATCTTATATTTTAGTTAATAATTTTATACTTGATTTGAATCCCCAAGCCTCTATGAGCATTTCCAAAAAAGAAGGATGCATGGGCATTGGAGAGAGCTAACAATGACTTAGTCATTGCCAAAGGATCAACTTCATGAAGAGGTCGATGAGTTATAGGTTTCCTTTTTGTTCTTATATTATGAGTAGAGACCAATGTTGGTTTCCACACATCATTCTTTTTTATTATATATATTAGATAAGGAAATGCATAGTTTTGGGTAACACTACTTATTCTCCAAAGAAAGAAGGTTAGATGACAATTGGCCAATTAAAGGAAATAACACCAAAATTTTGGAAAATTTGATGTTGTGCATAGTATGAAGTTTAACTAACATGGGAGCATATATCATGTACTTGCGTTGCATCAATTTCTGTGTGTGGATGGGAAACAACCTTGACCTCAGAGTGGGTGTAGTGTCTAGTCTGCCATAATAGGGTCTATGGGAATGTAGTGTCCTTGGCATTTAAACAAGGCCAAATGAACTACGAGACCTAGGAAAAGGGATAAATTAATACTACATAGCATAATTAAGTGTTCTAAGGTTGGTCCAACAGGCCATATAATCAAGAAACTAAAACTTATAGCCTTATGAAATGCATAGAAATGAGACATGATATTTTCCAACGAGCATACTATTAAACATAATAATAATGAAATTCTTAATGCGTACATAAGGCATGGTAATGAGAATCTCTAGCATGAGTATGAGCATACAATTAAGTCAAGTACTTGATAGTAATATCGGATTGTAAAGTTGTTGAGAACATGAGTAGTCAGTATGTGGTTGTTATGGTTGCTTGCATAAAAATTATCTTTCATATGAGGATTATTTATCAGTTATGTGATTTGTGTGTTCATAGCATGGTTAATTAGTAAGAATAGAATGAAATACAACCACACAAACCATAACAAACAAAAACACAAGCTTCCAACCACAGACTCTAAAATCAGATCATGTGGTTGTTCCCTACAGCCATCTTTCACTAGTTATGATTTAGATTGTATGGTTTCCTTCCCTATAGCCATAAATCATCAATACAAATTGTATCTATATTAACACAATCAGATCTGAAACATTATTACCAAATCTGCAATAATAGAATGGACCTACATTCAAAGGTGCTCTCAATCAAAATACAGGGCGTATTCCTTTCAACACCGGAAACACTGTAGGAAAAAAGAGTCATAACTTGGTCATACGGATATATTTTTCAGTGAAACAAAAATTGTTTCTCACTGTAAACATCACTCTATAAGAAATGGAATAGGTCTCACAACCCAAAAATCATAATAAATGGGTGAACTAGAACATATATTTGTGCCCCTCTCATTACTTTGAAAGCCACAATGGTAAACCACAAAGGAGAAGAGAAGAATAGATGGTAGAAGAAGCTCATAGTAAATTAGAGTTTCAATGTACGAAATCCATCCATACTACATACAAATATTAGCACATAAACCATAAACATAACTAGGACACAATCCATCCTCCATGGCACATAAATATGATAATATAAATGAGCATATGAACAAATACTTATCTTCAATGGGAAACTATATTCAGTAGGACAACTCCTCCCAGCTGTAGACACAGTCAATTCTAACTGACTTGAACAGGTCACCCCCGAGCTAAGACCATGGATCCACAGGCAAAGGCACACTCAGTCTATAAACTCTCGAAACTACCTCTTCCCATAACCACAATGATTCCCACTACTACTTTCCTTCCAGTCTCCACTTCCTATGGGATGTGACTTCCTTCACCTAACTCATCCCTCAGGATATCATCATCCCATTTCCTAGCTTCCTATGTGAGAACCTCGACTAGTAGAGTGATATAACGGAAGCAAAGGGTAACAATTCACTAGAATTTTGCACTTTCTTCCATACATAGCCTCGAAAGGGATCATTTTCAGAGAGGCATGATATCCATTATTATAAGAAATATCTACCAAGTGTAAATAATATTCCCACCTAGATGGATGATCCATCACATACATTCTTAACATGTCTTCAATCACTTGATTAACTCTTTATGTCTGTCCATATTTCTGAGGGTGGTATGTTGTACTCATGTTAAGTCTTGTGACAAATCCTTTGAACAATCCTTTCCAAAAGTTAGAAGTTCGAATCTATGTCTGATACTATAGATTTCAGGATTCTAGTAATTTGGATACTTATTTCATGTAAATATCTCCAATGTTATTTTCCTTGTGAATTGTGTTTACTAAAATAAAGTTTGTTTCCTTAGTTAACTTATCTACCAAAACCATGATAGCAACATTTTGGTAATCTTGTCTTAGGTGGCTTTGTGATGAAATCCATTGTTACTACATCCCATTTCCATTCTGGTATTGGCAAAGGATGTAATAATCATGTTGGATGTTGATTTTCAACTTTAAACTTTTGGCATTCCATGCATCTAGCTATATACTCTGCAACATCATTCTTCATTCCTGGCCAATAGTATGGATTTCTTACTGCTGCTACTATCTTCTGATAACCCAAATGTTTGGCATCGAGAACATCATGCATTTATTTCAGAACCATCTTTCTTATATATCCATAATTAGGACAATCAATACATCATATAACCCCAAGGGTATGATGTTTAAGTCTGCAATTTTTTTCAATCCATTCATTTCTAAAGGACACACTTTTACAACTTCTGTCATTAAATTTCCTCTTGTCTCCGGTAGCTAACTGCACTAGACTTGTTGTCTCAAGTTTACGTTTCTTCAAATGACATTTCTCAACTACATTAGGTGCAATGTAACTATTTCTAGATCCATAAATCAATCAAAATAGTTATGGTTTTATTAGAAATCTTACCTGCTACCTCAATCATTCAAGATTGGTGGTCAACTTGTCTCCCATCCAGGGCTACATAGATCCTGTAAACAATTCCACCAACATCTCCAACAATTGAAGCTTCTTGAATGTTGTGAAGGTTATTTATCTTATGCAAGAACTCGCTGGAAAAGTGATTTTCCTTACATATCCAGCATTCCACAGGTGTCATTTTTCTTGAATTATCTTCCCTTGGTTGTCCTTATTGATAAGAATTTTTTTATTTTTTATTTTTTTGAAGGCTAGAATACTTTCTTCCTCTGCTCTTTATTTTTCTTCTACATATCCTTCCAATTCTTCTAATACGGTGTCTTGCTCTTATTCTGTTCATATAGGTGTTTTTCCTTCCAAAAGGATTCCTTAAGATTCTTTGGTCTATCATACTGGATTTTATCTCTGTAAGATTCTGGTAGGCCACTTATAAACATTTGAATCTTCACCTTCTCATCTTTGATGAAGTTTGCATAATTCAAAAGTTCTAGAAACTTTTTCTCATAGGCCTCCATAGTCATGCTTCCCAACTTAAGCTCAAAAAATTCCTCCATCTTCTTGTCATAGTAGTGCTCAGAGAGGAATTCTTTCTGAAATTACTTCTTAAACTTCCTCCAAGAGATTATGTCTTCATCGATGTCTGTCAACTTAACTAGTTGATCCCACCAAATAGATGTTTTACCTTGTAGATGGTATATGGCTACTCTTGCCTCCATATTAGGTGTATACTAATGCAACTGGAAGAATTTCTAAAGTCCTATAAACCAAGCTTCAAAAATCTTCTCCTTGATTCACTTCTCCATCAAATTTTGGGGGCTTGATTCTTCTCAATTCGCCTACTAGTTCATCTCAAGCAGACCTCCTCTTCTTATGTCTCATCGAGGATCTTTCAGGGCTGCTATCTGTATCGCTTGATGAATAACCTTTATTCTTATCTATGTGATGAGGTCTTCTTGATTATTATCTAGACCTCACATAATATATTTTGTGTCTCTTGTCAGCTGATATTTGGATGGTATTTAATGAATTTAGATCATTCATGATTTGTTCCTAAATGTCGATTATCCTCCCTACACTTCCTTATTGAATCCTCCAAAATTAATGGTTCACTACTCCTCTTATGTCTACTTGACCCTCCCCCTTCAACAAACTCATGTTTAGTGCTATAAGGTCATTTTCCTTCTTAAAAATCTATCTCCGATCTCTAGCTTCCTACTGTTGAATCTTTGGTCTTCACTGATTTGATTAAAATTTTATTTTAGTGGCCACACTGCTTTCTCAATCATTCAATGGGAACTAGAATGTGTTCATTTTAGTTTATTTGTTAGCATAATGCACATCGATATAAGTTTTTTATTATTCAAACTACTTTTCCTACTTAGTTATAAAGTAATAATCCAACTATTCTTGATCACAATCCACCTAACTAGACAAGGGGAGCTAGAAATCCTTCCAGTATTTCACCTTACCAGATGGACATCAAGTCCATAGCCATCCCAGGATAATAATTTGTTTAAATAATTCACATATCAAACTAAATTAAGGTGCATGTATCTAATTTTATCAAATGCAAGTGCATATTTATAGAATGACTTGTAACTCTGCAGAAGGCCCAAGAGCAGCAGTGTTGAAACCTTCGCTTTGATACCACTTTGTAGTGTCATCGACCTTTATTCAAGGCCAAAGGCACTAGGATACCTAGGAAAAGGGATAAATTAATATTACACATTGGAATTAAGTGTTCTAAGGTTAGGTCAACATGCCATATAATCAAGAAATTAAAAATTATAGCCTTATGAAATGCATAAAAATCAAACATGATATTTTCCATTGTGCATTATATTAAACATAATAATAATGCAATTCATTACACGTACATGATTAAGGAATGGTAATGATAATATATAGCATGATTATGAGCATACAATTAAGTCATGTACTTGATAGTAATATCATATTGTAAATTTGTTGAGAACATGAGTAGTGAGTATTTAGTTGTTATGGTTGCTTACATAAAAATTATCTTTCATATATGAGGATTATTTATTAGTTATGTGATGTGTGTACTGATAGCATGGTTAAGTAGTAATAATAGCATCAAATAAAACAACATAAACCATAGAAAATAGAAACATAGGCTTCCAACCACATCCTCCAAAATCAGATCCCATGGATGTCCCCTACAGCCATCTTTCACTAGTTATGATTTAGATTGTATGGCTTACTTCCCTCCAACCATAAATCATCAATACAAATCATATCTATACTAATACAATCAGATCTGCAACATTTTAACCAGATCTGTAATAATAGAATGGACCTACATTCAAAGGTGCTCTCAATCAGAAGACAAGGTATGTTCCTTTCAATACCTGAAACATTGTAGGCCAAAACAGTCATAACTTGGTCATACATAAAGAATTTTCAATGAAACAAAAAGTGTTTCTTATTATATATGTCGCTCTGTAAGCAATGGAATAGGTCTCACAACCCATTATGAGAAGAAATGGGTGAACCAGAAATATGGTTGTGCCCCTCTCATTAATTTGAAATCCACAATAGTAAACCACAAAGGAGAAGAGAATAATAGATGGCAGAAGAAGCTCATATTAAATCAGAGTTTGAATGTACGAAATCCATCCATCCTGCATACAAATCCTGGCACATAAACCATAAACATAACCAATACACAATCCATCCTCCATGGAAATAAATATGATAAAATAATATAAATAAGCATATGAACAAATACTTATCTTCAATGGGAAACTAGCTTCGGCAAGACAACTTTCCTCCCAGTCGTAGACACAGTCAAGTCTAACTCACTTGAACGGGTGACACCCAAGCTAATACCATGGATCCACATCCAAAGGCACACTCGATCTAACAACTCTAGGAACTACCTCTTCCGAGAAATACAATGATTCCCACTACTACTTTCATGTCCATCCCCACTACCTATGGGATGTGACTCCCTTCACCTAACTCGTCCCTCGGGATATCACCATCCCATTTCCTGGCTTCTTGTGCGAGAACCTGGACTAGTAGAGTGATATAACGGATGCAAAGGGTAACAATTCACCATACTAACTCTCTAGAATGGACAAACATATTGCTCCTCTGAAAGGGTCCTACAACAAACAGTCAGTCTCAACACAACCTCAACATAGTCTCAATGTTGTCAACACTCATAACAAAGTGAGATAGCACAAGGAAAGTGGTACAAAGCTTAGGATTAGCTTCAACAAGGAGAGATCACATGAATTTTATAGCACAAGGAGGCCAATCCTAACCCAAGGGAATCAACTCAAATTAGAGAGAGGTAAGGCTAGTATTCATCATGGATACTTAAATCAAATTGGTGGAGTGGTGGCTTAGTTTAGGATATTCCCCTTCCTGTATTAGCACCACGAGGACGAGTTACCAAAAACCAAGGAGTGGAGCCATGAAGAGCACAAGGAGGTGTACTAATGCATAAGGGGGTTACAAAACATGAAGGAGGGTGCATTAGGTGAGAGAGAGGATCCAATAGGGTCATAAATATCACAAAAGCACAAAAATATGGATGAATGGGTGGGTGGGGTGCACTTGTGGAGGTGGAGGCTAAATTCTAGCTTGTGGAAGCTAAAATATAGCTTAAAACTCCTATAATCTAGGGAGGGGGATCATAAATGACAAAAACACATAAATGGGATGGAATCTCTCCCAAGGAGGTCTCTTTAGGAAAGAGGGGCCCACTAAGGTATGCATAAGGCGCAATAGTAATTCCATAGTCCATAAAAATAAAAATAGGGTCTATTATACAATGTTTGTATGACCAACACTACTAATCTCACCAAGGCACAAAATGAACTAGGATGGACAACTCAATCCAACAACAAGTTCTAAGGTGATAGGGATGTCCCCTCAAACTATGGAATCCATGGTCTCCCATACTCTCTTAGTTGTCTTTGTTGAGCCAGTTGTTTATTTAATTAATAGCAACAGCATTCAATGATAACAACAATGACAATAACAACATTAACATAAATAATAATGCCAAAGTCCATAATCACATCATCAAACAAATTATCATAATTCCATAGTCACATTAACAAACATAACATAATTCCATAGTCAAATAAAACACCATAAGTATGGGGCTTAACAACCGGGGTATTACAGAGAAAATCTTGTATGATCGTATGCAAATTATTATCACAAGATTAGTATCATGATTAGCATCATGTACATACATTATTAGTATCATGTGCATGCATGTATATATATCAACAAAGCAAAGTAAAATCCCTCTAATTACATGGATCACATTATTACATGGTTAGCATCGGGTATATACATTTTCAACAAAGACACATGAAACACATTATGTACTTTAATACAAGCAGGAAAAGCGAGCTCATAAACAACGGGTCCTAACTTAGCTAAGACCTCAAAAGTTCCACAGTATCTGGCACCTAGCTTGGAACAGTTTCCCAAGTTTAAGGATCTCTTCTTGGGTCTAACTTTTAAAAAGACATAATATTCAACTTGGAACTGCTTAGAATTCATGTTCTGATCTACATATCTTTTCTATTGATATTGAGTTGCCTTTAGATTATGTTTGATATTAACCATTTGATCATTCATATCCTTCAATAATTGTGGTCCAATAATGACTATGTATGTTGGATTATACCAACTGATAGGAGTATTACACTTTCTTCCATACATAGCCTCAAAAGGGCTCATTTTCAGAGAGGCATGATATCCATTATTATAATCAAACTCTACCAAGTGTAAATAATATTCCCACTTAGATAGATGATCCATAACATACATTCTTAACATGTCTTCAATCACCTTATTAACTCTTTCTATTTGTCCATCTTTTTGAGGGTGGCATGTTACTCATGTTCATTCTTGTGCCAAATCCTTTGAAAAATCCTTTCCAAAAGTTAGAAGTTTGAATCTCTGTCTGATACTATATATTTTGGGATTCCATGTAATTTGGATACTTATTTCATGTAAATATATCCAATGTTATATTCCTTGTGAATTGTCTTTACTAAAATAAAGTGTTTTTCCTTAGTTAACTTATCTACCACAACCATGATAGCAACATTTTGTAATCTTGTCTTAGGAAGCTTTGTGATGAAATCCATTGTCACTACATCCCATTTCCATTCTAGTATTGGCAAAGGTTGTAATAATCATGTTGGATTTCGATGCTCAACTTTAACCTTTCGGCATTCCATGCATCTAGTTATATACTTTGCAACATCATTCTTCATCCCTGGCCAATAGTATTGTTTTCTTACTATTTCTACTATTTTCTGATAAACCGAATGTCCGGCATATGGAACATCATGCATTTATCTCAAAACCATATTTCTTATATCTCCATAATTAGGCCAATCAATACATCATATAACCCCAAGGGTATGATGTTTAAGGCTGCAAAGGTTTTCAATCCATTCATTTCTAAAGGACACACTTTTACAACTTCTATGATTTTCCTCTTGGCTCCGGTAGCTAGCTGTACTAGACATGTTGTCTCAAGTTTACTTTTCTTCAAATGACATTTGTCAACTACATTAGGTGCAATGTAACTATTGCTAGCTCCATAATCAATCAAAATAGTTATGGTTTAATTAGCAATCTTACCTACTACCTCAAACGTTCAGGACAGGTGGTCAACTTGTCTCCCATCCAGGGATGCATAGATCCTGTAAACACTTCCACCAACATATCCAACAATTGAATCATCTTGAATGTTGTGAAGGTTATTTATCTTATGAGGGAACTAACTGGAAAAAGTGATTTTCCTTGCATATCCAACATTCCACAAGTGGTATTTTTCCTGAATGCTCTTCCCTTTGTTTTCCTTGCTGATAAGAATAATTGTTTTTGAATTTTGAAGACTAGAATCCTTTAATACTCTGCTCTTTCTTTTTCTTATTCATATCCTTCCAATTCTTCTAATATGGGGTCTTGCTCTTATTCTGTTCATATAGGTTTTTTTCCTTCCAGATGTCTTCTTTAATATTATTTGGTCTATCGTACTAGATTTTATCTCTGTAAGATTCTGGTAGGCCACTTAGAAACATTTGAATCTTCACCTTCTCATCTTTGATGAAGTTTGCATACTTCAAAAGTTCTAGAATTTTTTTCTCATAGGCATCCATAGTCATGCTTCCCAACATAAGTTCAAAGAATTCCTCCATCTTATTGTCATAGTAGTGCTCAAAGAGGCATTATTTCTGAAATTACTTCTTAAAGTTTCTCCAAGAGATTATGTCTTCATCGATGTATTTCAACTTAACTAGTTGATCCCACTAAATAGATGCTTTACCTTGAAGATGGCACATGGATACTCTTGCCTCCATATTAGGTGTATACTAATGCAACTAGAATAATTTCCAAATTTCTAAAAAGAAAGCTTCGACATATTCTCCTTGATTCACTTCTCCATTAAAGGTTGGGGGCTTGATTCTTCTCAATTCCCCTACTAGTTCATCTCAAGTAGACCTCCACTTCTTATGTCTCACCAGATTCTTTCAAGGTTGTTATCTATATCGCTTGGTGAATACCCTTTCTTATTATCTATGTGATGAGGTATTCTTGAAGATTATATAGACCTCACATAATCTCGTTTATGTCTCTTGTCAGCTGATCTTTGGATGGTCTTTAATGAATTGAGATCATTCATGATTTGTTCCTAAATGTGGATTATCCTTTCATTTTACACCCTACACTTCTTTATTGAATCCTCCAAACCCAATGGTTCACTGCTCCTCTTATATATACTTTACCTCCCCCATTCAACAAACTCCTCATTAGGGCTATAAGGTCTTTGTCCTTATTCAAAATCCATCTCCAATCTCTAACTTCCTACTACTGAACTTGTACTTGTTGAATCTTTGGTCTTCATTCATTTGATTAAAATTTTAGTTTAGTGGCCACACTGCTTGCTCAATCATTCAATGGGAACTGGAATTTTTTCACTATCGTTTATTTGTTATCATACTGCACATCGATATAAGTTTATTATTATTCAAACTACTTCTCCTACTTAGTTATAAAGTAATAACCCAACTCTTCTTAATCACAATCCACCTAACTAGACAAGGGGAGCTACAAATCCTTCCAGGATTTCTCCTTACCAGTTGGACATCAAGTCTATAGCCATCCTAGGCTAACAATTTGTTTAACTAATTCACATATCAAACTAAATTAAGGTGCATGTATCTAATTTTATCGAATGCAAGTGCATATTTATAGAATGACTTGTAACTCTACAAAGGCCCAACAGCAGCAGTGTTGAAACCTTCGCTCTGATACCACTTTGTAGTGTCCCCGGCCTTTATTCAAGGCCAAAGGAACTAGGAGATCTAGGAAAAGGGATAAATTAATATTACACATTGGAATTAAGTGTTCTAAGGTTAGGCCAACAGGCCGTATAATCAAGAAATTAAAACTTATAGCCTTATGAAATGCATAAAAACCAAACATAAAATTTTCCAACGTGCATTCTATTAAACATAATAATAATGCAATTCATAACACGTACATGAGTAAGGCATGGTAATGAGAATATATAGCATGATTATGAGCATACAATTAATTCATGTACTTGATAGTAATATCAGGTTGTAAACTTGTTGAGAACATGAGTAGTGAGTATTTAATTGTTATGGTTGTTTGCATAAAAATTATCTTTCATATATGAGTATTATTTATCCGTCATGTGATGTGTGTGCTGCTAGAATGGTTAAGTAGTAATAATAGCATCAAATACAGCAACATAAACCATAGCAAATAGAAACACGGGATTCCAACCACAGCCTCCAAAATCAGATCCCGTGGATGTCCCCTATAGCCATCTTTCACTAGTTATGATTTAGATTGTATAGCTTAGTTCCCTCCAGCCATCAATCATCAATACAAATTGTATCTATACTAATACAATCAGACCTGCAACATTTTTACCATATCTACAATAATGTAACATACCTACATTCAAAGGTGCTCTCAATCAGAAGACAGGGTGTGTTCATTTCAACACCGAAAACATTGTAGTCCAAAACAGTCATAACTTGGTCATACGGAAATATTTTTCAGTGAAACAAAAAGTGTTTCTTATTGTAAATGTCGCTCTATAAGCAATGGAATAAGTATCACAGCCCATAAATGAGAAAAAAAGGGTAAACCATAAATATGGTTGCGCCCCTCTCATTGCTTTGAAAGACACAATGGTAAACCACAAAGGAGAAGAGAATAATAGATGGTAGAAGAAGCTCATAGTAAATAAGAGTTTGAATGTACGAAATACATCCATCCTACATACAAATACTGGCACATAAACCATAAACATAACCAGGACACAATCCAGCCTCCATGGCACATAAATATGATAAAATAATATAAATGAGCATATGAACAAATACTTATCTTGAATGGGAAACTATCTTCAGCATGACTACTTTCCTCCCAGTCGTAGATATAGTCAAGTCTAACTCACTTGATCGGGTCACCCCCAAGCTAAGGCCACGGATCCACAGGTAGAGGCACACTCATTCTAGCAACTCTCGAAACTATCTCTTATGAGAACCACAATGATTACCACTACTACTTTCCTGTCCATCCCCACTACCTATGGGATGTGACTCCCTTCACCTAAATCATCCCTCAGGATATCACCATCCCATTTCCTGGCTTCTTGTGTGAGAACCTGGACTATTAGAGTGATATAACGGATGCAAAGGGTAACAATTCACCATACTAACTCTCTGGAATGGACAAACAGACTGCTCCTTTGAAAGGGTCCTACAACAAACACTCAATCTCAACACAACCTCAACATATAGTCTCAATGTTGTCGACACTCATAACAAAGTGAGATAGAACAAGGCAAGTGGTACAAATCTTAGGATTAGCTTTAACAAGGAGAGAGCACATGAATTTTATAGCACAAGGAGACCAATCCACCCAAGGGAATCAACGTGAATTAGAGAGAGGTAAGGTTAGGCTTCATCATGGAGACTTGACTTAAATTGGTGAAGTGGTGGCTTATTTTGGGAGACTCCCCTTCCTGGATTAGCACCATGAGGAAGAGTTACCAAAAACCAAGGGTTGGAGCCATGGAGAGCACAAGGAGGTGCACTAATGCATAAGGGTGTTACAAAACATGAATGAGGGTGCATTAGGTGAGAGAGAGAATCCGATAGGGTCATAAATATCCCAGAAGCACAAAATAGGGATGAATGGAGGAGTGGGGTGCACTTGTGGAGGTGGAGTCTAAATTCTAGCTTGTGGAATCTAAAATCTAGCTTACAACTCCTAAAATCTAGGGAGAGGGATCATAAATGACAAAAACAAATAAATGGGAGGGAATCTCTCCCATGGAGGTGATAATAGATTATGATGTTTGCAAGTAGGGAGTTAGATCTACAACATATCAATCTATCTTACTAAGAATTGGTGAAATTGTATGTCAGCATTATGAAAATATTATCACAAGTTTCCAAAGATCTAGATTCATTAATCAAAACTCATTAAGATCTAAAGACTATTAATAAGTAAATTCATGCATGATAAGCTAAATTCAAACTCATAGATGGTAGAAACTTGAATCTATTCATAGTAGAACAATGGAGAGATACATCCTTACCATGGCATTAGATATGAATCCTTCCTCCATTGACATGAGCTTCCCTTCCTTCACCCTTGCTTTTGAAGAATTTGAGCTCTTTCTCCTCCTTCAGAATCTTTCCAGCATTCCTTTGCTCTTCCTTTGTGTGTCCTTACCATGCCCCAAAGCCTTTCTTATATAGCATTGGGAAATGTGCCTTAGGTTTCTATTTTGAGTGTGGGATAATCCATTTTAGATTATTTTAGCTTGAAAACCCACTTTTCATAGTTTTTAGGCTTTTTGCACCATTTAGAATGATTTTAAGTACAATTAATGCATTTTAATGCATTTCTTAGAGAGGATTCATCTCTGCATGAACTTGTGTCATGTCTTCCTGCTGCAGGTGCATGGTGAAAATGCGCTTCTTCCGTCACTTGACTAGGGGTGTTAATTTTATTGTTAACAGATGCCCCCTAATGTGTGAGGTCCAAAGCAGAGCTAAGGGCCGAAATACATTACTGAAATTTATACTCTGTATACTTATACTCTTTATACTAATACTCTTTATCGTTCAAAGCAAGGATAAGGGAAGGAAAGCTCACATGCAATGGATTGAGGATCACACCTGTAAAACATAGCAATTTCTCAAATATATAATATCTTCCTCAGGCGAGCATACCCATGCTCAGTAGTAAACAAGCATGGCCACGAACAATACACAATGGATCCATGTCAAAAGAAAATTTTCTGAAAATGTAAATGTGCACTTTGATGAGTGCGATAACAAAGTCTTTTCGGGCTTTTGACATGGTGGTCTAATCTTGCGCAGCTCGGGCAATGCATCGATGAGTGATACAACTGTATTTCCCAAGGTCTTCAATACAAACTGACGATAGTACGAGTTTATATCATGTGAATAAGTGATCTAATGTCGAGCATAATAAAACACCATCTGATTACCGGTCATTGATGTATACCATTAACAGATGCGAAGAGACCCACCGATAATGATGATGGATTCTAAGGTGTTGAGTACAAACTAACAAGTGTGAATAAATGATCTGAAGTCGAACACTTGTAGAGTCAAACAATCAGGGATCATTGATGTATACCCACTGTCATTTGCAAGGAAACCTGCCACTAATGACTGCAAGATCCAAGGTACTCTCGGGTTTCTAAATCCATGTCCTAGATGATGATTTGATGTCGATAGGAATATATCCATCGGAAGGAGGGCATTAATGCATCCCACATCAACTGATACGAAACAAAGATCAATAGTCTGATATGATTTGGTAGAACTGCGAGATCCAACACTGTATACTGACACAAGGAAGGCCGACATGACTGGTCAGGAATATTTGAGGAATGGCCAACTCGGTTTGAACTTCCCTTGAACACATAACACGACGCAGAATGGACACTTGGAAATATAGTACTTTGAATAATCGACCTTAATGAAATCCGCTAATGCCAGATGCATTAACGAAAGCTCCATTGTTGACAGGAAGGATAACCCATCGGTGGAGATATGTTCCAAATACTGGTACAGTTTCCTAAGGAAAATGAAAATGGTGTACTGACAACGGAGACCAAATTATGTGCCGTGTTCAAGGGCGACAAGGACTGACTGTTGTCGTTTTCTCCAAGGATTATACTATGAAGTGATTCAAGTCTCTACCTTTTTGGATTTTTGTGTTTTTTAATTTTTATGCTTTTTTATTTTTTGTAAAAAAGAATAAAGAATGTTATGATACATAGGAGGGAACGAGTGTTGCATGGGCATACGCCTATTTTTCAAGGGCATGGGTTAGGCCAAGGCAAAGATCCATATTGCAAACAAGGGCTAAGCTAGTTGTGCACACTCTTACAGCTGTTCCTTCCCAAGGTAGGCTATCTGAAGCAGGATTATGTGTCGACGAACGGTGAAGTAATACTATGTGACTTAGGTTATCTAATTTGGTGAAATGGCCAATTCAGAATGGTTCAATTAGGTTTACTTCAACTTGAATCTTTTGAAAAATGTAAAAATCATAGATCATCATGAATCATGGTTTGTCTCAACTAACTGAGTCAAATAGTTCAAACCATCAAAGTCTTCAAGTCCTGAAATCAAAACCATTTCACTAGCCAACAGTTTAGTTAGAAACTGGTTCAAATGTGCCTTTAATATCTAAAAAGATAGCCAAAAATGAGGAATTATGCACCTTTCTATCATTCAAAAGGATACGGTTTGTATATGTATGTAAAAGATAAGTAAAAATACTCATGATTTACCAAATGTGTTCTTTGTGCAGCCGATGTATGAGTGGAGGAATCCCCTTTCAACTTGAATTCTTAGAAGCTATGAACCTTTAGTCTTTGATCTGCCAGTAGTGGGTTAGTTTTGATGTTGAACTAGAAAATTTTGAAACAGTTTCCCATGTTTCCGAGTTTTTCCAAATTTTTCATTTTTTTTGTTTGTATGAACATTTTTTGGGTCTTGTCTGTAAGAAAAAGAATCAAAAAGGGAAATAGTATTTACACTATTCTTTTTGGTGTGTGCAAAGTTTACACACTTTTTGGGTTATGATGTAAGCTAGATTATTTCGGTTTCACCTATGTCCTTAAATGATGTGTTCAATTAAATTGGCCATGAAATAATGTACATGCTTACTTTTTGGTATGATGTTAATGACTTAGATGCCAATCAAGTACATAGTTGGCCAAAGAATCAGCCAAACTATTCAGACTTCTAGGAACGTGTATATACTCAATAAACTCGAACTGGCACTCTAAAAGACGTACTCGTAGAAACTTTCTAAACAGTGTAGGATGTCGAACCTGATACTGACCATTTAACTGGGATACAACTAATTATGAGTCCAGTTTGACGATTATTCGTTGGATGCCAAGGGTGATAGCCTCGACAAGAAGCTCAATGACTGTGCTATATTATGCAACATTGTTGGTTGCAGATCCGAGAAAAGTGCCTCTCGAACTAAGAACTTCGTTATTAGGTGAAAAAAAAACCCATGCGGCGGAAGCAATGTTCCGAGAACTACGACTGGCCCCGTCCGCATATCCCAAATATGTGAAAGACTCTTGTGCCATCTACCAAATTGACAATGCCAAGCAAGATAAGTGTGTGTTCGAAATAACTAATGTACAAAATTTTATACAAAAAATACAACATAATACAACAAATGGTGCAAGGCATCAATGCCTACGCGAAGTATTTCTTCAGATAGAGACCATTTCTGATCTCCGACATGGGTTCCCCGTCAAAATTGACCAATTCATAAGCTCCCTTTTTTAACACAGTTTTGACAATAAGTGGGCCAAACCATTTAGGTACAAATTTTCCTTCTCCTATTTTATCTTGGTCTTGGTCATAAACTAAAACTAGATCGCCTTCAGAAAAGACTCGAGGACGAATGGACTTGTCATATTGTGTTTTGACTCTCTTCTTATGTACTTCTATGTTTAGAGAGGCCTCCCTTCTATTTTCATCAAGAGAATGGAGATGGAGAATCCTTTCCTCTTCTGCAGAAGTGTTAGGTAGGAGTTCGACAATGATCTTTAATGATGGGATTTCACATTCAATGGGAAACACATCTTCTTCTCCATAAACCAGTTGGAAAGGAGTGAATCCAGTTGCAGTTTTAGCGGTTGTTTTGTAAGCCCAAAGAGAAGTAAACAACATCAAGAGCTAGTTATTCTTGTTTTTTTTAATCGTCCTCTATAACATACTTTTCAAAACCTTTTTGATGGCTTCTACTTGTCCGTTAGCTTGAGGATAATGTGGCGAGGAAAAGTACTGCCGCAATCCTAACCAGTTTATAAGTTCATCCATACAGGAATTCCTAAAATGACTTCCGTTGTCAGTAGTGATTTCTTTGGGTACACCAAACCTTGCTATCACATGATTGAATAGAAAGTATGCTGCAGTTTTACCCGTGCAATTGAATGTAGGCATCGCCTCAGCCCACTTGGTGAAGTAGTCCACTGCTACAATGATGTAGTGGTGGCCATCGGCTGAAGGTGGATTGACTGTCATATAATCAATGGCCCACGGTTACTACAGGGTGTTAAGGAGCAGGGTGTGTGCGCATTTTTCTTGTGTAGATTTGGCAGGTGACACTTTTTGACAGCATTAATGCAATCTTTGAAAATTGTAGGCCAAAAGTATCCTGCACACAAGATTTTTTGAGCAGTTGCTAACCCAGAAAGATGACCACCACATGCTGCAACATGGCAATCATTCAAAACTTGTTCAGCTTCCTCATGTACTAAACAACGTCTTAATATCATATCGATTCCCCGACGGTACAAAGTATCCCCGATGATGAGGTATCTCCGAGCTTGATGTCGAATACAACGTCGTTCAATACTAGAAAGTTGAGGATCTATCCTTTGGGTTTGAAGATATATAATGAATGCTCCATACCAAGGATCAGAAGTTGCAATGAGGAATACATGTTCATCTTCCCAAGTTTCAACAGATATAGAACCCTCCTTCTCTATGGGTAACTCGGACATTAATTCAACAAATGCCAACAACTTCTTGGCTTTAGCGTTTTTGAATTCAAGGTCGAATTCTTGTAGAATTACTATCCATTTTGAGTATTTGCCACCAATGATATGGCGGGACAAAATGTGTTTCATGGGGTTCATTTTAGCCACTATGGTTGTTTTCCTTGGAAGTATGTAATGTCTAAGTCGTTGGACAGCATGGACTGCTGCCAAGGCCAACTTCTCAACCTGGGAATATCTCAATTTGGGACCTGCAAGGCCCTTACTAAGATAGTAAACAACATGTTCTTTAGATGATTCGTCTTCTTGTGCTAAGACCATTCCAATGGTGGAAGGAGATGCAGCCAAATATAGCAGAAATTCTCTATTATAGTTCGGTGGACTAAGCACCGGGGCAGAGACCAAAGCTTTCTTTATTTCATCAAATGAACGTTGAGCTTGGTCATCCCATATGAATATTGCATCTTGTTTTAAGAGACGCATGAAACCTTTAGCTTTCTCAACAAAATTCTCAACAAATCTCCTCAAGTAGTTGGCTTTTCCTTGAAGGCTTTGAAGTTGAGTGATTGTTTTCGGGGAAGGCAACTGAAGTATTGCCTCAACCTTGATGGGATCAACCATGATCCCTTTTTGGGATACTACGAACCCAAGTAACCTCCCAAAGTCCACACAAAACATGCATTTATGTGGATTTAACCTAATGTTGTACTTGCGGCAATGCTCAAATATGGCTTGTAAATGTGCACCATGTTCAGCTCTCTTTTTAGATTTAGCTGCCAAATCATCAAGGTAAACTTCGATGATATCTTTAATATCGTGAAATGCGTATGACATTGCTCTTTGAAAGGTAGCCCCGACATTTTTAAGGCCAAATGGCATTTTCCTATAAGCGAAGGTCCCCCAAGGGCATATAAAAGTTGTTTTATGTTGGTCTTCCTTTTTTATCTGGATTTTGTTATAACCGGAGAAGCCGTCCATAAAAGACAAGATTTCATTCCTGGCACATTCATCAATGATATGATCAATGAAGGGTGTGGGATAGTTATCTTTGGGACAAGCTAAGTTCAGATCTCTAAAATCGGTACAAACCCGGATAGTTCCTTGTTTTTTATTGACGGGAACTGGATTGGATACCCAATTGGTCAAAGGAATAGGATAGATGAATCCAGCTTTTAAAAGATTTTCAACCTCGACTTTAATGGCAGCAGAATTTTTAGGGTTCGCTGGACGTAGTTTTTGCCGCATAGGTTTGGCATTAGGGTAGGTTTTAATCTCATGTTCTATGATACTAGGATCGATTCCTGGCATTTCTTCATAAGACCATGCAAATACATCACGAAACTTTTTGAATAAGGCAATGTAAAATTTTATTTCCTCAAGAGAACAATCTGCACCTATGTTGATGTACTCAACGATGCCATGTTTGATAGATATATCAATTTGGATGGTTTTCGAAATGTTCGCCAAATTTCCTTCTAAATTCACATCGTAGATATGGACAAGGTATTGGTACTTACCGTTGTCATTATTGAAGTAAAAATTTTCAGGTTTAACTTCTAATGAGTCAATCTTAGGAAGAAACAAGGACTTGTGATGCATATCCTCCTAGGGTCATTCTGAGATGTTCATAACCTCTATGATGGCTTCATCCGAAGAGAAAATTTGATCTAGGATATCATGGTTACTTTGAGAGCTCAAGGCCCAAATAGGTGAAGTATAGGGATCATATTCCTCCATCTTGGGAGGATTTTGATCCGGTTCTACCGAGGCCATTTGAATAGCTTGATAAGCGAGCTCTACAGTAGAAAAGGGGACATTACTCTCCATTTCCTCGTGGTGTGCAGAAGTATGTGTATTTCCATGATTCTTTTCATCTAAAATACTCTCTTTGGAGATTCCAACTGACGAGGTGGAACCAACCTCCGAAATGGAATTAGAGAAGACTCTTAATGGAAAGTATACCTCCGATGTTATGGTGAAAATTGGAGCAATGTTAGGGGTCAATATTGGTGGTGGAAGTGGGAAATTTCCCAAAAGGGACGAGTCTTTAAACATTCTACCCCAACATCTTGAATAACCGTCGTTCCATCCCCTACATAAGGTACATTTGAATGGATACCAGTTTCAGGTGAGCAGTAATCTAGTTGATCGATTGTAACAATCTTCCCTTAGTGGGGGAACCGAATGACTCGGAATACGGAAGACACTATCGCTGTCATATTGTGTATCCAACTACGTCCCAATAGAAAATTGTAGTCTATGGGTGCATCCACTACCTCGACATCTACTTGAACTGTTTTCCCCCCCAGTTCAACTGGGCAAGCCAAGATGAGTCCATGAGGTGGTAACGAATGTCCATCAAATGCCTTGAGTATTGTTTGGAATGGTACTAAGGTGGGTGATCCCAAAGCTTTCCAACAAGCTAGGGACATGACGCAAGTGGAGGATCCTTCATCCACAATGGTTCAAAAAATATTCTTCCCATGTGAAGTTACTTTAATTTGGAAATCAATTTGTGAAAGAAGCCTACCTGTGGGCTGTTCTAAGTCAAATGTGATTAAATTGGTA
This sequence comes from Larix kaempferi, assembly GCA_027924585.1. Taxonomy (NCBI): domain Eukaryota; kingdom Viridiplantae; phylum Streptophyta; class Pinopsida; order Pinales; family Pinaceae; genus Larix; species Larix kaempferi. The sequence goes on from BSBM01000137.1 coordinate 626,069, forward strand.
TCTGATAGATCAACAGCACCGATGGCAGACAATAGTGCTTTCCGCTGAGTGGGACAACTTTGCAACACCTCCAGGGAAAACATTGCACAAGGGGCTTGATCTAAATCTTCAACCACATTGTAGTTTCAAGCAGCTCGTGCATTGGGATTGTGTGTTGTTTTGTGGAGGACCGCTTTTGGAGGTCAAGGCAAAATGTCTATGGTTGGTTTTTCAATATTTAGAAAACCACTAGGCTGAGATCCAGTTGCTTCAGCATCTTTCGAATGTATGTCGTAAGAACGGGCCCTAGTTTGGATATGAATGTTATGTTCACCAATTGTGAAGATAGTTGCGTTGGGTGGATTTCCCCCCTATGGGGGGGTTTCCTGCTTTCCTCCTACTGGAGGTGCTAGCGCCACAGCAACCATTTGTTGTTGCTGGGGGAAGGGTTGAGTTAGGACAGCAGGTTGTGGTTGTTTCCCTCCCCAGTATGGTCGCCAATCTGATAATAGATTATGATGTTTGCAAGTAGGGAGTTAGATCTGCAACATATCAATCTATCTTACTAAGAATTGGTGAAATTCTATGTCAGCATTATGAAAAGATTATCACAAGTTTCCAAAGATCTAGATTCATTAATCAAAACTCATTAAGATCTAAAGACTATTAAGAATTAAATTCATACATGATAAGCTAAATTCAAACTCATAGATGGTAGAAACTTGAATCTATTCATAGTAGAACAATGGAGAGATACATCCTTACCATGGCATTAGATATGAATCCTTCCTCCATTGACATGAGCTTCCCTTATTTCACCCTTGCTTTTGAATAATTTGAGCTCTTTCTCCTCCTTCAGAATCTTTCCAGCATTCCTTTGCTCTTCCTTTGTGTGTCCTTACCATACCCCAAATCCTTTCTTATATAGCATTGGGAAATGTGCCTTAGGTTTCTATTTTGAGTGTAGGATAATCCATTTTAGATTATTTTAGCATGAAAACCCACTTTTCATAGTTTTTAGGCTTTTTGCGCCATTTAGAATGATTTTAAGCACAATTAATGCATTTCTTAGAGAGGATTCATCTCTGCATGAACTTGTGTCATGTCTTCCTGCTACAGATGCATGGTGAAAATGCGCTTCTTTCGACACTTGACTAGGGGTGTTAATTTTATTGTTAACAAGAGGGTGCTTTAGGCAAGAGGATCCCACTAAGGTATGCATAAGATGCAATAGTAACTCCATAGTCCATAAAAATCAAAATAGGGTCTGTTGTAATGGTTAAATTCCATAAAGGTGATGAAGTTGCATTTATGTCGTAGAAAGTACTATTAGTTTGCTTTCTTATTGTTGCATTAATTTATTTTCATTGTGAAGTTATTATCTACTGTCGAAATCTACAATTATGGGCATTATCAAAATCTACAAATATCATTGCATTTCTATATTTTATGATCCCTTTGAGCTTCAGGGTCTTGGGGTGAAATTCCCCTATCATGGTTTCAAGTGGAATTGTAGGTTCCCTTCCTCTTTTCTTGGAAGTTGGGTATGATCAACATTCTTGAGATGAGATGGAATATATTTGGTACTATGATCTTGTAGTTTTTCCTTTAGAGTAATAATTTCTATTTGAGACACTTTTTATTTGTTCCTATTCTATGGTGTGCATGAGATTGATGCTAAAGATACTTTTGGCAATGTTTGTTCATTATCGAATTTTGAATTGTATCCTAGAGTGAATTCATTCCTTGGTTCCAAGATTTCTACTTCGCTTTCATCTACTATTATAAAGTAGGGTAGAAACTTGTCTTAACATCTATACATGAGAACCATCTCTTAACACATTTGAAAATTCATTTCCTTCTTTATTAACCCTATCCATAATATTTCAAAATATTTGATTAATTTGTCAATTTTGTCCCCTAATTATTATCACAACTTCTTAATCATATTCATAAGTTGTGTGATGCTTTAGGCTTGACATTCATCACAATAAACCTCTACTTGTAATTTGTCATTATTACCTATGTTGGCATTTGTCTTAGTGTATGGTGGATGTTATCACTCAGAATTTATCCTTTGGTTGTGGAAGGATAGTTCCAAGGTAACCTTTTCAAACCAATATTTATGAGGGAATATGGCTTCTTTCCTACGAGAGAGGGCTCTCTCAATGAATAAATGCAATGGCCAAAAATATTTAAATAAGATCAATCAATAGTGTAAATGGCTGAAATAGGAAGATATCATTGGGAATGGAGTCAAAATCATGAATATTTAAAGATAAACAGAGTTTTAGCAATATATTTTTTCACAAAGGTGGGATAGATATTCTTTTACAGTCAGGTTCTTGCTTTCAAATGATAATAGAAGAAAAATGAACAGTCCATTAACATTGGGCACCAAATAAATATGAATCCAATATCAACTTTAGAGTAAAGTTTTGTGGATACTTGAATCCCATGAATCAAAGCATAAGAATATGAATTCTGACTCAATACAATTTCATTCAAGCATGAAAAGATAACATAATGGAAACAGATAACAGGAATAACATTCACATGAGAAAAGGAGATACAGACGGTAAAATAACAACACGAGAATCTCTGCTCAGGAAATTTTTGCTTGGCTCTGCAATATTTCCATTAATCTCGAAGATGCTCAGTACAAAACAAGTCTCATTCTCATAGGTTTCAACCCTGATTACATTGCAAAAGCATGTATTTATACAAAAAAACTCATTGAGAAAAACCTAATTGCTTGCTTGCTAAAATTAGAAACATATAACTACTTCTTACATCTAAATTAGATTGTATATCAAAAATTGAATCGTCATAATCTTCAAAAATGATGGAACATTTTTCTGCTTTCTTTGTTGGATTAAACTTTGGCATAAGTATTCACTTGACTATCTTCGATAGATGTCTTCATTGATGCAAAATGTACTTCATTTTCCCAAATTTCTCGATTATCTTTCACTGCTCCGTGGAAGGAATTTCATAACTTATCATTTCTTTAACCAGGATTTTCATCTCCATGTGGTCCACATAAGATATAGGAGATAATTTTGCCCCTATCATTGTTAATTGATTTAATATCTAAAAATCCACTGTAAGCTTATCCATTATTACTTTCCCTGTTAAAACTTGGGTCAAGTTCTCAAATTTTTTATGATCCATTCGAATTTGGAATAGAAAATATTTATAATCAATTTGAGATATTAATTTATTCTCTCCATACCAAAAGGAAGGGAGTCCTTTCTGAAACAAATATGTAAATAAGCCTTTGAAGTAGTTAACTTGTTGCAACATCGTATTTTCCTTTGGTTGGACACTTTCAACGTGGTGATGTTTTCCAATAATCCTCCTATCCTAGGTTATAACTGCAATTTTGTTCTTAATCATCAATGTCTTCAATTCCTCCTCTGATAAAGTATTGAGAAAATTAATATTGTTCTGGGATGTTTCTTTTGGTTTTTTGTCCAAAGTTTCTTTCATGACTGTACAACTTTGTATTATTTCATTACTTCTCATAAAATTCAGATATGGTCTGAATTTTGTAGCTTCAGTTATCATGAAATCCCAAATCAAATGTCTAGCACCTTGCAATGGGATTTGTTCTGTCACCTATGAAATTAGTTTCTCATTTTTTTCCAATAATTCTTTATTTTTGTTTTCAAATTCTTTTTTTTCTTTTTCCTTTTTCTCAATCTCTTCACTTAGTTTTTTATTTTCCTCTTTCAATCCCTTAATTTCTTCTTCTTTGAGACTAACCTAAGACATAGCTTGAATTATGCTCTCTGTGTTTGTTTCCATATTCTCTTGGTGTGTCTCTTTCATCTCAGATTGTTTCTCTTTCCTTTCTTTTTATGTACATGTTTGCTTTTCCTTCAAACTATCAATCTAAGCTGTAAAGTTAGCTGTTTCTTTCTCCCAATTCATCTGTTGCTCTGTAAATTTAAGTATTTTTTCTTTACTATCATCCAATTCCTAAGAGAGAGTTTCTCTTTCTTGTTCCAAAATTGTTAATTCAAATGCTTGAATTAACTGAGTAGCTGGTATTTTTAATTTCTTCTTGGGAAATTGAATTGTACTCTTCTTTTCAACTAAAAGCTTTTTAGTGACCTGTCCTTTATTAGGCTCATTATCCATTTCCACAAGATCAATTTGTAACTTCTTTATTTATTGTTGGTGGGCCTTATTTTTTCTTTTTTTTTCTTCTTTCAATTGGGTTTCCAATCTACTCACTGTAGATTGCAACTTTGAAATTTTCAAAGTGGCCTTCATTCAATCGGTGTAAATCACCTCTCCGGCTTTCCAATGTAGATGAATCTTATCTGGAACTAGTATTTGCTGCAAATTAATTTTCATTTCTATGACCTTCTCATCGGAGGCCACTGCAAAATTCAGAGTATTCTTGGCATGGTCCCTAATAGTTGTCAGTGAAACCCCTTTATTTGATATATCCCTGACTTTAGGAAATATCTTATGAACTTTTTCAGAAGAAGTTTTTTTGTCTTGGCCATATTTGATATATAAATCAATTCTTGATTGGTATTTGTCACTAGAACTAGGCTCTTTTGCTTCAGCAAAAATGTACTCATGTACCTTGACAGTTGGACTTTGAATTTCTTCCTTTTTCTTTGCCTTCTTACTTTCCATTTCAACCATTTATTTTCCCTAATATAGCTTAAGTATTTTTGTTGTACCTTGTTCTTCTACTTCCATATCTGTAGTTTCAGAAAAGGATCCTTTTACTGGCAATCTCAACTTTGTTGGGAGTGGGCACTAACATAGTTGAAACTTTTGTTAATGTAGAAGGATTTGATTGTAAATTATCAGAAAATCCTGCATCTAACTCATATTCTAAAATATTAGCTTTCTCGGCCAATCCCTCCACTTCCTGATGGTCAAAATCTTTGCTCTCATTATGTTGTCTTCGTTGTGATATTATATGATGTGGATCATAGTTAATACTTGAATCTTTTTTAAAATTCATTACATGTAGAAGTCCTTCTACAACTGGAAGAGCATCTTTATTTTTTATGATGAATGGGACAACCTTCAAAGGAAACTTGACATCGTAAGCTTTTATAAAACTTAAGAAATGCTCATTTTCCACAATAAGCTTATGTCTGATAAATTCCAAAGCAAAGATTCTTGGGGTTAAGAAAGCAGGTAAGATATAAGGTTCATGGAAAAAACCATAGAGTCTGATAACAGTATGTTCTTTCAAAAGGAACCAATCACCGACTTTATTCTATAGACTGAATTGCAGCATATCTTTCATCTTAGGCAAAACTCTGGGTAGCTTTTCCTGAGAAACAATTTTGTATACTTCTGACATTATGAGATTCATATAATTAAACATATTGTTTTTATCTCAGATGTGAAGACTGCCTCAGGAAACTGCAAATTTTCTTCATTGGAATACAAAAACATCTTCATCAGGTAAGACTGAAATCTAAAATGTTGTGTTGTGTGGAAATTCACTAGCTAAACATGGACATTTTCAGCTAAGAATTCATCAAACTTAAGGCAAGAATACTGACTGGATTCAAACTCAAATGGGTGCAAAATCAATCTAAACAACAAACTCAACATGATTTCAGGGACGACCTTGTCATTATCTAACCCTAAAAATTGACTCAGTAATTAAAGGACAAACTTGGAATCTTCATTAAAGAGGGTAGCGTCCAAAGGGAAAGGTAAATTATCAATTGAAGTACCAGGTTTAAGGTTTTTTGACAAAAAGGTTTGTTTAATTGCAGCTGCAAAAATGTCTGTAGAGATTAATTAGGTTTTCTTCTGCAAAATCTTCAAGGTTCTGAGAAAACGATTATGGGACCTCTAACAACTCTCTAATGACTGAAGAATTGACTTGACAAATGATTTTTATCTTCCAGAGTCCATAATGACCCTCTCAAATTGGGAATAATTCATTGCACACTAGGAAACAAAATCTGGGAAGTTTAGGGTTTGCTCAGGACAGAAATAATAAAAATGGGACTTGTGGACATTATGTAAATCTATCCCTTGTTTTTCCAAATTCTTCAGCTTGTTCTTAATTTCGCTAACTAGACCAATGGACAAAATTGTGTCAAAAATATCTTCGTCTCTGTCTTCAAAAAATTCTTCTAGTTTTTCAAATTCTTTACTTTGAAACTCCAATTCACTTTGTTCTTCCATTTTTCTAGAAAACACTTAGTCTTTTCCAGGAAACCAGGGCCTACCTAGCACTATGTGACTTGGAAAAAGACTTCTTGCTTGGCTTCCAACCGTGCACGAGACGTATCAGTCGTCGGGTGTGAAATGACAAATGACTTGTCTTTCACGTGCTTTTTCCTTTTTATGACACCCAACATAAGTGGTTTCGGAGATGTGAGTGGTGGTTTTTCCTTACCGCGTTTCATCCAGTGAAATGTTCTTGTCTTGACACGTGGCAAGCGGTAAATTTTCGCTACCGCTCATCACTTCCATTGTCAGTGCTTGTTCATGGCACGAAATCAACCTCATCCGTTGATCTTTCATCTGTTGATCGTCGACCGTCGATTCTTTCCTCACTTTATCACACACCAACGGTCATTTCGCTAATCACAATCAACGTTATATATTTTGCACCTCTGCTGAGCGGGACTTCTTGTCAACTGTATATCTTATCTCTGGTCCAATATGGGTCGTTGGTTTTATGAAACGCTACGGAACCCCTTATTCTCCTATTTTCATCCAATTTTGCTTTAGCATCACGATCAAATGGGATGTCTCCTATTGGGACTTGGCACCTACCTCCTTTAGAATATGTTTCATTAACTCTTGGTCATGTGGAAACAAGTCATAAAGATAAGGTCTCGTTACTTTGCTCACATCATTCAAAGTCTTTCAACAAAACCAAAAACAACTATGTCAACAGTGGAAAAGGACACATTGGAATTAAAAGGAAACTATTCAAATATGACAAATTACAGTTGAATTGGACCATACATAAATTGAGAATTGGTGTATGGTAAATCATAAAAACTTGATGTGATGGTTAAGTGTACAAGTGGTTACAACTTGTTTGAAACCGCAACCCTAACAGTCGACATCGTTGTGGTGAAAATGCCAAAATCAACTCCTAAATCAAAAAGAGATGTTATTGGTAATACCAATTTCTTCAATCATGTTAAAATTACAGACATTTGGCCATTGGGGGACAGCTCAAGTGGGTAAATATGAGAAGTTTTAATCGGTTGTAAATGGAAGATCAAGTGTTCGAATCCCCCCCAAACTTACCTGTGCGCCATGGTTCGATCCTTGTGGATGCACCTAGGGGTATAGTGGTAGTGAGATTGGATCCTTGGACCCCATGTCATGTGAGTACCAACCCAACTCCAGTTTTCAATTCCCCTAGTTTAAAAAAAAGCGGACATTTGGAGACCATAGTGTAAAAAATATTTTTTTTAAATCACTTAAAAATGAAAAAAAAATGACCTTAAAAACATCTAAAAAATTTCAAATAAAACATTTTTGAAACACAAAAACATTAAAAATTTGAAAATAAAACAAATTAAATATATATATATATATATATATATATATAATTACAACATTAAAATAAAAATTAAATCCCGTAGGGGTGTAGCTTGACTGGAAATTCGCTTGAAAAATGAGATGATATGTTGTAATAGAAGTTACAAGTTCAAATCACCCCAACTTGTATGTGCCCCATGCTTGTAGGTTGTGTGGGTGCACCTAAGGGGTATAGTGGTAGCTGACGGGATTGGACCCATGGACCTTGTGTCATGCGAGTACTAGCCCCGTCCCAATTGTTGATTCCCCTAGTACCAAAAAAAAAGTTAAAATACATTTAATATATTATTAAAAAAATTTAAAAATTAAATAAAACGTTAAAAATTAAAATAAAGCAATCCAATGTGAGAATATTTATCCCTGATTCATTATGATAGAGGGTTGATTGTATTCCTACAAACAAAACAAAATTGATGACTTTCTGCAATTAACATAAGCAACTTGAGAATTACAGGGTATAAATTGTCTATGATTGCCATGCTTTGCATAAATGGTTAAATTACGTAAAGGTGATGAAATTGCATTTATGTTGTAGAAAGTACTATTAGTTTGTTTGCTTATTGTTGCATTGATTCCTTGTCACTCTGGTGTTATTATCTACTGTCGGAATCTACAATTATGGGCACTATCAAAATCTACAAATATCATTGCATTTCTATATTTTATGATCCCCTTTGAGCTTCAGGGCCTTGGGGTGCAATTACCCTATCATGTTGCAAGTGGAATTGTAGGTTTCGCTTCCTCTTTTCTTGGAACTTGGGTATGATCATCATTCTTGAGATGAGATGGAATATATTTGGTACTATGATCTTTTAGTTGTTCCTTTAGAGTAATTGTTTCTATTTGAGACACTTTTTCTTTGTTCCTATTCTATGGTGTGCATGAGATTGATGTTAAATATACTTTTGGCAATGTTCTTCATTGTCGAATTTTGAATTATATGCTAGAGTGAATTCATTCCTTGGTCCCAATATTTCTACTTCGCTTTCATCTACTATTATAAAGTAGGATATAAACTTTTCTTAACATCTATACATGAGACCCATCTCTTAACACATTGAAAATTCCTTTCCTTCTTTATTAACCCTATCCATCATCTTTCAAAATCTTTGATTAATTTGTCAATTTTGTCCCCCTAATTATTATCACAACTTATTAATCTTATTCATAAGTTGGGGTAATGCTTTAGGCTTGACATTCATCACAATGAACCTCTACTTGCAATTTGTCATTATTACCCATGTTGGCATTTGTCTTAGTGTATGTTGGAAAAGGACACATTGGAATTAAAAGGAAACTATTCGAGTCTGACAAATTAGAGTTGAACTGGACCATACATAAATTGAAAATTGATGTATGGTAAAGCATAAAAACTTGATGTGATGGTTGAGTGTACAGGTGTTACAACTTGTTCGAAACCGCAACCCTAACAGTCGACGTTGTTGTGGTGAAATGCCAAAATCAACTCCTTAATCAAAAAGAGATGTTACCAGTAATACCATCTTCTTCAATCATGTTAAAAATTACAAACATTTGGCCCGTGGGAGGCAGCTCAAGTGGTAAAGATGAGAAGTTTTAATCGGTTGTAAATGGAAGTTCATGTGTTCTAATCCCCCCAAACTTACATGTGCGCCATGGTTCGGGCCCTATGGATGCACCTAGGGGTATAGTAGTAGCGAGATTGGATCCCTATACCCCATGTCATGCGAGTACCAACCCAACTCTAGTTGTCGATTCCCCCAGTTAAAAAAAATACGGACATTTGGAGACCACAGTGTAAAAAATCTTTGTTTTTAAATCACTATAAAAATGAAAAATAAAAAGATAAAATTGACCTTAAAAACATCTAAAAAATTTCAAAATAAAACATTTTTGAAACACAAAAACATTAAAATTTTGAAAATAAACAAATTATATATATATATATATAATTACAACATTAAAATCAAATAAAAAAATTTAAAGCCCGTAGGGTGTATCTTGACTGGCGATTTGCTTGAAAATGAGATGATATGTTGTAATAGAAGTCACGAGTTGAAATCACCTCGACTTATATGTGCCCCATGATTGTAGGTTGTGTGGGTTCACCTAGGGCTATAGTGGTAGCAGACGGGATTGGACCCTTGGACCCCATGTCATGCGAATACTAGCCCCATCCTAATTGTTGATTTCCCTAGTACAAACAAAAAAGTTAAAATACATTTAATATATTATAAAAACAATTTAAAAATAAAATAAAACATTAAAAAATTAAAAATAAAGCAATCCTATGTGAGAATATTTATCCCTGGTTCATTATGATAGAGGGTTGATTGTATTCCTACAAACAAACAAAATTGGAAATTAAATGACTTTCTGTAATTAAGATAAGCAACTTGAGAATTAAGGGTATAAATTGTCTATGATTACCATGCTTTGCATAAATGGTTAAATTCTGTAAAGGTGATGAAATTGCATTTATGTCATAGAAAGTACTATTAGTTTGCTTGCTTATTGTTGCATTAATTTCTTGTCATTGTGGAGTTATTATCTATTGTCGGAATCTACAATTATGGGCACTATCGAAATCTACAAATATCATTGCATTTCTATATTTTATGATCCCTTTGAGCTTCAAGGTCTTGGGGTGCAATTCCCCTATCATGGTTGCAAGTGGAATTGTAGGTTCCCTTCCTCTTTCCTTGGAACTTGGGTATGATCAACATTCTTGAGATGAGATGGAATATATTTGGTACTGTGATCTTGTAGTTGTTCCTTTAGAGTAATAGTTTCTATTTGAGACATTTTTTCTGTGTTCCTAATCTATGGTGTGCATGAAATTGATGCTAAAGATACTTTTGGCAATGTTTCTTCATTGTCGAATTTTGAACTGTATCCTAGAGTGAATTCATTCTTTGGTCCCAAGATTTCTACTTCATTTTCATCTACTATTATAAATTAGGGTAGAAACTTGTCTTAGCATATATACATGATGAGGACTCGTCTCTTAACACATTTGAAAATTCCTTTCCTTCTTTATTAACCCTATCCATCATCTTTCAAAATATTTGATTAATTTGTCAATTTTGTCCCCTAGTTATTATCACAACTTCTTAATCTTATTCATAAGTTGTGTGATGATTTAGGCTTGACATTCTCACAGTGAACCTCTACTTGCAATTTGTCATTATTACCCATGTTGGTATTTGTCTTAGTGTATGGTGGAAAAGGACACATTGGAATTAAAAGGAAACTATTCAAGTCTGACAAATTACAGTTGAATTGAACCATACATAAATTGAGAATTGGTGTATGGTAAAGCATAAAAAATTGATGTGATGGTTGAGTGTACAAGTGCAAAGGGTGACAAAAATGTACAAGATATAGGACAACGACACCAATGGCTATGTACAACATTGACAATGGATTGTACGAATATGGTGGTGGAAACATCAAAGGCAATGCATAGCTATACCTTTGCTAATTAATGGTTGTGTACGATGATAGATTACCACCATGTTCGCATTGTTTGATGACTGCAAAAAATTGTACAGACCCATTGCCAACTACAAATTGATTGTTATGCACTGATTGAAGGTTGCTTGAGGAATATTAACCCATCAATTTAACCAAGAATAGGTATGATGCCTACAAATTGATTGTTGTGCACTAATTGAAAGTTGCTTGAGGAATTTTAACCCATGAATTTAACCAAGAGTAACTCTAATGCAAAATGTAGTAAATAGTTCATGTTTATTACAATATTGACTTAACAAATTTGCAAATATATAATAATAGAATATTGAATAATGATTGATCGATATGAATGTTGTTTACAATGACCCTTGTGATGATGTATAAATATGCATTCACTGATTACAAGTTAAAGGGGTGTGTGGCCTTTAACCTTTCATTAACCTAATTATTTATTTATTATGATGTTTGTTACACTTAACATAATAATACATGTCACACCCTTAACACACTTACGAGATTTATGTGCACTTTCTTCCAATTTTGCAATCTTATGGTTCCCTTGTCCATTCTTTTTATATGTATTTACAAGGTTGTAACCAATGTGACATATCCATTACGTAGACATGAGCATGCTAATGGAAAATATCGATAATGAAAAAGATCAAACAACAATATGATGCATAGGTGTAACTAATGAATAGTATATCCTAAGCATAAAAATATACATGCTTGTAACAAGAAACTAACAAAACACACCAAACTAAAATGTATATTCAAAGTAAAAACTATGGCAACACAATTGGTAGAAAGATAAGAACATTTTTCTTCTGTCTAATAGTTTGCATATAACAAACCTAACCACCAATAATGCACCATTAAACAGGCATTGACTCATAAGCAATTATGACATTGTTTTATAGAAAAATAATCTATAATATCTTTATGTCACTAAGAATATGAATATAAGAAACCATAGAATCGTAAACTTGCACTAATCAAACCTGCTCATATCTATTCTTCTTGTAAATGCACTCTACCAAGCTCATCATTGTGATCCAACTTTCTCCATGACATCCAGACTTAACCACAAAATGATAAAACACTTTTATTAGCCCACTAATAATTAGAACCGCTAGATCCTTCCCATTCATCGATCCATCCATTATGACATCTTGGTCACATAAATCTTATGTGTTATCTAATCCATGACACTCTATTGTAACTCATCTTGAGTGCATATAGTTGATAGTGCAAATAAAGATGTATCTCTTAGAAGTCTCGTACAAAGTATGTAATGTGTTCTATATTTGGTGTGTACTAGTTGTGCTCATGGTATGAGGAATTATGTGATTTGCCACTGACAAGTTCAAGTTTTTTGGGGCATCTTCATCCCAAGCTTCACATTTCAGTAACTACTACATAAGTAGGGCCAATGTCCTAGCACTTCACAAGATTCAATAATTTATGTTTCATCAACACACTATGGACTTTAAACTTCCAAATGAGATAGTTCTTTCCATCCAATTTGATGTCTAAAAGAGCATTGCTCATAGGCAATGCCATCTCCCCCTTGCTCAATAAACTCTTTGAGGTCAAAGCAACTTAGCTCAAGTCCACAAGTCTCAAAAAATGAACTTTACTCTCAAACCAATCACTTGGGTTCAGAATGAATTAGGGTATGATGCAAAATTCCAAGACTAGAGTCAAACACACCTTTAACACCATGCAGGAAATTTCGACACTCCAAGAAACAGATTCGTTAGGGAAAAGACTATCAATGTATCAAGCACTTCTAGTAGTCAATAGTCACACTATAAAATATTAACTATGATGCCACTATGAATTTTATTGGCCCATAAGAATTGCTTATTAACCCCTACAAACTTCCTCTTTTGATCAATACTAATAACACTATTGTGCATTGATCTTCTTTAGGAAAAGCCAATATGTTAACACGAAACTATGCTAATTTGGTCAACAACGTTTTCAATTTCTCAGAACTTTATACTATGAACTAGATCACACAAAATAACAAAGAACTCAATTATCTATAGAAAGATAATTGTGGTAATTAATAAGTGTAAATTTATAGTAGGTTACCATAGAGTACATTGCCATGTATAGCATCTCAAGAACATAATTGTACATCACTAATGGCTCACACAACTCTCAAACTCTCATGGTGTACAACACTTCAATGCACAAGTCTCTTGCCATCAAATAGATTAATTAACACAAATGTAGAACTAACCAACAATGTTACTCTAATCAAACTCAATTAATTAATCAATCCATTGATCAACTTCAAATGAGTCTTGCATATAAATCGATGTTAGATAGATGATTAGATATGACAACATCAAGGATCGTCATTAGTTGGGTCCAAATGGGCTTCTTAAACTTTGGGTCATTATATCTAGCTCAGCAATGTTGCGGCTACAACACCCAATAATTCATGGATCAAGGTCGACCTAGTCAAGCCTCCATAAATGATCGAAACCATATCTCAACGAATTGCACCAACTAGGGATTAGATGCCAACTATGCCCATACCGAAAAGGCCTAGGTAAATTGGATCTCCAAAACGCATGCTCAACCATTTCATCCTTACCAAAAAAATGTCCATGCCAAAATTGTAACACCAACTTTATGAACCTCGGTCTTGACGACCAACCCTTATGGAGAAAAAACCACCCCCATACTTTTTGCTTGAAAGAAGAGAGAGATTTCCAAAAATACTAGCAACTCCTTAACCAATATGGTTTTGTATCTTATCCAAAATGGATCAATAAATTTGCTTCCTTGATAAATTATGGAGTCGAAAAAATAGAGTTATGGCTTTGTCAGAGATCATTCCATGTTGGATCCTAAATTCTGCAATTTAGAGTCAAAGTAGAAAAAGTCCTTGTTTTGGGCCTTGGATGACATTTTTGGGCAAAAACATTGACAAAAACGTTATAGTGCTTTTCTCTATTATTCGTCTTGTCAAGAGATTTCCAACGAGCTAAAGAAGTCCAAAAAACAAAGTTGTTATGTGAAAGTTATGCTCCCAACAAGCTGACCATTGTTTTAACCACCACAATATCATGTAGAAGCCACATCAGTGCATGTTACTCAACATGTAAAGCCAACAATGGATGGCTTCCCAAGAAGATTCTAGAGGATCCAAACCCTAAATACAAAGGATAAGAGGGGGTTTAACCCTAACTACAAGGAGATTAATGGGTTTTGTTCCATTGTAGTAGTTTTTGTTCCATAGCTGCACAATGCAAAAGAGAGACATAACAAAGCAAAGTAAAGGAAGAATGTGACCTTATAGAAATTTGTATCAAACCCTCGTATCTATTTACTCCATACTGAATTTTTACCAAGCCTAGTGTCTATTTACTCCATAACGAGTTAGTTTTCTTTGTAGTTGCATTATCATTCCTAAGAATAACAAGAGCAAGGCATGATCTTTTTATTTCTCATTGTATTTTTTTCTTGTAGTGTGAGCCAACGCCCCTTTGTCGCAATGGAATCCTTCCCCTGTCAAGCTAAGATATCCTAAGGGTTTCAACAAGGTAAAACATGCTTCCATGGTGTCCTTTAGTGTTTTCTACCACCATAGTTTAGTTCTTATTTGTCAATTAGTCTAAAGAATACAACTGATGTCTTTTAAACTCTATTCAAACTTGTACATAAGTAAATCACCACACAATAGAGTATAACTCAATGTATTTACAATGACAACATTAAAGATTTGTTGCGATGACCTAACCATTGGAATATCCAAGGTAGTTGACAAATCAAGATTCCTTTTTTTTAACCATGGCAACAACAACCTCCCAAGGGTATATCCAACAACCCGCAAGCCAGATATACCAGAAACTTGTGACTCAAGTTGACAAATCAAGATTCCTTACCCCAAACCTTTTTTTCAAGCATAAGACAACAATGGATGTATGACATACATGGTCATAAAGGTCCTTTGACACGTTGTAGGAGGGTTTCTAGCTAATCCACCTTCAATCCCTATAGAAAGGCCTAGATCCATGAAGTTGCATTTTAAAAGGACAACTTTCCAAAGAAATTCTACAAATTTCCTCATAAAGAGATTTCTCTGAGTGATTTAACATTTAGGCTCAATTAAGACCTTGCCAACTATGCCATTGATGATGTCCATAATTCCACAAATCCCTCCAATACAACAAACCTTTTCTAGCCAATTTGTTGCCTACAAACATAGTCAAGAGACCAAGCTAACCTCAACAACATTGAAATGCCTAAATAGGTATTGATGCAAGATCCCAAGCATCTCATGGCCCCTCAAACTACCATGCAAGAAATTTGAATACCTACTATGCAACCCACACACTTCAAAGCAAAGTTGATTCTGGAAGTGCGAAGGCCTTTGCATTTCCAATTATATCACCACAAAAGGGGGCTTTAATACCCTAAATGTATTAAGCATGTCGAATTCAATGACAAAATTAAAAATTTCAAGCATTCCCTCCATTGCTCAAACCACTCATTTACAAACAAGAGTTGCTCCTTGAGATCTTATGTCGAGGATGCCCAATCCCCTTTGATCTATTGGTACAGTGAAAATATCCCAAGCCTCGAGAGGAATCCCTATCACCTTGCCTTGTTTGTCCCAAAGAAAGCTTCATATAACTTTCTCCAACATTCTAATGACCAAATTGAGAAGGGAAAATACCACACCAAGTTGAGAAAGGTAAATACAAGAATAGTAATAAAGGTTCTTGTTAGAACTCTATCAACACCAGTAACCTTAATGGAAGGAAAGATCTAGAGTACTCGAAGCTCGATTTTTTTACAAACTTGGTCATTTTCTACCTCCATTGATCAACCATTGAAGTCTGTGTACCAAAGGGAATGCCTAAATAACAAATGATCTCCCCATCCATTTATGATAGTGAAATTAGGGGGCTCATCCAAAACACTAAGAAAAACATTGTTTCTTCCTCGCTAACAACAGCTCCTGCAGCATCTCCAAAAGTGTCCAAGCAAATAATAATACCCCTCCACACATTGTCCAGTCAATTAAGGGGTTGAAGCCGAGTCATCCGCAAAGTGGACTCTGAGAAGTTGGTTACCACTGAGTAAAGAAACCCCTCTAATTTTCCCCTGCACTTCTCATTGCCTCCAACAAATAGCCCAGAGCATCCACAACAATCATGTAGAGATAGTAAGCATGAAGTCGTCCTTCTCGAATATAACAATAAGTAAGAATGGGATCTGAATGTAAACCGTTCACACTAACCTTGCCGAAGCCCATGAAAGGATCTCTGCTGATTTGTGATAAAAGGAACCAAACACTAACCAATCCAGGATGAAATCCCATTCAATCTTATCACATGCCTTATCAAAATATATTTTCAAAGCCAAAGCCTTTTGGATGGACTCTTTAGCCGACCTTCCCAACTAATTAAAGCTCATCAAGAATAAATTTGTGTTTAATAAAATCAATTTGCTCCTTTCAGGCTATCTCGGCAACTAACAATCAAATTCCCTAGCCAATGCTTTGGCTATGATTTTGTAAGAGACATTGAGGAAAGTGATAGGATGCCAAGACCCAACCAAATCCCTTTCAACACATTTGGGGATAAGCTTGATAAGATCTGCATTGACAAGCTCCCCAATCCGCCACCACGGATAGATTCCTAGGACGTTTTCAAATATGCAAGGACAAGTTCAAGCCACATTTTCTTGTAGAACTGCATCACGTACCCATTCAGGCCTGCAAATTTTTCATTCTTAACTTTTTCATCGCGGCCTTCAATTCATCCAACTCTAGTTCCCTAGAAATATTTATATATACACCTTACCTTACTCGCTTTTGCATCATCATTTATTCTACGATCTATCAATCTATAGATTTATATATTTAATATATGGAAAGTAGCCATCTCAAATTTAGACACTAGCCATCGACGATTAGCAGGTTCAAAACCTCTTTCCACCCATAATATTTGCAACGATATGAGTTAAAGCATGCAAACCAGCCCTAAACCAAATATTATCAACACTAACACAAAACAATGGCACTCATTGATGGTACTAACAGTTGCTATTGGTATACTATAGAGAATTCTCAAAATATAAAACAAATATGGAAGAACTGACCTAGTGTTCCTAATCACGAGGTTGAAAAAATTATTGCAACTCAACAGAATATGTAAATGCGTCCCAGTGCAAACGAATATACTTCTAGATTCTTTTTGAAAATTTACTCTATTTCTCATGTTAATATCTTGGTCTCCATATAAAGGTTTGATATTATCTTCAGAATAGTACACAATATATAGCAGTTTACTGGCTTGAAAATAAGCCTTTCATTATGAAATAGAAACTCATGCTGGAGATTGGAGCTTTTAAAAAAACACAAGACAGAGCAACTATATTGTGTGGTTTCAAATGTTTATACCAACAAAGTCTAGTATTGAAATAAGCATCCATGTAACATGGCCGAGCCACAATGTATCTCCAAAAAGCCAACTCTGCAAGAATCAAAATTTAGTAGACACTTGACTGAAAAGGGCCTTGAAATCTGTAGTCGGAGATCCTGCTTCTTCTGGTTTTGATGCAAGATCAAATGCCTTGTCGTTTGCCTCTTCAATAAGTAATGCCTACAGCAAGTAATAGAGAAAATTACACATTAGAAAACGTTTAAAATCGGACATGAAACATTATATTATAAAACTATTTAACTCTTTCTGTGATTAGGTGAAAGACTACAGACCTGAACACAGACCTCGGCTACATCAGCTCTAGGTACCGATTTGGTATCAGTGGCAAGTAGTTCATCATCTTTCCCTACCAGTAATTGCCGCAAACCACCTTCCTTGTCTAACAAGCCTCCAGCTCTGGTAAAGGAAAGTTTCCAAAAGTTTCACCAGCTTAAGCAACAAGAAACAAAGATCCAGAGAAAATATATAGAGATCTTGAAAACATTCCTGTTATAATCGAAGCACCCTATCCAAATATATCTTTCAAGTTCCCATTATAAGTCATAACTCAAAATTGACAAGCATTGGTTGACTAATCATTGACACCATTTTCTCCACGTGAAAATAGACAGTTCTGACTTCATACATCTACGTATAGGCAGGCTCAAACCATTGCAAATGCATAGTTTCTTAGCTATCCAAGACACGTCTTGCAGAAGCTACGAATACTATTATTAAATGGTCCTCGTATGCATAGAAATGATTTACAAATAAAATATAAAAATACACAGAGAGGAGAAGAGTAGCTCCAAAAGATTTATAGCAAGGTAATGAAACTAGAAAGCAAAGCAGAGGCAACACAATGACTGACAACTATATTTTCATCTCTTTCAAGGTCCCACTGGTTTACTTGAATGATCAAAACTTTGCTGTTTCAAGAAGCTTGTGGATAAAAATTAGAAACACATCTCTTACAAGAACCGAAGGGTTCGTTGTTTTGATCAACAAAAATCTTACTCCTTGTATATGTTACAAGTATTATAGTTCACTTCAAAGTATGCAAGCAACACATCAATAAGTACAAATATTTGAAATCAGGAAAAGGTTACTAAGGTTACTTCACAACATATTTTCCAGGCATTGGGATTATGAGATAAAAGTAAGACACATAAACATAATCAAAGAGGTATTATTCGTTGAATAAAGCTTATTGCCACATCCTAGTAATCATGAGTACTTCGACCCTTGAAAGTAGGATATTTAATTGTCTAGACTCTGTATATTAATATCCCAAAAAATATTTTGTTCAAAAACAGAAAATGTAACTACAAACACTTATATCAGATTAACCAAGTGCAGCCGACACTTCAGTCTCTTGCCAGCCCACCACCTATTTTCCTTGCCATACCCTGAAATTTGAACCTATCTCCCAGTCATACCAATAACTCGTAGCCATGTTCCACACTGTCAGTGGAAAACCGGTTATATAACATTAAATCAAACACACATGATTAATTACACGAGATCACATCCCCTTCTTTTGTTTGTTTTAAATAATTTGTTTGTTCTAAACAATCCACAATCAATCTTAGCTGTAGGAGTTAGGCAATGACTGTAATCATCACTTCTAAACATTTTAATCGGGTCGAATGCACATTTTGACCTTATTTCTTTCCAAATTATTTTCTGTAGCTGAGTTAACTAAGTTAACTACTTGAAACAATTTAGAATCTGACCTTTGAAGGTGGGCTATACTCTCCTAGTTGACATTGACATTGAGGCCAGCTTCTCACCATCTACAATGTATAATACCAATTGTCTTTTTTCAGAGGAGATCTGACGACCGACTATGCCAAGAAGCTTGAACTAACAGATGTAAGCAACATAGTTTTGACTCCTTTTAACCAGTAAGAGGATGTCCAAGAATCCTTGATAGAGGAGGAAAACCAACTATCATAATTCTCACAATTTGCTAATTAGACTCCTAGTATAGTTGCAATTGCCTTATCCTTAACAAAGCTTCTCAGGGAATCGAGCAAGTCTCCTGGGTTGATATTAGAGGGTTGGCAAAACTAGAGAGGATGGCAGTTAGTATTACACACCTGCCAAATTCATATATTAGAAAAAGGTAAGGAAAAAACAACTTGCAAAGTTAATGACATGGAGGTTATTATAGTTTTTTTAAAGGGTAGTTAGGTTTAAATGCCTAGAAATCGATAGCATATAGCATTCTCAAATCATTTATTGGTAAATAAAGTACCAACCATATCTTAAAAAACTTGCCACAAGAAGACAACTGTGAAGAAAGAACTAAACCTTGCCACAACAAGTTAACCATAAAAGATAAGAATTAACTTATTAAGAGAGTTGTCAAATTGTCAAATTGAAGTATTTCTCTTAGCAAGAAGAGACAAAGGACATAAAAGGAAGAACTCTGAGGAGTAGAATTAAGCATTGCAACAACAATTCAACTATAAAGGAGAAGAATTAAGATCATTGTGAGATTGTCAAATTGGAGCATTATTCTTGGCAACAGCAGGTGGGGCACTCGAAAATGAGGGATTTCAGCTGCACTTTGATCATTCAGTTTCCACCTCCAGCTTGGCCAATTAGCCAAATCTCAACCAGATCTGTTACCAGAAAAGTTCCAACATCAATACCTGGCAACCATCCCCCACATTTCCCAAATAATTTTTAAAATGAAGGAGCCCCAAATTTGCACAGATGTGGAGAGGAAATAACAAGGCAAAAGAACCTAAGGTTATGCTGAGCCTCCGAAATTCTCTGTTTCAAGGACTTGCCATGGAGCATTACCTTCTGAGCATCTGACTACCCTCTTGGCCACAAGAATTCAACCTTGAGAAGTAACATCTATCAAGCCTAAGCCAGTCTTGCCCTTAGGTAAAATACACACATGCCAAGGGACCATAGGCAAGCCCCTCTCACCTCCATAGTTTGCACAAAAAGAGCTCCAAGTTTTCCCAATTTTCCAAAGCCAACATAGTAAATATAGGATGCCTTGATAATTCAGCAGAAAAGAACTTAACTTTTGGAATATAGATCTTGTTATTAGAGAACTCCTGCTCGCCAAAAATCTCTTTTATCTTCTGACAGAGTAACTATCGTTGAGACCCAGAACTTCATTCCTCCAGAAGAGGAGTATAAACTGAGTATTCAGGATGAAGGGTGCCATTTAAAGAGATTGGGGCTGGTCGTTTGGAAATCATCTTCATCTTAATGATACCAGGAAGCGTTATTATTTTTGGCTCATTATTTATCATGGGTTTCTAATAAAGGCTTGGTTAGCCAAAAGAAGATTCACGGATAACAGGGGCTGGTGTGTGAGGAAATCCTCAAGCATATTATGTGGGACTGTAAATTTGTGCATGAATGTTGATGTCAAATTCAACATCAAATCCCCTCTATTTTACAAGGCACCATCCCTCGGTGTGCAGTCTTAGTGATTCAAAACATTTGGTTTTATGTCTTCATGGGCCTATGGAATTACCTATGTTGCACGGAGACCCATCCCCCCCAAAATTTCATCTGTTTCCTGCATTCCCACGTTCCGGGGACTTTGGAACTCCTCGGAAACTTCCCCAATTCATCAGGGACTCCACCGGGCACTTGGGGACTTCTCGGTCATACCCTAACTGTACCCGTCAAAACTGGGGACATTTCAGGAACATCCCCGAAGTCCCTCGACCAATCGGGGACTCCTGGACGTCCCCTAACCTACACAGTTTTAAAAAAAAATTAAACAAATTGAGTTATAGAATTCAGAGACTTCCTTTTTTGTTGTCTTGAGGTTTCAACGTGTTTATGACAGTTTTGAGGAATCTGATATATATCGTTGTGATTTTATTAATTCTCCTCCTGGGCAAAGGCTTTGGACCAAATACTATATATTCAGTGCCATTAATAGACCGGTGCAATCGTTTGTACGTTTGGAAAAACAGATTGGTTATTCTATCTTCTCCTTCCTAGAATTCCCACCCATAATGACAGCTGCAGTTACAAAGAAATAAAGAGATTGCTACTGATGATGTTGTTTCAACCACAGTTATAGATTGAAGTGTAATTGAGATGTTTTTAGCCATCGCTCAACGAAAGAATGCCAAGCATATATCGGAGGCCACACATGGGGTAAGATGTGCACATCAAGCTATAATTCGTGGATGTTTTGTTAACCCCAAGCTGCATAGAGTTGACGTTAGGGGCAAGGTGGGTCAAGCACCCCTAGGTCATGGGGCGGCCATGCTTTAATACACCTATAAAGGGTTTTCTAATGGTCTGTCCACCCTTTGGAGGGTTTGTCTACATATCCATTGTGGCCATTTCTTGGACTTTCGCATTTCATTTCCTTTTCATGTGGCAATTACATGTCAATTTCCTTTCAAACTTTCCTGCAGGCTGCAAACATGAACTGTGGTCACCAAAGGGAAAGGCTGAAAACATGAACTGTGGTCACCTAGGGGAAGAAACACATCAAAACCAATATATCTGCTACAGAAAATATGATTATAGGCAGTAAAATATTTTGTATTTCATTTTGTGATTTGAATTTCATAATTAGTTCTAATTTTTATCTCAATGTTTTTAATTATATGTATCATAATTTATTATATATATAGATAATTATCTAAGTTGCCAGGAAACGTGGGTACGGGGACGGGTACTGGTACGGGGACGGGGACGGGGACGCCACTTTTTGAAACAGGGTACTTGGGTACGTCGGGGGTACTGTAGACATATATATATTATAAATTTATATATATATAAATTTATAATATATATATAATAAAAATTAATAATTTATCAGATATTGAGAATCTTTAGTTTTGTATCCCACTGCCATTAAAACAAGTTTTAGCATATTTTTCATTTTTGAAATAGTTAAACAGAAAAGGCCAAAAATAATGTGCACCAGTAATTAACTTAAGAGTTTTTCTTTTTAAACAGAAAGTATTTTTGACATTTGTATTAAAAGCTGAAGCGAGCAATCTATTACAGAGTTTCAAATATATACTTCATAAGCCAAAATAGAATAGGCAGAGTCCAAACCACATATAGCTCTGGAGTCTGCTATATTCAAAATATTCCCTACTATTTTTCTGAAATTGCTAGGGCCTGCTAGGGCCTGCCAATGACCGCTGTAAAAACTATGAACCACATAATAGTGTATTACAGTATTACTTTAAATTTTAAAATTTAAAATTAATAAATTATTTATATCTAGTATCTACATTTATTTTGATAAATAATGTATTATTTTTATTTAGACTCTTGTTACCACTTCATATCAAAATTGCCACAGGTGGCTTTGACTAAAAACTAAAAATTTAAAAACTAGAAATTTAAAATTTTAAAAACTAAAGTTTAAATACTAAAACAGTAAACTAAAAGTATAAATTATTAAATTATAAATACCTTCACTGTAGAATGCTGCTATCCCTGCGTGCTGGATGGTTTGCAACTTTGCTGTGAGTTGAATATTGAAGGCTGAAGCTAACCCTGAACGTTGAACTAGAAACCCAGAAACCCGTGGCTGCTGAAAGCCCGAATGCTAAACACTGAAACAGTAAACAACTAAACATTGAAGTCTGAAATGGTTAAAAAATAAAAACCCGTGGCTGGTTGCTGCCCCGACTCCCCACGCTGAATGCTGCTGTTCGCCGGTGGAGTGGATGTAAGGGCCCGTAAGGTAAGTTTCACTTTGCTTAGAATTAGAAATTGTAATTTATATTGTTTGATTTTTGTTTTTTTTTAATTTTTTAAAGCCGGAAGTACCCCTGCCGTACCCAAACACGGGGTACGCCGTACCGGTTTGGGCAAACGTACCCGAGTTTTAGCTATGAGGTACCGGGTACGTGGAAATTTTTTTGGGTACTTCTGGGTACGTCTGGGTACGTACCTCTGCCGTACCTAAGTACCCGGTACGGGTACGCGTACCCCACCCCTGGGGACGGGTACCCATGCAACACAGATAATTATATATATTTATTTATATTATATAATTGCCATCCCCAACCTGTCGTCCTCTAAAAAATTGGGGGTGCGCTCTAGCCGTCCTGGAAACTCATCCACGAGTCCCCCCCATCCAGGAGTACTACCAGTATTACGCTTGGCAATGGGACTTGTGGGACCTACATAGAAGAACTTGACCAACTTTTACCCAGGAATTTTGTCCGAAAATCAACTTTTTGGTGAATCAAACACAAGGAGATCCACTCACACAAGATGATCTTACAAAATTAGGCTTGCTGTGGGTGCTCAATGTATTGCCTGGCCAGAAAAAGTATTGATGAGATTCTAGAGAATCAATGTCATCTGAGGAGACCAAAAGACTCGCACAAGACAGCTTCAACAACCTCACAACACCAGGACCAAAAATTTTACCTCCTAAAGAAATTTTAACTCTTAGAGAAGAACTTTGTACTCTTTTGCGAGGGAGGACCAACATTTTATGTGCCCCTTACAACAAAGAAACAACTAAGAGCAAGCCAAAATTAAATGACAATTTTCATCTATAAATCACAAATGCAGTACAGTTTGGAAACGAAGGATCTCTTAATTGAGGGACACTTCCTACAGCCAGCTGACTTAGTTTAAAGTCTATATGGGAACAATATGTAGTACTTCCACTACAATATGATATCCTTAAACAAGAGGAACTGTAGAAGTGAGTACCAAATTATTAATCCCTTTAAGATGACCGAAACTGGACAAAATACTGACATATCTGTAGACAAAATCACCCAGCTGAACCCTGCTTCCACTTACCTGTGCTAATTGCTGAGTCTGCAGACTCCACACTCTGATAACTGCTTTCCACTGACCACTTTCAGCTCAAACATCAAAGTTTGACAACCACCAAACTCACTTTCTGCTGTCTTTGAAGTGGGGCAGGGCTTCTTATAATATTTTGTAGAAGTTTAGGGTTCCAACAGGTGGCAGAAACCCTAGGTATAGTCCAAACCCTAAAACCAAGATGAAATGTACTTGGGATCTGCACGTGTGGAGTCTACAGGCATCGGATCTGTCTCCAAATCGAAAGATCCACACATGTGGGGTCTACAGGAGCCGGGATCCATCTGCAAAAATCGGGGTCTGTTTCCAAAACACAGGATCTGTTTCCACAGAAATGGAAACACACAGGTGATCCAGAGAAGAACTGTGAATACGATCCGGCCTTAGGACCCCACGGATCCGGTAACACAGAATAAAAGCAACTCGCATGGTCATCCATTTTTTTTAACTTCTTTCTTTTATTCTTTAAATCAAGTGGAGAAATCCCAAGTTGACCATTTCATACAATTTAATTCACACTAAACACATTTCAGATATGATTTCTTGGACAGTAAAATTTCACTTTCCAAAGATCTATTGCAGAATGCCAAACCCTGAAAGGCATCCCAGAAAAGCCTGACCCTCCACCAATCAAATACTGCTTCCTAAAAAAGATGTCAAGAATCACATATGCTCTACAATTGTTTTTGCATAAATCAACTTCTAAGTGAACACCGTTGGGCTAGTCTTTGTTGTATCATACCCAATGGATACTACTAACACAACCTCTGTAATAAACAATGACACACCAAAGATGTTACCAGTACTAAGTTCCACAATGTAAATGTTCAACAATAGAGGAAATAGGTCAGTTTTCACAAAACTTCAATTACTACCCATCTCACCTGATTATTGTATAAGGAATACCAGAGTCTGCAAGATATTGCTCAGCCTTCCGCTTCCATATCTGGAAATCAAAAAGATATTACATTAGCAAAAGCACCATATTTCCAGAGTAGATAAGAAGACTTTATTGTGAGGAAATCAATGTCATTTCGGTGTTAACTATTCTTCATATAAGGGCTCAAAATACTAGGTAAAAGAGCTGTAAGTAATTGGACAGTAGAATCTATAAAATGAGAGCACATGAAACAAAAATCAACATAGCACCAAAAAGCTTGAAGTGAGCACATCATAGAACCTTTCTACTGAAAAGATAGAAAGCCAACATCACAAAACACAAAATCAAGGCAAACTTTATTTCCGCATGCCGCCACAATTAGAAAAAGGGCATCACAGAAGAAACTTAAATGAATGGCCTTCCTCACAAATATGGCATCCAATATACATGGGACTTGAATTCAAGCAAGTGAACATATAGAACAAAAATACAGCTAAAGAAAATAACCTTATGAATGACACATCTAGAGAGAAATGAAATGTTCAGAAAAATGGATAGCATACAAGAATTTAAAAAAAGATCTAGGTGAGCATTTTTCAAGAAATGGGTAGATCACTATCTGGAAAATGGATAATCCCGGAACACAGATGACCAATGTTTTACAAAGATCTCTTTATATCATAAAACATGGTACAAGATGGTAATGCCTCCCTGAAAAGTATGGGTTAAATTAAAATATGTGAAAGGATTGAAAGAAGTAACCCTTTCAGAAGGACCATTGCACATGCTGTGGGATAATGTTGGCTGGCATTAAATTTCCCGGATCATTCTGCCACTATATTGCTAGGTATGTAGGATATTTTAATATCCCTTAAACACTATTTTATCCCTTTATTTATAAAAAATCACTTTAGGTCTTGCTTCAATTCAAGGATCATAACATCTCTCCATGCATTGAGCTCATGTCTGCCTTTAACTGCCTGCTGGTTTAGTGCCAAGTTTTGGTGGTTTTCATTCCCAGTCGGTTATGCATAGACTGGGAACTACTTAATGCAAAATTCATTAACAGTAAACACACAATTTAAAAGCAATTTACAGGCTGCAAATTAATTCAACACATTCACACACATGAAAATGACTCAGTAGTTTTTGGCCAAATCGAGCCCTGGAAAAACCCCCACGGGGAAAACCAGTTGAGAGAGAGGTATTTATTATTTCTTCAGCAAAGTAATTGTGACAGCAGTACAAGGAAAAACACAACTTATCTCTACATTGTCTGCACTCCAGATGTCTCGATTTCTGTGCACATCAGCTGCCCAGAAATGTCTGCAAATTATTCTTGGATTCTGTGCAAATAATTGCTAGGAACCTGTGCTATATCCTCCTCAGATTTAGTGTCAAAAGAACCCCTAAATACTGCTGCTGCTGTAACACAATATTAGTGCAAATGCCAACCTTAAAACGTGGCTGTAAGTGACTGCAGTGTGGACCACTGTTACAGTCACCACATACAGAACCGTGCAGCTGCTATCTCCTCCCAGCATGACAGATGATCACAGGTACGATGTCAGGGATTAATGTAACATTGTCTGAGCCTCAACACTGTGAAGCTTCCACGAAAATATAAGCCAAACCTTACCTCTAACTGCGTGCTAGTAAAAGACTGCTGTATGGTACCTCCACGGTTTTATTGCTTGGAATGACAGCTGATCTCACTGTTCACAGTGCTGATAATAAATGCCTTCAAATGATTGCCTCGATATCTGAGCTACTGCAGGAAACCCATGCCTGGAACTCGTGCCAATGGAATGGCAAGCTCGCTGGTGTCCTGGAAACTCGTGCCCTGTCTGGAACTCGTGCCCTAGCAGCTCTCGACTTCTCTCTCTCTGCTTCACCTCATTCACATCAGAATAATGAGCTAGGTATTCTGCCTCCCTCCCTTTTGTCCAATCCCTAAAAGGGAATCTTAAGCCAACGGTTGAGATGAGATCAAATCAATGGCTCAGATTTGATGTGAGTAAAATCACATTAATTAAATCCCTTAATTAATTATTACTCACCCACTTTATAATTTTAGACAAAAGTGACTTTAACATAAAGTCTCATTAATTATTAATTAATGTGAGGGTCCCACCACCCCTTTCTTAGTGACTTAGGCTAACATCACTAGGGGAACTCGTCCAAGGTACAAAACTAACACTCCCTCTTACCGAGGAAGGTGTTCCGCACCACTCCCAACTTATCTCTGAAGAAGACAAACTTCCCCCTCCCCAAAGATTTCGTTAGGACATCTGCAACCTGCTGATCAGTGGATATGTACTGTAGCTCAACTGCTCCTCTCTGAACATAGTCCCGAATGAAGTGATATCTGATCTCAATATGCTTTGACCTGTCATGAAAAACTGGATTCTCAGAGAGCTGAATGCAACTCTGATTGTCGCAGTAAATCACGGTAGGCCTCAGCTGCTGATCAAATAAATCTACCAATAGCTTGCGAAGCCACAGTGCTTCGCAAGTCGCCTGACTGGCTGCCATATACTCAGCCTCAGCAGAACTCAATGCAACGGACTTCTGTTTCCTGCTGAAC
This sequence comes from Larix kaempferi, assembly GCA_027924585.1. Classification (NCBI taxonomy): domain Eukaryota; kingdom Viridiplantae; phylum Streptophyta; class Pinopsida; order Pinales; family Pinaceae; genus Larix; species Larix kaempferi. Next base: position 653,796 of record BSBM01000137.1, read on the forward strand.
CACGACATTGCTGCCGAGCCCAAGCTGAAACAGCAACCGAAAGTGCTCTTCCGGTCCCTCACACAACCTGCCCAGTCTGAATCTGTGAACCCAATCAAACTAACTCCACCTGAACCCCTGTAGTCCAGACCATAATCCACCGTCCCTGCAAGGTATCTCAAGATGTGCTTTGCAGCACTCCAGTGTACACTCCTAGGCTGCACCATGAACTGGCTAAGAGTGTTGACTACAAAGCACAAGTCTGGCCTGGTGTTGACCAGATACATCAACGATCCGATGAGCCGACGATATAATGTGGGATCCACCAACTTACCATCTGAAGCATGAAGTTGCTTCAAGTTGGTGATCATGGGTGTAGACATGGGCCTGCAGTCGTCCATCCAAAAAGTCTTCAGAATCTCTGCAGCATACGTCCCCTGTCCTAGGAAAATATGTCCTGGCTCCTGCCATACCTCCATCCCCAAATAGTAATGCATCAGCCCAATATCTGTCATCTCATACTCAGCTGCAAGATCTCTCTTGCACAGAGCAATAAGACGCTCATCTCCAGTGATAAATAAATCATCAACGTATAGCAGAAGAATGAGCGGATCTCCATCAACCACAATGTAGTATAGGTTGGGATCAGCCTCACTCTTCTGGAACCCCATCGAAATCAAATAAGCATCTATCCTGGAGTACCAAGCTCTAGGAGCTTGCTTCAGACCATACAAGGCTTTCCTAAGCCTGCAAACATGCGAATCTCTCCCATGTGTCTCAAATCCCTGTGGTTGCTCCAAGTACACCTCCTCCTGCAGAAGACCATTGAGAAATGCGGTCTTCACATCCATCTGGTGGATCCTCCAACCCATCTCTGCTGCAATCGATATCACTGCCCTGATAGAGGAATACCGAGCCACTAGAGCAAAAGTCTCATCATAGTCGACTCCCTCAACCTGTGAGAACCCCCTAGCCACAAACCGAGCCTTGAACTTCTCTACACTGCCATCTGCTGCATGCTTGACCTTGTAGAGCCACTTGGAAGTCACAACTGACTTCCCCTCAAGCCTCGGTACAATCTCCCAAGCATCATTCTTCATGATGGAATGGTACTCTTCCATCATGGCATCTCTCCACACCTGATGCTGAGAAGCCTCCTCAAAAGTAGAAGGCGCTGAGTCACGAAGACTCGCAACAAGGGCTGACCCATATCTATCTGGCTCAAAAATAGTCCTGATCTGCTCCTGAGGTCTACCAAATGCCTCTGCTTCCTTCAAGGTGTCCTGAAGCCACTTGGGCTTCTTCTTCCTTGAAGGCTCCTCTGAACCTGGTGTAACCTCCTCTGAGGGCGTATCAGAAGCATGAGGTCTACCACCCCTAGGACCTGTAGCTGATGAACTAGTCCCAGAAGACCCTGCAATCTGTGAGCCAGAAACCGGTGAGCCTGAACCTGTGGCAGTCCCTGTACCTGTCCCTGTACCTGTAATCTGAACCACTGACCCTGTAGAACCTGTGCCTGTACCAAGTGATCCAGTCACCCCAAAAACCTGTGGACCTGTAACCTGTATCGAAGAAGCCTGTACCAACTGAGGTGTGGGAGCTGGTGTCTCCCCCTGCTCTAACTCTCTGGACTTCCTGAAGGCCCTCTCCTCCTCAAACTTTACTTCCCGCCTAACTACAACTCGCCTCTGGCCAGGAATGTAAAGTCGATATCCTTGGAAGTCTCGTCGTAACCCACAAAGATGCCTCTCTCTGCGGTGGGCTCGAACTTCGTCCTCCTCTCTGAGGGGACGTGAGAGTAAGTCAGAGAGCCAAATATGCGAAAGTGGCTCACCTCAGACTTCTTGCCTGAATACATCTCCTCTGGAGTCATCCTCCCCACGGCACGGTGGGGACTCCTGTTCTGCAAGTACACTGCAGTGTTGCAGGCCTCAGCCCACAGAAAGAACGGTAATCCCTGATCATGAAGCATGGCCCTCGCTGCTCCAAGGATCAACCTGTTCTTCCTCTCTGCTACTCCATTCTGCTCAGGAGTGTAGGGAACTGTCAACTGACGCTGTATGCCCTCGTGTCTGCAGAATGCACTGAACTCCTTGGAGGTATACTCACCCCCGTTGTCTGACCTCAACATCCTGATCTTCCTCCCCGTCTGCTTCTCCACAAGGGCTTTGAACCCTTGGAAGACACTCAATACAAGTGGGGACTTCTTGCCCCGCAAGAAGTAGATCCAGGTCTTCCTGGAGTAGTCATCAATGAAGCTGATATAGTACTCATGGCCACTCAAGGATACTGAGGACATAGGACCACATATGTCAGTATGAATCAGATCGAGCACACCTGGTGCTCTCGTGTCACTGCTAGGAAACACGGTCTTGGTGTACTTTCCCAAAGCACACCCTTTGCACACATCACTCTGCTCAGAGTCAAAATCAGGTAAACCTGTGACCATGCTCCTCAACACTCCCAGAGCGGGGTGATGTAAATGGGCCATCCTCCTGTGCCATAACTCACACAGCTCACTGCTGCTGCTGCTGCTGTGTGCTAGAGCATGTTGCGGCTGAAACAAGAGCTTGTACAGTCGTCCACATCTAACTCCAATATCCATGGGAGTAGATACACCTGTGGTCTTGGGAAACACCTGCACTCTCCCATCTGAGAAGCACACCCCAAGACCCTTGTCCTCAATCGTGGAAACTGAAACAAGGTTCTTCTTCAGCCCAGGGACGTACAACACATCCCTCAATGTCATGGGACTCATGGACTCCCTCTCAAATATGACTGTCCCCTGACCCACTGCTCTAACAATGGTGTTGTCACCAAGCACAACCTCCACCTCTCTCTCTGTCCGTGATAACTCGGAGAAGAACTCCCGAGTACCTGTCATGTGCCTCGAAGCTCCGCTGTCAATATACCACGTACCAGTGGTGGAAGGACCTGTCTGATGCCCTGTCAACAATGAGTGCTCAATATCCAAATCCATGTCAATGCTGGTGGCTAAAGAAACTCTCTCTCTCTCACTCTGTCCAGCATATAGGGAAAACTCCCTCTGAAACCTGTCACCAAACTCATCAATCTATGCTGAGGCTGCTGTCTGCTGACCTGGTCCCTTCTTCCTCTTCTTGTTTGGACACTGAGATGCATAGTGCCCAAACGCCTGACAACAGTAGCACTTGATTTTACTCAAGTCCTTCTTCTGCCCACCCTGTGTATGATGTTGCTGCTACTGCTGCTGTCCCTTGGCCCCATGCTTCTTGGGACCCTTCTTCTTCTTCCCTTTGGCTGTGAGAGCCACGTTCTCCTCATCTGCTATACCACCTGATGTACTGCCCTGTACGAGACCCCTCCTGGTCTCCTCCTGCACAAAGTCATCCCACAACCTCTCCCATGATGGAAGGTTCTCCCTGCCCACAATGGCCTGCACAAATGCACTCCAGGGCCTTGAAGCCCCATTGACTGCTGTGCGTACTAACTCTGTAGGGGATACTACTTCACCAACTGCTGCTAGTTCATCCCGAACTGCAGAGATCCTGGTGAGATAAGCTGTGACTCCCTCTCCTCCGGTCATCCTGATACTCTTGAGCTTCTCCTTGCGAACCATCTTCCTGTTCTCGTTGGAGCTCTCATACAAGCTGATCAAGGCACTCCACATCTCGTGTGCCTTGGTCTTCCCCGAAATGTGAGGGATGATGTGGTCTTTTACTGCATCTAGAATGATTCTCCTAGCCTTACAGTCTTTCTTGTTGAAGGCTGAAAGAGCGGTCACATCTGAGCCATCTGGAATGGTAATGGGGTTTGTGGTGGTGTTCCTCACCACCTCCACCCATAACTCGTTCTCCTCCAAAAGCAATAGAATTCTGGCCTTCCAAGGCACAAAATTCTCCGTCCCACTCAACCTGTCCTCAATCCTCAACCCTGTAGCCATCTGAAAATCAGACCAAAAGAACGCTGCCCACTAACAGAAGGTAAGAACACTGAGTTTTCTGAGATCTGCAAGTTTTGTGTGTGTCTGCAAATCAGTTTGATTTCTGCCCCCTGCGCTCTGATACCATGTAGAAATTATGCCTTTAACTACCTGTTGGTTTAGTGCCAAGTTTTGGTGGTTTTCATTCCCAGTCGGTTATGCATAGACTGGGAACTACTTAATGCAAAATTCATTAACAGTAAACACACAATTTAAAAGCAATTTACAGGCTGCAAATTAATTCAACACATTCACACACATGAAAATGACTCAGTAGTTTTTGGCCAAATCGAGCCCTGGAAAAACCCCCACGGGGAAAACCAGTTGAGAGAGAGAGGTATTTATTATTTCTTCAGCAAAGTAATTGTGACAGCAGTACAAGGAAAAACACAACTTATCTCTACATTGTCTGCACTCCAGATGTCTCGATTTCTGTGCACATCAGCTGCCCAGAAATGTCTGCAAATTATTCTTGGATTCTGTGCAAATAATTGCTAGGAACCTGTGCTATATCCTCCTCAGATTTAGTGTCAAAAGAACCCCTAAATACTGCTGCTGCTGTAACACAATATTAGTGCAAATGCCAACCTTAAAACGTGGCTGTAAGTGACTGCAGTGTGGACCACTGTTACAGTCACCACATACAAAACCGTGCAGCTGCTATCTCCTCCTAGCGTGACAGATGATCACAGGTACGATGTCAGGGATTAATGTAACATTGTCTGAGCCTCAACACTGTGAAGCTTCCACGAAAATATAAGCCCAAACCTTACCTCTAACTGCGTGCTACTAAAAGACTGTTGTATGGTACCTCCACGGTTTTATTGCTTGGAATGACAGCTGATCTCACTATTCACAATGCTGATAATAAATGCCTTCAAATGATTGCCTCGATATCTGAGCTACTGCAGGAAACCCATGCCTGGAACTCGTGCCAATGGAATGGCAAGCTCGCTGGTGTCCTGGAAACTCGTGCCCTGTCTGGAACTCGTGCCCTAGCAGCTCTCGACTTCTCTCTCTCTGCTTCACCTCATTCACATCAAAATAATGAGCTAGGTATTCTGCCTCCCTCCCTTTTGTCCAATCCCTAAAAGGGAATCTTAAGCCAACGGTTGAGATGAGATCAAATCAATGGCTCAGATTTGATGTGAGTAAAATCACATTAATTAAATCCCTTAATTAATTATTACTCACCCACTTTATAATTTTAGACAAAAGTGACTTTAACATAAAGTCTCATTAATTATTAATTAATGTGAGGGTCCCACCACCCCTTTCTTAGTGACTTAGGCTAACATCACTAGGGGAACTCGTCCAAGGTACAAAACTAACAGATGTGGGATAATGTTGGCTGGCATTAAATTTCCCGGATCATTCTGCCACTATATTGCTAGGTATGTAGGATATTTTAATATCCCTTAAACATTATTTTATCCCTTTATTTATAAAAAATCACTTTAGGTCTTGCTTCAATTCAAGGATCATAACATCTCTCCATGCATTGAGCTCATGTCCCCATGATGGACTCGTATTCTGTACCAAAATTTATTAATTCCCTTGTAGCTTCTTCTATTACTGATTAGCATTCAATCTTAAACTCCTATTGTGTCTCTATCCTATTTACTGATTACCCCCCTCCTTATCCTTGAATTATTACTAACTGCAGGCCATGGTTTGTTCTCACCTTTGAATTCCTACCAACAGGTGTCAATGGCTTCATCTCAACCCTTGAAAGGCTTCCACTTCTTTAAGTCACATAATCTGAAATGCATTGTTAAATGTGGAGTCTGGACAATACCTTTTCTTAATATGCTTAAACATAATACTATGTTGATTTATAAGACATGGCGAACAGATAGAGTCAAGCACATTGCCACAGTGTAGCTAGGATTCCACCCTAAACATTATTCCTCGACTCTCTAAGCATCAGTGAATATGACAATGGGATCACCCAACCGAACTGCCTCACCCTTGACCTTCAGGGATGGAGACTTGCAACTTTCTGCTGAATAGCATGAGGCATTTACTCCTCTGGATTTATGCATTCCCTTGGGTGTAATCCATCCCCTTCCTTTACCAATTCAAGCATGTAGGCACCTGACAATCTGAATAAAAGAACCAGAGAAGCTCTTTCCTCCATGGCTCACAGGAAGTGTTGGAATGACCAGGTGGGCAGACAAGGAGATGCTAAACAAAGACAAAAAGAATTGTCGTGAAAGCTCATTCTTTTCATTAAGATAGAATGCATATTTATACAATCATATGACTCTTGGATTCGTATTCCCAAGGAGTCTCTTGGACTTCTGAGATGACTCTCTGTCTTCACCTAACCCTAACGGATTAGGTTCCAATATTTCCCCCTTAATCCAAAGGGGTGTATAGGAGTCCAAGCAGAGAGCTGAAATATGGAGTTGCAAATGGCTGAAAGTGCTCTCTGGATCAAAAGCTAGCAAAAGCGAATGTCTTCTACTAAATGGGTGGTTTTGGACGACCACAAACTCTAGAACTTGGCGCTCACTCTAGTACTGGCTCAGTGGTTCCCTCTAGAACTTGACTTTCACTCAGGTTCTGGCTCAGTAGTTCCCTCTGGAACTTGGCTCGAAGGCTCAATGGTTCCCTCTAGAAAATGGTGGTTTAAGGAAGACCACAAACCAAATCATGCTCAAGTGGAACATGGCTATGACTCTGACTCTGGCTAGGTGGCTCTAGCTCGAGGCTCTGGAAACTAGCACAAGGTTTTGAATATGGCTTTGGCTCTAGTTCAAGCTCGCTTATTTCTAACTGTCACTGTCAAGAACAAGGTGAGGAGAAGAAAATCTCTCAACTGCAAAGATGTGTCATTACTCGATAACGAACTCTTCAATATGACATATATATCTTCTTGGCTATTGAAGACCATTGCCAAGAAGCAATTCACCAATAATAGTGAATCTTCTCTCTTGTAGAATTCTTCAGTATGAAGCATCTGTTTGAAGAATGAGTATGCTTTCCACAATGCTTACAAGGATGGAGATCAAAACACTAATCTTCCGTGTGACCAACTTTATGACAATGTTGGCATTTCTGAATCTAATGGAAATCTGAAGTAGGTGAAGATGAACTTTCCTGACGGAATCCAACACTCTAAAACTAGATAGGTTTGGAATAAGCAGGAATGTGAAAATCCACTTCCTTGTCATATCCAAGACCGGTTCTATGCTTGTTGTGGTTGATTTCTTCCCAAGGTCTGATGATGGGCTTGAGAAGTGCAACCGGAACCTCTGTATGACAAAGTCATCTTCATTTTCTTTTGAAGTGGCATAAGTCATTTGATTATGTGCAGCTAAATGTGTAGTCTATTGATTGTTCTGAACAGAAACAAGTTAAAATGTTGAATCTTTTGTTGTATTTCCTCATGTTGGAGCTGTGATGCAAGCTGAAGAAATTCAACTATCTCTTACGAGTCTTGTAAACAAGTTAGTGCAGATTTTAAAGTTTTCTTGCTGATTGAGACTGTGTTGTCAACCGCAATGAGTATTAAAGCGTTCAGTAACTCTAATAGTCTTCCAGACTGAGCCATTTAAGGACTGATAAAAGACAAAGGGTTTCTTGCAACTCCACCCTTTCACAACAAAACTCAACAACTAAGACTCCAACTTAGAAAATGAAGAGTGTCAGTTTCTACCGAGAATGCACCCAATTACAAACAACTCAATTCAACTCACAAAAACAGTTATCTTAAGTACCAGAAGACACGAGAACTTACAAAAAATTGATTGTTTGCAAGTTACAATGTGGAATCTAAAGCTGACTTGATGAATGGCTCACCTCTGTTTGTGACTGATTATACTCCATTTAGATGTCAAGGCCAGTGAAACAAATAAGCCTTTGTACACAGCTCAAAAATCAATAGATTTCCACTACCAGTTGCTCCTCACAATTCTCCATATCTCTTCAGTAACAATCTCTGAAAATAATAATCTTTGAAACAAGTTCTACTGCAATACAGTTTTGTGAAGCCCTAACAAAACACTGCAATACAAGCAACTCTAGAATATGCAACAAGCTTATAATACAGCAAGCTCTTCAACAAGCTTTACAATACAATAACCAGCTTTGCAATATAATAAGCTCTGCTACATTGTTGGAATGCTGAGGTGGGCAGACTGACAAGCAAAAGCTAAACAAAGACAAAGAGAATTGGCGTGAAAGCTCAATCTTTCATTAAGATAGAATCCATATTTATACAATCATATGACTCTTGGATTCGTATTCCCATGGAGTCTCTTGGACTTCCAAAATGACTCTTCATCTTCACCTAACAATGCCGTATGACGTGGGAGAATATGGGCCAGCAACATCTCCCAGGTCAAACTGCATTTTTAGGTGAAGACAAAGAGTCATCTCGGAAGTCCAAGAGACTCCTTGGGAATACGAATCCAAGAGTCATATGATTATATAAATATGTATTGCATCTTAATGAAAAGAATGAGCTTTCAGGCCAATTCTCTTTTTCTTTGTTTAGCATATGCTTGTCTGCCCACCTAGGCATTCCAACAGTGTAGCAGCGCTTATTGTATTGAAAAGTTGGTTATTGTGTTGAAGAGCTTGTTGTATTATAATCCTGTTGCATATTCTAGAGCTGCTTGTATTGCAATGTTTTGTCAAGGCTTCACAATACGATATTGCAGTAGAGCTTGTTTCAAAGATTATTATTTGCAAAGATTGTTACTGCAGAGATCTTGAGGATTGAGAGGAGCAGCTGGTAGCGGAAATCTATTGATTTATGAGTTGTGTACAGAGGCTTATTTGTTTCAGTGGCCTTGACACCACAATGGAGTATAATCAATCACAAAAAGAGGTAAACCATTGACAGCACAATGGAGTAAACAAAAAGAGGCTAATTTGTTTCAGTGGCCTTGACACCACAATGGAGTATAATCAATCACAAAAAGAGGTAAACCATTCATCAAGTCAACTTCAGATTCCACATTGTAACTTATAAACAATCTTTTTTTTGTAAGTTCTCGTGTATTCTGGTACTTACAATAGTTGATTTTGTGAGTTGAATTGAACTATTTCTAATCTGGTGCATTCTCGGTCGAACTAACACACTTCATTTTTTGAGTTGGAGTCTTAGTTGTCGAGTTTTGTTGTGAAAAGGTGGAGTTGCATTGTGGAAAGTGTTACGCCTCAAAATGTCTGAAGCATTCCTTCCAGATGTACCAAAGTGAGGGGTTTCTTTTTTCTTTTGTAAAGGCAAAGTTTTGGGGCTATATTGTGTAGAGTGTTGATTTTGGGGCTGAATACCCCTGGTTAGGTCATGACAGGTCCCCTTGGTTTCCACCTTAAGGAGGTGTTGGCCTTGTGGCTCTCCTGACTACCCTTTGGTAGGTGTCTGGTGCCCTTGAGACAAATCATTAGGACACATGGCCACACTCATATTTTGCTTTGTAGAGGTGATTACTTGTGTAAGGGTTGTCATACCCGTCTTAGCACACACACCTCATTTTGCCCACTTGGACCTATTGTTTTGATGCAAAACCCCTCCTCTTGGTCTCCAGACCCATAGACGTCATTCCTTAAAAAAGTCTACATTGTTAAAAAAGGAGAGCGTTGATGGAAAAACATATGTTAGGGTTAGTTGGGGCATGACGTCCTTCTTTTGGCTCACCTTCCACTTGGAGGAGCCTAATTGCACATTTTTATTGTTATTTTATGTCATTATGTGGTTTAGTCCCTAGTTTGTGGGTGCACTAACCTAAAATTTTATAATTTGTCATTAACTTTGTAGGCTTGAATTTGTAAAAGGTTGAGGGTTGTCTCATATAAATAAGACAACCTCACCTCATTTGTAAAACATGAACAAGGGTTCAAATATGAGATCTTTTCTTTTTTCTTGGTATATTGGAGTACTTGAGCTATGTGCACCTCTCTTGGGCTGTCTATTTTTACTTGAAGGATGAACAGAATGTCTTCTAGGGTTTGATTTTGCACATGACAAGTTGATGCTAAGACCAGTTGTAATAACTCATGCTCAAGGGTGACCTAAGGCGCACTTTCCTGCTCATTCTTGATTAATGTTGGTAAGTTTCTCTCCTAACCCTAGTTTAACATTGCTCTTCAAGTGCTTTGGACTGAGTTAGGGTTTCTTTGCTAATATTTTATCAACTTGCTTGAGGAGAACATCCTGCGAAGGAGCTCTCCATTGTTTAATTGGGCATTGGACTTCTCTATTTGCCCTAATTAGGGTTTCGCTACCTAACCCTTGAGGTTGCTAGTTTAGCCTTAGTTGCAAGTATTGAATGCCAGCTTAAGAGGACTAACATTAGCCTCGATCTCTCATAGCCCTAGGATTGAAAATCTAATACCCTATCCTTCAACCCTCTCTTTATGAATTTTTACATGCTTTTATTTTATGCAAAAAATATATAAAAATAGTATATTGCTGAAAAAAACGTAAAAATCTAAATAAATTCGAAAATCCAAAAATATATACGATTTTGTATTTATGGTCCACCCTACAAATTCGCCCTAGGGTTTTCTTCATAAACCCTAGAGGACGTCTTCCTTCGGGAAAGTGCATTAGGATACATGAAATTGCCTAAAATCAATAATTACTTGTTTAGTATTGTTGGTTCATCCTACAAGTGCACCCTGGTGTGGAGATCTTCTAACCCTAGGAAGTGCACACCATTTTGAGGACTTGCCTTGGGAAACGTGGATTGTCATGGGGTTTGTGATAATTTTTTGGGAATTGTGATAAAGAGGAAACTCCATTATCCTATGATTATTGTGTATTGTTTAATATTGTTTGACTCCAATAAGGCATTGATCATAGCCATAGGGCTTCGTGGAAGGTATTTGTGGTTTGTTGGTGGTTGCAGGCTATGTCACACAGTTCGGGTTCAAATTCGAGTTCGGCGACCTTAAAATTCGGTTCGAATTCGAATTTTTTTATGAAGTTCGGGATGAGGTTCGACATTAGGTTCGTCTATATACATTTTTCAAAATATAAATATATTTAAACTCAAAATAAATAATAACATAATATATTGAAAAATCAACATAAATCAACATTCTATATATATTATTATATAATAAATATTGATATATTGGAGTATACATATATATATTGATAAACATTTCTAATTATCGAATTAATAAACATTCTAATTATCGAATTAATAAACATTCTATTTATATTATTATATCAAAATAAATATAATAAATATTTATTTGTATAGATTAGTCGACCGGGATAGAGAGCAATGGTGGTTTAGTCGACCGGGATAGAAAGCAACGGCAGTTTAAGACTCACACGACTGGGTAGTAGGGTTCCGGTTCATGCGTCGTGGTGATTTTAACTTTAAGAATGATAGCAGGTGGTTGTCGTCGGCCGATGAGTAGACCCACGGCAAAGTTGCGGGTGGTAAGGCTGGCGATGGGCAGTGGCAGGGTTCGTGATAGACTACAGTAAGGCTGACGATGGGCAGTGGCGGTGAGGCTGGCGACGAGATGCGGTAGGGTTCACATCGGTTAGACGACTCGCGACGAGAAACAATGGGGTTCAACGAATTCCAACGAACTCCAATTTTTTAAAGGTCCGTCGAATTTCGAACCTCATGGTTAAAATCCGACGAACCCTATGACATAGGTTGCAGATATCTTTCATTGATTAGGGTCCCCCCCCCCCCCGGGTTTTGGAGTTACCCGAAGAGTTTGAGAGGTTGGACTGTGGTGACATTGGGTTTAACTCCTCCTGAGCTTACCATCACTAGCACAAGGTCTGCATAGCCTTGCTTTGCAAAAGTGTGCTATTTCAAGCGGGAACATTTTGGTGTCTTTGCCGAGGACCTCAAAGAACAGTGACGATGTTCCATTAAAGAGGGATTCCCAGGTTGAATCCATTTATCTTTCAGATACATCCAACATCTTTCATGTGGCTCTGGTACATTCTTGTTTTGTACTTTGGTGAGAGTTGTTTTGATCTAACTTGACAGATCCCACTTAGCAACTCCACTGAAGAAAAATAAAGAGGTACTCTACAAGAATGAGTCCAAGAGGTAAGTTTTGCTTTGTACTTTGATAGGATTATTGTTAAGGGCTAACCTTGCAAGTCCTATATGGCGACTCCATTGAAGAAAACAAATCAAAGAAGTGCAATTCAAAACAGTAAACCTCAAAAGTGCAATTGAAAACAGTAAACCTCAGCTATTAATAAGAAGATGATATGACGTCCTTTGATGAAACACGGATGCACAATCGGTATGGTCCATTGGATTTCTCAAATATTCTAGGATATCCAAATTAGTCAGATAAATGTGGTTGGAGTAAGTCCATCCCAAAATTTTATGAATATGAAGATACAATTGCAGAGCATATTATGATGTTCAGAGAATTTCTTGTGGCATGGGATGTAGTGGATGAGGATCTCAGAATGAAGAGGTTCGTAATATCTCTTGATTTGCAGAATAATAAGGATGTGGGAGATTGGTATGATGAGCTTCCTCATAAGCGGATACCTTCACTCTTGCAATTGGTCAAGGCATTCGGGAAAGAATGGGATCCTAATCTTGACGAAGAAATTATTACGGTTATGATTTCCCTTCCCAAGAAGGAGCATGTCCAAAAAAAATTTTGAAGAATGTGATCCATTTGTTGTTGCAGGGTTGGAAGATTGTTTTGCTCCTCTTAATTTGTCAAGCATTCCAGATGAGTTACCTAAGACATTCATGGATGAATTCTGTGATAGAGGTGATTATCCTGTAGACCATGTCCAAGGGTTTCTGGCAAATGCTCCAGATTGTAGAATCAAGGATGAAGATGCCTACATGAATTCATTTGTGTTGCATTTGGAAGGCAAGGCCCTTGCTTGGTTTAAAGACCTAGACAAAGGTACAATATCCTCTCTTGCAAAATTGATGGGTAGATCTCCATGGCCAACTATCAATAGTCAAGAAGAACTACAAGTAGAGAAGCCTAATGCAGAAATTTCTCAGGTATGCTCCCTGAGGTTGACTGTCATAACAAGAAAACTCTAAAAATGAGCAATGCCTTCTCTCACGATCCAAAGAAATTCCCTATAAAAATAAATTGGTTAGTGGTTGAAGGAATAGGTAATCCCTATAGGGACTATGGACGCTTGACTGGCAGTAGGGCAAGGCCTATTTGCATGAGAGTGCTTTACTGAGGCAACTTTGTCAGGGATATGTATGCTTGTTGGCAATGGAGCTAAGGCTATGTCATCACTGGTATTCGAAAGGTATAAAACCAAGGCCGGTATTCTTCAAACTATTGATCTTGCAAAAAGAAAAAGTGATGAAAAGAAAAATCAAAAGAAAAGAGAGAAAGGGAAATATTACTGTTGGGATCAAAGGAAAAGGCATCTCATAACACACTCCCTCTGATAAGACACCTATTGTAGCCGGCAATTTGAGAGAGAGACAAACGCCGAAGTTAAAGCTCGCGCCGAAAGTATCTAAGCAATGAAGTGGCTCTGAATTTGGGGTGTTTTTCCCAGTTCGAGCAGAGGATTCAACTAGAGCAAAGCAACAAATTCTTTTGTATCGGAGGTGCCAATGGGCGCATGGCAGACTCCACTCCCCCAAAGTCCTAACGAGTTCTACAACAGGGGCCATCTTGAATATGTTAAACAGTGTAATAGGAAACAGGGACCAACATATAGCCCCACAGATATGGTAGTGGAATCCGACTTTTCATTTTAGACATCCCAAATTAAAAATCTGTTGCAACGGATGGAATATCTTGAAACTGCAAACAATAAACTTCATTCTAATATGCAACAGGCCCAACAGGAAATGCTTACCCTTTCATAAGGAGTAACCAAAGTGGAATTGGAGAACATATCCCTCTGAAAACTACTAGATGAAGGGGAAAAAATGGATGACCTACAACCCCCGAATGATGCCTTGCATGCTAAAATCCTCGAATTTAAGAACAAGCACGAGGAAATACAAAACCAGCAAGCCACTTTCAAGCAAGAAATTGAGTCATCTTAACTCCTGGGCAACAGTGATCACGGATGGTGATAGAGGCGGGCCCTTCCTCTCACTACAATAGAAGAATTGTACAAGCCAAGTTACTTGAAGAGCAAAATCGAAGGGCCCATGAACTGAACCTGAAGGTTAGGGGTCTTCCCTTGCCCTCTCTCTCCCCATACCCCATACAGGTGGGTACCCCGTTTCTTCATGATTTCCTAGAGCTTCCTGATATTCCCTTGGAGAGGTCGTGGTTTGGTCAGTATTCTACATTATTCATTTAATTCAAATCAACGGACAATCGACTTCAAGTTTTGAGAGCCAAGCGGCGATTATTCTCTCCCTAGGAAGATTTTCCTTAACATTGATCTCACTCAATCACAAGTTGATAAGTTGAAACGCTGCAGGGAGTTAGTTGCAGCAACTTGATAGGCAATGAAATGGGCAATCATTCGGGACCTCCGAGCTATTATTCGGGATACCCCTCCCTCCAAATATTCTTGACCCGGATTCTCTAAATGACTAGCCGACAAAAGAGGAGACAGGGTTTGGGGATATCAATAGGATGTTGGAACAACAATGGGTCATTCTGGTCTTCACCTAGGATGTTATATGATGCCCTTGGTTCATCTGATCTCTTTTTTATTACCGAGACTCACAAGAGCCTTGTCAGGCCACTTGTAGACATTGCAAGTTATCATTGGTCATCTACTTGTCGACAATAAACTAGATCTTTAGGTGGGGTCCGAGATTCAGGTGGAGTAGCATATATGATGAGAGACTCCCTCTGGGGTAGGGTCTCTTGGGTAGCAATAGATGAGTTCGCCAGGTTCATGTGGGTCCGGCTCGGCAGATCTTCCCCTTACCTTGGATATCTTTACATATCAGTTTGTTACTCCCCCCAAGCTTGTCTCAGTTCGCTATCCATGGCGAGTCCAACAACGACCCTTTCTTGGATTTGTAGTCTGGCATTACCTAGTACTCAGTAGTGGGAGAGGTCATCCTTTTAGGCAATTTCAACACCCACACCAGAGATCTTCAGATCCCTTTACACGACCATTTTGAGGACCTGTTTGTGTTTAGATGGATCGAGCTTCAATGGGGCTTCATCGATCAACTGAGGGTGTTTTGGGACCTTTTATAGGATATGGGAGACACCTCCTACGACTTGGATAATCTCATGAGCTTTTGATTCTTAACAACCTCCTCTACTTCCTGTATTCTCGCTTCTTTACCTACCAACCTCGTGGTGGGGATGTGAGTGTGGTGGATTACGTCCTCTCCAATCAGGACCTACTCCCCTTTATTCATCACCTTTCCGACACTCCCATCACCCTAGCCGACCATGCCCTCCTTTACTTCTCCCTTTAGATCATCATCTCCCCAACCCCACCCCCTCCCCCTCCAAATCCACCCTTGATCACTATCCTCTTCGTCAAGGGAGATCCCAACACCTTCACTTCTACTCTTCACCAACTGCTCCCTTCTGTGTCTCACTTTACATCCCTGACATCTTCTTCTGATAAGTACAATTCCCTTTCAGCCATCATGTGGGAAGTTCCCCTTAAAACCTATCCTTAGTCAACTCATTACGCCTCCCATTCCCCAAAATTTGGGTCCCACCCATGAACCAATGGTACGATGAAGACTGCAAACACCTCCACACAACTTCAACATGCCTCCACTCATGCTCACCCCTCATATCCCGACCTTAAAGCCTCCTATCATCAACTTCTCCGTCACAAGAAACACCTCTTCATTTCTCGCTGGAGACGAGAGTTGAGTACCTCCCTTATCCACTCCCCCAAAAAATTATGGTGTACCCTCTTCCCTCGTCACTCCCACCTCCTGTCTAATCTTGATCCTGTTAGATTTTCACAATTTAATTCAAGATTATCTAGGATCTTATCTGAGAGAATATCATGCACAGCATTCAAACACAAGAGATAAGAGACACAAAGAATTTCATCGAGGAAACCATAAAGGAGAAAACCCCGCAACTTCCTCAGAGATAGAATGAGCAACAATACAATAAACCCCAAAAGTAGAAATGGTCTTCAGCAGCTTCTCTCTTCTCCACTTGTGCGAACTTGTCCTTCTCCTCACTTATGCGAACTTGATGAATGAGTGAAATGAGCAAATAGAGAGGAGCACCCTCTCTATTTATACTTTTACTTTCACTTGACCTTAACCCCAAATAGGTCAGCCCGTAGGTGTAACTGACTAGGATGACTTCTCTAGGAGAGTCTAATAACCCAATGATAACTCAACTCTGGGGTCTAAAGCCCCGACATACAAAGGAGGGTAAACCTCAATGACTTTACATGACTCAAGTACAATAATGACTCTCCCGACCGGAGGAATACACATCTCCGTCGGAGGTACAATAATAAAATACAAATACAACATAAAATATACAAGTGAATATCTTCCGAAGTTACAATTACATTAACACTCCCTCTTAACTAGGAAGGTATTCTCTTGACACAGTCATCAGCATAAGTCTTCCTCACTGGATCATCATCAAAGCTCGATCATCATTGTCACTACTACTGCTATCTCGACCATCAATCTCCAATCTACTCGTCATAGGAAGTTCTACAGAGCCAGCCCTTTTTCATGTTGGATGTAGGCCTAGCCTCCATGTAGGTCTTCATCATCTTTGTGAGCAAGCAATCAAGTAGGTACATCTCAAGACTTATTACATGCTTCTGCAAAACCTGTTGGATCTCCCATGACTGATTATATGCCTCTGCAAAACCTGAAGGAGCATCCCAGGACTGATTATATGCCTCTGCAAAACCTGAAGGAGCATCCCAGGACTGATTATATGCCTCTGCAAAACCTGTAGGATCTCCCAGGACTGATTATATGCCTCTGCAAAACCTGAAGGAGCATCCCAGGACTGATTATATGCCTCTGCAAAACCTACAGGATCTCCCAGGACTGATTATATGCCTCTGCAAAACCTAAAGGAGCATCCCATGACTGATTATATGCCTCTGCAAAACCTGTGTACCCTACTGTCGCCTCATCACGTCCAGATCATCTCAGTGTCAACGGAGCACAACCCAGATGCACATCACACAGCACTTACATCACCCGACATGGGATAACAAATCTACCACCATTCGGGAAAGGCTTCAGCCCTTACATCTACACCATGGGAGGACACACTTACCACCATGTGAGAATGGCTCCTGTGCATCTGCGTCTTTCGGACTCATCACTTCCCTCTGGAAGGAACCTCGATCTGGAATACACCAAGCTTCTCTCTGAGGTACTCGAACTTCACTCTGGCCAGCGGCTTGGTCAACACATCGGTTATCTGCTCGCAACATACTAGAGCTTCACTGCTCCTCTCTACACCATATCCCTAATATAGTGATACTTGATCTCGATGTGCTTCAACTTGTCATGGAACACCGGGTTCTCAGACAACTTCACACAACTCTGCTTGTCGCAATATATACAAGTCGCATCCAACTGGAGATCAAACAAATCAGACAGTAGCTTCCTCATCCATATTGCCTCACAACTAGCCGAACAAACTGCGACATACTCTGCTTCGATTGTACTCAGTGCCACGTAGGACTGCTTCCTGCTAAACCAAGAGATCACACTTGATCCCACACTGAAGCAACAACCCAAAGTGCTCTTCCTATCAGTGGCATTGTCTACCAAATCCGAATCAACATAACCCTCTAGGTTAGTCTTTTGATTTGCATCATACTTGAGCCCATAATCCACTGTACCCTTCAGGTACCTCAGAATATGCTTTGCAGCAATCAAGTGGACATGTTTCGGATCTGTCAGGAACTGGCTCAATGTATTCAAAGCAAAGCAAATATATGGTCTCGTATTCGTCAGGTACATCAAGTATCCAATCATCTGACAATACATCGTGGCATCAACCGACTCTAATGAAGCATCACTCAATAGCTTCAGGTTCGATGCCATAGGTGTGGCCATGGCCTTGCAGTCCATCATCCCGAACCTCTTCAGAATCTCTACTGCATACTTCCCTTGTCCAAGGAAGATTCCATTCGCACTCTGCCACACCTCCATGCCTAGAAAGTAGTGCATCATACAAGTCCTTCATCTCGACCTCAGCAACAAGCTTCCTCTTCGTGTCAGCAATCAACCCATCCTCACCTGTCACAAATAGGTCATCTACATAAAGTAGAAGTATCATTGGATTCCCTTCCTCAACCTTGTAGTAAAGGTTGGAATCCACTTTACTCTTGGTAAAGCCCAAACTAGTCAGGAAGCTATCTATCCTTTCGTACCATGTTCTGGGTGCCTATTTCAATCCATACAAGGCCTTCTTTAGTTTGTACACATAAGTCTCCCTGTCATGTGTCTCAAATCCGAGTGGTTGCTCCACATACACTTCCTCCTCTACTACACCATTCAAGAACGTTGTCTTGACATCCATCTAATGTATCTTCCACTTCATCACTGCAGCCAGAGCAAGTACTGATCTGATGGAAGTGTATATGGCTACAGGTGCAAATGTCTCCTCATAGTCTATCCCTTCCTTCTGGGAGAATCCACATGCCACAAATCTCGCCTTGTGTTTCTCTATGCTGCCATCTGCAGCATGCTTGATCTTGTAGATCCACTTGGAAGTCACAACAGACTTCCCTACTGGTCTCAAGACCACATCCCAGACATCATTCTTCATGATCGACTGGTACTCCTCAATCATGGCATCCTTCCTTTCTGCCGCTTCTTCATAATTGGTAGGTTCCTTGTCAATGATGTCACACAACAGGGCTACATAACTAGAGAATGGCCTCGGTCTCTTGCTTTCTCTATGCATTCCTTCTGGAGCACCATATCTCTCTGCATCTTGAATTGCTTCTCGTACCCATGTCGGTTTCCTCTTGTGAGAATTCTTCTCACGTGGTGGATCTACAGGTTCCTGTGGGTCTTCCATCTCGCGTTCTCCATGATCTTCTGGATTTACTTCATTCATTGTTGTATCTCGGATCCCGGGTGCTTCTGGTTCTTCAATGTCTTCAACAGGTAGCTTTCTGGATTTGTGATATGCTGAGTCTTCGTCGAATGTTACATCCCTACTGATGTCGATCTTCTTGAACCCTGGAAAATATATTCTGTAAGCCTTCGAGCTTTCACTATATCCCACAAATATGCCCTTATTTCCTAAAGGATCTAACTTCGTCCTTTTCTCCTTCGGGATATGTATGTATACTGGGCAACCAAATATCCTGAGATGGCTAACCTCTGGTTTCTCGCCGGAGAAAGCTTGTTTTGGTGTCTTGTTGTCAAGTACTCTATGTGGAGTACGATTCTGTACATACATGATTGTTCTCGCAGCTTCTGCCCATAGATGCATCGGAAGATCCTGGTCGTGAAGCATTGCTCTTGTTGCTTCCATGATTATTCTATTCTTCCTTTCTGCAACTCCATTCTGCTGCGGATTATATGGATTGGTCAACTCCCTCTTAATCCTTGAATCTCTACATAATTTCTTGAAGTCTTCTGATGTGAACTCTCCACCATTGTCTGACCGAAAAGTCTTGATTTTCTTCTCTGTGTGGTTCTCGATCAAGGCTTTGAATTCCTTGAACTTGTTGAATACTTCATCCTTGTTCTTCAAGAAATATATCCATGTCTTCCTAGAAAAATCATCAATGAAAGAAACATAATATACATACCCATTCAATGAACTGGATGACATTGGACCGCATACATCTAAGTGGATGATTTCCAAGATTCATTTTGCCTTGCTCTCGCTGCTTGGAAATGTCTTCTTTATGTTCTTTCCTTTCTCACATCCTTTGCAAATGCCTTCATGCTTTGCCTGGATTTCTGGAAGACCTTCAACTGTTTTGCTTGGAAGTGATAGTGCTCTATAGTGCACATGCGCAAGCCTTCTATGCCATAGTTCACTTGGCTCTACTGAGTCACGGACTAGGGCTTGTTCAAGTTGGCCCTTCAGATTTGTATAAACCTCCCTCTTGCTCTCCAATCACCACAGCATCATCTATGGTCTTTCCCTTTGGCCACATAAGAACTTGGCCATCTACAAATGCAACCCTCATACCTTTTGCATCTAAAGCTGATATGGAGAGAAGATTCTTCTTTAGTCCTAGTACATACAGGACATCTTTCATATTCATAGACTTTCCAGAGTCTAGCTTATAAGAGGCTTCACCACTTCCTTTTATGGGATACTGGTAGTCATCCCCAAGTTTCATCTTGTGGGGTGACTCATGTTCAGATAGGTTCACAAAAGATTCCTTTAATCCTGTCATATGCTTGGAAGCCCCACTATCTATAAGCCAATCATTGCTTCCGTGTGTGACAGTGCCTGTGAGAGCTGAAATCAGAACATATTCTTCATCACTTGAAGAATCTGCACTGTCTTCTCTGGTTCTCTTCCTTGGAGGTTCATCATCCTCTGCAGTGTGAGCATGATGTCTTTTCTTGTTGTTCTTCTTCTTGTGGGAGCTACTTTTGTTCCTGGGAAAATCTTTGGAGTAGTGTCCCTTCTCATCATAAGTATAACATCGAATGTGAAAAAGATCTTTCCTGGATCTTCCAAGGTTCTCCCTCTGATTTTGGTGATGGTGTTTACCCTTCTTGTGATGAGGATGCTCCCTCTTGTTGTTGTTCTTCCTGGTGTGTGTTGTGAGAGCTTGGTCTTCATTACCCATCTTTTCTTCTCGAGCTACAATTCGAGCTTCTTCCTGTGAGCACTCCTCCCACACCCTACTGAAGGTGATCAACTTTCTTCTTGCACAGATTCCTTGAATGAAGGAATCCAATGACCTGGGAAGACCATTCAAGGTGGTCATCACTATTTCTCCATTCTCTATATCTTCTCCACAGCTTCAAGTTATTCTTTTATCTGAGAGACCCTTGCACAGTAGGACTGCATGGTCTCTGCATTTTGTATTTTGACATCATTCTAAAATTGGTTCCTCAATGTCATCTTCCTATTTATATTCCTCCCTTCAAATAAGGTGGTCAAGGCATCAAACATCTCTTTAGGTGTCTTCAGAGATGACACATGTGGTATGAGATGGTCCCTGATAGAATCTGCAATGATTCTCTTAGCCTTAACCAGGTTCTTCTTGTGTAAGGTTGTAGCCTCATCTCCCTCTGGAACTAGAACCTCTTCATTCACATAGGTGTCTAATTCATTCTCTTCTAGGACAAGCCCAATCCTATACTTCCATGCTCGGAAGTTATCAGCCCCTTCAAGCTTATCCTCATGCTTGGTGTGGTGAGACATCTTTAATGAGAAACTCAAATGGAAATAGAGAAGCTTTAGGTCTTACCCTTGATTTGCTGAAACTGGATCTGGAGCTGGGTAGGGTTTGACAGAGAAACCCTAAAAATTCAAACTTGGAATTTGAAACTTCTGTTTGGATAGAAAGATGTGCTTGATTGAGGCGAGCAAGCTGGTACACTTGGATTTTGAAAATTACAAAAATTGACCCCTCAAAAGTGACGTGTGAAATTTTGATCTGCAATTTCTGGCTTTTTCTGGTTTTCTGGTTTTTTGGTCCAAAGTCAAATTAGGGTTTGACTTTCCCGGAGTTTCACCCCACCAAAAACTTTGATCTTGGTCTCTAAATTTCGATTTTGCTAAGGAGCTCCTTCCTGTGCTGATTGCACTCCAAAATTCCACTTCTGTGAAAAGCCTTAATTTCCCGCAGTAGTGACAGGCCAAAAATTGAAAATGCTCAGAATTAATTTTTGTTTCGACTGAAGGATGCGCCTTCCTTAGGCAAGTTAGCCTAGCCTCCTTTTGTTGATGATCTTTGGAGAGAAACCCAAAAATTAAGAAGCCCTAGCTTCTGCAGCTACACAGTGTCTTCTTCTCAGGTTAGCTCTGATACCATGTTAGATTTTCACAATTTAATTCAAGATTATCTAGGATCTTATTTGAGAGAATAACATGCACAACATTCAAACACAAGAGACAAGAGACACAAAGAATTTCATTGGGGAAACCATAAAGGAGAAAACCCTGCAACTTCCTCAGAGATAGAATGAGCAACAATACAATAAACCCCAAAAGTAGAAATGGTCTTCAGCAGCTTCTCTCTTCTCCACTTGTGCGAACTTTTCCTTCTCACTTATGCGAACTTGATGAGTGAGTGAAATGAGCAAATAGAGAGGAGCACCCTCTCTATTTATACTTTTACTTTCACTTGACCTTAACCCCAAACAGGTCGGCCCCTAGGTGTAATTGACTGGGCCGACTTCTCTAGGAGATTCTAATAACCCAATGATAACTCAACTCTGGGGTCTAAAGCCCCGACATACAAAAGAGGGTTAACCTCAATGACTTTACATCACTCAAGTACAATAATGACCTCTCCCGACTGGAGGAATAAACATCTTCATCGGAGGTACAATAATAAAATACAAATACAACATAAAATATACAAGTGAATATCTTCCGAAGTTACAATTACATTAACAGATCCTAATTCCTTATTCTCCCATACCTCCTCCCTCTAAGATATCCCAAGACAACCCCTCATCCAAGTTACTCACCCCCTTCTTCATGCCTCTTATTCACTCCACGTGACATTCATGAGGTTGTTTGGGTCATGAGTTCCAACTCAGCTGCATATGAGGAGTGTTTCTAGGCTAAACTCTTCAAGCATGGCCTCCATACACTAGACTAATACCTAACCGACCTATTTAACCATGTGGTTCGCACAAGATTCCCAACGCTTGGTCACACCATATTATTCACCCAACCCAAAAATCGAGCCCTAGTGCAAAAATCCCAATAATAGAATCATCATGGTTGGCCACACTTTCTCCAAACTATATGCTATAGTTCTCCATATGTAGCTTTCCAAGGAGCTTGAGAGGAGACACCTCAACTAGAGGGATAGCATGATTCAAAGCGGCATACCACACTATTGATCACATTCTCATGCTCCGAGTCATCATTGAGAAGGCACGTCATCGCTCATCGAATGTTTACTGTTGTTTTCTAGACTTTCAAAAAGCATTTGATTCTGTCCCTAGAGTGGCATTGTTCCAAAGGGTCAGGGACACTGGCATCTCCGAGACCCTTCTGACCACCATTATGAGATTATATGAGACAGTCCTTGGTAGCCTTCGCACTTCCCACGAGATATCAAACTTTATTAGGAGCACCATTAGGGTCAAACAAAGTTGTCCCCTATCCACCACTTTGTTTGGGATATACATTGATGAGCTAGAGTCCTTCCTACAGGAGCACATCCAAGACAAATATGGGTGCCTTCTCCATCAGGTCTTGATCTTGATCCTGCTCTTTGCCAACGATGTGATCCTATTGGCCTCCTCACCAAAGGGGTTGCAGCGACAACTAGATGCCTTGTCCCTCTTTTGTGATCTTCATTAGTTAATAGTTAACCTGGGTAAAACCAAGGTCATGATATTCAACGGGTCGAAGAAACTCCTCACAGACCTTCATTTCTTTTTTCAAGGTGACGAGATCGAGATCATTAGCACCTACACCTATTTGGGGGTACATTCCACAGGACCTCGTTTCAATTTACCACATGCCTTTCAACCCCGAGTCCACAAACAATACAGATCCTTAGCCCTTCTCAACAGATAGTGCTTCAGACACCATTCTCAAGATATCTTGTCCAAGATGTCTCTCATGGACACTCTCATTAGACCCACACTCCTCTATGGTTCAGAGAACTAGGGTTCTCGTCTACTAGACAATGATTGGGCTTCAACAGAGAGTACAAATCCTCCTCCATCGCATTATCAAATGCAAACAGTTCCTCGGCCCATCATACTTGCAGAGTTCGATGCCCGCCCCTTTCGGCTTGAGGCGGTTTTCCATCTTGTCTCACTCTTCCATCGTCTTGGAAGCTTTGTTGATTCAGCGCTAGGGCACAATGGGTACCCATACTTGGACTATCTCTCATTGTAATCCATTGCCTTGGATAGGCTTTTGAGTTGTACTAGATCCTAGTACACAGGGGTCACAGATCTTTTGGCATCTGTTGGCAATGAGATGGACTAGCTTCCTCCATTTTGGTATTCCTTGGATGTGCCTGGTCGCCTCTTACCTACTAGACAGGAGATGAAGTTATGAACAGAATCACCTGAGACGACATCTTTAGATAGTTCATGCAAGCCACTTGAACCAACCCTCCAAGCAGGTTACGTCCAAAGATGGCCTTTTATGTTGCATATTTCATGGACCTAAGGGGCGGTCTCATCGTTCGGCCCCATTACACACTCCGCCATTAGACATATGCTCTTCATATCCCTTTGGGCCAATTCAGAGTTGGCTCTCATTGTCTCAGGGTTGAGACAAATCACCAAATCAACCGATCAGACAAGATTTGCCAAGTTTGTCATCTTCGGGAGGTTGAGACTAAGGAGCACTTCATCTTTTGGTGCCCTATCTACTATGTGATTAGTGGGAGGTTTCATTGTCTCTTCAGGAACCTTCTTCTCGTGGAGTCCCAATATTTGGCTAGTTTCTTCAGGTATTCGGATTAGAGATGTCTGGCCTTATACTTACTGGAGGCCCTTCAATTTCGGTCTCTCATCCTCCAACGACATTCATAGTCAAGACCAGCCTTCACTCAACAAATCACTTCCTTCTTTCCTGTGCTCCCCTCCTCTAGGAGCACCAAGAGACCAACAAAGAACAGTACTGCTTCTGACCGCATATCAATTAGAGCACGACAAACCACCTCTACGTCCTCCCGACCCTAGTGACGTGGCCAGTCTCGACCCTACCACAGCAATCAGTCAACTACATCCAGATCACAACAGCGGGCTCCTCACTCTCAAAAACAGCACACTATCCATTATAGCTCTTCTTCCAATTCTTCTCTCAGGGAAATTACTATTTCGAGATTCCTTTATTCGGCTTCGGATGTTAGGGGAGACGCTTCCAGTGCTCCCAATGTCACCATTGTGCCATGACATTCTCACCATTTTGTATCGCAAATCTCATATCTACCCTCCTTGTACATTTTTCTTTTGCATAGGCTCTCTTTGTACTTGTCTCTTTTGGGTTGGCTCTCCATCTTTGGAGATATCTCTTTTTCGCCTTATGATAGGGTTTCACATCTTGCTTTATATAGGAGCCACCTTAGCGCTCCCACTTAGTATGGACATTTTGATTACACAGTCTCATCAACCTACTTATGCAATCTTTGGTTGGACATTAATACAATTATCTTTTCATATTATCTGCTACTTGCATGGTTGGTTAAACTACAAAAGATCCCCTACTCCTTTATCATGAGTCATTCAGTCAGCCTAAGCAATTCACATCCTAACTTGGTTCATCATCCATGTCCACCATGAAGAAGGACTAGTTTTTGTGAATACTTTGATGTTAACATGGTGATGGTATATTCCTAAATATTAATCCAATGAACTCATTGAAGATGCTTATAGGGTATATTATCATGTTCTTCATGACTATGCTATATGATGACTCATAACAAACAATTAGATGCATTATGTTTATCCTAAGTTACCGGATTCGCCCAAACCCCTTCCGAATCAGTTTCTGAATCGACGGGGAATCGCGGATTCGAAGATCCAATTCCAATTCTGGTATATTCGAAAAAAAATTTGAGGGGATCCGTTTCCGATTTTGGATCTGTTTCTGGCAAAGGAGGATTCAAATCTTCTTAGAGGATACAATTTTAAGTTGTTAGGGAATTGGTTCCCATTGGAGGAACTGTATCCCTACCCTCGAGATACGGATCCTCCAATGGGATCTGATTCCCCTCCTCTATTAAAAAAAAAACCTTTACATTAAAAAAATTGCTTATTTTGTTGAAGGCGGGATTTTTTTAGGGCCCACCGATTTTCTAAAGCCCCTCACATCAAACCATGTCAATTATTTCATGATTTCATGACCTTGAGCAACGATTTCCGAATTTCATGAGCTTGAGCCGACGGACAACAGCGAACAAAGGGTTTCTCATCATCCTCAGCATGGGTTCGTGGTTTTTCTCCTCCAGCACGGGTCGGCGTTTCTCCTAAACTTCAAGCAAGGTCTATCGAGAGACAAGTGAGGTAAGTTTTTAAAATTTTAAATTTATTATTTTGTGTTTGTTTTGGTTGTGTATGCTTGTTAGCATACACAGCAAGCTTCCATGTGTTTCACTATGTATGCTTGTTAGCATACACAGCAGCTGTTGTGTATGCTAACAAGCATACACAGCAGCTGCTATGTATGCTAACAAGCATACACACAACAATTTTTTTTACTGTGTATGCTTGTTAGCATACACAACATCACTGTTGTGTATGCTAACAAGCATACACAATAAAAAAATTCACTGTGTATGCTTGTTAGCATACACAGGGCACAAAACATCTGAAAGGCCAGGCATAGCCAACCAGGACTTGGACATAAACCCCTAATAGATCACCAACCAAGCAAATACTCACACATTATAGGAAAGCCGCTCTAACCAAACACTGTGTAACCTCCAAATCCACCGCACCTCTAGATCTGACAAAACCCATCTCGCGTTGAGTACAGAGGAAAGGGGGTGACATTGATGAAGAGATGCGTACATACGGCAAGAATCATACTGCAACAACGAGATACCAAAGCTCCACTGCCAATCTCTCCATAAAGGCCCTAGCATACCAATGTTGATTTTGAACAAATATGACACTCGGAGATAGGCCTGTAGCTCCATGATCGCAGGGCAATCCGAGATCGACAGACCAAACTCCTAAGCAAGTGGTCTCCACGGCTTCCATGAGCGAGCCTCAAAATCCCAAGATCGAGCCAATGAAAGATACCCTTCTGACTCAGTTGTCTCGCCTAGAACTGCGGCAACTCTACAATGTAGACCCCCTAGCCCTGCCAACTCCAATCAGTCTAGAGGCAATGTCCCACCTAGCTCTGCTACCCTTCTACTACCACCAAACCAACCCAAGCACCAACCTCCACGCCTTCCAAATACTCCTGAAGATAATAGAGCCCCCAACCTAAAATAGAGAGAGTGAGGAGATGATGTCACTTAAGCCAAATCTGCCCCATATCATGCCCTGATGCTAAGCTATCAAAATCCAGTGTCGAAAGAGAACCTACCACAGTGATGCACCCTCAAGACATTGAACCACCCACTTGGCCACCAAAATACTGCCTTGTGTGGCCACATCAATCAATCCTAACCCCCCCTCATCGTTGGGGGTAGTGCAGACATCCCAAGCAACTATGGGAAAACCTCTAGCCCCCCATGCTTCGACCAAAGATAAGCACGCAGAATTTGCTCCAATCGTCTGAATTGAGCCCTACTAAGAAACTAGCAAGACACGTAATTCCTATGTTGCACAAGTTTCTAGAACATAGGTACAGTGGGTAAGTGTGTATGAGTATCTAGTACGACTAGAAGCTTTGCCCAAATTTGCAGAAACCGTAGGGTTGGGAATGGCAATAATATATATTAATGTTTTAAAATATATTTAAAAAAAATAAAGAATTAAAAATAAAACGTAATTGATTAATTTCATAGCTTAAACTATTTTATCCTCTTAAGCCTCTAGTAGTGTCATGAAATTCAATCCTTTTAAATTTGCTCGCTCCTCTAGGTCCACATTATACAAAAATTAGGTTTGTGTGACCTGAAATAAACCCTAACTATGCATGACTCTTGTACCATGGTATATTTTGTAAATTTGACATGCAACTTTATCCCATTTATGAGTTTGTAAAGGCAAATTGCATATATGTGTGTGTGAGTACGAAGCACCAATAGCTTCATAAATCATAAAATTCAATATTTTTCTAATTCCTTGTTCCAACTCCATCTCTATTATTGCTCCTAAGAGTGCTTAGTATTTGGGTGCCTCTGTGTTTTTTTATGGTAACTACTACTTACTTCTCATGTGAATGAACTTGAATGTTTCAAGTTCAAGTAACATCAAACTTTCAAAGTCTTCGGTATTTTGAGTTTGATGTGGTTTATGATCCTAAATTGTTGTATCAATCAATATGAATAAGATAAGCTAGCTATAAACATTTGAGACATTAATTAAAGTTGTTCAATATCTTATTCTTGTAGAAAGATCCATGTTTATTCACTTAAGTACACTGGCAGCTTATATTTTGGGTGTGGATGGATCTAAACATTTCAAGAGGTGTGAGCCCTCTTAATTTATATAACCTTTAAAAAATTTTAAATGGCATTATTGTTAGATTCAATTGAATTTTTTATTGTTGGTCATTTCTTGGCACAATAAACAACAATCATTCAATTGATTTTCAACACTTTTCTTATTATTTTGGGCTCCACATGGTTGGGAGCTTGTAGAAGCTCCCTATTTGTTTAGGGGCTTCTGGAAGCTCCTAAACAGACAAGGATCTTTTACAAGCTTCCAATAAAAAGGGAGTGGCTAAAGCAAGCTCCCAAAAAGCTACCAAAAATCTCCCAAGCTCCCAAGAGCGAGGAAACACTAGGTACGGGTTGCCAAAATCCCAGGGGCGGTACCCGTGCAACTATACGTAATACACATGAGAGGCCTGGAGAATGCAACCAACTACTATCAGCTTCCCTGCGAAAAGGAATGTCCTTGTGCTGCCAAACATGTAGCTTTCTTTGATGTCTCTGCATGCACCAATTCCCAATAAACACTGGGGATAGGCCTGTCCCAAATGGAATAACAAGGTATCTAACAATCACCCCAGGTCAACCTTAGGAATCCAAGCTGGGGGCAAGTCAACTCCAATCAACCAAAAATTTTTTTTGTGAGGACTAACGATGGCACCGGAGTCTGGCAAAAGGTGTTAAGACAAGACAGGGCCTTATCTACCGAGGCCTACTCGATACTTGCAAAGAGAAGGGAGTCGTCGACAAAATGGTTATTGACCATTTTTGAACCATTTGGAAGAGAGATCCCTTTAATCTATCCAAAAACCCGTGCAGCCTCCAACAAGTACCCCAAAGCATTTGTTGCCAACACATAAATGTACGGAGCCAAAGGGCATCCCTACCTATTAGAGCGATGTAGAGTGATCCGGGGGCACAAAGCCTTGTTGACATCAACAAAGGAAAAGGCATTGGAGATCAAAGTGTTTACCATGCCAACACACCGGGGACCAAACCCCAAACATGTCAACGTCTCTGCAATGAACGACCAATCCACCCTATCATAAGCTTTGTTGAAATCAATCTTGAGCATCATGCATTGTTTCCCTATCTCGCAAGCCCACTCCATAGCCTCCCATGCCAAGACTACCGTATCCAGAATGAATCTCCCCTGCACAAAACCTGTCTGGTCTTGATGCACCATGTGCCTGGCCACTGCTCTTACCCTCAACACCAAAGCCTAGGCCATAATCTTATATGATACCAAGAGGAGAGTGATGGGACGCCAACTACTAATGGAATCATGCACCCCATTCTTGGGGATTAGCTTAATCAGCCCTTGATTAAGTGTCTCTAAGAGGCATCCTGAAGAGAACTTCAGTTGCCAAAGAATACAAGTCCTCCTCAATATAGTCCCACATGGACTTGTAAAACTCACAAGATAGACCATCCAAACCTAGAGATTTGTCATTTTTCATAGACATAAGAACTGCATGTAGCTCTTCTCGCGTCAAACTCAGCTCTAATCTATCCCTGTAACCATTCAAAACTTTGCAGGGGACTACTCTACAACATGCATCACAGGCGGCCAAGACACCATTAGACAAGGAATAAGGTGAAAAGATGGCCTATAAATGGTCACCGAACATACCTCAGATATCAGTCGCATCATCAGCAAGGAAGCCATCCGCTCTACGGAGCCCTAGCACCTTCTCTTGTTGCAGCCTTCCTTGTCAAAAAGTCAAAATAAAACTTGGACCCTCATCTCCCTCCTGAATCCACCGTAATTGAGAGCGGACCTTAGCTCCTCGGGCAATGTACTCCTCCACTCTTCTAACAGTCAACTTTAATTTGGTTGCATCCCCCTGTAGAGTGACAATATGGATATCTTCTTCCAAGAAGATATGAACTTCATCCAATTTCTGACGTGCCTCCTGTAACTCACTCCTTTGACAGGCCATCATCTTTGCCCCAACCCCTCATGAATTTGACAGTGTGTCGCACTGTCACTTCCCACCACAAAATCCAACCTCGTGGGCCCACTAGGCACAGGGAGAGAGTTCGCACCCTTTGGATGAGGGCACGAAAGTCAACTGACTCCAAATGAGAGACATTCAGTTTAAAAACTGAAGTCATTGGGGCATCTTCACTTTGAGGATGGCCCGTAGGATAAATTGTTCTGTTGCAGTTTTGATAACCTAACTTGACAGGATCAAGTAAGACCCACAATATTCACAAAAACAGACAACCCACCTCCAGCTTGCAATATATATATAAAGTTATGTGAGTATAGATTAAATCTATATTATAATTTAATATAAGTTATATATATATGTGTGTGTGTAATACAGTTATATATTTAAAATTTTAAAAAATTTATAATATAAGTTTTGTTTTTTATAAATTATAAAAAAAAATAAAAATATATTGTTTGCATCTGCTCTCTCTCCTTAATATTTGGATCTTGGCTTTTCAAAAATTTCTCTATCTGAATTCTGGTAAGTTAGGTCTTCTCCAATAGTCATATGATACAACCAACAACTATGATTCTCTCAAATTCAATAGGCACAAGAAAAACAAAGCTCCAATCCTATTTCATACCTATGATGCAACCAGCAACTATGATTCTCTCGAATTCAATAGGCACGAGAAAAACAAAGCTCCAATCCGATTTCATACCTACCATACATACTAGGTGTGGTAGCAGCTACCCACACCTAGCAGACTTTTAGTAAATGGAATCAAAGAAAACGCAGCTTTTACTTTAACCAAGCCTTCACCAAGACAAATCGCTGCAGTATGAAAGAAGATGATCATGAATTTTAATTGTCCAAGTCCTTTAAATAGATTGATAATCTCCAAAGACCAACCCCTTTTTTCCTCTCTGTTTTTCTTTGCATAACATACACATTCTATTTTCAAAAATAAAAACTTACCCAAAAAAAATCCCCAAACACTATTAATACAAAGATAAATTATTTGAGAGGGAGCATTACTAAAGGAAGAAGGGCAAACATTACTGCCACTCTGCCACTACACTTCTAAAAAGTAGATCACGATATCATTACCCAAATCAATGTCAACTTCCAAGCAAAAGTTTACTAAACATTGCAAACATTTGATTACAAGTACACAAATAAAAACTATCACAGAAAGTTTACTCCTAGGATCTAGCCCTGCAGTGAGAAAAGTTATTAGATAAATACCAAAAACAGCTTGTAATGCAATGACTGCACCAAGAGTAGCAAGGTGCCTCTATAACCCGAGTAGATGTGTCACATTCGTAATATTAATAAATTAAATGTTAAAAAAAAACAAGGTACAACGTAATAATAATAAAATAAATCAGTATAGATCCATCTTAATCTCTATATTTTAAGCACCAATAGGTTTGTTCTTTAATTTCTTTTCAATCCCTCTTCAAGCTTAATAGATTTGGGGTTAAGAGAGATCTATGCTGATAGCATTGAAAGAAAGGTAGCTTGTTATATATTTATTTGAAAGGTAGCTTGTTATATATTCATTCTTGTATATTATATAAAAAAAAAACTGATCTCTATTGGCAATAATGAAATTCAACTATTCATACCTCCATTTGAAACAAAATTTACCTCTCATAAACTATGACTCACCAGAATTTTCCCATTCCCTAGAGAATTCAATGGATGATTGGGATTTGTCCCGCCCATGGATCCTACTACGACTATATGCTTAGCTCCCACAGCTTTGGCTGCGTATATTTCAATCATATTCAACAAAACGGTAGGCATAGTCAGATACTCATACACAAAGTGTATTATGTAACTAACTTTGTAATATTGTTTTCAATTAGTTATATAAGTTTGTGTAGTTTAGTTGGAAAACATAAATGTGAAAACATTTGAAATCTCGAGCTTTGTACCTGCATCAATCTGATTCTTTTGTCCAAGCCAATCAACCTGTCACCATACAAATGCAGAAAGCCTTAGTTGTTATGTCATGTACAAGAGTGGAAAACAAAAGTGAACAGCATAAAAAGTTTAAAATATAATTGCAGATGCTCGAGGCCCAAGTATGTAGCAGGGCTAAGGGGCTGTGCCAGGTGGATCACCTTATCTCCCATGGTAAACTAAAGAGCGCCCAAATACAGGTGTCATGGATGCAGGTGAAGAGTGACAAGTGAAACCAAAGATATGGCCAAAATTTAACAAATCAGATATTTTAAAATTACCTGTTCAGGATAGCATCCATCTTCAAAGTAAAACTCTGGTCGCCCTCCCTTGGAGGGATCAAAGCCGGGCTTCATCTTGGGCACGGCACTTGTAACAATGACCAGTGCATCAACGCCCTGGAAGACTGGAGTCAGAGTTTCAGGTTGTCTGATGTCACCGACAAACACATCGTCTCCACCACCAATTTTCAGTTTGCTTTCTTCTGTCCTAACAAAACCTCTACTCACGAACTGACCTACTCTTTCCTTCAACTTTTTGTATACTAATTCGCCTGCAATTAGAAAAAAAAAAAACACTTATTTAAATGAATATCATTCAATCCTTGAAGCCTTAACCGATATACTCAATTATATCCTTGTAGCGTTGAATTTTTAACCCACCTACCCAATCCCTCAATCCCCATAGCCTTGACCCCATGTGAACTACCTCAGTCTTCATTGGCTAAATCGATGTACCCGATTCATCGATCCTATTTGCTTCAACTCGCATACGCAATTCCTCGACAGTCTCAACTCCAGCACCAAATTCTTCGATACCCATATAGTTTCAACTCACATACTCAAATCGAATCCCCGGTGCTTAAACCCACATATCCCATACCCAATATGCATACTCACCAACCGAAATCCTCGGTCCATGTAACCTCGACCTACAAATGCAATACCATCCCTGTACACTACATAGCCAATTCATCTCAGTTCCCGTGTATCCACACGCACCAATTCCCCAATGCCCAAAGCTTCAATTCAGATATCCAATGCCTTTATGCTATTGCCACTCGGTACAAAATTTATATTTCTCAGTCTCCCATTGGATCAACCTAACATAGCTCCCGTCCACCTACCCAAATTCTTATTGCGCACACACACAGGTAAACAGTTCTTCCATTCCCAATGATCTAATCCACATTACCCGTTAAATAAAAATTCTGATTGCCCACACACACAGGTAGCCAATTCTTCCATTCCCATTGCTCTAATCCACATTACCAGTTAAATAAAAATAAAAAATAAAAACTATGAATTTGTTGGATTTGTTATTACTGAATGAATGAAATTAGAGATGGGTGTACCTGTTCTGCCGCCAGCACCAGTAACCAGCACAGTCATGGCCGAATCACCCATTGCTGCCACTGCTACTGCTAAATCTGCAGTTTGTCTTCCAGGCTTGGAAGACCTCTGGCCGCACGGTAAGGGAGAACCAAACAGAGAAGAGGATCTCCAGTCAAAGTTCAAATGCCCAAATGAGCCCAAATGGCAATATGAAGCAGTATAGAGCTTTGGAAATAATCTTACACTCCAATGATGCTGCGTGCAAGAACAATCTGCCAATATACAAGCAGAATTTAAGGAAAACTGTGAGTTTCTAATAGTAGATGAGAGAGACGAATATGATAGGTGGTGAGTAGGAAGCAATGAAGGAGGGACAATTGTCCCCATTATTACGAAGGAAGGACGAAGAAGGTTCGGGGTGGATATGTATCACAGCATTGGATTGATCGGCGGGACCTCTTACCTTGGGTTCAAACTTTGGAAAACACCTTATCCTTAATGCAACACGAGGTCCCGTGAGAACGTATGGCTGAGAGGTAAAGCTCACAGTATGGGTTTGCTTGGAATTCTCACATAGACATCAACTATGTAATTAAGTACATACCAGAGATGCAAATTTAACCCACTTATTAGTCATTACAGTAGCTATTGGTTTCGCATCTTTTTAGTCGGTGGAAATATATGGAATGGTTTGACTTTTTCACATAGAAAATAACTAGTGAAAACAACTACAATTAAGTACATACTATAGATACAAACTTAACCCACTTATTCGTAAGTTATTATAGTACATACTAGAGATACAAACTTAACCTATTTTTTTTCACACATAAATATATCTTACTATTAATAAAGCGAAAACTTAACCTACTTATTAGTAAGTCTTTATAATAGCTATTTGTTTTACATTTTTTTTAAGTGGGCGTAAATATATGTACATACTAGAGAAGCAATTTAACACACTTATTAGTCATCAATTTAACACACTTATTAGTCCTTATAGTAGCTATTGGTTTTACATCTTTTTTAAGTGGTTGGAAATATATGGAATGATTTCACTTTTTCACATGCACAATAACTACAATTAAGTACATAATATATATACAAATTTAGCGCACTTATTAGTCCTCATTTCACATCTTTTTTAAATAGGTGGAAAATATATGGAATGGTTTCACTTTTTCTAGTTAGTTGAGATTGTCTATAAACATGGTTGAAGGTTAAGTTTAACATCACATTGAAATAAATATATTTTTGAATAAACATGTAGTGTTTTTATTAGATGAAAGTGGTGATGTGGTTATTTTTTTCATGGGTGAGTATTAAAAATTTATAATATATATATATATATATACCTTTTATTTTTATATTTGCAATGTGATAGGTGGATGTAAATTATTGTAATTGGCATGTCATCATATTGTTGTCTATATTTACATCGTAAGGCGTTCTACAAGTGGGAAAGACTCCCTAAATTTTCAGTCGGATCTTTTGTACAACGATTGGAATAATTTGGTCAGTTGGCTCTCCCTCTTTCCTCGTATGTCCATCGAATAGAATATTTCCACATGTATTTGTCGATGGTTAGTGTGCTTTAATTCCAGTTCGGCGTAGTTCATGGTGCAATGATTTTGGCGTGTTCACAAAGTTTCAAAGCAGCTTATGTACAACACATTTGGTTGGAAACCCATCTTGAAGGCCTCGATATCTACAGGTTTTGCAATCCATCCTATGGTGGGTTTTCATATCAATTGATTTCCCCACCTTTTGAAACCCCCAGTGAATTGAATCGTTAGCCTACGACATGGATGATCTCCCCAATTTGTTGCAAAGGGAGCCTTAAACCCTAAGTCAAGGCGGCACCAATGTCCACGTAGAGGAGCACCCAAGCGAGGATTTCAAGTATTCTGAGAGTTTATGACGATGTATTTGGGGGTCCACCAAAGGCATTGGGAGATCAGGTTTTAGAGGGAGGACTTTAGCCTTGAAAATTCTGGCAATACATGCTACTGCAATAGCGTCCTTCGAGTATGTTTGAAATCAAAGGTTTTTGCATTGAAGGCTTTAAATTATGGAATATCCTGAAGCTCAATTGTGAATTTCGGTGGGGTTTTATTTTTTATTTTTAATCTCTGGAAAAAATTAAACCAATCAAAATTTCATCACGATTCAACCCCCCTGCTGACTACAGTGAACTCAAGGACACGAATAAAAGAAATTCCATCCATGCTATTAGGGTTTAAATTCCACATTTTTTGAACTCTTGACTCCGAGTTGGAAATTGTCACTTCAAAACTGGAACACCAAAGCCAATTGTTCAATATGATTTATGGGTTTCCTTGCATACGATTATTGTATTTTGTGATGCCTTCTTAATTGCAAGTCGATTGAAATCCTGGTGACATAAGGATTACTACTTCTAAGAGAGACTATTTTTCCCATAACCATGACTTTGGATTTTACTTTTCTAGAATGGTTTGTAATATGAATGACAAGTTATGACAAAGGATTGATATTATGCATCACTGCATTAGAATTTTTTTTAAAACTTTGAAACTTTGTATCCTGCAGGACCAACTGTGCTTTTAAAATATTAGAATTATTATGTTTGGATATCGTAATGTGCAAACTACAACTGTGCACCACTTGCCAGTTGACAACCATGAAAATACATTAATTGAGTACCCCCATCACTATGAAAATTTGCTTAATTTTCAACAGCTAGTTCTATTGCAAAGAAGTTAGGATGCCCTCACCAAAATAGTATGTAGTTTACTTCAGTTCCTATAAATCGTACAATTGACTCCAGACTTTGAAGTAAGGCTTATGAGCCTTTTAATTATAGGGAGCTATGCTTATTCAAGGATTCCAAATCTACTAGGTGGGACACTTTCATATTATTGGTGGCTACATATATTTTGTCCAGGTAGCAGGTTTTGGGCAGGTCCTCACTTCTATAAGGCCTTTCCTTCTTAGGCAATATGGAGAGAAATGTTGTTTGTGATTAACTATTTTAAGTGGATCAATGAATTGAAATTCAGTAAAATATCTTTTTAATTGGCTAGATTGTATTCTTTGAGTTGAGACAGAGAAAATGTTAAAGAGAACATTTAATCATTTTTTGTTTGTTTGTTTTCTCTGCATCATCACTTCACCGCATCACCTTGGGGCCTTATAGTACCTAGGCGCTCACTTCCTACACTTGTGATGTTAATATCACTAATTACTACAAGCACAAACCCATCTAAACTTGGATCCGATATGCACTAAAGCGTGTGTAGCTCTAGGTTGCATATCTCAAATCCTAATATCGATATATTGGTCATTTGTGTGAACTCAAGATATTTAAACTTAAGCTTCACAATCACAAGGTGAATATGAGACCTGGATTTATATGTGTCTATACTAGTCAATATTCAATGCACCCAGTGCACCATCTAGATTGAATGCACTGGTACACACAGACAAACATGAAGTGTTAATAGATCCCCGTCACCACCCAAACTATAGAACACCTTGCTAGATCTTTAAGGTTTTTCTGCATTCATAGATGAGGTTGTATATATGTGCGTTCATTCTAGCAAATTCTTTAGAAAGTAATACCAGTTCTAGAAAGTACTCAAAACAATAGATCATTTCAAAAATAAACTATCCAAATAGGAGATCAAATGATGAAGATATTGCAGTTTAAAAGCCCTATCAATTTAAGCATGTTTCTACTACGCCCGTGACTATTATTTCAATTTTTTAGCAGTTGCTCATAAGAAGTTTCTAGGTTTGGACTGCAAATTGGAAGTCCATATTCATAGCTTCATATTGATATATCATATGTTTTATTTGGATATATAATGGGAGGATTTAATGAGCATTTCAAATTGGACGAGTACAATTTTGATTTTTCAGGACAGGTAAAAAAATGATATATTGCAGAGCTCATAACTTTTGATAGAATACTTATATTGAAGGCAAAACAACACTACTTAAAAGAGAAATTATGCAACCACGATATGATATAATGTTTGATATAATTCAGAGAGATATTCAACGAGTTGCAATGTTTAAAAGTTGCCATTCATTTTCCGCTTCAAGACCACAATGAAAATGGAAAAATCATCGTAATTTCCAATTTGGGGCAAGTAAATCAAGTGCCATTTTATGTTGTTTGAAAAAATAATTCAGGTCTACTTGCATACACATTGTTAGTCTCACAGTTGTATCATTAAGGGAAATTTAGTGAGTGCAACTTTCTTTTTTTTTGTATGAAATCCTATTTTTGGAAAAAATGTTGAAATAAAGAACACGTATTCAAGCAGCACTAGAATGGAAGTGTTGGAAAAAATTAATGGATGCT
Source organism: Larix kaempferi (assembly GCA_027924585.1). Classification (NCBI taxonomy): domain Eukaryota; kingdom Viridiplantae; phylum Streptophyta; class Pinopsida; order Pinales; family Pinaceae; genus Larix; species Larix kaempferi. Next base: position 691,414 of record BSBM01000137.1, read on the forward strand.
TGTGATAGGTTTATTATTTCAATTGGCATATAAAGAGAAAATAAATGCATGGTTGGGTTTGGGAGAAAATGATATGTAGACATCATCCAACTATGTGAATTTAATTGCTTTTAGATTTTGGTTTCTGAATCTACTTCTCTCTATGATGAACCTTTATGTGAAGAGGGTCTAGAAGAGGTGAGGAAGATCTCTCAACTTATTTTCAATTAACCTATCATGCTTTATGGTAAATTTTCTAATTAACATCATGTATTGGTTGAAAAGAAACAAAAATCATTGAAGGTGGTCATGGGAACAATATATTCAAGGGGAGGATCAATTTTTCCATAGAACAAAATAAAATAAGTTATGTGACATTTGTATAATATCATTGCCTTTGCTACTAACAATGGAGATACTCCCTGGTTAAGCTATGATACATGTTGTAACAACTGCTTAAAGTCAAAAACCAAATACAAATCTCAATACATCAATGAAAAGGAGACATGCCATCAAAATTTTGATCTAGAAAATGTTTTACCACCTAGTAAAAGATCAAAGAAAACATTTTCTTTGACATGGGCCCCAACTTATAGCAAACATAAGCCAAAAGATGTAAAATTAAGTGTGTGCCCAAACTGTTGGCTGTGTAAGTTGTGCATATAAAAGTGGAGCTCTATTGATTCATCCATTTTAGAATATTCAAACATATCTACCATGGCAAGCATAAACATTTGTGATCTATGTTTCTGAAACATTTTGGGTGCTAACTAATAAGAATTGTTTATACACATGGGGAATTTGAATGAAGCATATTTGTTTGAAATACTTCTATATTATGCATATCTCTTTGCAACTTTGTACAAGAGTTTTTTTTTTTAGTTGTACGATTTGGTGGACATGTTTTGCCATTTCTTTTTGTTCATGGAAATCATATTATCTTTGATGCAGGTCAAAAGGATATATATTATGAGATTTTCATTACTTAGAAAGTGTGACCTATAATTAAATCATCAAACACATGACCTTATATGTTGCATTGTTTTTGTTTTTTTTACGGAATTAAATCAATGTCCAGTAGACAACCATCCTCTAAGATTGTTTGATAAAAAAGCGTGAACCCTGGTCTATAAAACCACAATTGGCACATTCCTTCGTCGAAGCCTCCACCTGTTTCCCTGCCTCACCTTCCTTCATCAAAGCTTTCCCTATATTTATACATTGTTATGGGATTAACGAAGAACAGGATTAAAACCCTTCTATTGAGGAAGCAGTTGTTGAACTTTGGTTGCCATTGATGTCAACTAATGTCAAAGAGGATGTCAACTGATTCATTGATGTCAACTGAATTCAAGCGGATTCAGCATACCCATGCCAGATTGAAGAAGTATAGTAAAGCCACATTAAAGAAGTATATGCACAAGCAAGATGGTGAAGGATATGGATGCCAGTGTGAAGAAGTATATCTAGAAGTTGCATCCAATATGAAGAAGTGTGTCTAAGAGTACATCATGCATATCCAGTTTGAAGAAGTACATAAGGCACATGTACTTGAGCAGGTCACAAGTCCATCTAGTCATAGTCCTTCAAGGCACAAGCTAAAGGGTTGGTTGGACAAAAGGATGAAGAATGCGCAAGCAAGCCAAAGAATATATGGGACAAAGTCTAGTCTGTGCAAGCAAGCCAAAGAATATATGGGACAAAGTCTAGTCTGCGCAAGCAACTCAAGAGAAGATTCAAGAGTGTGGAAGCAATTCCAGTGGAGTGTGAAAGCAACACGGAACAAGAGATGGTTGAATAGCTCTACAATTCTTGAAAGCGTGCAGGTCGTCACCAATCAGAAGATGCTTTCAGTTGATAAAGCGCGCACAAGTTTCAAGAAGGGTGTAGCAGTTGATGTTGACATATGCACAAATTCCATAGTCGATGACACAGCAAGTGCGCAATTCCCATAAGTGATGGTACCGCAAGCTTCAAAGTCCCACCAAGTAGAAGATCATGTATGCATAAGTTCCGCAAAGCATTGATACACCAAGTGCACAAGACCCACAAGTGATAGTATCGCAAGGGTGAAAGTCCCACCAAGTCGAGGACCATGTATGCATAGAACCCACAAAGAAAGGACACATCAGTGACGCAAAACATGACATGTGGTAGAAGTACAATCCACGAAGCAAGGAAGAAGGATTGCCACAACCAACTCGTGTACATACAATCCATGCATGACATGTATAAAAAGGGATGCAAGTTGGAGATTTGAAGTAGCTTGATGGCGAGGTCGAAGAGATTCTAAGCGGAAGATATAGAATTATATTTGGGGCATCACGAACTCGAGATACAGAACAATATGATCTAGTGAGGAGCCGAGTGTGTGCAAGAAGAGGAATGCTATAGCTGATGGTGCGTAGACTGATGCCATAGATTTATGATAGTTGCGTGAAGACAGAAAAGCAGAATGCAGTAGATGCTCAAGTGCGTGAGGACTGAATGATAGTAGCACAAGCAGCATGCAGATAGTCACAATTTTTTTAAGTAAGAAGTGCAGAGATAGAACTGAAGTATATTAGAAGATACATAGAAGTTCAATTGATGCACGAAGGTTGAATTGAATTGTGCGAAGTAGAGAAGTCCATCAGATGCGCGAGGACATAACGACAACAAAATATTGTATGCGTGTCATGATGATGATGATCTGAGGCAAGTGCATTAAACTGAAAGGATGAATCATATGATGCACATCATGTCGCAGATTGTCTAAAAGACTGGGGCACTTAAATCGAACAGACACTTCTAAGTAAGTGCACAGTTCCATCTGATACCAATGCGCAAGCTCAGATCATCAAGCTATCAATTGAAGCATATTCTCAGTTGGTTAGTGTAGTTGCGCAGTAGAAAAATGATCCAGCTAATCACTGGCACAGACTGCAACAAATGAAGTAGCACACGAAATATGAAGTGAGTGATCAACAGAAGTCAAGTTTGAGTGGAATGAGAAGTCAAGTGATGTATGCAGATAAGTGACAACAATACGACTGCATACAAAGTGTGCGCATAGAAAAACAAACAACAAAAGATCATAAGTGTGCGCGATATGGATGTTTAGTAAGGCAGAATATTATTTTTAATATCTGGGTGACAGGACGGGGAAAGGAGTAGGGGGTCGTAGCCTCCTTCCAGTTGGTGATAGAGAACACAAGGAGTTGGTCCTTCCTTCAGGTCGGTGCCTGTAAAACCAGGGGGTTGGTGCCTCCTTCCAGTTGGTGCTGGTAAATACATATATGGTACATATATGGATGAATGATTTTATTTATTGGATGCATAACTAAATATCAAGATTAAGTTAAGACTAATTTGTTAAAGAAGGTAAAAATTGAGAATAACTGCGCTAATATTGATTCACCCCCCCTCTCAGTATCAAATTGATTCCAACAATTGGTATTAGAGCGGGTGTCTTTAGTAATATCTTAACATCTAGAAGATAGATCCGTGCACAGATATGGACAAGCAAAAATGTCTTTCCAACAACAGAGCACCAAGGTTTGATGGCACCAACTATACCTTCTGGAAGGTTAGGATGGTAGTATATCCTCAATCACTGGGAGCAGATGTCTAGAAGTCCATTATCGATGGTTACAATGTCGTAGTAGTCGTGCCAATTAATATAGTTGAAAGGAGAATATATGAATTCAATTCAAGAGCCAAAAATGCATTGTTATGTGGCTTAATAGATAACGAATTCGTCAAGGTTATGCACTGCACCTCAGCCAAGGAGGTCTAGGAGAAACTTAGAGGTGTCTATGAAGGTGACGAGAAGGTAAAGAAAGCAAAGTTATAGAACTACTCTGCGTTATTTGAATCCTTGAGAATGAAAGATAAATAAAACATTACCTCTTACTTCTTAAGAGTTGATGAGATAGTTAATGAGATCAAAAGTCTTGGGGTCATTTGGAAGAAGAATCCGTGGTACAAAAGATACTGAGAACTCTGCCCTCAAGATTCAAATCTTTGATGCGAAGGTGTCTGTATTGGAAGATAGAGCAAATCTTGAAGATCTGAAAAGGGACGGGCTTCAAGGGATCCTAAAGTCATACGAGATGATAATTGAGAAGGAGACTTCCACAAGAAAGGAAGCTTCTTTTAAAGCCACTGGAAAGGATAATCACGATCATGACAAATACTCTTGCAATGAATCATATGATGAAGAGTCAAAATTTGTAAGGAAGCTGAAAAGAGGACAAGGTAAGTACAAAAACAAATTGCCTTTCAAATGTTTAAAATGTGGAGGAATAGGCCATTTTTCTTCTAATTATCCTTATAGAGAAGATGGAGATAGCGACAGCGATGAAGAATATAGTTCTCATGAATGAAGAACTGTGCGCACTCAACACAGACCTAAAAATAAAAGGAGGGTTCCAAAACAAAAGAACATTCTATACACTGAGGAAGATGACAATGTATCTAAAGGAAGTGCCTGCGACGAGGAACCAAAAGAAGTACTTTTCATGGCCTTTGTAGAAGAAAGCAGTGATGAAAGGAAGAAAGACAGTTCAAAGTGTTATCGGTCAAATTAGCACTTCTCCGTCCGTGATCACTTCGCCTTGTCGATCACACAAAAGGACACTATGGATGGAAGAGCTTACTTGAACTTGGATGATTTGGAGCTGAATCCTTAATCCTTCAGCTTAAAAACTTATTTTTTTCTGACACCTTCACCATAAAGCCGCACTCCTATACTTGACACATTGCGAGTCACTCTCAAGTCTTCATACTGATAACCCGCGGGTGTCAATTAAAAGCTGCACTCGCGAGTTGTGGAGCTCACATGCTGCAAGTCAGTCACAAGTTGTTAGATGTCATAGTCGCGGGTGTCTTAAGGAAAGTTTGAAAAATATATTAAAAACACGAATTGGGATTAGTTGAGTCAGGTATTCTAACTTCCCCAACTTCCCAATTCAACTTCCTTTCGAAACCAACCCTCCTTGCCTTGCTATAAATGCAAGAGGAGGCCATGAGAAAGGAACCAATTAGAGAGAGCTATTGTTATGATGAAGAAATTCCAAGTCAAGAGAGAGGAGCAGGAGACTAAGGCTTGGTTATGAAGGTGCTTGATGCAGAGTCAGGTATAATCTGATGTACTTGCTTCATTCATTAATAAGATTGGACATTCTTCCTTTCCCAACATAATTTGTTTTATATGTTGCAAATTTGATTACTAATTGATGTTTCATGCTATTATAAATGTCAATTTGTTTATATGTGATCAAATTGGTTTGAGGAAGGTCTAGGGTTGTTTTGTAGGCTAGTACATTGAAGAGCAAAGGAGGAGAAAACTAGGATCAAACTTCAGAATAAGGTGCATGTCTTTCTAATCTCTAACTTCTTTGCTTAAGTATATGTATGTGAAGAACCTTGTATGTCCATCTTACACCATTGTATGTTGATAGTCTCTATCCTCTACTATAAGGTAAATTCCCTAACAACAGAACTGGCAACTCCCTTGGGGACACCTTTTTGTTTTTCTGCTTTGGGGATCTTTGGTTTCTTCAGTTTCATAACCTTTTTCAGTCTCTTTTGAGGTATTTAGGGTTTCTTTTTAGATCCCTTTGTGTTGGCTCAGTCCAGTCTAGTTTGCAAAGTTTCTTTTTTCTTTTATCAGTACCTACCCGCATGTTGCCTGTATATACAGGCGCGCACTTTCTGTTGTACTCGCGAGTTGCAGTCTCTGCTACCCACGCACATTCAGTTTCACCCACGAGTTGTAGACTCTGCTACCCGCGCACATTCAGTTTCACCCACGAGCTGTCTGTTTATACAGTTGCGAGTTTGCTTTAAAAGATCTGAACTTCTGCTTTAGGGTTTGATCTTGGGTTTTTTGTTTGATTTGAGATTTTGCTTTTCTTTCTGGTACTTGCTAGACATTCTTGTGTCTCTTTTGGGTCTGTTCACAGCCTTTTTAGAGGCCATCTAATGTTCTTAGTTTGATTCAGTTGCTTTTGGTTTCCATTATTTTTTTAAGGTTTTTGAAGCCCACCCGCGACTTGTTGGTATATACAGTCGCACACATTTTGCCTTATCCATAAGTTCCTTGTATACATACCCGCGGGTGCATCGCGAGTTGTTGCATATGACAGTCGCGAGTATTTCCTAAGTTTTTCCTTTTTTCATTAGGGTTTGACTTCAGTGGTGTTTTTTATGGGTTTTTGAAAGTCCTTGTCAGTTTGGATACCTCTTGGACATTGTTTAGGATGCTCTAAATCTGTTTTGAACCTCTTTGATTCATTGTGTTTGTAAAGTTTCACTAGCTTGCTATCCCATCTTCTATTTGGCGGATGCTTCTTTCTTTTGTTTTTTGATGTTCAAGAACAGTTTGGTTTTTGCACAAAGAGCCTTCTGTTTTTCCATCTTACGCATCAATTTTTCTTTTTGGCATCTTGTTCCAAAAGTTTAGTTACTTTCGTGAAGAAACTTTTTGGGTTCAGTCTTTGTCGATCTTGCTTTAGGTCTGCTTGTTTTAAGTCTTGGGCCATCTTTCTTTACTCACGCAGATTGATAAGTCTTGTTAGTTCATTATTTTCGTTGGCATTTCTTTCATAGCTAGAGAAAAGATCAAATTTGAAAAACAAAGGAACTTCTTTTACAAGATTTGTCATTTTATTTTTCAAAGTAGGGTAGTTGCTTTGATATTAACTTTGAGAACAAAACAAAAAAAAGTAAACTTTTTATGCTTAGATTTTGTGTTTTGAAAGAACAAACAAAAAAGAAAAATTGTGAAGTTACATTTTTTATATGCACTTTGCTTACAGTTGTAACCATGCCACACACTACACTACACCCTGAGTAAGTAACAACCCATAAAAAGAACTTAATTTAAAATTTATTTGTAACATTTCTTTTTTAGGGTTACACGATATTAACTAGCTTAGGCTAGGATTTCATAATAGATCACACTTAAACTTTCCAAAATCATTTAAACTCTCAAATCGTAGTACAGACTATCTTCTAGTAAATCCATTCTTGTGGTGGTGTTTCGGGAATCTCCACTTAAACTGGAGTTAAGCACGAGGTCGTGTGAAACTGGAATTGTTGGGGATACCCCCCCACTTTCCTTTCAAGCATACACCAGGGTTGATTCGCGTACAGGGGTCCATTAGAGCTTTGTGCATTCTTGGATTTTGGGCTTAGCTACCCTGCCCATGCGTTTTGGCTGGACCTGCAACTGTCCCCCGGGCATTTTCTGCATTTGTGGTATCCTTATAATCTTGACTTTAGGGCTCTACACAGGTATAGTGGAAGGCTATTTCCACCGCACCTAGGACAGACACGGAAGGTAAACCTCTACAGTAATCCATGGAGGGCGGTTTGGTGATTCAAACGTTTGCTCCCATAGGATTTGTATTGGATGTTGTGTAACTGACCTTCGATATTCTACTAGTTTGTTATGGGCCCTCATCATCCCAGACTGACTTTTGAGAGTATTATATTCGTTTTCCTGGTCTTGATTACTGTAGTACATTTTTAGTGGTATGTTGTTTGCTCCTTCGTCGTCAGTGGCCACTAGGTTTCTACACTTAGTTTATTTTTTATAATTGTGGAGGACCAACCTCTCTGTAGGTCACGAAGGTTGCAAAACCTTCCCCCACACACTATGGAGCCTCCACCGCCACCTCAACACCGGAGGATTGATTCACATGGTTCATACGAACTTACGAGCACAATGGAACCACCCAGAGAACCACACCCCATAACTCAGTATCAACAGGTCCATAATACTGTTGAGGTTGAAGACATAACCACTCAAGAGTTTAACACACCCTTCAACCCTCCTTTGACAGGACCTAACAACCCACTCAAAAGTGTAGCTTCTCTTGGTCTTTTGGGTCTAAGTGTATATAGGTTTACACCTGGTTCATTCATGGACAACATAGGAGATGTCTCAGGAGTTCCACATACTCCTACTGCTGCTATAATGACAAGAGGGTTTTCTTCTCCATTTACACACACATCAGTACCCAGCTCGCTGCAGGCTACTTCTACTCCGAGCACTTCGTTTAATTTCCAAACTAGACCTTTAGTATCATCTGGCTCGCAAGCCACAACTACATATACTCCTTTCAGTTGTATTGTTGGATCATCTAGTGTCCCTTTTTCAAGGATACCATCGGTATCGTTTACTTCATCTCCTTTTCTACAACATTTCCAGGCTAATCTGCAGTCTACTCCTTTCGGTCATGGTTTCCCTTGGTTTGGAGGACATATAGATCCTTCCACACCCTTTGTGGGCTTGATGCCCATTCCGTCTGTTATATCTATACCTGGGTTTAACCCCTTCACAGGTTTTAGTGTGCATTCATCGAATGTACAAACATTCAATGTACCTGTAGGGAGTACCCCCTTTTCATTGTTTGGGGGAGGGGCGGTAACTTTTTTAACCCACATTACGGAGGGGCTAACACCCAACTGCAATGGATGAACACCCAAGGAAGCAACCCTTTAGCATTTGGTTGGAGCAACTTTAACAATGCTTTCACTTCACAACCGATGGTTGGGGGCAACCCCAACCAACAGTATAGGAACCAGGTTTCGGGAGGTTCCCCCTACCAAGCTCCTGTTAATCAAATGCCATCATTTCGACCTAGTTTTCCCTTTCTGGCAACTCTAAACTTGCCAGATCTTTCAAAATTGACTAATGATCTAGTGCACCACAACCCGACATGGTCACCAGTTCCAACCAAGCTGCCTTCCGACATCCCAAAGTTTGAAGGAAAGACTGGAGAAGATCTTGGTGATCACGTCACTACCTTTCATCTCTGGTGTTCTTCCAACTCCTTGAATGGCGATTCCATTAGGTTGAGGCTCTTTCAAAGGACCTTGACTAGTGTCGCAGCTAAGTAGTACATCGAACTACCTGCCACAGCTTATGACAACTTTTGGGATTTGGAAATAGTCTTTTTGAACCACTTTCAACTTCTTGTCCGGTATGATGCCAGCACAGACCTTCTGTCGAATTTCAGGTAGAATAAGGCTACTTAATTATCTGATCACATTCAGGAGTGGCGAAGGTGAAAGAGGCTCATCAAAGCTGAAATTCCCCGAGAGTTCCTATTAGAGTGGTACTTAAAATCACTCCTTCCTTACATCTCTAAGGATGTAGCAACTTCTGGGGTGTCTTCCGAGGAGGAAGCCATCCTTAGGACCCAACAACTTGATTTAATATATGCTTAATCTGAGATCTTATATGAGATTATCCCTGATGCACCGAGATCTAATATAGATCTGGGTAAACCTAAGCCTGGACCGCATGTTGATGGCATCGTTGGTTCAATAGACACAACACTCGAAGCTTTGACCAAGCAAGTTCATGATTTATCTGTAAAGCAGTCTGTTGTAGAAGCAACTACGGTTGCGACCTCCCCTTCAACAATGGAATCTGTAAAACAAGTGCAGACAAACCAAGGGTCCTCGACAACCCAACAACAATAAGAAGAAGGGTAAGAAAGGGGAGGTGAACCATCAAAATCCCAAGAACACTGAAAATGTTGAGGAGGGCAAGAAGGATAAAAAGAAAGTCAAGTTTCCTTGCAAGTTATGTAAGGATGACCACCTTACCCACTAGTGCCCTCTTATGGAAGAAGCACAGAAGCTCCTCCGTGAGAAGAAACCAGTTGTCCTGAAGGACCCATTCCCTCACGGAAAAGGCTTAGCTTCTGGAAACTCTAGTGCTGGGGGCACCCCTCATGTCTCATCAGCTGATCAATCATTTATAAACATGGTTACTCAGATATGATTCTGCAAACCCGAGCCAAGAATTATAACCTGGACTCGCAGCAGAAAGATAAGGAAGTTCCTGAAGCATCTACTCCTCTCCATATTGAGAGACCAATAGATTCGTTGTCGAAGATCCCTAAAGGTGTCTTCAAAAGAGCTATACACAACACTAATGCACGGGCCACTCCCAACTATTATGTGGTTGAGGATCTGGCCCAAACACCCTGTGCAATGTCCACACTGGAAGTTTTGCAGAGTTGTCCTTTACAGTGTAATGCACTTCTAAGAGCGATCAGGAGCGTTGACTCATCTATAATGCTTTCTTGGTTTGATATGTCCAATATTAAACCTTGGTTACCATATCATGTAGCCCTCTAGATAGAAGCAGTCCATGGTCCTAAAACCATTGGACGAACTATGGTGGATGAGGGTGTGTCTACGTGTGTAATGTCAATATCCTGCTAGAAATCCCTCGGCTCTCCTGAGTTAGCTCATTCCAACACACTTCTTACCGCTTTTGATGGAAGATCTTTCCTCCCATATGGAGTCTTACCGTTGTTTGATGTTGAACTTGCTAGTAAAGTAGTGTTTACGGAGGTTGAAGTATTGGACGCTCCTCTTGACTACAATTTGTTGTTAGGAAGGAGCTGGACGTATGTGATGCAAGCTATCCCATCATCCGTCTTTCAAGTAATAATGTTCCCCCATGAAGGCAAGATCATTACGGTTGATCAACTTTCATTTACTCGGAAAAACAACCATATTTCATTGGATTCAACGATCCCTCTGATTGATCAGACTCACCCGCCCAATGAGAGTCTGGGAGTAGGCATGTATTCATCATTGGTGGGTACATTCGACCTACCTACTCCCGTTAAATTCATTGGTTCTACGAGTACCACTGATTGTTCATCTTCAGATATTCTCACGGTCAGTCAAACAACTGATCCATGGATTCTTCCTACTCAGTCAGAACCAACCATGCCCCTGTTTGTTGCAGAATTGGCTTATCAAGCATCATAGAATGCTACAACAGAACATATCTCGACTCCGCCCATCTCCATAGAGTCAGATATGGACTATGCACCTGCATGGTTAGTTAACTCTACCTACTCTTTCGATTGTCTGGATATTGTTTTGCCTTCTGACGAGGCTATCTTGGAAACCATGATAGGCCTGGATCATCCATGGGAACATATGCATCATAGGTGCTATTTTCTTCCTGATCTGGATAGGAGAGAGAGGGGAGAGTTTCCACTGAGACTTGGTGGTGATGTCGATTTTTCTGTCATTCCTTCTATACAAACAATCTATGCCGAAGGAAACATGGCAAGCATACCAAGAACTATACCGTTTGATATCACTATCAAACCTGACATTGTGGAAAACATTTTTATTGGGACAAACTGTTCTCCTAATGAGATCACTTTGTATACCAACCTGTTTAAGGAGTTCCACGATCCTTTTTCCTGGTCTTACGGGAAGATGCCTGGCATCGACCCCTTTTACTTAAACCCATAAATGGGCCTTACTTGAAGAAGTAGTATACTTTTCCTTGTATCATAGCTGTACATGTTTTGTATAGTTAGTCTTCTCTTTTGTTTTTTGTTATGTCTTAGGTGTCTTATGGGTTGTATTTTCAGATGACAACTGAATGCTTCATAGGATTTGCGGATGGCGCTAGTCGCCACACCCATCAGTTGGCCTCAACAACTTGGGTTATCTACTCACCATCTGGTCAACTCGTTTCTTCGGGAAGTGCTTGTTTAGGCCCTACGACTAACAATGTAGCTAAATACAATGCAGTCATTGAGTTACTATGAGATGCTATTCATCACGACATTTCACAGTTGGAGGTACAACTCGACTCACAGTTAGTTGTATTTCAGTTGATGGGTGACTATAGAGTTCAGGATCCTATTTTGCTTCGTTTGTTTCTGAGGGTCAAGTTACTTGAGATATATTTTGATTTTATCACATATCAACACATTTCGAGACATTTAAATTCATTAGCTAACTCTTATGCAAATTATATTCTAGATTGGCATCTTTATCACACAATCACATTAATCATTCACGGAAGATAAAAACACACATGTAGATAATATCGGTACTGTATATATCCGTATCAAAAAATATGAGTTTTGGGTCAATAGTATGTCACAGAGTCATATCAATATACAAAAGTGGGCTCAAAAGGCCTCAAAAATATACATATGTCTTTCTCCCTATGGAGAAGGAGGGGCCTCTGCCAACTTCGCTATAGCCTCTCTATAACAGATGACAATTCTGGCTACTTTCCTAAGTAACCTAATCCATGCTGGGGGGCACACCCACAACATTCTCCTGCATATCGAGTGACATCTGCTCGATCTTGTAGGTTGGGATATCATGAGTCAACCGACTCATCTTCCCCTCTATACCCACTAGCATGGCATCAGCTACTCCGGGCTCAGTCAGACGTATAAATGTACGAGGATGTCCCTCAGGTCGCACTAGTCCCACATCTGCATAAATCATATTGTCAATACTCTAACCCATTATAAAAATTATATACATAAGAACTTAAAATTTTCAAAAAGTAAAAATATGCCTTACCCATCTCTCCCCAGGATGCTCCTGGAGGTAGAGCGAGCTTAGGATCTCCACGGAAATCCATCCCAGCATAGGTAAACTGCTTTAACGCCGGCACCTGATGGCCCCACCATGCCAAGTATTCCTCATCAAAATACGTGAGTATCGACTCGCCACCACCTTGGTGTAAGAAGATGTCTCCCCATTGAGTCATCAGTGGCTCGCGAGGATTGAGCTGCGGTAGGGCCATTCCCGGACTCAGGGTAGGAACCCTCTTAAAGAAGAAGCTACATAGGATGCTGCCGTATCCAAATTTCTTTTTCTTTCCTCTCTTGCACTCGGTCAATTGGTGTTTTATACTCACCAGAAGGCCCAAGCACCAGTCAAATACAACTCCCTAAAGGCATTCAACACCCATATGCATATAGTTCTTGGATGCTAAGTGTTGCGTAGAGCTTCCCCCAATCCTGTTCAAAGTACTTAGGATGACCTTCAAAGGGAAGCTCGAGATCGAACCAATAGGAACTTGGCTGCTACTTTTATCAGTGTCGGGCATACAATAGGCATTGATATAATCTTGTACTAACAGGGCACCCACTCCTCGAAACGTACCTTTTAGGTTTACCATTTCCCCTCTTTGGGACAAACCTGTTAAGAAGTAGATGTCGTCAAGTGTGAGTTCGAGGATCTCCCCCTGGAGATCAAATACCCCTTGGTTGGCATCCCAATAGTTTACAAGCATTCATAGCAATTTTGTTTGTGCCCTCATATTGGTAGTTCGGAAAAACTTGAGTAAACCACACCTTCGTAATGCATCCAGTGTCAATGGATCTCCCATAGCATGCCTATCCATATCCTCATGCTCCCTTTCCCTCCATGTTAGCACCATCCCTGCATTCATTCAACCATTTGTGTTTTAGTTTTTAGTTTTTTCATTTTTAACTGCCGCACCCGCGACTGTTCCTACTAGAAAGAGGCGGGTACCTGCGAGTTGGATTATAGCAAAGCCACGCACTTTTCTCATGCCCGCGAGTTTGCTATAGGCCAACCCGTGGGTACGAGGCCCTAAATTTTAAAACATAATAAATAACTAAAAACCATTAAAAATCATAAACTATGCTTTGAATTGAAAGTAGGGGGAGAGAGCACTTACTTGCAAGTGGCGGAATACAATTTGGTGGCTCGATGTGATCGCTATGAGCAATCGAAGTGAGAGGTTGTTTTCACCCTTTTGCTCTAACAAATGAATTTGTGAATTTTGTTTTAGTTTTGAAACTATTTATAAAATCATTTTTTATTTTTACCCATTTTTTAAATTTCTTTATAGTTTCAAATTCTTTTTTAAACTTTATTTAATCAACTAATGCACTTTTTTTTTATTAGGTAAAGAATGATATGACGATTTTCACTACCTTTTGCAACCATGATCTACTAAGGTTTGTTTTTCTTTATGACATGTCAGTTAGGTATAACACCTCCTGCCTTTATGAAATCCCTTTTGATCATGTTATATGTCATTTGTCACTAATTTGGTCATTTCAGCATGTCGTCATTTGACAAGATCACAGAACTTAGTTTCCCTGATGCCTATAGAGTATTTTTTAAGCCCTTATTAGACTCTTTCAAATCAAACAAGATCATCGAGTATGCTTGTTTTGTTCAAACTCGTTAAAGGAAGCCAGCAAGACATCCACTTAGGTATAAGTTTACCCCTTTTCTAGACCTTCGTGGATTAGTTACGGAAAAGGTATACTCTAGTCATACGTGGCTAGAAGAGTTTTTCTCTCATTGTTTTACACTTTTTCGGGTGAGGAGACTAACTTTACGAAAAATGACCTTTAGGAGTCTTCTTTAGGGTTTTCAGACTCTCGAAATATGAAAACACCAACGAGCATTCACCAACTCGGGCTCGATGTGAAATCCATGAGAGGGTATATAGAGTTATTGTTTAAGTTTTTCAGACTCTTCAAACAAGAAAACACCGCGAGCACATACCAACTTGGGCTCGATACTAAAATCCACGAGTAGGTGTATGGAGTTATTGTTTGAGTTTTTCAGACTCCTCAAAAAAGAAAACACCGACGAGCATGAACCGATCAAGGCTTGATATTAAAATCCATGGATTAGTGTTATAGAGTATTCGTCTATCTCTTCTTCAAACTCTTTAAAAAATGAAGAAGGTCTTGAGTTTTCCTCCCATGGACTTGTTAAACTTACACATGGTTGGACTCGTATCAAGCAGTCTTCTCCCTCTTTCTTCGAGATTGCTTTAAAAATGAAGAAATACTATTGAGTTTGCTTTCTTGGACTCATTAAAACCAATAAGAAGGATATTCTTTAATAAAAAGAGAAAAGGGAAGGGAAGTGAGTCAAACATCTTTTCAGTTTCAAGGAAACAAGTTAGTCATATCCTTGAACAAAGCACCTTTTGAGTCTATCAAATAGTCGGGTTTAGTTTTTGGCCTTAGGATAAAACTTGATCTTAGAGTTTTTTACTCCTTCGGTTGGTTACTCTTCCAACCATATAGAGAATCTGTTAATGTCTCCTACATTACAGATTTATATCATGTCCCTTTGTGTTTCAAAAGCTGCCTAAGTCACTCTTGTGTCGTGCTCACTGTTCAAGGATACAACCTGTGTCGGCCATTTTTGCAGTTACCTTGACCTCATGTGTTGGCCATTCCTTGGTGTCAATTTGTTTCATCATGTACTCAGTCCTATTCCAAATCAAATCAACCTTTGGTTTGTCCTCGTGTTGGATGATGGAGGATGCCTTAAGGCCTCCCTTCCAATGGACTTCTTCCCATAGACTTCAACTCATCTTGCTCTGGGAATGAAGTTTAGAGTTATCGGTAGTACCTTGGGGATTGCAGTCATCAGTGGTAATTTCCTTCGCTGTTGAGTAGTGGGAATACATCAATGTCTCCTACTCGACAAATTCTTCAAGTGTTCGACCTCAGAACCCCTTATTCACACTTGTTAAAATGTACTAGGTACCTTGGGCCCCATTTTCATTATCGGTGGGTACCCTCACATTTGTTAACGGTATACATCAATAACAGGTAATCAAATGGTATCCCCCATGTTCGACTCCAAATCATTTATTCTCATGGTCAAGATTCGTACCTCAAGATGGTTTGGATGAAGACCTTGGGCATATGATAGCATCATCTCAATTTGTTATTGTCCAAGTTGCGCAAGACTGAGCCACACCCATATTTGTCTCTTGATGAGACATAGATCCAGCTTGTTGTTATGGCTATGATCTCCTATTTGACATGGATCCACGCTTGTATTTCAGTGGCCATGCTATATACATCTTTAATTTATGTATTGGAGATTATGTTCTATCATCATGAACATCTCCTGATGTCAATATTGTACTTGCTCGCTGACCTGGTCTTTTGTTTTCAGGTACTTTTGTGACTTCATCCTGTGGTTTCTTCGTTCCTCCTCTGACTTTGGATTGTAATGTATTTTGGCCATCGTTTCCTTCTGACCTCACACATTAGGGGGCATCTGTTATCGGTCAAATTAGCACTTCTCCATCCGTGATCACATCACCTTGTTGACCACACAAAAGGACACTATGGATGGAAGAGCTTACTTGACCTTGGATGATTTGGAGCTGAATCCTTACTCCTTTAGCTTAAAAACTTATTTTTTTTGACACCTTCACCATAAAGCCGTGACTCCTATACTTGACAAATTGTGAGTCACTTGCGAGTCTTCATACTGACAACCCGCGCGTGTCAATTAAAAGATGCACTCGCGAGTTGTGGAGCTCACATGCTGCGAGTCACTCGAAGTTGTTAGATGTCATAGTCGCGGGTGTCTTAAGGAAAGTTTGAAAAATATATTAAAAAAATGAATTGGGATTAGTTGAGTCAGGTATTCTAACTTCCCCAATTTCACAATTCAACTTCCTTTCGAAACCAACCCTCCTTGCCTTGCTATAAATGCAAGAGGAGGCCATGAGAAAGGAACCAATTAGAGAGAGCTATTGTTATGCTGAAGAAATTCCAAGTCAAGAGAGAGGAGTAGGAGCCTAGGGCCTGGTTATGAAGGTGCTTGATGCAAAGTCAAGTATAATCTGATGTACTTGCTTCCTTCATTAATAAGATTGGACATTCTTCCTTTCCCAACATAATTTGTTTTATATGTTGCAAATTTGATTACTAATTGATGTTTCATGCTATTATAAATGTCAATTTGTTTATATGTGATCAAATTGGTTTGAGGAAGGTCTAGGGCTGTTTTGTGGGCTAGTACATTGAAGAGAAAAGGAGGAGAAAGCTAGGATCAAACTTCAGAATAAGGTGCATGTCTTTCTAATCTCTAACTTATTTGCTTAAGTATATGTATGTGCAGAACCTTGTATGTCCATCTTACACCCCTGTATGTTGATAGTCTTTATCCCCTACTATAAAGTAAATTCTCTAACAACACAAAGAATACTCCAGTTGCGCAAAGCAAACCAGGATCACTAGACAAATACTTCTTTAGTGGATTGTTCAAAACACCTCCAAATCCAGTGACACCTCCAAATCCAATTGCAAAAGTTAAGACATATAATCAATCTAAGGAAGAAGAAGATGTTGCAGACATTGATTGGGAAGGTCAATTGATTAGTGCCCTGAATGGATTAAAGAAGTCAAGAAATGAGTAAATTCTTGCAGGAGCAGCTATCGAAGTATGAAGAATAGGATAAGCTATTTCAAGAGTCCCTTGATGCAAAGGTTAGAGAATACGTGACCAACTATGACATACAATTGATTTGCGCACAAGACAAGGTCAAAGTTCTTGAGGAAGAGAAAGCTACATTAAAATCTTATTTGGAAGAATTAGCATAGATGAATAAGATGTTGACAAGTCATCTTGAGTCAAAAGACAAAGAATCATCTTGCTTAGAAGACAAGATTGTGGTGATGAAGGAAAAAAAACAAGTCCAAGATCCCACAGTGAATTGCGCACATCAAGAAAGCAACGAGTCTAGTATTGAAGATGAAGTAAAGAACGAGTTCAAAGGAAACACATCAATCTTGAACAAAATCCTGGAAGATCAAAGATCAACAGAAGACAAAATAGGTATTGGTTATGAAAAGGCATCAAGGAAGGTCTGTGACAAAGAACATTACCCAAATTGTGCTAAGTCTTTTAGGTATGACAATTCCTTCAACAACTACAACTCTTTCCAATATACTAACCTAAGAAGGATCAATACGATGAAGTGCGCAAGATGTAATCACTTTGGTCATGTTGCAAAATATTGTCAAACTATGAGATGCTATGCAGGTGATGGTTTTGGACATTAGGCTATGTACTGTCGAAGGGTAGTAAACTGTCCAAATGAAGACTTACCGCACAAAGGAAATAACATTGCGAGGAATCATATTGAAAATTCTCAAGTACAAAATCAAGATAGAAGTGCACACAAGAAAACATGGGTAAGGAAATCTCCGCAAAAGTGTGTAGAAGAAGCAAACAATCTAGATACATCCAAAGCAACAATTAATTGTTGCTCCTCCTATTGATCTTAAGAAGACCAGGTGAGACCCTTGAATTCAAACACAATGCATCTTAGAATTCAAGGAGTATGTTAGTGAAGGTAGGGTTTGAAGATGTTTGTTGCATTAATTATTTGCAGAAAGTTTGCGTGTTGAGTAAAATTGTTGCAGAAAATAGATCAATGTTTCAGAAATTTGTGTGCATATATTCAGTTTGTTACTAAGTGATGATTGTTGCATAAAATATCTTGCATGAGATGGAGTGAAGAACAATTAATTGCTGTCACAGAAAGGGAAAAAATCTTGCATATATACGAATGAAGAAAATATACAATCATTGATAGACATGAGTATGTGCAAAAGGTGTGATTTGTATTCAAAATGGGTGTCTTTACAAAATTGCACAAGACTACTACAATGAAAAGGAACTCCATGACGAGGCCAAAAAGGTGTATACAAACAAAAATAGACAAAATTGAATCGCAGAAGATATCTACAACCACAATTTGAGATCAAGTTCTGGGTTTACCAAGTGAGAAAGACAAAGCTCTAAGTCCACCGGCACCAGCATAGTACACTCTGAAGAAGGGCGCACATGAAGAAGTTGCAGAATTGCAGACGATGGTGGTTCAGTATGATATTGAGGTCGAAGTAAGGAAAATTCATCCAGAATATTTTGTTGTTGACACTCCATATTGTCGACTCGACGACTCGGTTGAGCCAATTGTTCAACATGCCCGCAATTCACCTATGAATGAACGTACTGGTGTTGAAACTCTGTTCGGCATTACCAAGCTCCCATATGAACTTTCAGGCGTGTAAATTTGGACTGCTGCAACTGATCAACTAGTCGCACACTCTCAAGGGTGTTGTTCATTCTCTGATAGAAGGAAGCCATTGGAAAGTAAGTCAAGAAAGCAAGATGCAATGCGACAACATAAGGGAAGAAGTGGAAAAGGTGATTAGCTAGGAATTTTGTCGTCGAGCTCTTATAGAATCATATGGATGATCTTCGTGCACGTCGAGTTAATTCGAAGAGATGTGCATTCAATATCGCACAAGTCGAAGAAGGTGGTGGAGTCACCAAAATTAAATGCGAGAGTTAATAGGGGAAATGAGTACAAAAAGTGGAAATCCTCTGTGCGATGAATGATGTTGCCCCAAAATATCAAGTACGATTGTGACATGTCATCGTTGCCACATGAACTAAGTTTCATGTCCGCTTTTATGCCGAGTTGGCTTATGAATGAAAAACGTGCCAAATATTTGGTTGCCATGGAAAGGGACGCAACGACATTAAATGCGACAAGGCCTGCTGACAACGTAGTAAATGCAACAGATGAAACAGTCAAGCGCAGAAAGGAAGTAAAAAAAATAGTGCAAAACCAGTAAAGGATTGATTTTGGCACTGCGTAGTTGGCATGAGAGAATGCATGTATGAACCACTGCGCAACGAATGATAAAGTAGGAACAAGAGATCAAGATACAAAATTAATATAACACATGTACAAAAAAAACAATCAAATATAATTATGAAAGCAATATGTAGATTGAAGGATAGCAGCGTAGAAGAAATGAAGCATGAAGACGATGGTGGTTCAGTATGATATTGAGGTCGAAGTAAGGAAAATTCATCCAGAATATTTTGTTGTTGACACTCCATATTGTCGACTCGACGACTCGGTTGAGCCAATTGTTCAACATGCCCGCAATTCACCTATGAATGAACGTACTGGTGTTGAAACTCTGTTCGGCATTACCAAGCTCCCATATGAACTTTCAGGCATGTAAATTTGGACTGCTGCAACTGATCAACTAGTCGCACACTCTCAAGGGAGTTGTTCATTCTCTGATAGAAGGAAGCCATTGGAAAGTAAGTCAAGAAAGCAAGATGCAATGCGACAACATAAGGGAAGAAGTGGAAAAGGTGATTAGCTAGGAATTTTGTCGTCGAGCTCTTATAGAATCATATGGATGATCTTCGTGCACGTCGAGTTAATTCGAAGAGATGTGCATTCAATATCGCACAAGTCGAAGAAGGTGGTGGAGTCAACAAAATTAAATGTGAGAGTTAATAGGGGAAATGAGTACAAAAAGTGGAAATCCTCTGTGCGATGAATGATGTTGCCCCAAAATATCAAGTACGATTGCGACATGTCATCGTTGCCACATGAACTAAGTTTCATGTCCGCTTTTATGCCGAGTTGGCTTATGAATGAAAAACGTGCCAAATATTTGGTTGCCATGGAAAGGGACGCAACGACATTAAATGCGACAAGGCCTGCTGACAACGTAGTAAATGCAACAGATGAAACAGTCAAGCGCAGAAAGGAAGTAAAAAAAATAGTGCAAAACCAGTAAAGGATTGATTTTGGCACTGCGTAGTTGGCATGAGAGAATGCATGTATGAACCACTGCGCAACGAATGATAAAGTAGGAACAAGAGATCAAGATACAAAATTAATATAACACATGTACAAAAAAAACAATCAAATATAATTATGAAAGCAATATGTAGATTGAAGGATAGCAGCGTAGAAGAAATGAAGCATGAAGACATGGGGAATTATCTCTGTGAGCAAATAAGTAAAGGCCAACACAAAACAAAAGAAATAGGAACCAGTAATTGTGCAAGTCTTGGAACCTCTTTGCCATTGATGTCAAAGGGGGAGAAAAGCATGAAGTTGAAAGAACACATGACATGAATGTAGCTGAGAAGAAACAACATAAAGAAGAATATTCATGATGCTGAGAAACACTTAGGTCACAACACAAGAAACACCTAGTCCTCTCCACTAACTAGAACCCAAAACAAGACTCTTGGAGGAACAAAATGGAATCCTGGGTTGGAGGGACCAATTACATCCCCACCTCCAAACTCCAAATGACCTCATTTGACCAACTTAGATAGAATGGAAACCCAAAACCAGGATAGAACCTCAAACAATATCCCATAATGAACCAACAAAGTTCTTGAAGATGCTATATAACAATAAAGCTAACAATCCTTACCACGGAGGAGAATTGTTGAGAGACCTCCTGCATGCGAGGAGGGAAATGTCGAATGGTTCTCATACCTGTCACGTCCCCATCTTGACCCTATCACATTAAAATTGTAAATGATGTAATATTGTTATATAATCGTGGTGAGGAGCTCAAGGCCAAGGCCCCACCATCCATTTATTGATGCATATGGTTTGCGTGCTAGCCCGACACAGTGGAATTGTAAATATCATGTAAATATGCATTTAATAAAATACCCACAACTAGCTATGCAATGCAACAAAGAGACGGGGGCATGATTTTTCAAGGAATTGGGAGGGAAAACATTCAAACCCTTGGAGCCAATCAAGTCAAGCCAAGTGTCAATGAGAGAACCCATCAAACCCTCAACTACCCATGTTGACTTTTGTACCCAATCATTCAAGAGTTGGTTGAGGTAGTTAATGCCTTGGGAATGGAGAGTTATGGCTGTCCAAATTCAGGTATGGGAAAGCCACCCTTCATGGAAAATCGTGTTTGTCTCCTTGGGCAAGAAAAGAGCCACGAAATTGCTCTCTAAGCCATTATTCACCATTGCCTTGCTCTCTCACGCAGCTCTAATTGCCTGGGCGTTTTCCTCCCCGGGTTTTCTGTGTTCCCCTTCATCTTTTAGCTGGGAAGGGGAATTTTTGTGTTGATTACCAGTGGGGAAGAGAACATAACATTTTTGGGTCTTCCTGGAGGTCGTTTAGGGCATTGGAAAGGATCATAACTAGTGGGAGAAATCGGTTTTGCTCCTTGGGGGTTGAATTCGAAATTCCACAGTTCGTTTGGGTGAACCACGAGTTGGGAGAGCCAATGTGGTCCCTGTGTTGTGAGTACCTCTGTTGTAAATGTGTTAGGGTATGGGTAATGGGTAATCCATTGTTTTGGCTTGAGCTTGAGAGTAAGCATCCAGGGTTCAAGTGTAGCCTGATAAACCCAGTTGGACTGGCTTGGCTGAGATGAAATGGTTAATGGGCTGTGTGTGAGCTTGAATGTCCCCTTTTCCTTGTGAGAATCATACCCAGCTCGGGGGTGGTCTCTAAGTGCTGAAATAATACAGGCTGGGTAGAGACCTACGGTTGGGTGGAATGTTGCAGCGACATAGCTAGTTGTTTGGGGACCATTCTACCATAAAGATAAGTGTTTCTTTGTCTATGTGATTTACTTCTGCAATGTTTAATTGGATGACTATTTTGATATGTTGTATGCATATGATATGTGTGTGGGTAATGCTTTAAATTTTACTGTGCATAATTTCTTGTCTCCCATCTGCACACATCTCTTTTAATGGTGTGAATCTAATGAATGGGCTGAATTGTTATGAAAATCCCCAGAGATTGCCATCATGAACTCTCCCTTGCCTTGGATGGATGGGTGGGTACATGACAGATGGTATCAGAGCTGCTGGTTGCAACATTGGGCCTTTATGGGCTACCTATCATAGTTGCAGAGGTAAGTATGCTTCCTGCTCAACACTGATAGTTAAGAAAAAATTTCAAATTTTCAAAATATTTCTAAGTGTCTATGAGTTTCTACCAAAAACTGTTCCGGCGAATCTCGACGAGTTCGTCCGCAATGGCGGAGGAACTCGGTAAGTTCATCCATAACGGCGGAAGAACTCAGCGAGTTCGTCTGCAATGACAGAAGAGATCGGCGAGTTGCTTCGCAATGGATCGCCCATAAATTTTAAGTTCGGCAAAAAGAAAGGAAAATTTTCGGAAGGAAAAGCTGAGTTCGATCGGAAGAACTCGGCAAGTCGCCCCGCAACGACGGAAGGACTCGGCGAGTTGGTCCGAAAAAATTTCTAAGTGTTTTCGGCGTCAAAGAGGAAATTTCGGGAGAACTTGGTGAGTTGCTCTGAAACGACGGGAGAACTTGGTGAGTTTCTCCACAACGGAGGAAGAACTCGGCCAGTTGGTCCGCAACGGCGGAAGGTCTCGGCGAGTTGGTTCGAAAAATTTCAAAATTTTCTAAGTGTTTACGGCGGAGAAAATTTCGGAAGAGATTGGCGAGTTTCCGCTGCAACATCAGAAGGAATGGATGAGTTCGTCCGCAACGTCGGAAGAGATGGGCTAGTTGCTCCGCAACGTCGGAAGGAATTCAAAAAGTTGGTCCGCAACGAATCGGAAGGAAAAACCGAGTTTTCATCGGAAGAACTCAATGAGTTGGCCTGAAACAGGTCGGAAGAACTCGCTGAGTTGCTCCGAAACAGAGAATTTCAGCTGTTTTTCAGAGAGATTTTTCAGGCGCCGAAAGGAATCCACAAGGGGGCAAGCCCCCTTGACCCCCGTCGTCCCCCAGAGGTAGTCGTTGAAAGTGTGAAATGCATTCTCTATGCTTGGGATGAGAAGCAGGAATTGCATTAAGAGTAGTTGGCTGTAATATGCCTTGCAGAAGAGCAATGGGAGCAGCAAGGCAATGTTGATAAAGGGAAATTCCTCACCTTAAACTACTTATGTTTATAGCATAATAATTGCATATAGCAAGAATGAATATTATACACGTATGTATATGTTGAATCGCTAATTCATGAGAAGATCATAGCTAATGAATCCTTGTGTGCTTGGTAGGGAAGCCAAGAAAAGGATCAGCTATGATGTGGAGGAGGAACTCCATGTTATGATGAGGAATTGGAAAGGGAGAATTCCTTAACTCCTCCATTGCTATTATATTTATATTTCTTGAGTTGTCTATACTGAAAATTATGGCATAGGGACGCTGGAAATGCAAAAGGATAGATAGATGAAGTGAACATGTACTAGATGGCATATTGCACAATGCATGTGAAAGTGTTTTTTTGCGTGTATATGATATTGCATATTAGTAAAATAGTGAGGTTTTACATATGTAATGAGCCACTTAAGATAATTATTGTGGTTGCTAATAATTAGTCATGTTCACATTGGTTGTAGGACCAAAGACAACCGAAGCATGGCTAAGGATGTGGATGATGATTGTTGCATACAACCTTATGAAGAGAGGATGGTGCAACAAATCCGTGATCATGATGTTGGCAAAAGGACGGAGTAGCCTTGGTAAGAGGCCAACTGATCAGGTAACATCAAGCGATGTTAATGACGACCATGCAGGTAATGATTATTTATGCATAAATTGCATGAATGTTGAAAGAGGATTTGGTGAGATCCCTTCAACTATGTTCAAACTATGATTGATTGGTTTGCATGTGGTATTGAGTGCCTAAATGTGAATGTTGACCCACCGAGTATGGTAAGGTGCGGGTAAGTAAAGGCAAGGAGCCTTTCACCCTATAGTTTCTTAGAAACCTCAATGCATTCATATGAAAATTATATCATACCATTTGTGTATGTTGGTTGTGAGTTTAACAACCAAAGCAAGTGATGACTTGTGGTCCTGTTGTAGTGTATGCCATATGGGATAGGAATGGTTAGGCCATAATATGTTGGAATGAATAGTATTCATGGATTAATGCAAGGTTGTATTGAAAGATTATGTGAGTGATGTAGATGTTGTGAATATGCATTGTGTGAATGCATGGGTGTGACATATATATGTTTCAATGCAGTTAGATAATAGATGAAATGGTGGACTATTGTTAATCCTGAGACCATTTCATGAGCTGTTATGAATGCAGGAGAAAGACTGCATGAAAAAGGTAGACATGTGAGAGGCTACCAGAGCACTCTGTTGGAAGGACAAAGTTGCATGGAATATGAAGTAATGAGTATTTACAGTTTATTTAAATTGCATGGATAGTGTGATTGTATCTTGCAAATTTTATTATGATGATGATGCATATATAGAAAGGTATATATTTCATTGCATTTCAAATACTAACAGCTGAAAGTGTTTGAATTATTGAGTGTTATAATTCTGAGATCACTTTAGTAACTGTTGTAGCAATGAAAGGATTATATGCATAGATATTCATAACGTGTTTGGCTGATTGAAGTTCAGATTTTAGGTAGGAAAGTCTTGCATATGGAAACAAGGATAAGTCCATAGTAAAGACCGGGATCTACCATGTGTAGAAGCCAAAGGTTATGAGAGGGTTCTCATGGTTGTAACTTATGCATGAAACAAATCCAAAAATTGTCTGATTTAAGTTTATGGGAATAATCTCTTGGTTGCAAATCTAATTTCTGTAGGAAAACAAATTTGTAAATTTCAGATTTGAGAATTTGCTTATAATTTCTAATCACTGTTTGGCTTATATAAAATTGTGTCGGGAGGACATGTCGTAGGTGGATGTTCATGTATGGTAGCAAGGGTGAAACCATAATGGGCAGAGTGATACCACTTACAAGAGCCAAACAATATGAGGAGGGCCTCATTGCTAAGCAAATCAATTTCTGTAGGAGACAGAATTGTGAATTCATATTGAATTTAATCATTAATGCTATTTATTGGTTATGGAACAATCATATTTGAAGCTTATTGCTAAATGTTGCTAACTGTTTGGCTATTTGATAAAGTGTGCCAGGATGACACATTGTAGGAAGACCATGTGTAATGGCTTGCAGAAGCCAAACTAGATGGGAAGGATCCCATGCTTTGGAAATGGGTTTCGGGTGAAACGCCATTGTAAATGTGACAATGTCTCAATCGAACTGCATGTTGGTAAAGCCATGTGAGTGAGATGGTGAAATTATGCCAAGAAGGCATGTGTGGTTATGGAACGTGAGAATAATGGGGTGGCAAACCGAAGTACTGTTGAATCAGAGAAGGGAGCCCCATTCTTCGCCAATCAAGGAAAGATACATATGTGAAACGAATGAGTATTCGGTAACCCTAACTGAGGATATACATGTCTGGTTATTAGATTTAATATGCATATCATGTTTTATTATTTCATTATTGTTCTAGACTGCTTGAGTGTGACTAAGGCCTACATGGCTCACATCGGAAAGGGATGCATACCTTTCGGGTGATGGGTTATGTTAGGGTTTTCAATATTGACGACACCCTAAGGGAATGGACGCATTCCTGGTGTTTCAACTCTTGATAGTGAATGTTATTGAATATGGTTACAATTTTAGAGCAGCAATACTAATGAGTCTGCTTATCCTTCTTGTGCTATCAGCTTACACAGATGCAATTTGGTGTTGCATGTAAGAGGAAAAGTGAAGAAAGGGTGCTCAAGAGGACTGTATGGGCAGTGGTAACCTTTCTACGCTCACACTAAAGGACACTAGAAGAGATGGATAGGCCCGAGGAGCTGTGTTGCAGAAAAGGGGTATCATCCTTGTGTAGTGTGAGTGGGTATTGTGGGTCCATGCTAGCCTGCAGTCAAGTGAGTCACCCATGGAGTTCCTGTAGGGAACCACTGGTTGCATAAGAGAAGGAGCCACGTAATCATATTATGTTGTTCATATTGCCTGATAAATACAGTCGATGTACTAGCTTGGCAATGGTTGTTGTATGCCTGATAAACGCAGTCGGTGTACTGGCTTGGCATTGGTTATTTGGGTGTTGTGGCGAGGGGTTGCTAGATGCCTGATAAACCCAATCGGTGTACTGGCTTGGCATTGGTTATTTGCATGTTGTGGAGGTATTGGTGAAGGGTGTTATTTCCTGACAAACCTAGTCGGAGAACTAGCTTGGAAATGGTTGTTGTATGCTTGATAAACCCAGTCGGCGTACTGGCTTAGCATACTGATTTTTGAAATGCTTGATAAACCTAGTCGACATATTGGCTTAGCATACTGATTTTTGAAATGCTTGATAAACCCAGTTGGCGTACTGGCTTAGCATAATGATTTTTGAAATGCTTGATAAACCCAGTCGGCGTACTGGCTTAGCATACTAATTTTTGAAATGCTTGATAAACCTAGTCAGCGTACTGGCTTAGCATACTGATTTTTGAAATGCTTGATAAACCTAGTCGGCGTATTGGCTTAGCATACTGATTTTGAAATGCTTGATAAACCCAGTCGGTGTACTGGCTTAGCATACTGATTTTAGGGATGCCTGATAAACCCAATCGGCATACTGGCTTGGCATTACCTATTCGGATGATGTCGTGGAGCAGCAGGTGTGCTGGCCAAGCATCCACCCCACAGGTGATCCAAGGCTTGTAAAGCAGAGAAGGAAACCTGTGGAGTAGCGAGGAAACACACAATACAGATAAGTATACATTTCAATATATTTCTTGTTTGGAATAATGAATATTTTAGGTATAAGTCTTCTAACAGCTAAGCTGATACACGATTGTTTCCTTGTTGGAAACCTTGGTCATTGCAGGAAGCAAGGACCCTGAAAGAACTATAAATTCTTGGTAAACCCAGAGAGTAACTGGTTGGAGCTATAAATTCTTGGTAAAGCCAGAGAGTAATTGGTTGGGCGCTACAAAATTCTTGGTAAAGCCAGAGAGTAATTGGTTAGGCACTATAAAATTCTTGGTAAATTCAAAGAATAGTTGGTGGGAACATTAACAACTTGATGCTGTGGAGCAGTTGGAGTGCTGGCCAAACATTCCTTAATTAATTGATAAAAACCAGTTGGCGTACTGGCCTGGCATTGCCTATTCGAATGGTTATGGAGTAGCCTGCGTGCTGTCCCAACATTCATTATTGTATCCACGGGAAATCGAATGCTTGGAAAGCAAAGAAGGATCCTGTGGAATAAAGTGAAGACATCCGATACAGATAAGTATTTGGTTATCTTGCAACTTCTTGCTTATGAATATGCGTGTGTATATGATTTGATTATGATTTCTCAAACTCTTGTCTAGAGATAAACCCTATGAAAATACACTAAACATGTGAATTGATTCAATGTTTGAGTGTAGGTATTGCTGGAAGCAAGGACTATGAAAGCATCTGGAGGATGCATGTGGACATGTGACCGTCCTAAAGAGAGCTCAGTATGAGCGGTAATGAAAGATGGTGCTAGTGGAACTGTGTGGGTCCTAGCAAGCAAAGGTTCTGTAAGCAACAATGGGGAAGGGTTCCCTAGTTGAAAGGCATTAGACAGACCTTAGACAGACCTTAGACACTAAAGTGTCATAGCCAAGAAAGGGCAAGTCAAGAATTCACATTGAAGTGAAAGAGGCTAAGGAGCATAGAACCACAAGTGATGGTGTGGCTCCGGATTGGAACAAGACTAAGAGGGGGGAACTCTTACTCTTCTCTTTCCTTTTGACTGATGCATCTTAGAAACAAAAGATTGTTGAGTGCATGTCATAAATGAAAACAAATTGTGTTTAATTGCTTGAAATGAATTGTGAATGCTGAAATAGTTATTTTCCTGCGAAAGGATGAACATGAATGAGTTCATGTGTATGTGGGAAAGCATGAAATGTGTGGAAGTCTCATGAGTAAAGCATGGGCGTTCCAAGTCAATTGGGAAAATAATTGACTAATTTTAATATTGTGTTATGCTTGTCCTAACAGGAATTGCCATGATGAGTCTCACAGGTGAGACATTGAAAGCCATTGTTGCAACTGTTACTAGCCAAGTGATTGCTAGTGAGAAAAGCGAGAGCCATTTGTGCACATTGATCATGGCAGCAAACCAAAAGCTATTTGATTTGGCTGCAAATATTCCTCTGATAGTTATCAGGATAGCAAGAAAGATGGCATCCATGAAATTATAGACTTGTAGATCAACTGAAAGGTGAATAAAAGGAAGGGATTGTTGTGGAGCAATGCCCACCTACAAAGATGAAACGCAGGATAGAACTGCCACCAGTTGTGAATTTTGAGGCATGTGTAAAGTGGGTATATATTTTGAAGTATTGGAACATCGAGGACGGTGTTATTCCAAGGGGAGGGGAATGTCACGTCCCCATCTTGACCCTATCACATTAAAATTGTAAATGATGTAATCTTGTTATATAATCGTGGTGAGGAGCTTAAGGCCAAGGCCCCGCCATCGATTTATTGATGCATATGGTTTACGTGCTAGCCCGACACAGTGGAATTGTAAATATCATGTAAATATGCATTTAATAAAATACCCGCAACTAGCTATGTAATGCAGCAAAGAGATGGGGGCATGATTTTTCAAGGAATTGGGAGGGAAAACATTCAAACCCTTGAAGCCAATCAAGTCAAGCCAAGTGTCAATGAGAGAACCCATCAAACCCTCAACTACCCATGTTGACTTTTGTAACCAATCATTCAAGAGTTGGTTGAGGTAGTTAATGCCTTGGGAATGGAGAGGTATGGTTGTCCAAATTCGGGTATGGGCAAGCCACCCTTCATGGAAAATCGTGTTTGTCTCCTTGGGAAAGAAAAGAGCCACAAAATTGCTCTCTAAGCCATTATTCACCATTGCCTTGCTCTCTCACGCAGCTCTAGCTGCCTGGGCGTTTTCCTCCCTGGGTTTTCTGTGTTCCCCTTCATCTTTTAGCTGGGAAGGGGCGTTTTTGTGTTGATTACCAGTGGGGAAGAGAACATAACGTTTTTGGGTCTTCCTGGAGGTCGTTTAGGCCATTGGAAAGGATCATAACTAGTGGGATAAATCGGTTTTGCTCCCCGGGGGTTGAATTCGAAATTCCACAGTTCGTTTGGGTGAACCACGAGTTGGGAGAGCCAATGTGGTCCCTATGTTGTGAGTACCTCCGTTGTAAATGTGTTAGGGTATGGGTAATGGGTAATCCATTGTTTTGGCTTGAAGTTGAGAGTAAGCATCCAGGGTTCAAGTGTAGCATGATAAACCCAGCTGGACTGGCTTGGCTGAGATGAAATGGTTAATGGGCTGTGTGTGAGCTTGAATGTCCCCTTTTCCTTGTGAGAATCATGCCCAGCTATGGGGTGGTCTCTGAGTGCTGAAATAATATAGGTTGGGCAGAGACCTACGGTTTGGTGGAACGTTGCAGCGACATAGCTAGTTGTTTGGGGACCATTCTACCATAAAGATAAGTGTTTCTTTGTCTATGTGATTTACTTCTGCAATGTTTAATTGGATGACTATTTTGATATGCTGTATGCATATGATATGAGTGTGGGTAATGCTTTAAATTCCGTTGTGCATAATTTCTTGTCTCCCATCTGCACACATCTCTTTTAATGGTGTGAATCTAATGAATGGGTTGAATTTTTATGAAAATCCCAAGAGATTTCCATCATGTACTCTCCCTTGCCTTGGATGGATGGGTGGATACGTGACAATACCAAGGGTGAAAGTCTTTGGCAATTGTCACACACGCAAGTTGATATACAATGGATGTGAAATGATACTCATTTAAAACTAGGGGATCCATCGGTGGTGTTGGTGGCCCCCATTTTTTGCTATGAATATTATATGTAAGTTAATTAAAGTTATTAATTATTAAGTGAAAGGGTGTAACCCTTCACTATACACGCTCAAGCTTATAAAAGCGAGCCTCATTGTAAATTATTAAATCATCATCTTATCCTTTATCAATTATATATTATTATTTTATCAAATGGAGTTATTTTCCATTGGAGGATTATTCGCTTGAATAATCACGGAGTATATCCGGACACGGATATAGCATTATCCGGACACGGATATAGCATTGGTATCAGAGCCAACCGTTCTCGACCCTGCTGATTCTGGCTTTTAGCCATCCATCTCGGAGCTTCTCTGATTTAAAAGGATCTTTGATCCAAATGAATTGGCCATTGGCCATACTCCCACGAATATTCAAGTCCCCCGCTTTACCTTCCCACACTCCTCATCTCTCTCGCCTTGCCCACAATCCCACCGTGCTTTCCTCCACCGTGAACCTGCCTGCGTTCTCTTTGTCTCCCCCCCCCACACCCCTTTCTACTCCCTTTCTCCTGCACTCCACGCTTTTCCAGCTCCCTCAACGCACTCCACTCCCATCCTTCACAACCACTACACCCCTCGTTCTTCCACTTCTCCATATTCCCCACGCCGTTGCTCATTCCCTCCTACACTCTCTCCTCTCTACTCCCCACCGTCGTTCTCCTTTCCACCCTCGCGCCTGCGCACTACCTCCCTCCTTCCCCATCCATTGTGCCTGCGTCTGCTCGCTGCTGCATTTCCCGACACTTTCACATTTCCAGCCCCGTGCCCTGTGTTCCCCTCTGCCAGTGCAGCAGCCAACTCCCCGCCTAGAACACCCCTCGCGCCCACCTCTTATCATCTGCTCCATCCTCCCTCGGAACACCCCATCCGCACCCCCCTCCACATACCTCTGTCCTCACTCTGACTGGCCTCACTCCCCATCGCCACCGTCCCCACTCCATATCCCTCCTGCTCGCTTCCTCCTGCGCAGTCCTCCAACCTCCTTCCGCCTGCGCGGCCCTCCGCCTCCAACTGCCTACCTTCACATCCTCCATCTTCCTTCCCTCCATACCATCCATTCTCCCATCCGCCACGTCTCCAGTCTCCAGCACGCCTCCTCCTCGAAGCCGCCATTCCCTCCTTCAACCCTAATTAAAAAAAAATACAAATTTTAATTAAAACAAAAATTATTATAATAAATTAAATATTATTATATAATATTTAATATTATTACCATTTTGTTTTTATTAAAAATTTTACTATCAAAAGTTTGCCATAAAATTATATAATTATAATAATAATCATTTTATTATATATTATATATATATTTTTACTTCATTTACTCTTACCTATTTAAAAACTTCAAAGTGATATTATCATTACAAATAATAATAATTATTAATTAAAAAAAAAAAAGGGAGAGAACAAATACCGAAAGAAGACAAGAAAAAGTCAAGGAAGACAAATTATCACCGAAAGAGTTGAAGGAAGAACCATCAAAGAAGTCAAGTCAATTGAAGACTCAGCAAAGAAGTCAAAGGCCATCTATAGTCCAGAACGAGCATCCATCACCGAAGAAGTCGAAGACCATGGAAGCCGGTTTGCGACTACAAATAGAGGAATTAGAAGCCACGTTAAAACGTTATAAAAAAGACAATGAAAGATTGCACGACATAAATAACAGTTCAGAAATAAGAATTGAATTACAAGAAAGGTGCAATCAAATAAAAATCTCTGACCAAGAAAGGCGTATAGAAAAATTGTATGCGCAAATTGATGAATTAAAAGCCGAAAATGAATTCAATCAAAGGTCAGGAAATCAAGACATAAAGAAGGAAATAAATAATTACGAAGCAGAAATAATACGCTTGAACAAAATTGTTAGCGACAAAGATGAAGAACTAATGCAGTTACGACATAAATTAGAAAGTCAAGAATCAGAGGTCGACCAGTGTCGACAACAGATAAAAGTTCTTCAACAACAAAATGACGACTCTAAAAAGACACATAAGTCAGAGATCGCGAAGAGTAATAAAGCATTATCTAACAATGCTGAAGAAATTCTTAGACTAAGAAATCATAACAAGATACTAGTCACAAAAATTAAGAAGTTGAAAAATAGTCGGAAGATAGAACAATCTTTGGACGACATTGAAGGGAAACTTCTAGACAAACAGGAAGAAAATAGTTGTATCAGAAGTCAAAATGAAGATCTTAAGGAACAACTTAAGACATCTGAAGCTGACAGAAAATCGCAAGTTGAATTAATTACGAAGTTTCAAAATGATAATAGGCAGTTAGAAAACAAGTTGGAAAAAATACAGAACAAAAACTTAACTCCTCAAGAGACGAAAATACAACTTCCAACTCAGATCAATGCTCTAAAGGCGACATCCGAAAACGAAAATGACATCGTGAAAGTTCCTTATCGACACCCCAACCATAAAAATCGATATTTGAAAAAGTGGGAAATGTCGAAAGATAATGGTACTAATGTGATCAAATTTCCTTACGACACATCAGTAGGGAATCCCATCAGTCCACAACAAATCAATTTGGGATGGATTCATCCGTCGACGTATCGAAAGTTATGCTCTACACTTAACAGTTCGTATCGACATGTTTCATCAGCCATGACATCGCAAAGAACAATGCGACAAAATTATAAGGCTTTGAGGACAAAGCCTTTCTAAGAGAGTGGCAATGCTATGAATATTATATGTAAGTTAATTAAAGTTATTAATTATTAAGTGAAAGGGTGTAACCCTTCACTATACACGCTCAAGCTTATAAAAGCGAGCCTCATTGTAAATTATTAAATCATCATCTTATCCTTTATCAATTATATATTATTATTTTATCAAATGGAGTTATTTTCCATTGGAGGATTATTCGCTTGAATAATCACGGAGTATATCCGGACACGGATATAGCATTATCCGGACATGGATATAGCATTTTTAACCATAATTCCATGCTCCAAGTGAACATCTTGGTTGTCTAATTGAACAACCACGATGCTATTTTGACGCTTGATATGCAAGATATTTTAAACTGGAATTTA
This sequence comes from Larix kaempferi, assembly GCA_027924585.1. Lineage (NCBI taxonomy): Eukaryota > Viridiplantae > Streptophyta > Pinopsida > Pinales > Pinaceae > Larix > Larix kaempferi. The sequence goes on from BSBM01000137.1 coordinate 724,531, forward strand.
CCTTAGTAGGTCGACAATTCGGTTGCAACCTCCCTTGAATCATATTTGGGATGCAAACTTTTTTCCTAACATGCGAAAAAACGAGCATTGAATCTCTTAGTATGATGACATTTGGAACACCCATAGAGTCTATAATCTCAAGGCCCACAAACTGAGCCTAACTTTCAGCTTGATTGTTGGTGTCCAATCCCATAACGTATGCAAAAGTTTCAATTGTTTGTTCATCAAAACCTAATAATATCCACCTTGCACTTGCCACCCCACCACGTTCATTATTTAATTATTCAACATTTACATGTTTAATTGTTCATCATGGTATTTTTCAATTATGTGTATAATGGACTAATTGTTTAATGGTTAACATCCAATTATTTAAATGTGAATATTAATTTCATAGTATTGGAGGTATGGCGTCAAATTGATAACATTTGTTATTGTGTTCAAATACAAATATATGTGGATTTCAAATGTTGTAAAATGTTATTTGTTAAAATGTTTAAAAAAAGGTCAAATCTAGCAAGTTGAACACCATGCTAGTCAAGATGAAGAGAAGGAAATATTTAGGTTTGAGAATGACACAAAACATTGTGAATTCCTTCAATGCAAGTGGGATGGAACCTTGAAAGATCTTATATTTAGAATAATGATTATGTACAAAGTAGCAAGTAGTAAACCTATGTAAGAGAGTAGATAACAAATTCTCAATAAATAGAAAAATAAAATAAAATTTCCACATATACCATAAACAAGTGATTTTTTTTTGGAAACCTTTAATCAAGAAAATTGACAAACTTATATATGCACCTCTTAGTTGTTGTATTAAAAAATAGTTCAAAATGAAAAAGTCGAGTATTTTATAATATCATTCAACCCTAATAACTAACTAGGATTGACTACAATCACTATTACAAAATTTCTAATTGCGACTATGTGACCAAAAATGTTAGTGATGATATTTTTTATAAGATAAATCACTTGAGGATGAATAAGGTTGAACCTATTTGTAAGAATTCAAAATAGCATATTCTTATTTCATATTCTTGCATGTGATCTCTTTCTAATTTCTTTGGGTGATGATGATACATTCTATCATCATCTACATCTTGTTTGCTTTAGCCACTAGTTGTCATTTTGTGTTATGGACATTATTTTGACATTTTTGAGTTGCACTCAAGGTGTCGTTATGTATAATAGGTATGATGTGCCATTTTTGTAAAAAGATGTATAGTTGGGGAAATTTTGTACAAATTTACATTGCTTTGGACATGTATGATGAATTGTTTAGAGATCAAATTTTAATAATATTGTGTTGTTATTTTTATTGTTTTTTATTTGATGTTGATGGTGAGCGATGATGATGAATGATTACGGTGAGGATTACTAAAGTTACATTAATATATTTCATCTAAGTCTTTCATCAAAGATTACAAATAATTGTTTATAAGGTTATAGATAAGAATATTTTTGATGTTTTTTAAAACAATTTTAGTTGCTTGAAAATCAATTTGATGTGTAATGTGTTTATTTATCTAGTATTTTGCAATTATTATATGGAAGGGTTGATTGAAAATGAATTTTATTTAGTCGAAGAATACACAACTAAACAATTTATTTTGGTGAAATAAAAAATTTAATTAAATTTAAAATATTGTTACTAAATTAATTAAGGAAGGGATTGGAATGAAAAAGTATTAATTAATTAACGTCAATGAAGAGTATGAATACAATTTTTAGTAATCACATCATCGACATATCATACATTATTTTTGGTATGTGTTGCGTCATTTAAGACATGTTTAAATATTTTTAATTGAAATGTTAAAACCTACATATTGAAGAATAAAATTGTGTCAGAGTGTTTTAATTGAAATGTATGTCAAGGATATGGTGGCCCATTGGTGGGGTTAGATGGATTTCATTCCATCCACCCGGGTTCAATTCTGTTGAGACATCTTCTGGCTTGGATTATCGGCTGACGGTTTAAGGAGGGAGGATTTATGGCTTTAATCGCTAGGATCTCATGCTGAAGCAGCTAGGGTTTGGCCGACCGCCGCGAGCCTGCTGCGGGCTCCGTTCTCTGTCACGCTGATTCGGTAGGGTTTGGCTGGCCGTCGCGAGCCTGCCTGGATTCACCCCCTGCATCGACCTATTCAGAATGACGACCAACTATGCCTCAGTAGTCCATGCCTCTTCGTCTCCAGCCGGGGTTTCGATCCCAGTCTCGCTCTCCAATGGGGGAAATGCAGCCTGCGGCCAGCCTCCCTTGTTTGTTCAGGAAATACCTGCGCCATATATTGCGGTGGTAGAAGAATCTTTGATTGAAGCAAGGAATTTCGAAGAGTCAGCTTTGGTCTATCTCTTTAATGGGTTCTAGCTTCGCCTGGTTTCTCTCCATAAGTGGATCTCTGAGGTATGGAAGCCCCTTGTTTCTGAGAAAATTTCTATTTACCCCTCTGCTTGGGGTTTTTTTGTTGTGGATTTCGATTCTCCTGAGGATAAATAGATCATTCTTGACTCTGGTCCATGGTTTTGGGGAAGTTCGGGGCTCTTTATGAAACCCTAGAGCCCTTTGTTTGACCCAACTACTGACCAGATATCATCTACTCCAGTTTGGGTTCAGCTTCCAAACTTGCCCTTGCATCTATGGAACTTGGCCTCGCTTGAAGCTATTGGAAATGTGTTGGGCTCCTACGATCGAAGTCCATAAAAAAAGGATTACATCAAAATTACCTTTGCTCGCATCTGTGTGGAAATGGACTTTAACATTGGCTTTCCTGCTGAGATCCATTTGACCAGCAAGGATTATTTATGGGTACAAAAGCTAGACTATGAAAATGTGATGTTCAGATGCATATCTTGCTTTGCAACCGAACATCTTGTAAAAGACTGCCCAAAATCCTCGCAGATCCCCAAATCGAAAAAGCTCCATCGCAAATCCACTTGATGGGATGGAGCAAAATCTAAGCATTATACAGTAAGCATAAATGAAGATCTATCCGAAGAGGCTCCATCAGAAGCTATGGAATTTTCTCAGGCTAAAACATAGGACACTCTAGAGGAAAAAAGGATCCCCACCAACGTCAAAGATCCACCTGTAGCTCCACGAGATAGTGCTATCCAACTGATGGACCCGAAAAGTCCAACTCCACAGGATGCACCTGAAAATGCAGTAATTCTCGAAGCCTTTGTTGAGCCATCAGATTGGATCAAAGTCGACAAAAAGAAAAGAGGAGCTTCACCCCCTTTGAAGCCAAAAGAAATTTTAACCTCTCCAAGAAAAATAAGAAGCCAACAAACTTCATATAGTTAATCTCTGGATTGTATCGAGTTGTATGTTAGAAGTAGGATAGCAGCAATTTTGGTCTTGTTAGTAGTAAATGTAGCCCATTTCCTTCTTGGGCAATATGTTAGAAGATTCAATATCCATAGAATAGGAAAGTATTAGGATAAGTTAAGACTAGCTGTAGATGATCAAGGAGTCATGGATGTAGTCCTTTCTTGGGATCAACTTGTCTTCAGAACTATGTAATCTTTGTTCTTCTTTTTATATATAAAAGCTCTTAACTGTTTCTGTTAAAAAAAAAAGACATATCATACATTATTTTCACGAACAAACAAACTTCAATGATCATTAACATGCACAACATATTTTATATATAACATCGACGCCTGATGAACAAGTATAATATACATGAATGCTAATATGAATATAAATATGAATATATATATATATATATATATATATATATATATATGTCAAATATGGCATCTCAATTAATTTGAATGAGTGATACATTTCAAATTTAATTTTAAAAAAAAATCATTAATAATATAAATTCAATAACAAATAAGCAATATAATATTTCATAAATAAAATAACATCAAGATCAACATGATATGAAAATGGAACATATATATGAACACTAATATCAAAATCAATGTGTGTGTGTGTGTGTGTGTGTGTGTGTGTGTGAGAGAGAGAGAGAGAGAGAGAGAGAGAGAGAGAGAGAGAGACAGAGAGAGAGATAAATACATATCAAGTAAAAAACAAAAGTAAAATAAATGTGTAAAATATACATCACTAGTAATCAAATATATACATGTGATCAAATATAATTGCTATAAGGTAGATAGTCCGCCATCAGAGCCAAAGGCATCAGTTCCTCCACCACAAGATCGAGGTGCATGATTAATGCCTCTGCCATTAGAGTGAGAGGCAATATTAGTACCTTTGCTAGATAAAAATGTAGTATATATCAGCTGGTATATCTCTGCACCAAAAGCCATATCACCCGATGTGACCATATCATCTAAAGCACCAATGAGTGATTTGGGTGTTGTAGTTAGTGGCCCAGCTATTGGAAGATGAGAGGGTGGTTAGTCAACTAGTGGAGGAGGAGATGGTTTTTGGTTATCCCGTGGAGGAGGAGAGGGTGGTTGGTCGGCTCAATGAGGAGGAGAGGGTCATGGGTCAACCTGTGTAGGAGAGGGGTGGTCAATTGTCCTGTGGAGGAGAGGGTGGTTAGTCAGCCTCTAAAGGAGGAGGAAGAGGTGGAGGAACACCAACTGAAGTAGATTGAATCAGATGAAGAAGATTGATGTAAATGGAGACCCCTCATCCTCTCAAATAGGCTAATTGAATTGACAACATGACACATCAATAACATCATATTACACATAAGGGATGCCCATATAAATGCAATCTCTAGTTCCCATAATATTTGTCTAGATTGTATTGGTCACACTCCTTGTCGATCCATTAGTGAACGTAATTGATTTTCCATCTCTTGACATAATCTATGATCTAGCCTACGCCACATGCCTAGTATTTGTAACTGAGGTATCTCATCAGTATCAACCATCTCCTCATCAGGTTGGGGAGGTACATCCCCATCATATGTGCCAATATCTACAAAATAGTAGACAACAATAATTAGACCATTTAAATAAAATGTTACAATAAATGGCATATGCATTAAATAAGCTAATAAAATTACATAACACTAATATTAATTCTGGCATCATGTGTGTCATCCTATGTATATCAGATGTTTTGAAATCCTCACTAGTCCATCCCTACATACAGGTACTACACAATATCCATGGTATGATCATCCTCACTAGGGAGCATCTCCAATACCTTTGGAGTGATCCTACATGGGAATTTTGATTGGCCCCTCTTAGGTAACATCTTCCCCCACATGTGCATACACACATCTGTCCTTGGATTAGGAGAGTTGAAGTCAAATGAGGGTCTAGTGGATGGAAACCTCTCAAAAAATAAATAGAACAACTCTGAATCAAATGGGAAGACCATCCTCTCATCAAACATAACATTAAAATGATCCAAAGGAAAACAAAATTGTCACAAAAAATGGCAAACCAATTAATACATCTAGGTCTCGAATCTAAGCAAACCAATGCAATTCATTTCATATATGCACCACTAAAAAATAAGCACAACATATGGCCCTAATAGAACCTCTCCAGTCCATATACCATATAAAATAAGGATTTGAGTACCCTACCCATATGACATAGTCTAGTGAGGATGCTGAAACAAGCTTTTGAACAAGATTTGGATATGATTTAACTGGAGTTGGGTTTGAAACAGATGGAACTCGGTCTCCACATGGAAGGAATGCATAGGGATCAATAAGGTAAAATCAGGTAATCACTTTGTCTGCTCATGGTTTCAATAGGAGCCCAAGGGTTTACGGCCCTAGTTATGGTGGTGTGTCTAGTGCAAAGGATTAAAATGATGGCATATAATTTATTGAAGTCATTAATTTGAGCAACGGTAGGGGTACCAGAAAGGATAATCAGGTATGGAAGCCTAATTGCCACTTTGTGGTGTGAGGAAAATGACTAGAGCTAACCCTCATTGATGTCTATTTCATGATTGAGATCCTCATCCCAATCAATTTAGAATGGATGAGTATCAAAAGGTATGCGACTCTTACAATGCTTGCAAAATCATACTCATTCTGCGAATAATATTGGTTGATATTCTAATTGACTGTTTCCAAAATGAATGAAGTGTCCACATGTTCGACTAATATCTTCTCAAAGTAAACCCAACTGATACATGTTATAAATGGATAAGAATTACATATTTATGTGACTATTTCCCCTTGATTGCATTCTTGCTATGTTTAGAGTTTGCAATCTTGTTCCTAGCCCACAGGGTGGTTCAAGTTGGATTGCATATTGGGAAGAATGATAACTTGAGGATAACAAACAAAAGAGAATCATCTAAGAGAGTATCTAGACCAAGATAGATGAAATTGTGGGTTGCACTAACAAGGCAACTGCAGGTCCTTATTCGACTTCTATGAAATTGTCTTACCCCAACCTCTTATTAACTTCAACGTGTGATAAACAACAACCTCCCACTAAAGAATACATCCCTTGTCCCCAAACAGATGAGGGGAAAGGTTCCACACCCTTTGAACCAAATCTCGAAACACACCTTGCCTGATGCGCTTTAAGACTTGGTTCCTTACTCGATGCTGTCGAGTCACTAACTGTACCTCACCCTTCCTAGGTCGGTAAAGTCACTTAAAATACCTCGTCCGATGTGGCTAAGTCACTTACTATACCTCACCCTCCTTGGGTCGGCTGAGTCACTTAGTGTACCTAATTTTCTTGTTTTTATTTGCTTAGGGTTTTTAGAGTTGAGTGCTAAATGCACCTTCCCCACAGCGGGAAAGCGACTTTGTTCCTTCCCCTCTAGAGTCAGGAAAGAACTAATGCACCTAATTCATTTTTTTTTATATGCTCAAGTTTATTAGGATTGAGCGCTAAGGAAACCTTCCCCGCTGTGGGAAAGAGACTTCGTTCCTTGATTTCCCAAGGTCAATCAAGTGACTATGTTCCTTCCCAATTTTACTATTTTGATATGTCGAGGGTTGTTGTTTAGAAAGAGATAAATGCTCCAAGCTAATCACGATTAGTTGTCTACACATTTCCTTTTGTATATATTATTTTTCTCTCTTCTCTCATCTACAAACCTACAATATTTAGATGCTAGACCATCGAGAGAGGAAGTCTCTCTTTGTAAGGCACTTTCTTTGGCTGGCTTTATGAACCAAGGGATCAACTATGCCACTTTTTGTATACGTCAAATACTACCAACATTTCAGGTGTGGTTGGACACTATTGTGATCATAAGTGATAGGTACCTAACCTTCTCTATAGCGAATAAGTGTAAATCCAAATGGCCACTAGCAAACTAGAAGTTAGAAGGGTCCGTGATTTCATCATTGACATATCTTTGAACATATGCTAACTAATTCTCTCTCGCAACACCGGGTAAGATATTAGGGAATTGGGAAAAATACTCCCTTCCTAGACAACCCAATAATGAAATATATGTCCTATTCTATGGGATAAAAGAATAGATCAGGACCGACTCTAAATACATTTCTACCATGATCCCAACAATGGATCAGTTGTCTGAGTAATGTTGTGTTACCCCCAAGGGATGTCGCCTCCTCATAAAATTTGAGGAGGCCAACAACATACAAGAGATCAACAACATACAAGAGATAACAAGTATGAATTGTAATAGGCCGACGATACAAATTCCGCTCCCTCTCTCTAGCTTCCTAGTCTTGTACAACGTTGTACCATTCAAATTTCCCCTGTTGTTGTTGTCTTTGATTAATATACAACATTCATCGCACACACACACACGAGTTGGTGCTTTATGTATTTGGATGCACCAAGGTGGTTGTATAAGAATAATGCATTGGAGCATTTATATGTTTGTGGAACACTAGTTAGTTTTTTAATGCAAAATAAAAATATACATATTTTTCAACAAGAAAATATGATATTTTAATATTGGTGCATTTGGCTGTTTAGAGCACCAATGCGTGTGGTTTTGCAGCAAATTGGTATGGTATGATTATTCAAGAACACCGATAAAATACCTTTGCTAAAACCTCCGGCCACTCACCTGGTTCCGCAAAAACTTCTGCTAGAATGTGTTTTCCTTGTAGTGTATCTGCCTAAATTCATTATTTGCATTTTAGACGATTAATGCAGTTTACCCTCTTATGAATTGACCTTTGTAGGAAAGTTGATATAGATGGAATGTATTTTTTTTTGGTAAGTAATTACTCACATGGATTTGAACTTGTGATCTTCCATTTACAACTTCTCAACTCAGTTACTCATGACCAATTTCTCTATTCCCATGGGCAATATAGATGGAATGTATTTATTCTCTCTTGACGTAATGTATTTATTATTAAAGGTTTGTGTATTTGAACCAAGCATGCCATATAATTCATAGGTACATTAAACTATCAAATATATTAGTGAATCATAAAGGTGAAATATATATTACAGACTTTAGTGTTAGCTCAATTAAGGAAAAATCCATGAGGAAATGTGACCCCTTTGTTGGCACATGTAATTCTATGGTGATGTTATGTTTTATAAATCTTACATGGTAGATAACTTTGACATCCTTTGTAGTTATTATGTTGGATATATTCATTTTTATGCCATTTTATTAGTCCCTACCTATGGCAGTGACTATATGTTTTGCCCCTCTTGTTAGTCCCATAGAAGAGACTATATGTTTTGCCCCTCTTGTTAGTCCTATAGAAGAGACTATATGTTTATCCCTCCTTGATTATTTTGTATGTTAGTTGTAAAAACTTATGAAAATTAATAAAGTTTGGGATTTTTTTATTAATGTTTATTTTTTTAAATAAAATATATTAATAATATGTAAAATATTTTTATTCAACTGGAATGCTTGATTTAACTATTTTTATCATTGAAGGGATTAACATAAATTAAAAAGTAAAAGTAAAAATTAAAAAATACATAACTAATACTAGCCAAGCTCATGTGTGATTTATGTGGTTTTGTTGGCAGTTGGTCTGGATGAAAAGAACAACACTGAATTTATAGTGTCGATGTGGTTGGTTTCCGTTCTTCTTTATGGAATAGGAAGCAAACACATTGATGCATAGTGCCGAAAGACAACGAGTTTATACAATGGGTTTCATTTAAGCTCAGTCTCTGGCTTAGTGGTTTATTAAATATGATTGACCTCCACTTGCAATTCACTTGCTATGGTTTTAACTTCACGTGCATTACATTGAATGGGTGGCTTGGCAGATTCAACGTGCCAATATATATGAGGAAGATGTCAAACTAGGTTTTTGAGGGTTTTCTTTGGTGTCGAGTTGTTGTCTTATTTATTCCAGTCGATTTGCACGAATCTTATCAGACTTGGGTTGTCAAGGGTTTTCTTCAATGTTGATCCATTGTGTTGTTTCTTCTAGGTTATTTGCACAGATGCTATCAAAATGATCACTGAGAGGGTTTTGAACAGTCCATTGTGTCCTTCTTCATGATCCTTTGTTTTTGCATTCAATATTGGTTGTATTTGGAATTTGGAGCTCCGCCTCTTTAATTTAACTTTGTAAAATTTCTATATTTATATTGCATGGTTTATCTTGGTGTTTTCGACTTTAGATGGGTGTTTCCTTTTGGGGTTCACAGTATTGATTGAGGATCTGCATGGTTGTTGCAGGATACGCACTACAAGGAGAACACCTTCTAGCAGAGGTTGTAGTAGAATCCCCCCAAAAACATGTCCCTTCTCCATTTATGGCAAAGGTTTCCAGTGGATGTTTTTTTTTATCAATGTGGCTAAACCATTATAACACATTGATGCTTCACATGGTTTAGGCACACCTATGATCTTTTTTGGTAATAGTGCACCGATGCTCCTCATTGGTTTGGAGCACTGGTGCAAGGACCTCACCAGGTCCTCAGTTTAAATGAATGGAAATATTTTATCTTTGAAAGGTTATTTCAGTTTGAAAATCTTTTATTTGTTCAAGTTATTTTCTTTATGACCTCCTGTTTGTTTTCAGTAGTTTTGTAAAGTCATTGGGTTTTGATATAGATAGCAGCAATCTCTTATATATATGTAGACAACAATTCTAACAAGTAGAACTAAATATGAACATGTATAAGTAGCATTTCATACAATTATAAACAACAATTCTAACAAGTAGAACTAAATATGGACATGTATAAGTAGCATTTCATACAATTATAGACATCAATTCTAACAAGTAGAACTAAATATGAACATGTATAAGTAGCATTTCATACAATTATTGCGTTTCCTAAATTTCCCTAACTTTCATACAAGTAAAATACCTATAGGACAACAGAAACTCAACCCGCCACAACAGGTTTACCACCCTGCCAACTAGGAAAGTCTCGCTGACTTCCTAGCTCCAAGAATTTCTTCTTGGAACCCCGAGCCCAAAACTTGAGTACAACCCGTCCAACTAGTTCAATGTTTCCCAAAAATATCAGAAACAAACCTCCTCTGCATCATCCTCCATTTCCTCCAACCTCGAGTTGTCCCCCTCCTTGAAGCCTCCCTTCCCATAAATTTCTCATTTTTTCATAGTGTTCACCTCCTCTCAACAACCCCCTTCTTCCCCTCTTCACCCTTTCCTAAATACCCCTCTCATCCTACTCATGCCTTCGGGCTTACTCCACCACTCCTGTCAACTCAATCCAAACCCCAAACATTTATTTCATCATAATAAAATAATATATCTTTAGGTACATATTTTCTCGAGTAGTTAAATGACATAAATGCCAATTAATTTAGTTGGGTGAGTGGGTTGCACATATATTAATACATATTTGATATGCTCACTTGGGATTTTCAAGAGACGGTGGGTTAATTACTATTCCCACCCACTATTTTGGCATTAATTACGTTTAAATAAAATAATAATTTAATAGTTATTAGTGTTGACTTTTCAAGTTGGTTTTTGGTGAGAGTCTTAATGTATTATCCATCTGAATATAATACTTTACTTGGTAATTAATAAATAACAATACTGTTTGATCCAATCAATTATTCAAATAGTCATTTTAAACTTTTCTTAAATGCTTTGATTTATCCCTTTTTTATAATTACTTTACTCATTAATACTTATAATAATTGAGTTGATCCACTATGCTTTCTAATAATAACGGACAATTTTTTTATTATTAACATTAATTGAAAATAATAATAACAATAATAATTATAATAATAATATTAATAATTAGTGTTTAATTATTAATAATGATATTTATTTGTTTATTCGACAAGTACCCTAATACCAACACAATGTTCTTTCTTTATAAACAAGCACCCCTTAAGGGTTTTGAACAATCATGATAACGATTAAACAATACAAGTCTTTTGACGTAGTATGGAACAATATTTATGTTTTATTCACGATAATTTCCATACCAAAATTCTAAATGACGATACTTAACCAATTGCTGATTACAAAGTTCACATATACTTAACAACTTAAATGTTCACTATCTTTATTGGATCATCGTGCAATTAACTTAGTTATTAATAACAACTTATACAATTATTTAACATGTCCAATATTCATATATCGATACTAGCGTACATATGCAAAGTGTGCATGCGTGGCCAGTGTATGCACAAGTCGGATGTGTACTATAAACAACATTATCTCGAATAAGCTTACTTGCTAACTAATAATAATAATTGTCCCTGTAGGTGGAACGAGCATACATATAACCTAATTACTTTCGCATTATTAGTTTTTGTAAGAGTTATCCATTTAAGGTTTCATTTCATTATCTTTATATTCACATTAGTTTAATCAACCAATTACAATGAAGGGTACCTACTACCACTAACTCAGATCGTAATAATCTATGACACAAATGTATTATACTGAGTTACAACACAAGAATCAAACAGAGGTTTCAACACACACACAGTTAGTTAAGTTTCCTCTAAAAAACCCAAGATGTTCCTATCTACCTACCTCCTTCTACCTAATTCACATCTAACTTCTACATCCTATCCTTTCTTTGCTGGACTACTTTGAAGTGTCATGCCATGATCGGCTCCAGTTAGAACCCGTAAGCGGAAGTGTCGACTACATCGACCAAGCTTCCCTAGCAGGAAACCACCAGTCATCATCACACACCTTGGGGAGCGTGCCATAGCACAACCCTCCCATGACTCTGGGTTTCGGGGATAAATGGTGGGTAATACCTCCACCCCCCTAATGGAACAAGCGACTATGTCTACATCGACATAATGACTGCGTTGCGACTGTTGTACTCAAGTTTTGTCATCGAATAACCAAGCTGGGTGGTTGAGTTTCCTGAAACCCCACACCCACCCACACATCATGATAATAACAGAATACTCATGCTAAACAATAATGAATCACTTGCATACCATGTATCTTTCGGAATCCATGTACCAGTGGTACTCCAACCTTGTAGGACTCAACTATCAATTAGCTATTTTAACCTGTAGGTTAGTCTCCAATCACAAGATCGAGAATATCGTGCAATCAGACATGTATATACATTTCATTAAAATGAACAATGATGAAAAATAATTTTCCTATATACCATGCACCCGGTATCATATCCATCCATGCAACATATAACTTTAATTTGGTATCCATGTACCCGTCATTTATTAAATTGCATTTTAGAGACATAATCAAAAGACAAGAATAATTCATCATATTAACATCACACTCATATATGTAAATGCCAAAAATAATAAATCCACATGTACACAGTATAATCGAACTGACAAAGTTCCACACTAAGAAGGAAACAACATTGGGAAATGGTGGTTCAGGTGGTGAAGTCAAAACGGTGCATTACACACTGGTGCTCCATGATCCATGTGCACCGCCGTGATTTTAGAAAAAACAATATTGGTGCTCCACTTTTGTAATGGTGCACCAATGGTCATCTTTGATTAGGGTATACTGGTGTCATTGCTCCACTTTGGTGAAGGCACACATGTGCCAATGTTCCTCTTTGTTGAAGGTGAACCAACGCTCTTTTTAAGGTGTGGGCACATTAGTGCTCCATGACCCTTGTGAACTAGTGTGCTTTGGCCCAAAAAACATTGGTGCTCCTCTTTTGAAATTGCGCACTGGTGCTCCTCTTTGGTTAAGGCGCACTGGTGTCTGTACTCCTCTTCGGTGAAGGCGCACTGATGCTCCTTTTACGGTCTAGGTGCACTGGTGCTTTTGATAAACAAAAGCACCAAACCGTAAATCGCATTTTAAAAATCTTATTGAAAGAAGTGAGAATTTTTAAAGTTTTGAAAGAAGTGGAAAAAATGTCTTAAAAAGAGGGAAAAAGGGTCTATTTCATTTCTTCATTTCACATGGTTCTACAAGAGAGAAGAGGAAGAGTATTGCAACCAAGCAACCAATTTTTTCCCTCTTCATTGTTTCATTTCTTCCGAGTATCAATTTTATTTATATTATTTCGCATTTCTCACTATTATTTATTCTTAATTTCTTATTTGTTTTTGTTGGTTTGAGGGGTTTTCCTCTATTTTGCAGGATAATGGTGGATTTGTTTTAGGGTTTTACATCAAAATATATGGATTTTCCCTGCTTATTGAAAGAAGCAGGAATTTTTAAACTTTTGAAAGAAGTGGGAAAAACGTCTTAAGAAGAGGGGAAAAAGAGGGTTTGTTTCATTTCTTCATTTTACATGGTTTTACAAGAGAGAAGAAGAAGAGGAAGAGTATTGCAGCCAAGAAACCATTTTTTCCCTCTTCATTGTTTTATTTCTTCCTATTATCTATTTTATTTCTATTATTTTACGTTTCTCACTATTGTTCCTAATTTCTTGTTTGGTTTTGTTGTTCGTTTTTGTTGGTTTGAAGGGTTTCACTCTATTTTACAGGTTAATGGTGGATTTGTTTTATGATTTTTCTTCAAAATATATGGATAGAAAATAAGCAAAAAGTTTATAAAATAAAATGGTACATCTTTGTGCGACATGGGTGCATATCCATAAGGGTTTTCACCTCCTTTTATTTGCAGGTTAACAGGGTTTCTATATGCACAAAAAACTATTTTCTCTTCACAACATTCTATTTTTTGTTCGTTGTGCCCCTATTTCGTGTGAGTACACTGGTGCTTCTCTTTGGTGAAGGCACACCGATGCTACTATTTGGTTAATCTGTAACTTTGTCGGTGCTCCTCTTTGGGGAAGATGCATCAATGCTCATTTTTAATATAAGAGCACTGATGGTCCTATTTTAAGGCGTGGGCACACTAGTGCTCTTGTTTGGTATGAAAGCATTGATTCTCCATGTTAGGCATATTATCTCTAGTGGATGAGTGGTTTTGGAGAGTTCTCATCAACATTTTTCATGTAATAATTGAGTGGTTTTGTAATTGCAAGATATCCACTCATTAAGTGGTAAATTGAGTGGTTTAACACTCACCATGGTTTCGTATGGGAGGTTTCATCACCATTACTATAAATTGTAATGCTTAACATTTCAATATTAATTATTGTACATTTTCATAATATTATTTTTATGTTTATTGATAATTTCTTATTTCATATGCTTTTAACTATAATTTTTTTATTTTATTTCAAACAATCAAAATTCTAATTCTTGTTCAATATTCGGCAAGTATTTCATTTTTAAATTGTAAATAAGAGATTCATTAATAAACAAGGGTAATAAACAATACTTGGAATATCTGAAATCAAAGTTACTATATCACTACATTTTAATAATCGTGTATTTATTAAATCTTATCCCTTTATTTGCATATTCACAAGGTTTCTGTATGCGACATATTGTTTTTTGTCATTGATGCTCCTCTTTGGTATGGGCACACCGAAGCTCATTGTTGGTTAAGGTGCACCAGTGGTAATCTTTGGTATAAGTGCACCAATGTTTCTATATTGTAGGCGCACCGGTGCTCCATGACCCATGTGCACTAGTGTGCTTTTGGCCAAAAAAAATTCGATGCTCCTCTTTGGTGAAGATGCACCGGTACGGATGCTCTTCTTTGGTGAAGGTGCACTAGTGCTCATCTTTTGTATAAATGCATCGGTGCTTATTTACTATAGGATTTTTTGAATATTCAGAAATTTAGTTTGGAGTTTTGCCCCTTTAATTTAGCTTTGCAAAATTTATGTATTTATCTTTCATGGTTTAGCTAGGTGTTTCCTTTTGGAATATATAGTCTTTCTTCAGGCTCTACTTGGTTGATGTAGGATAGGTCGCAGCCATGTCACTTGAGTTCGGTGTGGTTGCTATAGGACCATGTCCTAGTCATGGTTAAGCTAAGTGTTTCCCCTTGAATTTTTAGATACAATTATGTTTTGTAACTTAAATACATGCTTCCTTTATCTAAAATCGTTATGACATATAATATAAACTTAAAATAGAACAATCCTAAACAAATGCAACTACCTCATTTTTTCTATCCTTATTTTAATTAAAATTGAACATTTTTTCTTAGAATGGCTTCGAAATTTGTTTGCAATTAAATAAAATATCATTCCTTAATTTAATTCATATTCTTATGATGCTTCATCACAAAGTCTTAGATAAATTGGCAATATTTGCATTTATTAGTTACATGTTGTTTTTACCACATCTTAAATTAGAAGTCTTTCATAATAATTGTTGCAATCCATCCTTTAAACAAATATTTTTTATCTTCATTTATACTATTAGAAATGCATCCTTAAACTGATAAAATTGAATATTTTATTTCTCTCAATTATTTAGAGATTTTTCTTCACTAAATCATCTTACATAAGTGGCAGAAATGCCAAACGCAGCATTTTTCTTCACTAAATCATCTTACATATGTGACAAAAATGCCAAATGCAATATATTTGTAGCTCTTTTGCAAATTTGTTAAAGACACTATGAAATTAGTTTTCCTACTCAAAATAGGAAAATAATATTAAACAAAAGATAAATAATTTGGATGCTATGGTTTTGTTGAGGTGCTTATCAAGGAGTAAGCGAATTGTTCTCTGAACTTGAATTTTTCTGGTTCTGTTCTCCTATAATCCCGGTGGATCCCCCTAATCCTCTAAACTGGAGTCATCTCACATTGTCTCTTTCATGCTATTTAGGTCAGTCCCATGGGATCTAGGTGACATGCTCCGGTTGGTGTGCACTCCCGTGTGCACAAATGGTAATCAATGCAGGGTGGCAAATATATGTTATATGTTACTACATTAATGAAGGAGAATGAGTCGTGGGGACTCACTACCATACCTTCCATAACCTCCAAAGGCATTGTTTCAAACCTCCATATCCCTTGTTTCGCTTCCTGTACACAATATTACAGGACCAACTCCCTCACCAACCTGCAAATTAAACAAGCTCTCTCTCAATATGTGCAGCTGCTCTCCCGTTGTGTTGAACGATTAGATTATCTCTCCTCATTGTTTCTGAACAATTTCATTGAAGTGAGAGAAATAATAACCAAATTTTAGCTACAATGTTTCCCATCTTTGCCTGGACAATAGAAGTGGTTTGGGATAGAACTCTCTGAAAAGTCCAGAAAACAATGAATTCATTATTTATTGTAACAACTTTGTAATATAATGTATTATATAGTGCAGTTCTTTGTAGATATCATGTATTGTTTCTTTGGGTTATAAACTAATTCCCTTCGTTAAAGTCATATGGTATGACTGTATGCATGCAAGCTGTAACGGAAATCTCAACATAAAAAGAGTTCTGAGAGCTATGGTTGTTTATGCTGTTTCTTGAACATTTTGTATATTATTAATATAATGATAGGAAAACCTTAATTTTATGGATGGCAATGGAATAATCTTTAGTTTCCATCCCGATTCATGGCAATGTCAATGTTGATGTTATATGCTATGTTTAATTGTTTATTCGATCATTTTTTGAAAATCACATTCTCAATAAATGAAGATCAGCACACTATATTTTGTGATATTTGGATTATAAACAGGTCCACACATTCTCAATAAATGAAGATTAACACACTATATTTTGTGATATTTGGATTATAAACAGGTCCACAGTTGAAAGGTAACTTTCTCTTCTTTAAGAATAAGTGGCTGAAAGGTAACTTTCTCTCTTCTTTAAGAATAAGTGTTGTGAATGAACACATATTTTATGAAATTTCAAAGCACATCCTAAATATTTGAACATAATCCTTTGTTACTTGGAGATGATTGTCTACACTCACAATGTCAAGGCAAGTGCATGCCTTATGGCACTAATCTCATGTTTTTTCAAATCAACCACTACTAATAGCTCGGATTGTGCCCAAACACATCCAGAAAGAGAAAGGATGAAGTATTATGAGATGTTTAAATAAGGCCAAACATGCAATCATTTGGTGATTTAGGTTACACAAAAACTCTTATCCAAATGTGTCCTGATCCAAAGATCATTGGGACTGTTAAGTACAAGCATAAGAAATAAGGGTGCTTACCTTGAATCAAAATCTTAGCGTGAGTTATGAAAAACAGTTTTTGTCATATACCAACTTTGAGTTTTTTTTTTCTTGTCACATTTTAGTATGTGCTAACATGCTTTGACCTATTCACATGCATCATGATAATTAATTTCTAGTGATGTTTTTTCTTCAAGATTTTGATGTCTTTTTAATCCATGAAGATCCTTCAGTGTGACTTTTAACATATGTACATGTTCACGATCAATACTAATTTACTAGAGTTTATGATGTGTTACTTTGAAATTTTTGGATTCATTAGCTAGTAGCAATGTGAATTTGCAGTCTTCTTTGCTAGTTATGCAACATCGAAGTCGAGGTTTAACTTCTTTAATTCCAAATAAGAACCTTGTTTCTCAAGCTCTTGGAAGGTATCAAACTTCACTGAGATAGTTTTGAAGTTGCTAATTCTCAACTTCAATGTTCATAAAGTCTTTCCAGCAATGGTTGTATTCATTTCCATTGATGTTTACTATTCCCATTGCCTTCTTTTGACATAATTTTAAAGTCAAGGTTTCTCCTCTTGCAGCTGGACACTATAAGGCTTTAGTGGTTTTTAAGGTTCGTTGCTTGAATATCTAAATTGAGTACTAAACTTATCAGACTTATAGTTGATAGCCAATATATTGGCCTATAATAATAGGACATAGTAATGATGACTTTGATCAACACCATATTTTGCTTTGCACAAGCTTGAGGAGTAAAATGCAATGAGGTAGATGTGCTCATATGGATGCATTGCTAATCTTAGAGGGTATTGTACTACAATGGTAGTTGATAATAGATGCATAGTGTGTTGAGTAAAGGTTTGCAGGGATTTGTGTAGAATTTAGGGATGCGAGATGATAGGTTTATTTAAATTTCAGAAATTCTTATATTAGGACTTTAAGTAAGCATCTATTATGTGTATTATGATGATGATCACTAGCTATATCAAAAATGAACTAGTGTGGATCATAGCTTCCTAATTTCAAAAGTTAATAAAATAGAGAAAATATAATGTTCCTTTAACCTAATATAAATTACTCAGTACAAGAGAGTGGTGCAATAATGTGTGGAATGGTGGTGCAATAAATAAATTTAAGATGCAACAATCTACCACCTACAAGGTAGCAAATACTAATCACGACCATTATATTTTTGTGATGTTTTTTTTTTTTAATAAGAAAAAAAAGTAGAGCCTTGCTATTAAAATTTTAAAAAAAAGATTACATAAGGAGCGAGATCATTCCTAATATTTACTTGATACCAAATAGAAACCAAAACCCTGCTGGGCCAGAACTGAAGACAGAACCAAAAAGAACCTTGTGACTGACCAAAATACAAGAAATCCAATGTTTTTGGAAAAAATTGGAAATTACAGAGCTTGTAGTAAAACATACTAAGAAGATGACCAGAGTTGGAGCATTAAAAGCAACTAAGACACATCGAATGACTCAGATAAACCTGTTCATTCGGCTGACGTAGGAACATCATCGGTTTAATGATAATAAGCAGGTTCGGGTGCTACCATGAGTGGCCTTGGAGATTGTTGCATGAGCGCCTGAAGCCTGAGTACCCTTGCAGCCAGCACCCTGCGTAACCAAAGGAGAATTGTGGGCCCTTTCCTCCAGGTGATCCTCCATAGTGCTAATTTTGATTGCCATAATACGGTGAAGACGCTTAATCTCTATTCCCAAAGCGCAACAATCATCAATAATGGAGACAATATCATGGTTATCCTTGAGCATGGCCGCCATAAGACCTCACATTATGGAATGCTGGGCTATTGAACTCCCATAGTGTTCCACCAAATTTTTAATGTTACCTGGATTTTGTATCCAAGGAGCTAGAGGGTTGAAAAGAACCTCATGCTTCCTGTCAGCAAGGTGGATACCAGCATGAGGGTGATAAGTAGTTAGCTCAGATAGCTTCCGCTTGCCTTTCCCAGAGATTGAGTGGTCTTGCAGACCATCAGAAGAGCCTTGACCAAGCGAGGAATTTCCCTTTTCTAAGCGTTGAATGAACTGGATACCAACCCTGCCTGCCAATTTGGATAAATTACTATCTAAAATTTGGACTTCATTATGGAGATCTTGGAGCACCCTCTTGGCACGGATAAGCGACAACTGGTTCGGATCCTTGGCCATTAGAATTTACCCCACCATGATTTTACTGGTCCAAAATGCCACCAGAGTGCGTTCGAAGAGAGCCATTCGACCTCTTGTAGAACCCGTGTCTGGATCCCAGAAATTTAGCTTGACCAAGGAGGGTTTCGTTCCGGGGTCAGTATACTCAAGCCAGAGTACTTCCTCAGAGCTTTCAATGAGACGTTTGATATCTAATGGAATGATAAACGCATAAGTTCTGGCTGCATCCACGGCTTTAAGCTGCTTCATTGTGGTGGGATGATTCACTGGGCCAGTCGCCATGCATTTTCTAGGACGCACCATTTCCAAATCACAACGAATACTTTGGATGTCCAGATAGGAAGCATAATGGAATTGTACCTCGCAATCAAGAGCAAAGTAGGAGGCATGCTTTATTGACTAAATGAGGTAATCTACCATGATAGCTCTGAGGTAAGAAATTGTCATACTACTGTACTTGAGGATGATGCAGTACTTCCTGCTGATCAAGTAGAGTCTATCAAATCTACCCACATTCATTCCCATGATAGCAACGAGAAGCAAAGTATCGAGCAATAATATCTCAGCCCGGTTCTGTAACCCACTTGTTAAATTCTCATGAGTCTGGTACTCTGAAGAAAGGACAAGAACCTTGTGAGGACCCTAAGCGGTTTTTGAAGAGACCAAATCCGTGCAAGTGCCTTGATGAGCCTCATGATATCCCTCCAAGGCCTCCATCTGTGGGCCATCTTGGTACGTATCAAGGTGAAGCTGATCTTCCGCCACTGGGCGAGAACACATGTTGAAACGGATGTCATTCTTGTTATTAGTGCCATGCACCATGATGATCTCTTCTTCGAGTTGGGTACCCAAGTTGGCAAGATTGTCAGCGGCTTTGTTGGCATTCCTTCGCACATGGATGGGTATTAACGTGGCAAAATTATCGGCCAACCTGGACAAAATTTGGATATTGTCCTCCAACCTCCAGCAGTTTCCTAAATTATGGGTGTCAGAACCATGGATTATTTTCTTCAAAATGTTGATTAAGATCAATGATTCCCCCTCCACCATAAGCCAATGCATATTGTGGGTTGCAACAATTTCCAAACCATGAGTAAGAGCGGCCAGTTCTGCCACGTTGTTACTGGTTATGCCGATGTACCCTGCAAACATGCCTAAAACATCACCCCGACTATTTCTAAGAAGACCACCATAGCCTCAGTGCTCGGGGTTTCCTTTAGAGGCCCCGTCAAAATTAAGCTTGATGAAATTGGTCGAAGGAGGGTTTCAAGAATTAGGACTCTGCAATTTGGTGCCAGAGAGAATTGGAGGAATTCGGTTTGTGATTTCCAAACCCCAGGCTTGCAGAATGTGACTTTCCTGACCTTCAAGATGCAGATCCTATTCTGACCAATGTTGGGTGTGAACATTTTCAGTGATTCTAGATTTTATGTGATTCCAAATATCATCCATCGGCATATTGGTAGCTTGGAAAACCCGTCTATTCCTTTCTTTCCAAATCTCCCAAAGCAGGAAGTTGGGAAAGAGGTTCCATATTCGATCAAGCAAGGAGTTTTTGAAATGAAATGATTTCCAATTAAAAATGTAGTGTTAATGCTGCCTCTGTCTCTCTTAGAAGTCTGAAAAAGTGCAACACCCCTGTCCCACATACAATTTGTGAAGGCAAGGGTATTGAAGAGATGTTCAATATTCTCTTCATCCTGCTAGCAGAGGTGACAAAAAGAGGGCCAATGAAGCCCTTTTTTATCAGGTTATCCCAAGTAAGGGTTTTCCTTTTGAGCAAGAGCTAGAGAAAGGTGGAAATCTTTGGCCATAGCTTGTCTTTCCAAATGGACTTCCAGATAGGTTCATCCGACAGAAGCTGAAAATTGGCTTGAATATGGTACCCTTCTTTAACCGTAAAACGCCCTGTCAAGGTATGTCCCCAACACATATTATCATCATCTATGTTGATTTTGATTCTTCTGCTGCTTAAATTTTCATATAAGAGATTTCCAATGTCGTTTGTAGGAAGATTGGGCCAGCTAAGAGGATGCTTCCAGATTCACCAGTGAGTATTTCCTTCCTGTTCCTTCCAGTAATGATAGACATGGTACAAACCACGCTGTTCCAGATTGTTTTGGAGATCTAGATTAGGAAGAATGTTTTGAAGTTTGCCTTCTTGTTGCCAAGAGTTGTCCCAGAAAAGTCTATGTTTGCCATTTTTAATTTCCCAGAAGCTGTGCTTTTGGATAAGTGAACAATTAGTCCGAGCCAGATTCCAGACCGTAGAGCATTTTCTTTCTGTATTGAAGCGAATTAGATCCGGAGGATGCCAAGAGGGACTATACTTGGCTTGCCAGAGAAGAGACCAAGGTTCCCTATTGTGAGTTAGCTAATTCCACCAAATTTTAGCACCTAGGACTTGATTGAGTGTATGAGGGTCTATAAGACCAAGACCCCCTCTGAGCTTAAGTAAACATACCTCCTCCCACTTGACTAGAGCCCACTTCCTTTGCTGCAGATTGCTACCCTAGAGAAAATTTCTTTGGAGGTTTTGAATATGTTTGATGATGCTTTTAGGCACCTCAAGGACAAAGAACAAATACAGAGGCATGGATTGAAGGACAGACTAGACCAGGGTAAGAAGGCTATCCAGGTTTAGGTATTTGAACGTCCAACTGGATAAACGATTATTGAGACTAGTGAGAAGGTCTTCCCAATTAGCTTGTCTGAGCAGTTTATCCACGAGCGAGGCAACTAGATACTTTGAAGGGAGAGTATGAATTGAGAGCCCGAGATAGAGAGAGATTCAACGCTGGATGAGCTGATTAGTGTTGAAGAAGAAAATCTGGGATTTGTCAAGATTAATACAAGCACCAGAGGATTTTTCAAAGGTTCTTAGGATAGTTCAGAAACCTTTGGCTTCTTTGTAGGAGGGATAACCCATAAGCAGGGTATCATCAACAAACTGCTGATGAGAGCAGAGAGGGGCAACAGAGTGGAGCTTGAGGCCCTTCAGAGTACCAGAGTGAATTTTAGCTTTAATAGTTCTTCCTAATCCTTCCACCATAAGAATGTAGAGAAAGGGGGTCACCCTGTCTAATACCCCGGGAGGGAGTAAAGGGCTCCGAGGGCTTCCCATTCACCAAGATTGAAAAAAAGGCCGAAGAGAGAAGAGGAAGGATCCAGTCGATGAGATCTTGACAGAAGCCAAAGGCTTGAAGGACGTTGCAAAAGTAGGACCAATTCAATCTGTCAAAATATTTGGACATATCGAGCTTAATAAGCATACCAGGGTTTTTAGTAGTCTTGAGAGAATGGATAACTTCGTGGGCCAGAATAATGCCATCCAAAATTTGTCTACCTTCCACATAACTGGATTGCTCTGGTGAAATGAGAAGGGGAAGAAGAGGTTTAAGAAGATTAGCTAATACTTTAGTAATGATTTTGTAGATGACATTGCAAAGAGAAATGGGACGGAAGTTTGCAGGGTTGGTTGGATTGGTACCTTTGGGGATGAGGGTGAGAAAAGTAGCATTGAAAGCAGAAAGAATACCTTTAGTTCGCCAAGAATATTCCACGATTTCAAGAACCTCATATTTAATTATATCCCAGCATTCATGAAAGAAATCTGTAGTAAAGCCATCCGACCCTAAGGATTTGCCTTTTTTCATCCCCGAGGCTGCTGTTTCTACTTCCTACATGCTGATTGGCCTCATCAGTCCCACATTCTGCTCTTGATTTAGTAGACAAGGGATGTTTTTGGTAATATCAATTATAGCCTGCTTTCTGTCTATAGGAGGTTCCGAGAGGAGATCCGTGATGTAGGTATCGAGATCCTTTTCTATCTCCAGTTGTTCATAAATATGTTCACCATTGCTGGCTTTTAGCATAGTGATTTTCTTATGTTGTCGTCGTTGAAGCATAGAATTGTGGAAGAATTTGGTATTCCTTTGCCCCTTCCTTTAGCCAATTAATTCATGACTTCTGCTTCCAAAGAATCTCCTCTTGATTGAGTCTTTCACTCAGATTAAGGCTAAGGAGAGACTCCTCCTGCATTTTTGCATCAGAGTATCTAGTTAGGATAATGTCCTGCTGCAACAACTTCATTTTTTCTTCAATTTGATGTTTTTCCTCAAAGATGTTACCAAAGGTAGTTTTATTCGAACTTTTAATTTCCTGTTTCATATTTTTGAGCTTTTGCTGGAATTTGTACATGAGAGAAACTATCTCAATAGAGGAGTCTCTCCACCAGCTGCCAATATTTTCTTTGAAATCAGGGTTTGTAAGCCAAAATTTCTCAAAACGGAAAGGCTTGTTGGGGAAACCCTTGTAATCAGAGCTTTGAAGGCAGACATGCTAGTGATCAGAACCATTGGCCGAGAGAATAGTAGCAGTCCAAGTATCTTCCTGGATATAAAGGTTGTTGGATAGAAGAAATCTATTAAGACGAGAGGCTATTTGGAGATGATTGCCTCTTCTGTTGCTCCAGGTGTACATGTCGTTTGCTGTGGCCATTTCTATTATACCTGTCGTCTCCAGAAAGGTACTGAAGGAAGTACTGTCTTTTTCTAGCTTTCTAATTCCTCCCTTTTTTCCCTCAAGGTTTGTGACCATATTGAAATCACCTCCTATAATCTAGTTCTGATTTTGATGAGAGTCCCATATCCAATGCACATGATTAAGGATTTCAAGTTTGTGCTGAAGGATTTTAGGTCCATAGATATTGGTAATGATCCCTCGTTTGTTGGTACCCAAAATATCGTACAAGGTTGTGAGAGCTCTTATGGTTGCTTCAAAGTTGCTAAGAAAAATGTCATTAGGGTTCCATAGAATTGCAAGTCCTCCGGAGGCACCCAGAGCGTCCACAGCAATGACTGAAGAAAATTTCCAGATTTTTTGAGCAATAATTTCCATAGTGGTAGTAGAGCACTTGGTTTCTTGTAAAAGGATAATAGTAGGTTTTTCCATTAATATATTATTTTTAAGGAGACGATGCTTAGAGGAGTCGTTTATACCTCTAATATTCCAGGTTATGAGCTTCATTTCTGAACTGAAGGTAAAGAAGAGAAGAACTCTGTTAGCTGATTGTAATGACCTAAATCCTGCATAATATTACCTAGCTCGTCCAGTTGTTGTCTGTTTGTACGCCAACCCTTCTTTTTATCTTCTTGGGACTGTCTTTTGAGATAATTTTTTCCTATAATTTTTATGCCTAGGACCATGTCTTTTGCTGTTGCTTTGGGAGTGGTAGTGGGGAGAGTTCGAGCTTTGATAACAGCCTTTTTGAAGAGCTCTAACTGAGGTTCTGATAGAGGAGTTTTAAGTCTGCAAGATTCCTCCATTTTTTTAAGATTAAGATCCTCTAATTCTGAATCCTCCATTTCATCTTGAGGGTCTTGCATATCCTCATTTGTAGCAGCCTGACTGGCATTTTCAGCTTGAATAGGGTTATTGTCTTGGACCCTATCTGCATTAGGATGTTCCTCTAGATCCTCTGGTAGGTTGTCAAATTGGTTCTCTGTGCTAACTGCCTTGTTTGTTTCAAGTGTTGTGGGTTTCTTGTTGTTCCTTCTTCGGTTCACAGTCTTGCTAAAACATTCGGCATATTTGAGTTTAGAAAAGTCTTGCTTGAGAGCGACTGAGTTTAAAGGGCATTCACAAAATAAATGTCCATGTTCATGACATTTCCTGCACCGGAAAGGAATGTGTTCATAGTCAATTGTTTGGGTCCACTCAGTATCCTGGTAGTCAAGACATATTGCTTTTGGGAGAGGTTGAGAGATATTCATGTAGACACATATTCTAGCAAAAGCAATATATCTTCCATTTCGGGTAGTTTTTGATATCTTAACAAAGAGACCAAGAGTATTGCCTATACCTTCCATGTTAAGATTCATTATGCTAAGACAGAAAATATCAATATTACATTCCATTTCACAACAATATCATATACAGGATCACTGAAAGAACAACAAGCACATCATAAACACAAGAGACGAATTTATCCTGGGAAACCCTCATGGGGTAGAAAACCCAGCAAAGCTTCCTCAATATAGATGACCAGCAAATACAAAGATGTAATCCCCAAACATGACCTCCTTCTCCTCCATAGCAGATCTCTCTCTCTCCTATGCGCCAATCACAAGTGAGTGAATGTGTGTTAAATGAGGAACACACCTCCTCTATTTATACACAACTCCGAATTGAATTTTACACTAGCTAGGTCAGCCCCAACTTAACCACTTAAAATAATGTTGACTGGGCCGACCCCACTAGGGTGGTCTAATAACCCTTTAACCCACATGACTCATACAGGGTCGACCCCAGTAGGGAAGTCTAATAACCCAAGTTACCACATTCTCCACGGAGGAATAAAACATCTCCGGATATACAATAGGGTCTCCACGGAGGAATGAAACATCTCCAGAATAATAAAGTACAAATATAATATTCTTAGAAGTTACAATATCTCAACACTCCCCCTTAACGAGAAGGGTATTATAACAATATCTGCAGGAGCAAGGAGTCATCAACTACATGATACATGATACATCTATAAATCATTGGAATCTTTCTTCATACATCATTAGTAACTCAAACAGTTACTGGAACATCTTCAAGATATTCAAGACTGGAACATCAACATCTTCAGTACTGAGTCTTCATCTTCTGCAGCACTCGAACAACTACAGTAACATCATCATCTAGATCTCTCGATCAACATCATCAACATATGCATCCTCTCGATCAACAACAACAACATCTGGATATCCTGATCAACATCATCAACATATGGATCCTCTCTATCAACAACATCAACATAGTAGCATACTCTGCAATACACATGATCCAATTACAGGATGATCAATCCCGCTCACTTTAGGACATAAGTCCAAGGATGATACAATCCTATCACGTGCATTTTGAACCAACCGTTCAGGGACGATGCAGTCCTATCACGTACATTTTGAACCAAATGTTCAGGGACGATGCAGTCCTATCACATACATTTTGAACCAAACATTCATGGACGATGCAATCCCGATCTGCTTACAGGATGATCAATCCTTCTCACTTTAAGACACCTCTCATGTCTAGGGACGATGCAATCCCGATCTACTTACAGGATGATCAATCCTTATCACTTTAAGACACCTCTCATGTCTAGGGACGATGCAATCCCCATCTACTTATAGGATGATCAATCCTTATCACTTTAAGACACCTCAACATGTTTAGGGACGATGCAATCTCGACCACAGTGCCAATCCTTTTTCATACTGGATGTGACCTAGATTAAATCTAGGATTTTACCACCTGTGAATGATCACCTACTGCTGCATTGAGCAATCCAGGAGCAAACATTACATCATTACAGGACCTATGAATGATCACCTGCTGCTACACTGAGCAATCCAGGAGCGCACATTACATCATTCCAGTCAACCACAGAGCCAATACTATTTCAACTGGGGTGTGACCTAGATTAGATCTAGGATTTACAACCACAGAGCCAATACTATTTCAACTGGGGTGTGACCTAGATCATTTCTAGGATTTACAACTTGTGAATGATCACCTGCTAATCCAGGAGCAAACATTACATCATTACAGGTTTTGTGAATGATCACCTACTGCTATGCTGAGCAGTCCAGGAGCGCACATTACATCATTCACCAACATCTTTCTCGAAGACAAGAGTCTACAAATCAATTCAGGGACTGAAGTCTGGGGATGATACAATCCCTCTCGTCCACTAAGGATCATTCATAAACCTCATCGTCAGAACAAGTATCCTCATCATCGACCTCATCGTCGGAATAGGTATCCTCATCATAGATATCATCGATACAAGTATCCACATCATCGATACAAGTATCCTCATCATTGATACAGTATCCACATCATCGATACAAGTATCCTCATCATCGATACAATATCCACATCATCGATACAAGTATCCTCATCATCGATACAATATCCTCATCGTCGATGCAGGAAATCTCATCATCAACGACCATATCACTCCCCCTTTCGAGGAGGGTCCTTCTGAACTACACCAAGCTTGTCTCGAAAATACTCAAACTTTATTCGAGACAGAGGTTTGGTCAGTATATCAACGACTTGTTCATCAATGCTCACATACTCGAGCTTGATAGATCCTTTCTGCACCATATCCCATATATAAAATATTGGATCTCTATGTGCTTTGACTTATCATGGAACACTGGATTCTCTATCATCTTGATACAACTCTGGTTGTCACACAAGATCACAGTGGGGTCCATCTCCAAGTCAAACAATCCTGATAACAACTTTCGAAGCCATATCGCTTCACAACTAGCAAAGCAAGCAACAATATATTCCGCTTCAATTGTGCTGAGAGCCACACTAGACTGCTTCCTACTAAACCACGAGATCATGGCAGATCCTAGACAATAACATCCACTCGATGTGCTCTTCCTGTCTGATACACTTCCTACCCAATCAACATCTGTATAGCCATACAATCTGAAGTCATGATCTCCAAGATAACAAAGACCAAAGTCTATCGTACCCTTTAGGTACCTCGTCACATGCTTTGTAGCTATCAGGTGAACACGTCTAGGTTCACAGCAAAGCATATATCTGGCCCGGTATTCGTCAGATACATCAATGACCCAATAATCTGTCTGTATAGAGTCACATCCACTAACTATGACGAGTCATCAGCTAATAGCTTCCAGTTGGAATCCATGGGAGTGGCCATGGATTTGCATTCCAACATATCAAATCTCTTCAATATTTCCACAGCATACTTTCCCTGGTTGAGAAATATTCCTTTTGGGCCTTGCCATACTTCCAGACCTAGGAAGTAATGCATTAATCCGAGATCTTTCTTCTCAAATTTTGTAGCTAGCTTCTTCTTGCTTTCCATGATTTGTTTCTCATTCCCTGTTAGAAAGAGATCATCCACATACAATAATAGTATGATAGGTTCATCATCCATAACCTTAAGGTAAAGGTTAGGATCAGCTTTACTTTTGGTAAAGCCCAAGCTTGTCAAGAAGCTAATGATTCTCCATCATTCACACTCTGCATTGAGTGATATTCTGCATATCTATCCGTGTCATCTCTCGTCAGATGGGTCTACTGATATGAGACTCAAGATCATTCCAACTCTATGGTGAGTTCCTTATTGCATCCATCTAAGAGAAGAATGTCATATGTATATAGACACCATCTTCAACCTTGTAGCAAAGGTTGAAATCCGCATCACCCATGGTGATCATTAAGTTCATCAAATGACTATCGATCCTGGGTGTCCTGGGTACCCATACAGAGCTTTCTTCAATTGAATCCTGGGAGTTTTCTCGATTCGTACCTCTTCTTCAATTACACCATTAAGAGAATGGTCTTATCTATCCACTTGGAGCAAACATCTAGTCATGATCCTCTTCCTCTTTCTAAGAGAATCTTCTAGCCACGAGCCTTCTGTAGTATGTTTGATTTATAAGTCTTCTTGTTGAGCATCCATCACTTGTTCGGTGTTCATCATTCTTCATGATCTTTCCTACAAATCAAAGTTAATTACATGATTAGTAATACTTCGTAATCATCAAATCATGTTTGACATGATAACCTATAATGCATACATATATGATTCACATAGTTATGCAACTATATTGACCAAAAATTTGGCACAACACTTTTCCATATCATGTATGCATACAGTGGCTATCTAGATGCCTTCCATCTCTACCAGAACATACTATCAAGAGCGTGCACAGCTCTCAGCATGTCAACAAAGAGGTTTCATTCTAGACAAGCAACAATGGAATGTTTGTCCAACTTACCCATCATATGCATATTAGTAGTATATTGTTCAATGCTATATGAATGCTTACACTATGCATGATATGTTCTAGGAATACAAATATGCATACAACTATTTCAGAGATTCAAATAACAACTCAAATACTTATCTTTTATGTTTGTGTGGTTGCTTCCCGCTTGATCTCTATGTCTTTGAACTTCTATTCATTCTGTACCACTATGCATGCTTAAGTGTGCACTGGTGTCATCCTCATGATCTCATACATAATCATACATTCATTAGTATAGTCTCAATACTATCAAAACATTATGATTCTAAATAATCTTAAGTATGCATGGTTATGATTATTTCATACACAGGTATGCTTACCTAAGATCCTAACACAAAGTAGGATTCTAACTTGATATAGGAAAACATACCTAGATTATCATGCTTGGTTATGTCTTAACATACCCAAATTAACAATATCTTCTTTGCTCTATTCAATGATTTAGAGACCTTGTGCTAGAACCTGCATATCTCATAGGTTAAGCATAGTAGAACAAAGTCATACATACCTCGTAAGTGGAGATTCTATGTGGTCAAAGACTATGGATGAGTCTTTGTATCCATGCCATCATGGTCATAGAACTCGATTTGTCTTTCTTGATGTACCTTTCATGTTAGTAGGCAACATTATCCTCATACAACACTACAAGTGCATTATTACAATCATAAGTGTCATAAACCTAATCAATGAATGTCTTCTATTACTTCACATGCATTCATTTTCAAACAATCATAATTGTACTAACCTCAATAGCATGAAGACAAACATATTATGAACTTAATCAAGAATTAGATTTCAAAACATACCTGTGTCTTCTCAAGTCATACCTGTCGAGTAGTCTTCTCTATAAGGGTAAAACCCTAACCATCCAAGGTAGATCACTTGTAAACATCTTATGTATGTTAATGGTGATATGATGATAGGATATCAGTGCCATTTTATCCTTCTTCATCGCTTCCCCATGACTCTCCCAACTTTGCTAGGGTTTTCTTCTTACTTGGAAACCCTAATCTTCAATCTCCTTCCTCCCACAACATTTTGATGGAGGATCAATATCTATGATGAATGGATTAAAAATCCATTATAAAAGCTTCCAATTTTGTATCAGGTTTCTCCAACATTGTATCAGGTCCTTCCAAACCTAAGAATTGAAAACCTTACGTGAGAGCTTCTTCCTCCTCATCTTAGATTTCCTTCGTTTAACCATTTCAGATAGAACAAATTGTTTCTGGTGCAACTCTGAAATTGTAGATCTGAAGGGTCTGAAACTTCGGCCTGTGGTATCCTGACCTGTCATCTTTCCAACCCCATAGGTTTGACCTCAAATGGATTCTCTGAGAGAGATTTATGCCAAGTGTCGCAACATGACCTGTTTATGGGATGAAACTGGATATCGAACTTGTACGGAGTGCCACCTATCACTGGTTCAACTTCGGCCTTTAAAAAGTGGACCTGTGAAACTACAGTCCGTTCCCTACCTTTCAATTTTTACTAAATTTCATTTGGAGCTTCCTGGCCCAAGATATGACCTTTTTTCCTAGGTCACCTGTTTATGAATGAGATCTGGAAGAGGCAGAAACCCTAACTTGTACGGATCATAAATCACAAAGTACAATGAATCTGAGGCTGTCCTTCGGACACAAGGTATAGGGGGATGTTATATACGACTTGTAAAAGTTTCAGAACCTGAACCTTCTGAAAATGGATTTATAGCAAAAATTCCACGATGACTAGGTTTTGCTATTCAAAACCCTAACTTTCAAATTGTCGCAAGTGAGACAAGTGTCGTAAGTGCCATACATTGCCTTCCTTCAGGATAACTATGATACCATGTTAAGATTCATTATGCTAAGACATAAAATATCAGTATTACATTCCATTTCACAACAATATCATATACAGGATCACTGAAAGATCAACAAGCACAACATAAACACAAGAGACAGATTTATCCTGGGAAACCCTCATGGGGTAGAAAACCCAACAAAGCTTCCTCAATATAGATGACCAAAAAATACAAAGATGTAATCCCCAAACATGACCTCCTTCTCCTCCATAGCAGATATCTCTCTCTCCTATGTGCCAATCACAAGTGAGTGAATGTGTGTTAAATGAGGAACACACCTCCTCTATTTATACACAACTCCGACTTGACTTTTACACTAACTAGGTCGGCCCCAACTTAACCACTTAACATAATGTTGACTGGGACGACCCCACTAGGGTGGTCTAATAACCCTTTAACCCACATGAATCATACAGGGCCGACCCTAGTAGGGAAGTCTAATAACCCAAGTTACCACATTCTCCACGGAGGAATAAAACATCTCCGGATATACAATAGGGTCTCCACGGAGGAATGAAACATCTACGGAATAATAAAGTACAAATATAATATTCTTAGAAGTTACAATATCTCAACATTGCAGAGTAATAAGATATTACTATTCTTGTGGCAGAGAGAAGAGGCGTATCCATACCAGAGTCTCCTTGAAATCCTCCTTTTCCGGACTGAATTTTTCCTTCCATGGCGTCATGTAAAGGCCTGCCGAATTAAAGAAGTAAGGACCCCCTTCAAAAGCTAAGATGTAGTCCTCGAGATGATTGAAAATAACAGTAAAAAACCCTTTAGAGCCCAACTTGAGATCATAGTGGCCCTTGGGGTTCCACTTATGCTTGATCCAACCCATAAGCGCACACTCGGATGGCCATAGACCCATGAATTTGCAGGTAATAGCATGATCATGCATGGACTGGATATTTTCCGAAACCTAGGGAGAAATTATAGCATACCTTGGTATGAGAGCAACCTTTGGTATACATTTTCCTGATCCTCGTGGATTTGGAGTTTCAATTGTTTCTGTACTTCCTGGCTTGCCGAATGGGGTAGCATGGGTCTTGCTATTGGAGCATTATGATTCAGTCGAGCCCTTACCTTTCTCAGTCTTATCAAGATACATAGATTGCATAGTCGAGGATGGAACTTTTTCTTTTGGCTTAGAGGTCCCCCCCCCCCCCCCCCCCTGGAGGGGCCATTGGAATGAACATAGAGCCTAGAAGGTAAGGATCTCCGAGAGGCCAACAACATATACTGGATCACGCAGCCTGGTGCTTGCTCAAGAATGACTATTCCTGAGGATCAACTTTCTTGGAGCTTTCACAAAGATGAATCTATCTAGTATATCTTGTGACGTTTGTTGTTATCTCAATTATTAGGCATTCGTTTAGGGTCCTAGATGGCACAATTTAATGTGGGATATTTATTTGATCTCGAGCATTGTGGTGCTATGCTTTAGCTAACTTGGATTGACCCATACCCCCTTGAGATCAAGTTTATATTATGAAGTAATGACACTATTGAAATTTATCTAATTGTTTTAAAAAATTATATTGATAGGGGACATAGGTCTTTTCAAAAAGGTTGTTGTAATGTTGTCAAGGATAGATCTATATATAAATTACAATAGGATTTTTCAAGGCAATGGTCAATGAGACATGTCAGACTTGCAATAGAAAAACATATAATAACAATAAAAAATAATTTAAAAGGTAATGTTCATAAACATCTTTTTCTTATAATATGTATATAATACTACAAAAAATGATAAAACTAATATTATGACTATAGTTACTTTCATATCAATATAATTTTCTTTTCTTTTAATTTTTCAAGATTACGCAAATTTCAAAGGAGGAACCATGTGCTATTTGAAACATGTTAATAGGGATGTCCAAAAAAGTATACAAGTAGATGATAAAATAAATGAACATAATTGCATTGCACGAGGAGCTATCTTAACAACAACATGCATCAAACATATGTAACTATTGAATTTTTCTTTTATGTACATATAAATTAACTAGCATAGCCCCAAAGCGGGGGAAATGAAACGTCGAGAAGGAATTCAATATGTTCTAAAAAGAGAGAGAGTTTTGTGTACGTGGACAATATAATTTTATGTGTTTGAAAGCAAGTTTAGCTAATTTATGGCAGGGATAGTAGGTGAAATTGAAAGGAAAAAATTGTTGCAAGTACTAATAAACAATAAATATAAACCCATGTAATCGATGGCAAGTAAAATGAATTGTACATTAATTTGTCATAAAAAAAATTATACATATGTGAATAAAACATTAAAGGGTAAGGTAGTGATCAAGTTTTACTCTAAATACATCGGAAATCAACATTGGTATTTTCATTTGGTAGGGGGGGGGGGATTTTAAGTGTGAAAGAGACAGAGAATGAAGGTGCGTGTCTTGTTTCTTTTTTCGAAGTGAGACATATGAAGTGTCTTTCATCTTTGTATAGCATTTGAAGGGGAACAATGGTGCAGTAATTCAGATACCTTCTAATGTTGTAATACATGGCATTGTTGTGAAGGTCAATCATTGACGTTCATTGTTACCAATGTCAATGGTTGACCTTGTTAATGTCAATTCTTGGGATTTATGGATAGTCAATCCCCTAGCCATCTCGAAGGGGATTTGTTTCTTGTTACTTCAATTTATGGTTGGAGTTGTTATGTGCTTTGGTTGAGATTGGTCCCATGGAGGGCCAATGTAATTATCAAATGCCATGACAACATAGGTTGGTAAGTTAAGAGGGATAGATCCAAGTGTGTATATAATTTGTATGACCAATCCAAGTGCACCATTTACTAATCCTGGTTGGACCCATTAATTGTAGGATAACATTACTTGCTTCCCTACACATAGCAATGATTTGTTTTTCTATTTGCATACCATATACCATAAAGTTAATATAAAATTACTATTTGCATACCATAAAGCTCTTCATAACATATAAAATGACTATTTGCATACAATAAAGCTCTCCAAATAATAGCACTCACCTACATATGTCTCACATGAAAAGTTAATTTAAGTAATGGAAATTTTGAATATGACGTTGTGTGTGGGATTACTTGGTCATGCCAAAAAACAAGAAATCATATTACCCTCTTTTTTCTTTACCTCAACATTTTGAGAGTTTGTTTGAATATTCGAGTACACAATCTAATTGGTTTGCTTATTTCAAACCATGGCATCCCTTCCATTGATTTAGCATGCATCCTCCTTAATACTTGTATTCTTCATAATGCCTTCAAACAAGAGTTTTCATTCCCAAAAAACCAAGTGCATCATGAGAAGATACGATAAAGACAATCTGGAACTTTCATCAATCCATGAGAATATTCTGTTGAATATGGAGTCAAAACTTTCATCCTTGGACATGATACCATGCAACTTATCCTTGTTATCTTAATGCATTGAAATGTTTTGTTATCTTTCAAACTCGCTTGTCTGCAAACATTTTCTACAAAATTCAAGTCTCATTGTTCTCGATAAATTGAAATATGTTGATATTTGTGGAAAATGCAACATTGCCCGTGGTCTTCATTGCAATAGCCTTTGCATTATTCATGAAAATGATCATGACATATGATGAATCAAAGGTGCAAGAGATAATAGAGCATAGAGCCAGGAAATATCCTCTAGAACAAGGCTCTTTATGAATGCGTACTCATGAAAAATGGGGTAAGATTAAAAAAGTAAGCCCCAGGATGCCATTCAAGTCCAGAATTGCACAACCCAATGCTCTCTTTAGGATAGGGGATTCTATACACTTGGATGATGTTAAAGACTGGAGCATTTATGTGCATGCAACATAACACTGTGAATGTTGAGCACCCATGCCAACAAAAGCTTCATTTGGTCCTTTGAAAATAATGGGAACATAAATTTTACCTACAGACAAACATATAATATGTTAAAATATACACAAGAAACTTGATGGTTTAGATATTGATTCATCAATGAAGAGGCTCTATTTCTAGTTGGTGTGTGGGTTTTCTTTATCAATGCTACACACGTCAAAATCTACCCATAGATTTTGAATCCCTTACCAGTTGTGCATGCAAGTGAGTGAAAATAAATAAAAAGAGGATGTTGGGAGCTTCTATAATGGTGAATTCTTCCAGTGCCTATGAATATAATAAAAAGGGCCCATGGGGCTTCTCTAATGGTGAATGTGATCCTTTTTTTCTCTGGAATTGAAACAACATGTGGGACTCGATGTATCTACATCTTCCTTCAAGGGTATGCACAACAGTACCTATGTTTTCGTCTGCATCTTCCTATATCTATGTCCTTTCTTTATGCATATTTCTATTCATCATCCACATATACATGTTTAGCAGAGACAACCTGTAGTGTTTGCAATTATAAAAGCAAAGCGCCTGCAAAATCCTCAGTTTGCAATCATGGTGAATTTGAATTTGAAGTTGTTTAGGCATCTCTGGTTATTATTTTGATAGCATCTGTGGATTGGGTTCTTCTTACTGCAGTTGGAACACATAATTCAATGCTACTTTTGTGATGTCTATGAGCAATTCATTTAGGTCACGCTTTTGAAATGGCACTGCCAAAATTTTAAATTTATTGCTGGTGTGACAAGGGGCGGCTCCTCATAGGCCGTCGACAAACGACAAAGCCGCTAGAGGAACCGTCCCCTTAAACAATTCCTTCAGCATAATAAATCAACAAAACTTATGGATTATTAATGTTAGAGCAATGTGCTTTGGTGAATGAGAGAACTTCGATATGTTGTAAAAATGAGAGAAAGTTGTGTGTATGTGGATAGTATAATTTTATGTGTTGAAAGCACGTCTAGCAAATCTATGGTATGCATAGTATTCGATGAAATTGAAAGGAAAATTTTGTTGCATGGACTAATAAGCATTTAGTACTAAAATCACAAGCTCTAAAATGCTTACAATGGTAAAGTTTGTCCAAAATCACTTCTCCATAATTGTTCCTACATATATAGGTTTGTCCATCATAGATGGTAGTTGGCCCAAATCACCGACAATAATTATTGCTTGGTTGTTGTATGAGTAATTGTTTTTTATTGGAAAACACTTACGTAAACAACTCTCAATTTGCAAGAACACTAATAGGTCTTGTCCATGGAAAGGCTTCATGTCCTTTATAGGAATTTGAAGCCCAATGAAGAACTATCTTTGAATTATCACTTTCTTTATACCAATGGAAAAAAGGAAAAAATTAATATAATGTAATTTTATCTATTCACCACTTGAAAGGATTACATCCACTCTATTAATATTTTTTTTCAAAAAGTATATTCGTAAGTTTTGATAATATTTTTAAGACCAAATGGCATGCTTGTTAAGTTTTCCTAATATTCTTAGGTCCAAATCACATGCTTTGTAGCAAATGCTTCATGATGCCTTAAAGAGGACCAAGAGTAAAGATGTGGCTGATGATTTTGATCCACATCTCACGCACATTTGTTAAACTAAAGAATAAAGCAAAATGACGAACAAGGGCTAGAGCTGATTGTTCTGCTAAGTTAACTTCACATTTATATAACTCTATTTAAGATGCGAAGACATTCCTTGCCCTTCCTTTCGTCAAGCGATATTACAGCAAATGAAAAGCTTCATCTTTAGCGGAGATGACCTAGTTTCAATAGGAATTAAAGAGAGAACCATTATAAATACAGGGGGATCAAGCAACCTCATACATAGCTCATTTGAAAGATCGCATTTTGGAATTGAGGACCTTTAGGTACTCGAATTTTTGATAGGGTGATCCTCGACCGAAAGGTCGTTTATGCAGTAGGTTGAAGGAGAGGGCAGAGGGGATTCACACAAAGAGAAGTATGAGTAACTGGAGGAAGCTTGGAAGCTAGTGGATCAAGGAGAAACAAAGGAATGCACTTATACCCATTGCATGATATGCGATAAGAAAAGTCTCTTGTCCTATAATATGAACATCCAAATACATCAGTGCTTTCATGCTTTCACTTTGGAAAACATACTCAACAAACAACCATAGGCTTCAGGAATGTTGACAACAATAATATCTCTGATTTGAGAGACTTTAGATTGGAAGCAAATGTGATAAGAACATCCTCGAGTTCACCAATGACCTTTACATCTGACCTATCTAATTGAATAATGTATGTGGATCATTTGGTGGGTGTTTGCAATTTACTAAGTGAAAATTGTGATAATTTAGATCGTCCTTTCGGCTAACCGATATTTCTTTACACATGCCATCATTCATTCAGAGCATGGAAATGATTTTTAGCCCTTCTCTCATGAAAAAAATGGTGTGATTGTCCTGAAATTTGATACCTGGATGAGCTATTAATAGGATATATTTGAATTTAAGACACTTCAATCATCCTTTGACATAAACTGCCTCAGAAAGAGAGACAGTTGTGAATCAACCATACAACCTCCTAATCTAAATAACCGAGTATTGATCTTTTAAAAAATAATTTAGTTTAGGGGTTTGAGAGTATATGGCTTAAAATGTTTGCTGGGCTATGGTTTAGTGATTGAGAACCTTCAAAGGCTATGGAGCTTCTCAAAATCATAAACCTAGGTATTTGAAACCTGGTGGGTATGAAAACAAGTGGAAATTTAGGCAATCCAATCAACTAAACAAGTGGATATTCAAGTTAAAAAAAAAATGAAAACTTTGAATAAGGAGTCTTGCAATTTCATTTTACCCTAAAGCTTCAAATTTTGAACGACATTAATTCAATTTTAAGTTCCGATTACTGTTAAACAATGCTACTTAAAGAAAATAAATTGATTTCCAAAAAAAAACGCACATAAAAGAAATGGGAAACACAAATTATATGAGCCATCTATGGAAGAGAGGAAGAAAGAAATAATTCCCATACCTACGAAGAAATGAGAAACACAAATTATATGAGCCATCTATGGAAGAGAGGAAGAAAGAAATAATTCCCATACCTACGAAGAGCTCTGGCATTCCCGCTGATGTCCTTGTGCTTTCTCTTGAATTCTTGCACGAAGTGATTCACCATCCTATTATCAAAATCCTCACCTCCCAAGTTGGTATCTCCAGCAGTGGCTTTCACCTCAAAGATTCCCTCTTCAATCGTCAGAATCGAGACATCGAAAGTCCCTCCTCCCAAATCAAATATCATCACATTCTTTTCTTTTGTAGAAGTCGACTTTTTATCAAGCCCATAAGCAATGGCAGCAGCAGTGGGATCATCGATGATCCTCAACACATTCAGCCTAGCAATGAGACCGGAATCCTTAGTCGCCTGTCTCTGCGAGTCATTGAAATATGCAGGAATGGTAACCACAACATTCTTCACAGTCTGACCAAGAAAGGCCTCGGCAATCTCCTTCATCTTGGTGAGCACCATGGAGGAAATCTCCTCGGCTGAAAATTGCTTCTTCTCGCCCCTGTATGTGACTTCAATCATGGGCTTATCGTCGGGGCCGTATAAAATCCTGAAGGGCCAGAGCTTCATGTCACTCTACACAGAGGCATTGGTGAAGCGCCTGCCAATCAATCTCTTGGCATCAAAGACCGTGTTCTGGGGATTCATAGCCACCTGATTCTTTGCGGCGTTCCCGATAAGGCGCTCTGTATCAGTAAAAGCAACATATGAAGGAGTCGTTCTGTTGCCTTGGTCATTGGGAATTATTTCTACTCTGTCGTGATGCCAAACGCCCACACAACTGTAAGTAGTTCCCAGATCGATACCAATCACCTTTCCTTCACGACTGGCCATCGTCAAAACTGAAAACCTCCTCAAAATCCCAGAAATATCAACACAAATACACAGAAAATGGAAGCAAAACGTTCTATATTCCTTGCCGAGTTAGCAGTGCAACGGTGATAAATTAAACTGTCTTGAGGGGTCCCTTTAAACATGCAAATCGGTGGCAGCATACACTGCCGTGGATGGACACATGTCCAGTAAGAAGTCCCTGGAATGTCTCGATATTTCTCTTCCACTGTATATCTTGAAGCTTCCATCTCCTCGTGAACAATCGAGAAGCCACTCGGTGTTACAAAAGTGTGCCAGACTAGCGAGCTAAGTCGACGAAGAGGGCGTCCACCGTCGGGTAATAATCCTGGTCTTTAGCGTCTCCTTCCTTTCTTACAAGGTACCAGATTATAGTATGGTCCAGTTCTAAATCAATGTGGGAAGTCGCTCCGTCAGACTTGCTATAACACTCTTCAGTGGTTACATGCATTCTGCAAAACTTGAAACCAATTTTCAAGTAAGATCCTAGAGTTTGTGCACCACAGGTACTCTGATACAGGTGGCAGGTACCGATAAGCTACAGACAAACGACAGGGGTGGCTCCTCATTTGTCGTCGACAGAGGACGAAGGGGCGCGAGGAACCACTCCCTTAAAATACGCCTTTAGCGTAATTATTGTCTTTTATGT
This sequence comes from Larix kaempferi, assembly GCA_027924585.1. Lineage (NCBI taxonomy): Eukaryota > Viridiplantae > Streptophyta > Pinopsida > Pinales > Pinaceae > Larix > Larix kaempferi. The sequence continues at coordinate 764,112 of BSBM01000137.1, forward strand.
ACATAGAATTTAATTGTTGCATAAAATAATGATTTTTAATTATTTTTTTGTAGAAAAAAAAAATGGAACCAATTCATTTAAGACAAGACAACAATAAAGAAAAGGGTTGATTGCAAAGTTTGTGAGGACTTATGTTTTCCTTACATAAGATTCATATTTCTTGTAATCTTTATATTTTAATTAAATTTTACTCATCCTTGGATGTATTATAACATGTGCTAACATACAAAAAAGAGCCATCAGAAGAATTGATTGATATTGGGTTAAGTATAGCTGTGTTGTTTTACTTCCCTGATTTTGTAATTAATGGAAAACCAAGAAACCCTTGTATTAAATATATGATTTATCATGGTGTATATCACTTGTATGGATCCAATAGAAGAGTTGATGAGAGATTGCATGAAATATGGATTTGAAAGAATGCCTGATATTAATGAATCACTTCTTGCTATGGTATTCTTTTCAATTAACACAATAATTTATATTATATATATTATAAATTTAGATAAGGCTCATTACACTTTATTTCTATGTCTGTAGATGGAATTAAAAAAGAATGGACAAAATATAGCCAATCCACAAAACATTCGACCATATAATCCAAGTACAATATCGCCTTCAAGTGATGAATAAATGAGGCATGCAAGCAACTCGAGCATTGACAACATTTAAAGTGAAGAATGATGATGAACATAATTGAATGTTAATGCAAGTTGTATGAAATGAATGTTTGTGAAAATCAGACATTTTATTTAATGTACTAGACATCTTGTCCTAATTGGATGACCACAAGTTACCAATAAGTATAAAAATTACATATTGAAATTTTGATTATTGTGCATCTTTATGTTGTCCCATTTTTTATGACAAAAGGTCTCTTATTCAATATAATAAATTGGCCAATTGTTTATTCTATTGCATTGTCTAATGTAGAAAAATGTTATATTGCTAATTAAATATTTGAATGATTATATATTACAATGAGCATATGTGTATTCCGATTTTATAACACATTAATATAAACACTATACCAAACACAATAATTAAAATTAAAAATATCAATATTATTATAAAAATTATTTGATTTTTTCATGATTTACATTAAATGGTTCTTTTCACAGTGTGAATCATTACACACACACATGCTTTTTAAGGTATTAAGCACACTAGTTCTTGTATTTATAATAATTGCACTGGTATTGCTTGTATTTATCATAATATGCACCTACGTTATATATATATATATATTAGCATTGGTGTTTTATACTACAAATGCATAGCTATTCAAAAATATCGTACAATTTAAGTTATAGTACAGTGCACATAATAACATAATCACCGGTGTGTATTTATGCACTATAGTTAATGGTGTGCATATATTCGCCATCAGAACCAATGTGTTACCTATAATAATTAAACTCCAATGTGATTAATGATAATTAAATTGTATGCACATATGCTATGATACATGTAAATTGCATCGGTGCAATCACACATAATAACACATCGAGAAATTATATAAATGGAAAAGTGATGGAAAGCACTAGTGCATCACATTTAAATTGTACACATTGGTGCAATGATAAAATTAAATGCATCAGTGCATTAAATGGAAATAAAATAAACTATGATATGAATTATAATCATGCACTAGGGGGTTATATAAATGAAATGCACTGGTGCTTGTGCATGTGAAACACACCGGTGCATGTTTATGTGAAATACACTAGTGTGCCATTTTATGAATGAAACACTGTTAAAAATATATGCTATAACATTCGATCACCAAGTTTTTTTAGATATAGTTGACATATGTTAAAACATACACCAAAAAATCTATTACCAATAGTATAGGTTCTATCATAGGTTTTTTGTTAATTTTACTTAATCTTGTAATACTTAAAACCTCCACTAGAAGGTGTTTTCCTTGTAGTGTAATCTCCAATCAAGTTGAGTCCTTCAAGGTCACCAACTACTCTTACGATTGGTGGTTGACACTACCATCCATCTGAATATTCCAAGGAAGAGGGTGAAATCTTGTGAAGTTTTCTTTCCATATATGCATATGTACACACATCTTTATATAAAATCATGAGTGTGCATTTATAATGACAAAGAAATATTTTAAATATATTATAATAATTATAATACTATTGAGTTCATGAATGCGGGATCATTAATGATTGGTGCATTGATTCTGATATGGGTCCCATGCTTATTTTCATGGTGTATTAATTTAAGCATGGATTCTTATGCTTATTTTTGTGATGTCCTAATTTCAACATTTATTTTTATTGCTATTTACACTACATTGATTCTAGGGTTTTTATTTATATTTTTACTTTTTAATGTGGATTGATTTCAACATGGTATTCTTGTGTTTGATTTCATATATTCATGTTAGAAAGATGTCGTTAATTTGTTTTTACAATGCATTGGTTTTAACGTGAGGTTCTTATATTTGTTTTTATGGTGGATTAAATGTAACAAGGTTTGAGAAAGGTATAGAGAGTCATTTACTAAACCTATATCATAGCAAATTCATTCAAGGGATATTAAATAATACCCATAATTCGTTTTATATCTCTTAAAATGCATTTTTTGAATCCCATCTTAATATGTATTTTCAATTAAAAAACTTGTTTTCACTAGATATCCTAGGTATCATTTTTGTGACATTTTTCATACCTTTAATATGTTGGTCCTAATATATTATCGTCTTTCCACCTACTAATACTCATCATATTTCCTCCTTCCTCTACTTTTAAAAATCATCATGATTTCTCTCACTCAAGCGATGCCTAAATCATGCTTGGATTGGATCACACATCCCCTTGTCCTTTTAATATCCTTTTTTTTAATAACAAAAACGGTTAAGGGATTTTATATATAAAAAAGAGGAATAAATATTACATAGTTCTGAAGACAGACTGATCCCAAGAGAGGACTACATCCTTGACTCCTTGATCATCTACAACCAGTCTTAACTTATCCTGATACTTTCCTATTCTATGGAGACTGAATCTTCTAACAAATTGCCCAAGAAAGCATTGGGCTACATTTACTACTAGCGAGACCAAAATTTCTGCTATCCTACTTCTTACATACATCTCAAAACATTCCAGAGATTAATGATATGAAGTTTGTTGACTTCTTGTTTTTCTTGGAGAAGTTAAACATTCTTTTGGCTTTACAGGGGGTGAAGCTCCTTTTTTCTTTTTGTCGACTTTGGTCCAGTCTGATGGATCGACAATGACTTCGAGAATGGGCAATGCATCTTCAGGTGCATCCTATGGGGCTGTACTTTTCGGGTCCATCAGTTGGATAGCACTATCTCATGGAGCTACAGGTGGATCTTTGTCGTTGGCAGGGATCCTTTGTTCTTCTAGATTGTCCTCTATTTTAGCCTGAGGAGATTCCTTAACTTGTGTTGGAGCTTCTTCAGGTATATATTCATTTTTGCTTACTGTATAATGCTTGGAGTTTTCTCCATCCCACCAAGTGGATTTGCGATGGGGATTTTTGGATTTGGGGATCTGAGAGGCTTTTGGGCAATCCTTTACAAGATGTCCGGTTGCGAAGTAAGATCTGCATCTGAACATCACATTTTCATAATCTAGTTTTTGCACCCACACATAATCCTTGCTGGTCAAATGGATCTCAGTAGGAAAGCCATTGTTGAAGTCCATTTCCACACAGATGTGAGCAAAGGTAGTTTTGATGCAATCCTTTGTTTCTGGACTTCGATCATAAAAGGAACCCAACACATTTCCAATAGCTTCAAGAAAGGTCGAGTTCCATAGATGCAAGGGTAGATTTGGAAGCCGAACCCAAACTGGAGTAGATGAGATCTGGTCAGTAGTTGGGTCAAAAAGAGGGCTTTAGGGTTTCATAAAGAGCCCCGAACTTCCTCAAAACCACGGACCAGAGTTAAGAATGATCTATTTTTCCTCCGGAGAATCGAAATACACAACAAAAAAACCCCGAGCAAAGGGATAAATAGAAAATTTCTCATGAACAAGGGGTTTCCATACCTCAGAGATCAACTAGGCGAGGCCAGAACCCATTGAAGCGACAAACCAAAGCTGACTCAGCGAAATTCCTTGCTTCGATCAAAGATTCCTCAACCACTGCAATGGAGGGCGGTGATATTTCCTAAACTATCAAAGCCGGATGGCTGCAAGATGTCTTACCGAGTGAGATTGAGATCGAGGGTCCCCGGCTGGAAGCAATTGAAAGAAAGCTGGCTGCCATCGGGATCAAAGCGGGCTGCCGAGCCAAATCTAACCCACTACATGAAGCTAAGATTGCTGTCTTCTCTAGCGCAGGCCGCCGCGCACCAGACCAGGTCTTCGCGTTGCTGCAGATCTGCGATGCATCCCAAGCAGCCGAAGGCGCACAGGCACCGACCGTCTTCAGAGACGGCGACCGAGAGCTGAAGCACTAGGGTTCGCAGGAAGTTGCCGTTCCAAAATCTGTCCTTTTAATATCCTTATAACCATGTCCATAGGTAAATTAAAGTAAATCCCCTAATTGGCATATAAAAATACCACTTTAATATCAAGAAATTTAAAAATCCCAATATAAATAAGCATGTTAAGGTATTGTCAAACTACTATAACCCCTTAGGAGAAAGGTATTGTTCACTACTATAATCCTTTAGGAGATTAGTGAAATAATATTACCTATAATGAAACCAAAAGTATATTTGAAAATGTATCCTGAAATCATTAATTCAATATCTTTGAAAATATTTAAATGCATATATGTATTGAGATTTTTGACTTAAAATTATATATTATCTATTAAGTAGAACAACAATCAATATCTCAATAAAAATATGAAAATTGTATAATTATATGTATCATTGCAATTAGCATAAACTTTAGTCTATAAAAGTGTGAAGAAGGATGAAATTATTTCAAAAGATTTTGTACCTTAAACAAAACTTACATTTTAAAATTTTTACCTTAAAACAAAGATAAGCTATGATTTAATTTGTGAAAATGTATATTTTGTGTAATTGTGTACTCCAAAGAGAAAGATAATAACATGATTGCTTTAAAGGATTGCAATTTCCATTTTAAAAAACTTTACAAATCCATGAATGTCATAGATAACATTCAAACCCTCCCACAACAAAATTTGAACCCAAAATCCGATGAGAAAATATGACGAATTTCAATGAAATTGACCGTGTTGTCGGATTCCACCTTTAAAATTACGAATTTTGATGATTTTTTTTAATTGATACCTAACATTATCGAATATTCGACGCCATTCGGTTCTCCGACGACGGTCGTTGGTTCTCCGACGACTGTCGTCGGATATGTGACGTATAAATTATAATGGTAACTATGATAATATCATTGTAGATATGAAGAAGTTTAAATTTTATAAACTATAAATTATGGAAACATTCCGACATGTTGGCTATACAAGCGACGGTTTGAGGAAATTATATTCTTCACACAGACTGTTTTCCGTAAAAGAATACACAATTAGTTCAATTGTTTTTGTGATTAAAAATAGTAAAGTGTGGAGCTTGATTTTTTAAGATCGATAATCTTCATTCAAGCTCTTTATGAGAAAATGTCAAATAATAATATTCATGATCCAGACGAACAAAATCGACAATTGCTTGCTAGATTGTGGGATGGACTGAAAAGAAAGGGTGATGGGAAATGTTATTGTCCATGTAGTCAATGCAAGGGCTTTAAAAAGAGAATAATAAAGATCACAACAACCAAAAAACATTGTAGGGAACATGGACACGTTGAGGGGGGACATGAATATCATCCATTTGTAAGTTTTGCATTATATATGTATTTATATTGATTGTTTTTGTAAATGTATGTATTATTTTAATATTTAATATATTGACTAATATCTATTGATGGTTTCATGTCATTATAAAGGAAAGAACTCCTACGACATATCGCCCGGAGGACGTTCTTTCAGAACAAGTACCGGAGGAACTTGGAGCTATGAATAATGGAGAACAAGTTAATGATCATATTGAAGAAGATGATCATACTGATAGCATAGTTGAATATGATTGTACAAATACATTGATCCATGATACATTTAATGTTATAATGGATGATGATGATGATGATGATGATCATCATGAAAATTATGACTTTGATGATGTTCACGATTTACCTCTTCTTGAGAAGGAATACAAACCCCTTTATGAGGGCTCCAACACAAATCTTCTCTCTGCTATATTGTTGATAATGAACTTGAAGGTTATGAATGGTCTTTCAAACACATCATTCACAGTGATGTTAAGGTATGTAATATATTCCATCACATATATATGATCGCGCTAAAGGTTATCACTGTTCTTCTAATAATTTTATTGTTAATTCATAAGTAAAATTAATACGGATGACATTTGTTTCATTAATATTATTTATATATTATATTAACTAGTTTTTTATTTTAATTTGTTGTAGCTTGATAGCTGATTTTTTGTTACCACCATCAAATATTTTATCTTGCACATATCGAGATTTATCTGCCATCATGAAAGAAATTGGAATGTAGTATAAAGCAATTGATGCATGCCCCGATGGCCATGTTATATATTATAATCAACATGAATTTGAAACAGAATGTCCAGAATGTCATATCAATAGATATTGAATAGATCAAGTAAAAAAAAAAGGTGCCTCGCAAGGTTCTTTGTTATATTCCCATTATTCCATGTTTGCATGACTGTTCAGGTGCAAAAACATAGCGCAATTTATGGATTACCATGCACGGAACATAAGTCAAGATGACATTATTCGAATGCCTGCAGTTGGGTTTGCATTTAGAGATGTGGAGGAAAAATGGCCTCACTTTAAAGAAGAACCTCACAATCTTAGGATTTCTTTGGCAACAAATAGTGTCAATCCATTTGTAGAGATGAAATCCATTTACTCGGTGTGGCGTATTTTTGTTATGAACAATAAAATTCCTCCATGGTTGTTAATAAAGAGGGAGCACATAATGTTGGCAATGATTATTCCAGGTATATGTCTACAACATTTTTTTTTAATGTAGTGGCATCTCATTTGTTGTATTTTGTTGCATAATGTCATATATATATATATATTTTATTTTTCTCTTGTGTATGGTTTATCTAAATGGTTGTAATAATTATATATTTTATATGTTCAAATCAATAAGGTAAGTACCAAGTATAATACATTCATTATATATATAATTATAATTGACATAGTTAATCCATATATTTATGTAGGTCTTCAGACAAAGGGAAAATTTGAATGTCCAGTTTGTGGTCCTAAGATAAAATCTCGTTGTTCAAAAAGTTTAGGAAAGAAGGTGTTTGATGAGTATAGGCACTTCCTCTTTAATAATCACAGGTATAGAACTACCGAAAAACATATGTTCAATGGGAAGCAAGAGACTGCATTAAAACCGCAGATAATGACACCTCACCTATGGAAGTTGCAATATAATAGAAATCGCCAAGGTACGTACAAATCAAATTGTCTATCTATCATCGTATATGAAATGTTATGATTTTTTTTATTGCGTGTTGTTTATTGTAATTGATATTGATTTCTGTAATCTCTTTATAAACTATGATTCATGATGGCCGTCGTGACCATGAAGGCATTAATGGGCTTCCACGAGTGTATTAGAGAAAACTCACTATGGCTTGGGGTAGACCACAACAGATAGCTGACTACCAGAAATCAACTCAATTCCCAATGCTATGCTATATAAATGACAATGCTAAGATAATGAAGAATATAATCAACCTCGATCCAAATGTTTGATGTAGATCCCCGTTGGAGATTTTCAATCCGTGCACTTGAATCTGCAAATTAGTCTTGACAACCAATATACAACAAGTACATATAATATATAAACGACATTAACATCATCAATAGCAATGGCCCATGATATAACAAGTAAATGCAACCCAATGTAGTATAAACAACATTTACAACATTAATGGACGAGAATATGAGTATTTCTATTAATAAACAAGAAGAAGTATAATGTGATACGATCTCTTTCCAGCAACCAATCTGAACCAAGATCTAGGTCAATCCACTTGCGTCTCCACCACTTCAATCCTCCATGGAATGGAAAACTCAAACTATGGTAGGAGTTTGGAAGGTGAACATAAAGGGTTCACAACTACAAGGATCAATGAGTGTAGACTCAAGATAGGGAAAAAATCCACTAGAGTTCTCTTGCTCTTCTTTCTCCTCCCGTCCATAAGCCATATGTGCTCAATATATAGTCCTCTCAAAGGTAAGTGAAAGGACACATCGAGGTGTTTCTTGGGCAGATGGAGGGTCAAAGGTCACCCCATGACCGCTTTTTGGGAGTAAAAAGTAATATATTAGTGATTTTTACCATTTTACATGCTACCCGTAGGCTATAGTGATGCAAATCGTGGGTACGCCCACTATAATGATGTAGCAAGAGTACAAGGGAAAAATAGTGTCTGAAGGATATAAAGTGGTTCCAAGTCAGTGAAATGGATCCTCTAGGCCAAAGAGTGTTGATTCTCACAAGGTGGAAAATATCGTTGTAACAGATGCCCCCTAATGTGTGAGGTCAGAGACTGATGCTACGATGGCCGAAATACATTATAAATCTCAGAAGTGGAGTGATGGATACACAAGTGGAAGGAGCAACTCACTCGTCACAATACAATAGTATCCCTGAATACATGTCGGTAGTACAACAATCTGATACAATGGCTATGAATAGGCAGTACATAGTGAATACATGTCATAAGTGATCATAGCCATGATCCCTCTGCAGTAAGATATGGTCTCCTGCTGAAAAGGAAACAACAGGTGCAAACTGTTGATATCTGAGAGGTGATTTCTTATATGTAAAGTCATCGTCATAAATAGCATACTGAATGCCACTAGCATGCAAAATCAATCCAACAGTTTCGAAATAAAAATGCAATCCTTTTATATTTTCGATGCACAATCATAATCTAAATGAAGGCAGAAAGCATTCAATGCAAGATGCAGTACATAATTTTTTATTTTTATTTTTATTTTCTCTTATAAACAAAAGGAAAATGCAAAACTATATGTATATTTTTGTATTTTTCAATATAAAGAAATGAAAAATGTAAGCAAAATCCTACTATCTAGTCATTGATATACCAAGAAGATCACTAAGACAACCCAACAGATACCAAACAGTAAGACTCAGCCAACAGAATGAGCTCAAAAGGAAAAAACCAACAAGGCTAAATCCAATGATGGGTAAAAAACCAACAAGGCTCAACCAAGAGAAAAGAAGAGTTCTGGTCACAACCAAGGCATGGAATAGTCAAGAAACAGGCCAACAAAGACTCAGGATCATCCAAAGCCAACCCAGCAACAACCAAAAGTTATAAATCAACCAAAGACGGAGCTGTACGCTACTGTCGAAGGAAAACCTGCGGGTACCCATGATCAGTAGAGTAAACAGAGGCGGGTGTATGCGGGCAGAGCTAAGCGAGCCCGCGGGTAAGGAAAGGAAAATGGGAAAACAAAGAGTCCAATGGCTCAGAAAAAACCAATTTTCTATAGTGTATCTCAACAACCAATCAGTGACACGGAGCTTCAACAAACAACAACTCTATTTAAGGACTAATGCTAAAAAATCCCCAAAAATGGATGTTCTCCCCTGCATGGTCGCCGTTTTTGTATTGGAGAAAACTCATTATGGCTTGGGGTAGATCACAACAGACAGTTGACTACCAGAAATCAACTCAATTCCCAATGCTATGCTATATAAATGACAATGCTAAGATAATGAAGAATATAACCAACCGTGATCCAAACGTTTGATGTAGATCCCCGTTGGAGCTTTTCAATCCGTGCACTTGAATCTGCAAATTAGTCTTGATAGCCAATATACAACAAGTACATATAATGTATAAACGGCATTAACATCATCTATAGCAATGGCCCATGATATAACAAGTAAATGCAACCCAATGTAGTATAAACAACATTTAAAACATTAATGGACGAGAATATGAGTATTTCTATTAATAAAAAAGAAGAAGTACAATGTGATACGACCTCTTGCCAGCAACCAATCTGAACCAAGATCTAGTTCAATCCACTTGCGCCTCCACCACTTCAATCCTCCATGGAATGGCAAACTCAAACTATGGTAGGAGTTTGGAAGGTGAACATAAAGGGTTCACAACTACAAGGATCAATGAGTGTAGACTCAAGATAGGGCAAAAATCCACTAGAGTTCTCTTACTCTTCTTTCTCCTCCCGTCCATAAGCCATATGTGCTCAATACATAGTCCTCTCAATGGTAAGTGAAAGGACACATCGAGGCGTTTCTTGGGCAGATGGAGGGTCAAAGGTCACCCCATGACCGCTTTTTGGGAGTAAAAAGTAATAAACTAGTGATTTTTACCATTTTACATGCTACCCGTGGGCTATGGTGATGAAAATCGCAGGTACACCCACTGTAATTATGCAACAAGCGTACAAGAAAAAAATAGTATATGAAGGATATAAAGTGGTTATGAGTCAGTGAAATGGATCCTCTAGGCCAAAGAGTGCTGATTCTCACAAGGTGGAAAATTACGTTGTAACAACGAGGAATGAAAAATTATCCTAAACAATTCCATAGGTTGCCTTACTATGAGCACCTACAAATTGTTCATCTGTTTGATACAATGCATATCGGAAAGAATGTGACTGAAACATTATGGTGAATATTGGATGGAAGGAGTGAGAAAGAAAAAATTGTCAAAATTTGCAATGACATTCAAGAATCCAACCATGCAATGAAAGACGTCATTCAATTTCATAGAAACAAAGACCAAATTAATATAAAATCACTTCCATGGATGTTAACAGAGCAGAAAAGTAATGTTGTAAAAGAAGTCATGCGAAAAATTAAATTTCCCACCGGATTTTGTTAGAGAATGAAGAATATCATAACAAAGAAAGGTAATTTTGCGGGGGTGAAAATGCATGATTGGCATATATTCATGAAAGTAAGTATTATGGTATGTGTATAATTTCTATATGTTTTATTCTAGTGCATATTGTTGGTATTTTTTTGTCTACTTTTTGTAAAAAAATGAAATGATTTGTATATTGTTACAGTATGTTCTACCTCTCTCTCTCCCGGACAACTTCGAAAACAATGTCAAACAATTTATATATAATCTTGGGAAATACATGAGGTAAGTAGCGATTTTTTGCATGCACTTAGTGTTTGTTTAATTCATTGTAGAACTTATATTTGATTTTTGTGCACTAATTCATGTTATGGAATATAATGTCTTTTTTGTTAAATCTTGTGATTGGTTTTGCATCACTTGTAGATGGTTGTCATATAAAAAAATTCCATAAAGAATATATAAAGTATTGGAGGATATAAATTCCTCATCTCATGTGTGAAATGCAGAAGCATCTACCTTCAGCATTTTTCAATGCACAAGAACACTACCTCATACACCAAATTGAGGAGATTGAATTGTGTGGACCTGTACACTCAAGGTCCATGTGGATGGTTGAGAGGCACTTGAAATTTTTGAAGGGTTTGGTTAGAAAACGAGCATGTCCTGAGGGTTCTATGGTGGAGGGATATATGGTATACTAAAACATGATGTATATTAGTAAATATATTCCTAAATTCACGCCAAAGATCAATTTAGGTCACATTTGTGATGCAGACTCCAATAACAATTTCGAAGGGGAGTACCTGAAGGGGAAAGGTAGATTGAGGAAGGTGAAAGGTAAGTATTAGCTAGTGGAGATTAATTAATATAATACATTTGACTGTTGATTTTTATGTATATATCATACTTATTGTATTTTTAATATTCAATATGCATCAATTAAAAGTGTATACTGTGTTAAGTGAATATACATTTGTATTGAATTATAATTTTATTTTCAACAAACAGTTGGTCAAGAGTGGGATGCACTTCATTTATACATCACAAAAAATATTGACTGGATGAAGGTATGGATTGAACGATGTGAACAATATGGTCAAGGAATATCATGGGAAGGTGTGGCTTCATTAGTTAAAGCAACTCATCGCAATGGAGATACCAATCTTACACAAAGGAAAATCGATTTAGCATATGGTTTAAATGATAAGCAGGCAAGCATATTAATCAACCATACTATTTATATTTTTTGCAAATATATTGATGTACACGTTGGTGTTTTTCCTTGCAGGGAATAAACATGCACTTAATCATTAATGGATCATGATGTAATATTTATGTGTATAGCTTGTTGCAGGTAAAACACTATAAGGATATGTGGTGCAATGGTTGTAAATATCGCATCAAAAACTTGGATGAAACGAAGAAAACATTAGATTGTTGGATACCTGCAGTCTTTGAGGTGACCAATGTTTCCTCTAGAAGTGACAAACATCCAGAACTCTCAGAAATCGATACTATGGGTATTTGGAAGATATTGTCTAGTGTGACTTTAACTCCTTCAAAGTAGTTCTATTCGTTGTCAAATGGTATAGGTTACGATTGAATCAACGTGATCCCAATAAAACTATTATTGAACATGAAAATGGATTTACCATGGTTAGTACAAGGTTGTTTGAGCCAGGAACGGAGCCCTATGTTCTTCCAAGCTAATGTGAACATGCATTTTACTCTGAGGTTCCAGGTAGAGGGGGTTGTTCATTTGTTGTGAGACACGACCAATGGGAAAACTGGTAAAGTATAATGTAGAGGAAGGTAATGAAGAGGGTCTCGAAGAAGAAGACAATGTTGAAGATGATCAACATGAGTTAGACAATCATGTTCTAGAGGAAGATGTCGAAGAATTAGTTGAATCAGATGATGTAGTAGACAATGTCCATGAAGATGATATCGACGACGACATGATGATCGTAATTGACATCGATGATGATGATGATATGGGCAATCCTTACAATGTTGAATCTAGATCGGATGATACAGATGATGATTTGGATGAAGAAGATGATGAAGTCCATTGAAGTGTATAAGGTATGACTTAATATATCTACTCTATATATTTTGATTTAATATTGCAACAGAATTATTGAATTTTATTGGTACGTATAAATTAACTGTTTCTTAGTGTTTTTTCCATTTTCCTATATGTTGGCATATGTTATAATTAGAGACATTGCTTCTTAAGTATGAAAAAAAACACAATAAATTATTTTTTTGTACACATATTTTGTCGGGTTATAGGGGATTGAGAGTGACGTGGGGGGGGCGTCATATGAGCTTCCACCTTCACGTGGTTGGCCCTATTTAGTAGAGAATATTAAATTATTCTCAAAACAAAGAGAAGATCAGCAAGGCAATGCACAATTATCATGCTAACACAAATGGCGTGCTTGATCATGTACTGCACGGGGTTAATGTTGATTTTTTTTTAATTTGTTCTTGCTTGGATTGAAATTTGGCATGGTTAGACTAGATGCATGAATTGAATGTGTGGTAGGGTTTCCAGAATCAAACATGACTGACTCTAACAATTCAACAATAAAAAACCATACCTATAGATTAATTAATGTGTTACACTGGGACAACGTTGATTTTTTTTGAATTTGTGCTTGCTTGGACTGAAATTTGGCATTGTTAGACTAGACACATGCGTTGATGGTGTGGGAGGGTTTCCAGTCTCAAACATGACTGACACTAACAATTCGAGCATCAAAAACCATACCTATAGATTAATTAATGTGCTACACAGGGCCAACGTTGAATTTTTTTAAAATTGTGCTTGCTTGGACTGAAATTTGGCATGGTTAGACTACACGCATGCATTGACGGTGTGGGAGGGTTTCCAGAATAAAACATTACTATCACTAAAAATTAGAGCATAAAAAATTAGAGCATAAAAAACCATACCTATAGATTAATTAATGTGTTACATGGGGCCAACGTTGAATTTTTTTAAATTTGTGCTTGCTTGGACTGAAATTTGGCATGGTTAGACTAGACGCATGCATTGACAGCGTGGGAGGGTTTCCAGACTCAAAAATTACTGGCACTAACAATTCGAGCATCAAAAACCATACCTATAGATTAATTAATGTGCTACACGGGGCCAATGTTGATTTTTTTTAAATTTGTGCTTGCTTGGACTGAAATTTGGCATGGTTAGACTTGACACATGCATTAACGGTGTGGGAGGGTTTCCGGACTCAAACATGAATTACACAAACAATTCAAGCATAAAAAACCATACCTATAGATTAATTAATGTGCTACACGGGGCCAACGTTGAAATTTTTTAAATTTGTGCTTGTATGGACTGAAATTTGGCATGGTTAGACTAGACGAATGCATTGACTGTGTGGGAGGGTTTCCAGACTCAAACATGACCGACACAAACAATTCGACAATAAAAATCCATATTACCTATAGATTAATTAATATGCTACATCATGGGGCGAACGTTGAAATTTTTTAAATTTGTGCTTGCTTGCTTGGACTAAAATTTGGCATGGTTAGTCTAGACGCATGCATTGAATGCGTGGGAGGGTTTCCAGAGTCAAACATAACTAACACTAACAATTCGACAATAAAAAAACACACCTATAGATTAATTAATGTGCTACATGGGGACAACTTTGCAATTTTTTAAATTTGTGCTTGCTTGGACTAAAATTTGGCATGGTTAGACTAGACACATGCATTGACGGCGTGGGAGGGTTTCTAGACTCAAACATGACTGACACTAAAAATTCGACAATAAAAAACCATACCTATAGTTTAATTAATGTGCTACACGGGGCCAACGTTGGTTTTTTTTGAATTTGTGCTTGCTTGGACTGAAATTTGGCATGGTTAGACTAGACGCATTCATTAACGGTGTGGGAGGGTTTTCAGACTCAAACATGACTGACACTAACAATTCAAGCATCAAAAACCATACCTATATATTAATTAATGTGCTACACGGGGTCAACGTTGAATTTTCTTAAATTTGTGCTTGCTTGGATTGAAATTTGGCATGGTTAGACTAGACGCATGCATTGACGGTGTGGGAGGGTTTCTAGACTCAAACATGACTGGCACTAACAATTCGAGCATCAAAAACCATACCTATAGATTAATTAATGTGCTACACGGGGCCAACGTTGAATTTTTTTAAATTTGTGCTTGCTTGGACTGAAATTTTGCATAGTTAGACTAGACGAAGGCATTGACGGTGTGGGAGGGTTTCCAGACTCAAGCATTACTGCCACTAACAATTCAAGCATAAAAAACCACACCTATTGATTAATTAATGTGCTACATGGGGCCAACGTTGAATTTTTTTACATTTGTTCTTGTGTGGACTAAAATTTGCATGGTTAGACTAGATGCATGCACTGACTGTGTGGGAGGGTTTCCAGACTCAAACATGACTGACACAAACAATTCGACATTAAAAAACCATATTACCTATAGATTAATTAATGTGCTACGTCACGGGGCCAACACTGAATTTTTTTAAATTTATGCTTGCTTGGACTAAAATTTGGCATGGTTAGTCTAGACGCATGCATTGACCATGTGGGATGGTTTCCAGACTCAAACATGACTAACACTAACAATTCGACAATAAAAAACCATACCTATAGATTAATTAATGTGCTACATGGGGCAACGTTGGAATTTTTTAAATTTGTGCTTGCTTGGACTGAAATTTGGCATGGTTAGACTAGACGTATGCATTTATAGTGTGTGAGGGTTTCTAGACTCAAACATGACTGACACTAACAATTCGAGCATCAAAAACCACACCTATAGATTAATTAATGTGCTACACGGGGCCAACGTTGAATTTTTTAAATTTGTGCTTGTATGGATTGAAATTTGGCATGGTTAGACTAGACGCATGCATTGACTATGTGGGAGAGTTTCCAGACTCAAACATGAATGACAAAAACAATTTGACAATAAAAAACCATATTACCTATATATTAATTAATGTGCTACGTCACAGGGCCAACGTTGAAATTTTTTAAATTTCTGCTTGCTTAGACTAAAATTTGGCATGGTTAGTCTAGACACATGCATTGACCGTGTGGGAGGGTTTCCAGACTCAAACATGAATGACACTAAAAATTCGACTATAAAAAACCATACCTATAGATTAATTAATGTGATACACGGGGCCAACGTTGAAATTTTTTAAATTTGTGCTTGCTTGGACTGAAATTTGGCATGGTTAGACTAGATACATGCATTGACAGTGTGGGAGGGTTTCCAGACTTAAACATGACTGACACCAAGAATTTGAGCATAAAAAACCATACCTATAGATTAATTAATGTGCTACATGGAGTAGACTCCCATTGAATTAACTATAAATAAATCCATAATTGATAGATAAAATCTCCTTGGATTATAGTTAAAATAATAAGCATTAAAGTTACATTATTTTTAAAAGTATTTAATAATATATTTATAAAACAATTATAGGGATTTTATTATTTAGAGCACCAATCATAAAGTAAATTTATAATGTTATCAAAATAAATTTAACCTGCAAAGAGCTTTAAAATGTAAATGATTTCTTTAAGTTAAAATAATACATTCAATCCTAGTTTTGTTAACAAAATTTAATAAATATTCAGTAGAGTTAAATGAAAATTTACATTTACACAATTATAAAGGTTATGATTATAAAGGTTATGAGACTCTCCGTGTTCCAATTCAATTTTTACAATAATTCCATGCTTGATATCGTTGGGCTCTCATTTGAGTTGATATTATTATGAGAATGGAAAAATAAAAATGCATGATTTTTAAACAAAAGTCAAGGCTTGTAAAAATTAATAGTTTACTCATATAGGAAATTATCAACTATTTTCAAGTCTTTAAAATATATGCTTTTAAGGTGGAGACTAAGTTGAATATGGATGGCCAAGAATTGAATTGTTTTAACTTGTTAAAATTGAAAAAATCATGAACAAAAATATGATTTTTTAAAGAAAATTCAATGCTCACAAAATGCCAATACTTTGTTCAAATTCAAAACTGTAAGTAACTTTCCTTCATTGACATAAAATATTTCAAAACATAGATAAAATCCTTAAAATTAAATATTTTTATAAAATAGAACCGCCAAAATGCTCATCTAATTATTATATGTAGCAGAATTGAAGTTTGGCGAAATTGTCGAAAAATCATGTTCATCCAATTTGAGGCATAGAATCAACTCGAATAGGTTCAATATGCACACAAAATAGTCATCGAAGAATCAAGAAACCAAAAGACATCAAATGGTGCAGAGAAATAAAATCACCAAATCCTCATTTCATGAGAGCTAAAACAAGAATACTGATGATGAGAAGCGCAAAATAAATAAACACCTAAGAGAAGAAACCAACAAACCATCAAGCAAGAAAAAATGAAAGCAATAAAATGCAGTGTTTTCCAATTTTTAAAAGGGCCCCCCCTTAACTTTTCGCAAAATTTAAGGGGAGATATTGTGGCCCAACAAAGACAAACATGTTGTTGAATGAAGCCCATGCCATGACTAATAATTGGTCAATAAGAAATCATAGCATTCAAGACTCTTCTATGTTGAACTCCCTTGATCCATGTGTCTAGTCTAACCATTATAATGATTATCATCCATATGACGACAATGATAATGATTATCATCCATATAATCACGAACTCCATCTATAATGAACTCATGCATCAAGGCATGATAATGATAATCATCCATATGACGACAACGATGGCAATGCTGATGACGACGATGGTCAGATGACTACGAAGATGACAATGATTTTGTTATCAACATCATCGTCACAATCATCACTGATGACGATGATGATGATGATAACTACGCTAATACTGAATCACCTCCCCTCTCAATATTAAATCGATTCTAACAAATCATATGATTCTTGAAAGTAAAAGTGAGGCTTTTAAACATTAATATTTAACTTTGACCATTGGTTAGGCCTAAAGACTCATCCATTCTACACCCAATCCTTGAAATTAGCCCAATATTACTTTAATATCCTAAATTTCACATCTATAGGTATTGGGTTGAGGATGGGGCCTAACTAAGGAATGGTTTATGAGCCCCAAAGTAATGGCTAGGGTCTAAATTCCTATTGTTTGGGTTTGAACCATTACTTGGGTGGTGATAGCCATCCATGCAATGATGAATCATAAAAATGTGCCCATATCCTTTTGTAGGCCTATTATTCCTTGTTTAGGGAATATGTTGTGGTTAAAACCCATATATGGCTTATGATCACAAAACATATTAGTAATTCTATAAATCCATGGTTCTATCCCAAATAATGGCTTCATCCATGGGGCCCATCATTGATTCTAATTATTATAATCAAACCCATATTTATCTTCTAAGACAAAGAATTCTTCTCTAATGTGTGTTTCATGGAGGGACCTCATGCATAGCTTATGACACCTAAGAGAAATGATTATGACCTAAATACATTGTTTTGACTTTGAACTATGGCATGGGACACACGACCCATCCTTGTTTTATGTAATCCTATAATTTGTCTCCTTATGCATCTTGTAGGCCAAAGATTATTTCTAAAAGGTATTATACATTGTTTAATTGCTTGTGAAATTCCCATGATCCCTAAAATTAATGAGTATGGAATAAATCCCTTATTTTTAGCCTCAAAATATGACTTGTCCCATTGAGATATCCATTCTCATTATGGCCATTACTAATCATGATGGTCAAATTCCTCTCATAGGGAAAAAACTCATAATTATTTAGTGTGCATGCCATGGTCAAGGGCCCCATAAGGCCTAATTCCTTGAATTTGACACTAGACTATGGCTTGGTCCATGAGATCCAACATACATCTCCAATCTTAGAAATCATGTTAATATTCCTCCGATTGGTGAATTATTCCTTCTTTGGTTCTTATGCTTTGGTGATCTAATTCCCTATACACAATTTATTAGCACTAAAATTAGTGGCTAGGTCCAAAAATCTTAGTTTTTGTATACATTCTATATGTTAGGCCATAAAACTCATTCCTACTATGCCACTGAAATAACCAATGATGTTAGTACCAAGGTAAGGGATAATGTTACTACTCCAACTAGGGAATTTGCGCCCACAATCCAACTTCTAAATTAGGAAATGTATTTGTTTAGGTAATTCCTTATAAACCATCTCTATCCCATAATGTCCACATTTATTATATTGTTCACAACACACACACAACCAATGTGGATGTTAACAAACAAACATACACAAAAAAATAGAAGGTAAGTATTAAAGTAGAACAAAATCCTACTACAATGATATGTGATCATAGTAAAATAGTTTCTAGCATTACACATATAATAGCCACCAACTAAAGATAATCCACATGTTATATAAGTACTCCTATTCAATCATGGAGACATTGATTTTCATGTTGTTATTTCCGTGAAGATTGGAAATAGTTGGTTGGAAACCATTTTTTCAATGAGACAAGATAGATCATCACACCATTATCACCATCAAGGTATCTTCTGTTCAAAATTTCATGTCAGTATTTCTAAAAGAATATAAGAAATAAAGAATGGAAAAAATAATTTCCATATGATTAGTTGCAAAAAGAGGAAATTTTGAATGTTGTTGAGTATGGATTTTTGCATTTCTACATATTGCAACCAAGCAGAGTGAGGAGTCATTTCCACATGGGGTAGATAGAGCACCCCATTCCCACAATTATAAAATACAAACAACAATTAAATACAACAAAAAATAACAAACAACAATTAAATACATAAAACAATTAAAATTAACCAACAAAAATTAAATAAAAAATAAAAAAAAAAATACAAAAAAAAATACAAAAAATATCAAGCAACATAACTTACCTTTCTACCTCCCGCGCCAAACATGTTTCATTGGAACCCTTAGCCTTTTGCACATGCACCCTTTGAGTTCTGTGAGCTCTAAGCAGAGCATTTCGGGCCTTCTGTGAAACCATTGATTTTGCTGAGCTGCGAGTTGTGAGCTGTGTTGGATTGTGGCCGTTCATCTTCCTCTTGTGCGTGCACCATTTGAGTTCTATGAGCTATGAGCAGATCATTCTGGGGCTTCTGTGTAACCATTGATTTAGCTGAGCTGTGAGCTGTGATCAAAGTTGGATTGTGGCCGTGCATCTTCAACCTCTTGCACGTGCACCCATTAAGAAGAGGCAATGCCTCCCAACTCTATGAATACGAAGCCCTGAATTTGATGGGGTTTAATTCATAGTTTGAATGGTTGATTTCATTATTGTATATGTTCGTTTTCCCTTAAAAATCAATATAAATTCCAAATTGATTCAGATTTGAACCCCATCTCTCTCCTTTGGCCACAAATTCTTTGGTAGGGTTCTTAGAAATAAAGAAAAAACATACTCAAAATTTGGTACTGCTTCATTTGATGAAAACATATTGATGTATTTGAAATATACAATTACAATCAGGTATACCTGTTGTCTCAAGGCTACTTTCGTCTGATCAACAACTAGGTGGTTTCCCCAATCAACAATCTGCAACAAATAATTAGATAACATTATCTAAACGAAACGAATATACTCATGAAAAAACACACAAAAAAACTATTTTTTCATATTATATTTGTACAATTGCAAAGATGTATAATGGTTGCCTCGAGGATGTTGTGTACTCCTCTGACCAGCTTCTGGGGAGATGCCCCAATCACTACCCTACGAAGTAAATATAGAAAATCTTGATGAAATTATAAAAATAGACTAACGAAAAATCCATAAGAAGTTAAATCCATTAATAAAAGGTTGGGTAAATTGTTAGATGTACCACTCCCATAGTAACTGTGTTTGTATCTTTTCGATTCAAATTGTAATTAATAAGCAACTCTTCCCCTGTAGCTATTGATTTAATGGCACATACAAAAACACGGTTTCCTTCACGTTCCTCAAATATGCAGTTGGGTTACTTAATTGTAGACCCTAGTTGTGTACTACTTATAAACCATGCAATATTCCCTGTAGCCTTTGGCCTTCCGTCAATGTACAATGTTGCTCCTTTATTTTGATCATTGTCTTTTAGTTGTAAATAATTTGCTGACAATCCATATCTGTGCATACTTTGTGTATATTGGACCAGCCGCATCCAATCTTTGTAATTTTAACAGGGTCCAACATACTCCATCAATACAGTACATCTGTTGTAACCAACCTTTATGCCATCCATGCAAAACAACCCCAAATCATGTAATGATGATGGTGCAATTTGATATATCCTCTTGTTCACACAAAAAACTGTGTGTAGTTGAGTAAGATCCTTTGGTACCCATTTTTTTACTAGATGTTTGTACCTCAAGGGCACATCGATGTCGCATATTGTCTCATCATCATAGGAACATGACTCCCGTTCAGCGAGAAAAAAATCCATGCATTTATGGAATTTTCTTCTGATCTTTTGACATCTATTTGATATAACTCTTGTATACCTACTGGATGTCTCACTTTCCTCTAGTCTTCCTAAATTCCCCTCGCTCGAGGAAGACAAATCTGACAAATACATGTTTGGTTCTACCTGCACCATGGGAAAAAAGTTCAAATAGGAAATTGTTTGGCATGCATAGTTCATATTAGAAAATTACAAGGCATTAAGGCATGCATTTTCCACTATCATCATACATAGTTACCATGCCCCCCTCAAGCTTGAAAATGCATGTGTGGATTAGTAAGGGATTTTTCCTTTAATTGTCTTACATGTTCAAAATTGGAAAAAATGACCAAAATTAATTTTTGAATGCCTCGAATTCGTATAAGAAGGATTCATCAAAATTTTGAACCTACGGGTTGATAAACTATGTGAGGCATACTTTGAAATATAATGGAATATGCTTTGATATTTTAATATAAAAAAGTGGACATAAACTATTGGAATATGCTTTGAGATTTGGATATAAAAAAGTGGACATTAACTATTGGAATATGCTTTGAGATTTGGATATAAAAAAGTGGAAAGGTGATCCCAATTCTAAAAGAGGAACAAGACGAAGGCACACTGCAATATCAAAGCACCATGAGGAACTTATGAGATAGAGTGTTATAATTATGCCAAAATAAGTGGGAGGAGTTAACTGCACTCAAAAGAGCAAAACCTCACTCTCCATAAGGCCTAAAAATTTCTCTATACAAATCGCAATTGTATGTGGACACTATCAAAATATTGGCCTAAGATTTAGATTTCCACTTTTGCTACACCCCACTCTATCATGGAAATATACTAATCATATAATTGACTTAGAGAGAGAGAAGAAGAAGAGATGGAATACAATAGAAAATGAATTAGGATATCATGACAAAGACACCATTATACACTTTGTGCCATATTAAGAACATAGGGAGATATGCAAGCAGCAACAACTTGAAGATGAAGAATTATTAAAGCACGACACTACCTTTGGGTTATTTTAATTCTATATTGCATATATGTATACAACATTTCAATTGGGGGGGTATGATGAGCCCTTGGATTACCATATATTTCCCATCTCTTTTATGTATATTATTGTTATATTATCCTCGGAGAGATAAGAATTTCATAAGCACTCAAATTTTAATGGTTCGTCTAGATATTGTTGACATATGTTTTTTAAAATGAATGTGCATGGCTTATTTTCAAAACAGTATGATAAATGTATGGTGTCTTAAGTATATTGAGTTGATTTTGTTGATTTCTCCAAAATGGAGTTAAATCATCCCACCCTCTAGCACTAAAGTGAGACCGAAAATTTTGATTATTACCTTATTAATGTGTTTGAACTTTTTATTTATTGAAATTGTCATATGAACCACATTGACATTCCCAATATAATGAGATAACCACGACCTTTATAATCTTGTGGAGATATGAAATAGATATAAAGATTCCTAATATGGTTAGGGAGCATTGGATAGGGAAGTGATTCCATATTATTATTATCGCCTTTGTTGTATTAGTTTCATCCATATGCACATATTTTCATTTGTATGTGCATGTACATACACATATGCAACTATTACCATGAAACATGGAATTCCCAACATTCTAGGGATTTCCTTCTCTTTAATACATGCCAACCACCCAATTCATTCCATGTTTCCTTATAAAAAGTAATGACACAACTATTTCCAAGTTAAAATATCATTTCAACTCTTCCAACAATAGTGTCAACCTTTACAACTTGTATTCAAGAAGAGGGACGAACTCTAGTGTAGAATGCACTTGATGTTATGATATTTGAAAAGTACTTGATGTATAAGTATTTGTTTTCTAATTGAGATATTATCACTTTTGTTTACTAGCATTATAGATAAGTATATTTATTGGGATTTCAAATCTTTTATCTACATTTTCTTAATTTTTGGTAGAGTTAGGGTTTTATGCAGAAGAATAAAAAAAATCAATATACTTTAATACAAAATTACGTCTAATAAACAAGTACTGAAACTAAATAGTACAACAGTAACAAAACATAATTTTCATCTCTTTCAAATTCTCCACTTTAACACTACCAGTTGGCTCACTGTGTTAAAGTAATCTCCAATAACATGTAATTACTAACAATAGTTAATCAAAATTAACATGAGTAAAGAACATAGGTTTAGGGTACTTACCTGTAATGTGGAACCTTCTTGTTTTATACTCAGAAATATTACTTTCAGTCAAAATTGTACATCTTAGAGGTCAGCCAACACTAGGAACCCACTGACCCTACTAAAGGGTAAGTACAAACCGGAGAGAGAGAAAGGTTGTATGAAACCGTAGTTAGAAAAAGACAGTTACATTCATAAAAGAAGTTAAATAACGCACAAAGAATGATTACAACAAAAGTATCAGTGCAAATAAAATCTTAACAAAAAAACACAGATTTGATCACCAACAATGTTTTTTGACATGACAAGTCTTAACAGGAGAGATCTGGGAAAAGATAAGATTCGACATTAACACAAACAAAGAGAACTCATTCCAAGATAAGTATACAAACTTCTCAAATAATCAGTCAACAAACAGATTAAAATTCAAAGGAGCATGTTGTAGGATATGATAAAACTTAAGGCTTCATGGCCCTCCTCAATCATGCTCACGACCTTCATCAAAGAGGCATATCTAGGGTTACAATCTACCCAAACAAAAGACTGAGTTCGCACAAGCATGCCCCATGTGAATGAACTTCAAGTCATGGATTTAAATAGCAAATCATATTTCTCAGAATTAAAAACAAACCCTTAAATGGCAGATCGGGTTTATCCATAGGTAAAACAACATATTGGTCTTAAGTTAGCCTTCAAGCAGGAAGATCGAACTTCCATAAGATTTAGTATAACAATCTCATAACTGCCACAGCTACCTTCAGTCATACCAGCCAACAAAAGGGTTCCATTAAAGTCCAAAAAATAGGGTTCCATTAAAATAGGAAGGACCTACTTAATACAAAAAATTAAAATTAAAAATAAAATATAAAAAATTAAAAATTAAAAATTAAAAGTAAAATAATAAAATAACAAGTAAAATAAAAAGGAGTCATAAATAATAACATAAAGCATAAGTGGGGTACTAGGGTCATTTAGGGGACAAAAAACCATAGTACCCAAAGGACCAAGAACATTAAAGGGTGGCACAAACAACTCAAGATGGGAGAAATGACCCTACTAACCACACGCCAAGGACAAGGTACCACAAGCCCAATAAACAACAAGGTGTAAGGACAAAAAGTAAATTAACCAAGGTGGGGAAGGTACAACCAGTCATCTCTCTCTCAAATGTACAAATGTTCCACATAACCTAAAATTTCATCATAACTGTATATTTGTTGCAAATTGTTGATCAGGGAAACCACCCAGCTGTTGATCAGACGAAAGCAGCCTCGGGACAATAGGTATACCTGATTGTAATTGTACATTTCAAATACATCAATATGTTTTCTTATTATGTTTTTTTCCGTGAGTATTTTGCTTTTGTTTAGATAATTTTTTCTATGTTTTTGTTGCAGGGTCCTGTTCGGGGCACCTCCCCAGCAATAGATGAGACCAGACCATCCTCGAGGCATCAGGTATACATCGATTGCAAATTGTACAAATTTAATATGAAATTTTTTGTTGTTGTGTTATTTCATGAGTATATTCGATTCATTTAGATAATGTTATCTATATATTTGTTGCAGGTATAATTCATTGCAATTGTACATATATAATATGGAGCATCATGTTTTCTTTGTTATGTCTTTTTCGTGTGTATATTAGATTCATTATGATAATGTTTTCTACATGTTTTTGGCAGGGGGATGATCGGGGCAAGTCCCCAGCTGTGGATCAGACGACACCAACATCGAGGCATCAGTTATACCTAATTGTAATTTTAGGAATCTATCATGATCGATATGTTTTTTTAATATATTTTTTTACTTAGTCTATTGCTTTCACGTCAATAGTGTTTTATATATTTTTGTTGCAGACCATTGATTCGGCGTATGATCCAACGTCAGAGCAATCAATAGATTTTGATGTGGATGAGCTGATGCACGATGCTGACATTGGATCTTCTCTAGACCCGATTACGATGATAGAGAAGACCTTAAAAAAAATTAATGAGGATATCCTTCGTCTGTTATTCATTCAACCACAGATAAATGAAATTAGAGAAAAGATTCATGTTTTGGTAAAGAGATCTCATGTCTTGAAAGTAAGTTGTGGAATATTGAATCAGAATATAAATTCATTTAGTATTTTATAATTTTTACTTGTATATGATGGTGAACTAAAATATGGTTTGAATTGCCAGGATTTTTTGCACCCACACATTAGTGGTCAAGGCAATGTTGGCACTAGTGACACTTGTGGAGAGTCGTCACATGAGAAAATGAATCCACATGCATCTCATGTGCCATTGTTTTCGACTGAACAATCGAAAACATGTTTTGCGGCACCCCAGAGGCCAGCTGAGTGCACCCACTAATGACCGGCGCACGCTAGATCATGCAGAAGAAGGGGTCGATGCAGAGATTGCTAGTATTGATATTGTTGAAGAAGCATTTCCTGTATCTTCCCATGTCACTAGAATGTGTACACTACAAAACAAATTTTTGGTGGACGAAGAGCTCGTTCCAATAAAGATAGAGAAGATCCTAGGTATATATACATTGTTCAAGTTAGTGTTTATAATTTGATTGTAATATACTAATAAAACATTGTTTAATAAAATAAAATTAATTTAACCTTTAACCTAGTTAATTAAACCTAAAAGCTCCTTAGAACTTAAGAAACTCTACCTTTAAATTTTTTATAAATTAAAAAACTTTATTACTTGTTAAATTTAATCATGTTAAACCCTAACCCTAATCAATTAGTTAAAATTAGTATTTATCTATTAATTAGAATTTTATGGTTTGAACTTTATAAATTTAATTTAACAATGCTAACCAAACTTAATAATTATTAAATTACTTATTACTAATTACAATTAATTAATAATATTATTTTAACAACACTATCAAAACCAAATTATTTATTACGAATTACAATTAATTAATAAAAACTAATTAATAATATCAATACTATCAAAACTAAATAATTAATTAAAAGAATTTATTACTAACTAAAAATTAATTAATAATAATTAAATTAAATATGTTTAAAACTTTCTAACTAATCTAGATCAAACTTAATATGTTAATATAATTAAAAGTCAATTAAAAAACTTAAATGATTTATTAAAGCTATTATCAAACAAAACTATTATGAAAACTTTACATTAAAAACAATGCAAACTAAAACTTTTATTAAAATCAAACTAATTCGATCTACATGAAAAACCTAGAGTCGGCTCCATAAACCTTTTGACTATTCCATATAAATAATTGATGAGGGAGGGAGAAGATCTTCTCAGGCATTGTTAATGTCCTGATGATGAGCCAAGAATGGCTCGAAACGTTGACAACATGAATTTACCTACCGCAGATTCTCCAGAAGATGCCATTAAAACATTATTTTTCAACTAATGATGGCATGATCATTTAGCAGGAAATGATATTTTTTATAAACATCTTATTGATTTTCCATTGGATATCTTTGGGCCCACCATCCACACACGGTGGGATAAACAAAGTAAAAATTTAAAATATGAGCTCAATCATCGCTTGGTTGGCCTTTTCGGCAACGAGACCTTTAATTGAGCTGATGTCCTAAAGAAGGTTGGACAACATATGAAGATTTTCCGGGACCAATATAGGGTTCATCTAGAAAGGGTCCCTAAGTATGAGTGCCCTTCGATGATTCCAGTAAGGGAGTGAAAATCCCTAGTGGAAGATGGAAAGCAGAGGGCCCTGAGAAAAGAAGGAAAGCTACCACCGGGCATAGGGAGGTATGCAATATTTTCCACAATGTAATTCTAAACCTTATTATTATTAATTTTTAGATCAAATTTGAAACATCTAACGTATTTCAACACTTTCATAGGTTGTCGGACACATCAAAGGCCACAACGACAAGACAAGAAAAAAATGGTCAACACAAGCTTGGGCATGGTGGTTATTCGAATTTGGTGGCACGAATTGTAAGTATTGAAAACCAATATTACATCCAAATAATAAATTGAAAATTATTTCCATTTTATTGCACTGCAAAAGGTAAATTAATGACGTTATGCAAAAATGCAGGACGACCAATTCAAGGAAGTGCCCACTGAGGAATACTTGAAGCTTGGCTTCCAACACGACTTTGGAGCTATTGTTGAACGTTGAAAAATCTTGTCTGGGAAAACACAGTCTTATGGTGATCCACCTTGCGCATAGGTATATAAAATCAATATAGTTTAATGAAGGTTTATTACTTGTAGAATCTATTCGTTATAAATATTTTCCATAAACAATTGACTATGTTTTGAGCAGGAAAACAACAATCCACTTAATGTCAAGGATGGAGAACAACCAATCGAAGATAATGCTTCGAATCCTGGTAATTAATTTATTCATATGCTACAATTTTAAATATTACATTGCAGATGGTGAATATTGATTGTAATTTTCCATGTTTCAACTGCAGAGCATGTAGAGGGTCACACTGTACAGGATGAGCCTAGACAAGAATACAAAGTACATGATGTGGCCACAACAGGTGAAAAAACACCTTTGTAATGTTTTTTTAAAATAGAATACTTGTCATTATAATATCAGAAGATATCAATGTAACATTTTCACATTATTGTAGCAAATATGAACCCCTTTCCGCAACATCCATATCGCGAGTACTCTACTAGGAAGACAACACGACAAGTTGATGAAGCCCCAAGAACTGAACAACAAGTTCCAGAAGATGAGTTTCTTGCTAATTTTGTCAAGAGAAAAATACCTAAAAAAAATGATTGAAGAAACACTATGTGTACTTATTGTTTATAATATAATGTCATGCATAATTGGTTTCCTACTGAATGAATGAATGGTTTAATGAATGTTACCTTTTTTTGAATGAATTGTAAATGTTTCTTTAATGATGAAATGTTAAGATGTAAAATCTATGAGTTTGTTCTGATGTAAAATATTTTCAGTGTTGGATATGTAAATAGGAATGTTAGGAAGTTTAAGAATGTTACTAAGTCTTGATAGGTGCAATCTAAAGTTAGGAGTAAGGAATGTTAAAAATGTTAGGAAGTTTTAAGGATGAATTAGTTAGGATGTAAAATATATGAGTCTAAAGTTAGGAGTAAGGAATGTTAAGAATGAATGTTAGGAAGTGTTGAATGTTAAAAATGTTAGGAAGTTTTAAGGATGAATGAGTTAGGATGTAAAATCCATGAGTTTGTTAGGATGAATGTTTAAAATGTTAGGAAGTTAAGGATGAATGAATGTTAGGATGTAAAATCTATGAGTTTGTTAGGATGTAAAATATTTTCAGTGTTGGATATGTAAATATGAATGTTAGGAAGTTTAAGAATGTTACCAAGTCTTGATAGGTGTAATCTAATGTTTATGAATTTGCAATCTAAGTTTTTATAGGAATTTTAAGAATGAATGAATGTTAGGTTTTTATAGGAATTTTAAGAATGAATGAATGTTAAGAATGTTAGAAAGTTTTGATAGAAATATGAATGTTAGGAAGTTTAAAAATGAATGTTAGGTTCAAATTTTGATAGAAATGTTAGGAAGTTTTGATATGTGCAATTTAATGTTAAGAATGTTAAGAAATAATGTTTGTTTGATATATAGAATTTTGGTTTCAACATAAAAGTTGAATTTTATATAAATGCAAATTGAAGTTTGTATAAATGACATTCATATTTTCAATTTTTAACTGATTGGACTATTTTCAATGTTCAGGTACATTTTATGCGGCTAAAATCATGGCAAATGAGGATTTAACGATTTTTTATTTTTTAATCATAAGCAAAGATTATAGGATTGTGAAGCTTATGCTAAATTAGAGCAATGATTTTAGACAACAATTTGATGAATTTTCATCGATTTGTTGTAAATAATCATTGCTATAATTTAGCATAAGCTTCACAATCCTAGAATCCTTGCTTGTGATTAAAAATCAAATGATCGTTATCTCCATTTGCCATGATTTCAGTTATGTGAACTTACACAGGTGATATTTTAAAGTAAAGATTCAGGGCGGAGTGTGGAGACAGCCACATCCGTTATCTCATCCCTTAAGTAGTCTAATAGACATATGGGGACCCGAATAAAGTACTTTACACAAAATTAAGACGAAATTACACATTAAAGTTTTCATTGCCAAATAATGTTTGAATTCATTTCAGCATACTAGAATACGATCATTTAAACTCTTATTCTAGTTCCCATTCAAGATCATAGACATAGTTGAAAGAAAAAAATATATTGTACACAACATTTGACATGGACATGGAAAAAAAATCGATCGATTAATTTTTTATATAGTTAAAAACATCGCAATGGAATGCCGTCCTCAATTATCCGTTCATGGTCATATTTGGACAGTTTCCATTTTTTAATTTTTAATTGTTTTTTCGATGGAACTTATACCAATTTTATTCGAGATGCACATACTAAATGACTATATTGACAACATATAACATCAGGTTCATAATCCTGAAAGTAGACATAATTTTCAGTCATATGGATCTTCTGAAAAAAAATAGCCCTTTAAAATGATGGATCCTCTCTCATATGTATATCCGTTGTCATTGTAGTCTTCCAATAACTTCATCTTTCCTTCAATGCATCGCATCAAATAATACTTCACATTTTCATTGTTGTCTACAAGTGCAATCACAACGAAAACATCCCCTGTGCAAATTAAAATTGGCGTTAGGATTTTTAAATCAATTAAATTGACTAATATACATGTATATAAGGTGATGGACAAGAATGAACAATCGACAATAGTTGTAAGATCATTACCTTCTCTAACAAGATCTGAAATTCTGTCTCCATCAAATGATATTACTATTTCTTGTGATTCTAATTCTTCTACGCTTGCTAGTGGCATTTTTCCTTTAGGATTAATCTCGGTATGTTTCCAATGTTTTACATAGTTGTTCGTTATGTTTTCACAATTTTTTGTAGATTCAACATTTTCAGTGCAAATATGACAAAAGCATGATTGCTTTCTACTGTCAAATGCAAACACGTTTTGGAAGGCTTTTGTTTGAATAGAGTGAAAATCTATAGTCCCATGTATGGTTCTAGCGTCGTATGGTATTGATCTATTTATATCTTGGACCCCAACAAGCCAAAAAAACCTACACAAATGACAACTTTTGATGTTAGTGTACATATACTTAAATGTTAGTGCGCATTTTTTTAAATTGACAATTAATATAAATTAAAAAAATCGTGTACATACCTGCGCACATATTTTGATTGCTGATTATAATCATGGCTTAGATGTGATTTACACCATTGGACAACCTCTGTAGATGAATGAAATCGTGCAGAAGAATGGTTCATTTTCCATCTTCGAATTACGCATGCTCCTGCACCATCACGTTCACCTTTTCCATGTCTAGTTTCAAAGAAATTACAAAGATTTTTAATGTTCAATGCTTTATGAAGTCTACATAACCAATAAAATGATCGCGAAGATTCAAATTGTCCCACACATCCATCCGACCATATCCAATGTTCATTGAATTTAACATCATGTCCTTTTAGTGAATCGTAGAAAATACTTTCAATACAATGCTGAACAAAATGTGTATCGTGCGTATGATCATCGCTGATATAAAAGTGATATTTTTCAATCACATCTCGATTGTCACACGTGCTTTCAATGCCATCAACATCCTATTGAGAATTTCTATATAGGACATGGACAAATATCAAAACTTGGTCAGAATGATAGTATTCACTATGTATCTCTTTTTGCACAGCAAATGTGTAGTTTTCTGCAAAATCAACCACTGACAAAATTGTTTATGGTGGAAAAATTTCACGAGATTGTTTGAATTGAAGATCTTGCCATCGTGCTCTATGTGAATGCTTAGTGTATTTATAAATTTCACTTTCAAATTTCTTGAGAAAATCTGTCACACATATTTTATCTTCTCACAAATCAATTCTTTTGGAATGTGCATCACTAGAACTTGTAGCATAATCGATGTATTCATATCTTCTCCAATCAACGGTTACATTTGACAGCGAGTGATCATTATCGATAGGCAATTTATTGTGAAATAAGACCAGATTTCCACAACGATGACAATGTTTTCCATTGACACATTTCTTATTATAAAATACTTCATCGTGATCTCTCTCACATAGAGTTTGAGATATGAATTCACGTATTGTGGGCGGAGGTGGTGAATTCGTCTAAAACATTTTACCAAATTCAAGAAACGTGTCGTAATATAATTGAAGTTGTACATGATAACCGCAACAACATGTGTCATGTACAGTAATAGGTCTAACATACCATGGTTTTTGTTGCACAAATGTAGTTATTGACACATTAATTCCACGATGATCTTCCTTGAATTTATTGAACAATTGTACTTGTGTCATATCCATTATATGTTTTGGACTGCTTTCATATGCCCCTCGTGATACTCTTTATCGTATCACATCCCTTGAATTTGGTGAAACTCGAGCATGTGCCAACCAATATTCCCGTACAATATCTTTAACACCTGCTCCCATTCTATCTTTGTAAGGCTGTCTACAAATAATTGCCCAGCAAGCAAGTTCATCATTTTCATCTATTTGCATTCTGAATTTGCTATGTTTGTATAATGTCTTTCTTGAGGTTCCAACTACTTTTGCTAGTTCTGTTGTCAAACGTTTTTGTTTAGTACTAGTCGAAACAATTGCTGTATGAATTACTCTAGGTGCAACATTGATATCTTTCTTCCTGAATTTTCCAATTTTTTTTATTGCATCACCTATATTTTCTATCACATTATGTTTGAATTTCAACTCTTTGCTCACCTTGTGAATACCCAATAATGACGTAGCATCTTCTAAATTCTTGGTCACTAATAAACATCTCAAAATTTGTGCTTGCCCTGTTATTGAATAATTCTTCAGAACATCATCATAAAAATTTTGAGCACGATATCGTGCAGCATGTATGGGTATTTTTTTTCATATTTGTTGCAATCAACGTTTTCTAACATTTTATTATCAATGGTGAAAGTACCTATACATCAAGTTAAATTTAATTTAACATGTATCCAAAAATACAATTCATTATAAAAAATGAATTTGGAAAATACATGATATATACATAGCTGGTCCAATTTCAGGATCTTGAACTTTATCTTCAATATTGACTTCATCGACATTAGTATGTAAATCACTATTTACATCTTCAACAATGGTCTCTTCAACTTCAATTTGTTCTTCTTGCACTCTATTTTTAATTTCCATTTCTTCAACATTATCATGTAAAACTGTATTTATATCTTCAATAATTGTCGCTTGCGTTTATGCAAGGCTTGCTTTGTTGACATGATATATATATATATATAGATTTTTATTTTATTTTATTATCATCATCATCATCACGTCTACGATCATATTTTATTTTACGATTTTTCTTACTGCCCATGATTGTTTAATCTATAAATGATAAATTAAAAAATCATCACTTTATAGTAAAAATCCAAAATTAAGATTTAAAAACAGTTACGAAATTTATAAACACATGAAATGAAATTTACTTTACCTTATCAAAATCTTGTAAGAGTCTTTTGAAGAAAAAATCCTCGGAAATAAATTTCCTTTGAAAAAAACCTTCTTTGAAAGAAATAAAAACTCCTTGACAATAAATCACCTTTGAAAAACCCATTGAAAAATAATAAGAACACCTTCTAAAGAAATCTTGTTTGTAAAACCACAGGGAAAAAAAAATTCTTTGAAAAAACACCTAATAAAAAAATTCCTTTGAAAAAACTCTTGCAAAGAAATAACTCTTTTGCAAACATAACTTGGAAGAACAACTCTTTGAAAAAACCCCTTGGAAAAATACTTTGTAAAAAAACATCTTTTGAAAAAATATCTAGAAAAAAAAATACTTTGAAAAAACCCCTTTCAAAGAAATAAACTCATTTGCAAAAATATCTTGGGAAAATAACTCTTTGAAAAAAATATTTTCAATGAAATAAGAAGGAAAAATACAACTCCTTTGAAAAAATAACTTGGAATAAAAACTTCTTTGCACAAAATACTTTGGAATAAAAACTCTTTAAAGCACCATATTGGAAAAAAAACTTCTTGAAAAAACCCATTGCAAAGAAATACTTGCAAAAATACATTGGAAAAAAAATATCTTGAAAAAACCCATTGCAAAGAAATAAGAAGTGCAAAAATACCTTGGATTAAAAACTCCTTTTGCAAAAATGACTTAGAAAAAAACTATTTGAATG
Source organism: Larix kaempferi (assembly GCA_027924585.1). NCBI lineage: Eukaryota > Viridiplantae > Streptophyta > Pinopsida > Pinales > Pinaceae > Larix > Larix kaempferi. Next base: position 797,938 of record BSBM01000137.1, read on the forward strand.
TATTCCTTGGAAATAAATAGGAAGAAAAATACCTTGTAAAAAAAAATCTCTTTGCAAAAAAAACTCTGAAAACCCTTTAAAAAATATTATGACTAGAAATATGCGAAATTAAAATGTGCGAAAATAATGAATGTACTTAGTTTTATTTATATAAGTTTAGACAACGACATATTTTCTTTTCCAGCTGATGAGTTTTTTTACGTTTGGTTATTCGGCCGAATATCCTTTGTTGTAAATAAAGGTTCTGTTACGGAAAAAAGGTTATTTGGCCGAATAATCATTTGGCCGAATAACCTCCGAAACCTGAAAACTTCACGTTTCCCCACAGTTTTCAGGTTTCTCCATTTTCGAAAGGTAAAAACAATCTCTTACACTACAATGCGATTGTCGGAATTGATACCATTAGTTTCGTAATTGAATCTACTTTCCAAATATATAGATTTTGTTGTGTATAGGTGAGATCTAATATATATTTTTTTTTTCTTAACATGTGTCGAGTTTGGTTTCATCTCTTTCAAAATGTGGTGAAATGAAAAATCCATAGCTTTAAAAATACACCACCAAAAAAATTGAAAAAACTATGGTGCAGTTAATTGGCGTGTCTTCTTCAAAAGGGTATTCATATATTTTTTAGTTTTATATTCAGTTGAGAGAAAAGTTTTGTGACAAAAAACATGTTGAAAGTCGACAGGGTTTTCCCATTGATCGAATTCAAAAACAATAATAATTAGTATATAGATCCATTGGTTACAAACTTATAGTCATGCAGTAGTATATTGTGTGTAGATTGTCGTAGCATATTTGTTTTTGCAAAAAACAAGTTTTACGATGATTTTACGTTTGCGACAAAACATGTATTTTGTAGTCTTTTCATTTTATAAGAACACACTGTCAAACATTTTCCGAATCAACATATCAAATCTCAATATAAAAAATTGAAAAAATTATGAATAGAAAGCTAACATAATTCTCTAAAAAATTTCTTTTTAATGAAAAGTGAAATTCCAAACAAAAATATCACTTTTATTTGCCCAAAGTTGGAAAACATGAAAAAATTAGATTTATTTTCTCACAGGATACCCCAAAATAGACACCCATCTTCATGGATTCACCCCAATGTGGTGTGGAATCTAGTGTTGACTGTGGTGTTGCTTATAAATGGGGTCAATTTCCTTGAGAATGACATAAGCCTATTATTGTTGGAGCTATTTCATCCATTCAACAAATTTAAATGCTTAGTTTTTTATTAGATGAGATGTAATATAATTACTCCTTTTATGACTTATCCAATAGAAGTATTGTGGTGGGACCCTTCTTACCTTGTTGACTTTTATTATTTTTGAAACTACATTTACCTCCTTTCTCTAAAAAATAAGTGGAAAAGAAATTAACTTTCCCTCTTATAAAATCCCTCAAACTCTTCCCTCATAAGTTTAGTTACAGAGTGTAGGGAAAAGAGTGACTTACAAGTTCCCATAAGAAGATCAAGCCACTTCCTTAAAGGTCTTACATTGTCACCAAGTAGTGGGTGAGAATTGACATGAACTTATCTTAATGCCATTCCTTGATTCACATATGAAAAGTCATATGAAAAGTTGTGTTTTTTTTTCATTTGTCGTGAATATCTATGATATGGGTCTTCATCTATGTCTAGATTTGTTTCATAGAAAAAAATGACATTGTGGACTTGGGACATGATCACAACAGAAGCTGACCAAGGAATACATATCAAAGGTATACTATCATATGTTCAAAACTTCATTTTCTTTTGGATTCAATTGTTGGGGGGAAACAATGGTTGGGGTTAATAATTTTCATATCAGATGTTTGCAACTTCATTTTCTTTTGGCTTCAATCATTGAGGGAAACAATGGATGGGGTTAATAATTTGCATAAATATCTTGGAAAAATTGCAAGGAGAGGAGGAAACCAAATTATCGCATCCAGTTCTATGCAGGACAACTGAACATGCTAACTCTTTTTTATCTTGACTTGTGAATCATGACAATACTTATTGCTAAGGTACGGTGAAACAGTTTCCAACTTTAACCATTTTCTTTTGATAGTCAGTTGGTATCATGATTATATTCTTTGTAAATATGTAGAACAAGCTATTTACTTTTTGGAGTCATGAATTTTGGGATTCACGGGAGATATGGAAGTAGAAGGTTGGATATTTCATGGTTTTATTTAATGATAGTGAATGGGTATAGGTTGTTCAACCAGAGGGTCATTCAAAACATTTAAGCTTGTTTGGGTGAGTTTTGTTGGAAAGAAATCTTGCATTATTTATAGAATTGATTTGTTGCAAATAAATTCCTCTGTACTATGGAGTCAGGAGAAAATATTTTTCTCAAAGTTAATTTCTATGGTGTGTTAGGATGGGAGTAGATAGAATGTCTGTAGTGCAAAACTCAATAGAGTGGTGTCACATGTTCTTCAAGTGGCATAGGATATTATGTGTTGTTTCTCAAATGTATTGCTTATATTTATAATTATATAGTTATATAAATAAAAAATACTATAATGGGTGATTATTGATATTTTGTTGCTCAAGACTTGTGTTTGATGCTTTTCCTGTGATGTATTAGTATAATTCATTTTATACTTTTGAACATTCTTTTTGTTTGATTTTTAATTATAGAAAAGATTTAAGAACTAGATGAGCATCGGTCAGTGTTATGCTGATTTGCATATAAGTGCAAATGTACTGCTAAATTTTCAACACATTGGAATTAATTTTCATTGGTAGAAAAATTCACATTGCTTGTTATTCGAATTGAAAAAAAAATGCAATGTAAACCCATTCTGTAACTAATTTCTATCCTCTAATTCATGTTTATGTATCGTATACTATTTAAGTATGACATAGTTTAAAATTGGATGTTTTTAATTAATTATAGAAATATTTCGAATATAGGAATTGCGTTTGTTCAAACAAAGCATAATATTTTAAAAGATATTGATATTAGTACATACAATTTCAAGTTTGATAAGAAATCTTCGAGCATTGTTTTCAAGGTCAAGTACAATATGTTCACTGGTTAAAATGCAAATGGAAACCTGTTGAAATTTTAGCTCATGAAAATTTGGATGATCCATGGGATTCTCATAGGTACTAATCCTTCATGACATCAGAATTGATCACCAATTTAAGATGGCATATTTCCATGGAAGAAACATGTCTTCCTTGGAAGAATTGGAAAGCAAATCCCTAGTTCAATTCCATATGCTCACTCCTCTTTTGAGCACTTCCTCATTGTGGTATAAATGCTGTGGAAACGTTGCCAACTTTTCAATACTTGAAAATGGCATTGGTATTGTGGTGGTAAGCTTCCAACACAGAAGACACAAAGTGGAAGAAGGAACTGGAGACAACCATGGCTGAGGACTCCATAGCCATTTGGCTTGAGCTTGGAACTTCTTCTGAAGGTCATTCTATCTTAATTTGATATCAAAACCCTATGATGACAGTAAGAGTGGAAACAATAAGGGACACAAAGGAACCAATTTTCAAGAGATGCCATAAAATTTATATTTCTCCTCTTCTCTAGAAGCAGCCCGTTGTTGCTTCCTCTTCTTCCTATTTTGAAGAAAAAAAGGTAAATGTTATTTATTTTTTGTTTATTTATTAATTTTTTGGGGTATTTAAAATGGTTCTAACCATGTAATTTGTATTAACATTATCTTTCTTCTTGATGGTTACCCTACTCTATTTCACTCTCATCTTCCCTCTTCACTTTTGAGCCTCAACCAAGGTTCAAATGTTGTTAGCGTGAATTTTCATCCTAAACAACAGACAACTCTATTGGGTAATACTCAATTTAATTTTCCATAATTTTGTATTCTATTAGGATATTAAAGTTAATTTATTCATCTATAGTTTTGTTTTAAATGCACTCTAACCATGAAATGGTTTCTAAACCTAGTAATTGAATGAATATTTTCAGTTTGAACTAATGTTGGTGATATTGGAATTTGGAAAATGAGATCAAGTGAAAAGTTAACTCACAAGCCATTCAAATATTGGGATTTCCATAGTTGCACAATGGTTATGCATGTGTAAACTATCACATTTAGTTTTAGCTTTAAGTTATTTGGGTGAAGAAACATCCTTTATGCTTTATTTTTCACAAAACAAGTGCTTTCCTATTAGGTTATTCTTAGCAGTATAGTTATTTTGATGACTCAAACACATTTCTTGTTATGTGTTTAGAGGGATATTTCAAAGAAATCAATTGTGTAAATGAACCGATGTATTTGGATCCCGGATGGAGCATTTGTTGGTATGCATATTTCCCTTCTTGGAACTACTATTTGTTTTTAAATTCCCCAATGTTGTCGCATATCTGAAGACCACTCCAGTAAATCCGATGACGTTTCCATACCTCCGACGACAAATGTCGTCGGACTTTGTCATATGTCTGTGGTTACATCTGTCAGAACTTCGACGCCTCCTTCGTCAAATATACGACTTAGGAGTATGTAAGTTTTGTAGGATATCCGACATCTTCTTGATCGAATATCTGATGTATTCTTGGTCGGATATCTGACCCTTCCCTATGTAAGTTATGTCGGATATGCGATGAACAATACGATGTCTTCTTGGTTGGATATTCGACCCTTACCTATGTAACTGATGTCGGATATGCGATGGATTATATTAAAACATTTGTGTCGGTTAATCGACATTTTAGTGTCGGATATCCGACGAGAGCTTGTTGTTGTCAGATATCCGCCGAAGTTGAACCGACATTTAAAAAAAGACAGGTTGGTTGGATTGTGATGTCGAAAATCAGACATATATGCCGTCATATTTTGGGTTCAGATTTTCATGTGTCCTTATAGAAAATGGTTTCTCATAAGAAGACATAAATTTTTGGGTTAAGCGCCTAGCAAATGGAAAAGCTAAGGACATTGAAGAATACCAAGCATAAATCTTAAAAATTGGAGGGCATGTTCTCATCCCTCACGTCCATAAACTCTTCAATCTAGTGGTCAAGCAAGGTTTCCCTAATCCATGGACCCAAAGCCTCATTATTCCTATTTTTAAAAGTGATGATAAAAATAACCCTTCTAATTATCAGACAATTATGATTATCCCTCTCTTAGCCAAGCTATATGATATTATTTTGGAAAAGAAAATTGGTAAATGCCTAGAAAGTGAAGGTAAGTGAATTAAAGGCCAGGTGGCATTTCAAAGACACCACTCAACCATGGAACACCTAGTTACGCTTAGGATCGTTGCAGAGGAATGCCATGATAGTAAATCCAATCTCTTTTGCTTCTTTGTGGACTTTAGAAAAGCTTTCGATATAATGGCTAGAAATAACCCATGGAATAGATTATAAGAGCTTAAGATTCCTTTTGAGTTGAGAGTTTCCACGATAAGGTTGTGCGAGATTTCCATTGCCAAATTTAAGAGAACTAAGAGGTTTTTGGAAAATATTAACTGTAATATTGGATTTAAGCAAGGTTTCCCTCTCCCCCCCACTCTTTTCGACATATAAATCGATAATCTAGAAGGGTGTTTAGAAGAAGTAGGCTGCATTGGAACGACCTTAGCTAGACTCATTGTCATCTTTCTTCTTTATGATGGTGATATTGTTCTTATTGCAAGGTGTTCCTTTGATCTTGATAAGCAATTAAGAATTCTCAAGGATTTTTACTCTAATATGGGTATGATTGTTAACACTGAAAAAACAAAAGTTATGATTATCAAGTCCAAGAAGGTCACCTACGCTAATTTTGTATATGACAATAACATCTTGGAGGAAGTGGCTTCTTACAAATAGATCACAGAATTGATATACATCACAAACTCAACTGGAACAATAGCATTGAGAAAATGATTAACGGATGGTGGAAAACTTATTTTGGTCTTAAAAACAATTGTAAATTAGCAAACCTTGTGATGTGGGATAAAATTAAGTTCATTTTTGAAATTCTTGTCACTCCCATTATCTTGTACGATGATGAAGTTTGGGGTTGCAACATCTCTAGAGAATCTTGGAGAAAGATTGAACAAATCCGGAAGTGTTTTATAACTTACAACCTCAAAATTAAAAGCAATACACCCTATCCTATTCTCCTAATAGAATTGGGTATTCCCCCCATTGAGAGCATCTCTATGACTAGGTACCTATTGTACAAGTAAAGTATAGATAGCATGGGAGATTAGAAAGGGTATAAAGATGACACGGCTTAGTTAAATCATTGGGGGATTGACGAAAATGTCACTTTGCAAAATATCAATCACATTAAAAATATTATTGCATCTAAGTTTAAAGAGAAATTGTAGCATGAGAAATAATAAGAGGTTAAAAGAAAATTAAGATATTACAAGGAGGTTATTAACCCTAATCTATAAGATCAAAAGTATCTCTCTGTCTCAATTAGTGAAAGAAGAAGTTGGACAATTTAAAACCACTTGTCAAAAGGATTTTCCATTTATGTGAGACTATGAGTATTGAGGATGAAATTTGTCATTTCATAAACTAAAGTTGATTTAAGTGGACTTTAACCACCACCACAATGACTATATATATATATATATATATATATATACACAAAAGAATGTTTAATACATAAAAGCGTGGTAGCAATTATAGAAAGTAGCATTCTATTTATTCTACACTGGGTTTTGGACAAAATTTACTAAAGCTTTTTTGGTAAAATCTAAATTTGGAAGTGTTTAAATTCCGTTTTTAAATTTAGAAATAGATTCAACATCTTCAAATATCCCCTTAACATTCAAATTAGACAATTTCCATCACCAATATATATAAGACAAAAAATATACTAAAAAAATTGAAAACTTCGAATATTTAAACTACATCTTATAGAAATGCTAGGAAATACTCAAAAATAGAATATAACTTTTCAATTAAGAATAAAAAATGACATCAATCACATTTTATAATTACCACTCGTGGCAGCAACCTAAATCCAAAGGGACACAACATGAATTGACAGTGAGATAATTGATAGCAGTTAAATGGAAGGATAACTGAGAATTCCTCGCACTTCGAGGCAGGTAACAAGTACCAATGGAAGACTTTTAATGATTCTAGCAGTTAAAAACCACATACGAAATATAGTTCAATCATAATGGAACAAAGAAGGCTTCCAGCCTCCCACCGATCTCACTGCGGAGCACTTGGGCCTGCTGTTTCGCGTTCAGATTTCATCTGAGCTTTGATAGCATCAGCCAAGTGATTGTAAGCCTCTTCCCAAGCAGCTGCCATAGCTGGGCTCCATTTGTCTGGCACAGCTCCCTCGATTGTCAGCAATAGAGCTTGTTTCACAATCTACACAACACCCGGATTCCACACTAACCATTTACATGTTTAATAAAAAGGGTTATTAAATATTAAATCTCGTCCTTGAACACATATTTACCTCAAAGTGTGCATCGATGACTCCCTTCTGCACATGAAGTGATCCCAAATAAATCAGAGTGGTTTCTTTCACCGTCACTTCTCCTTCCTCCCGGAGTTGCACAGCAGATTCACAGGTCTACAATAGAAACCCACCTCTAATAAATCAGAAAAAATATATTGTTGATCCCTTGTGAGAAAACCGATAATATAACATATAATTTCTCACCATTTTGAAGACTTTGAGAGCATGTGACTTGAGCTTCGTATTCTGATCCAAGGGGACATTAGAATCCCGTAGAAATGAGAACAACCCCTTAGCTGCAGGGGCAATCTCTAAGATTCTGCAATTTATACATGGAGTCTGTTAAATTTACCTTCCAATTGTAAGGCAGAGAATAGATTAGTAGCGGGTCAGGAAAAAGATTCAGTGCTTACTTCGAGAAGAACTTGAATCCAAGCTCTGCTGCGTCTGTCTTCATAACATTCCATGAATCTTTCACCAGCGCTTCTTGTTCTTCTGTAAAAACCATGATTGTCTTCTCACACTTCGGTTCACTCGTCTTTTCTACAGCAAACAGTACAACCGATTTAGGATCCAAATACAAAATCAGTACGTTCGTTAATAGTTTTAATCGGTTAGATCTCTTTGAATAACAAATCTTCCAATACGCATGTATTCTTTCTTATATAACCTATCAAAATCTGTGTACTCTGATTCTTACCGAGTCGCTCACAGGCACTTAGACAAACCAAAGCCAAGCCAATACAGAGAAAATGAATCCAGAGAGTCCAGGGCAATTATGGGGAATGCCTTGGTACTGTATTTATACAGATCTGAAATTGGTTCTACTTGTTCTTGGCCTGAAGAAATATATGCCACAAAACGGATTACTGACAGACTACACTGAACGTTGTCTGTATATTCTAATGTGATAGAAAGTTAACCCGTGCATAGCCTGGAAATAGAAGTAGCCGGGAATCGGGGATATTGCTGGGAATCAAATAAATAAATCGGATGTCTCTCCGGGCATGCGAAAAACTGCCGTCTCTCCAAGAGTGCGAAGGGCTAAGGGTTTCGTGGCTGTCGTTATCATCATCATTACGTATATTTTTTGCTTACAAAAATCAAAGTCACCTTTCAATCATTTAAAAGCATGCTGCATCATTATGACTTTGAGACTTTTTATTATTAGGGCTGGGTTAAATAATAGTATGGATTTATTTTAATTATAGATTTGATAACGAAGAACATAAAATCTATTTAAAAATGATTTTTTTTTAATTCAATTTAATAAATTTAAATATAAAATTAATTATATTTTTAAAGTCACCTTTCAATCATTTAAAAGCATGCTGCATAATTATGACTTTGAGACTTTTTATTATTAGGGTTGGGTTAAATGATAGTATGGATTTATTTTAATTATAGATTTGATAACGAAGAACCTAAAATCTATTTAAAAATGATTTTTTTTTTTAATTTAATTTAATAAATTTAAATATAAAATTAATTATATTTTTAAATTATTAACTTAAGCATACAAATTAACAACCAATATAATTTATAAATATACTTTACAAATCATAAAAATAAATAATGTTTTGGAATAAAAATAAAATTAAACACTAATTTATAAATATACTTTACAAACCATAAAAATAAACAATTTTTGGGAATAAAAATAAAATTAAACACATTAATGAATATGAGAAAATCTATTGCATCCGGATTCTTTGACTTTGGACGATAGTGATCTCTTCTTCGTCTTCAGCTTATCACGTCACATTATTTAAGAAATAAATTATTCAATGACATGTAACATGAAAGCCAATATTTATATAGTTAAGTGTATTTTTTCTTCAAAATATATCCTAATAACTAAGAGGGTGGAGTGTTTCGCAAGTCACTGTTATTTTTTCATTTTATAGCCATATGACTCGAGCGTGGGGTATTTTTAAATTATAGCATGTTTGGAGTATTTTGAAGTTCAATATTTTTTTTTAATTTATAAATATATAACTAGAGTATTTATTTTAAATCAAGATCTCTTAATTTGTTTACAAGTCTATATAAAAATTATATCTCAAAAAATTTGATCATATTTTATATAAATTCTGATTTAAGATGGATTAAATACAAATTATGAATTAAAATTACTTTTTTTTTTCAACAAAAAAAATTGTAACTTTGTATGTATACTGGGTCACTTTCTTCATAATCGAGTACAATCATAGTAAATATTTCAGCATCCTTCTTGTTTGAATGTTCTATGCTTAAATCATAAACATTACATCTTCACTATTTGAGCTTCCAACATAAAAAAAACCCAGATATTTAAGACCATTTAGTTCTGAATTCAAAAAAACATTTCATCACTTTGGATTTAAGAATCCTTCATAAAAAACCTAGACCATTATCCATAAGAGTTCTATGCATAAAAAGGATTTTCTAGTCTGTTTAGTACTAAATTCGAACAAAACATTTCCTTCGTTTTAAGATTCCTTCTTTAAAAACCTGTAGCAACAACTCTTTTATATAGGTGCATGAGTATATTCATTTTGTCCCTCATTGTTTTCTTCTGTTATAATCCAAAGTCCCTTGCTGAGATTGATGCCTTCCTTCGATAATATATCTACTTCAATGTTCCTTTCTTTGAAAATATGGCCAAATGTAACAGATTCCATTTGATTCTTTAGGGTGTTTATCTCTTATAATAAAGGCTATAAATAGATATTATGGCAAGTTGTTTCATCTTTGAGCCAGTCTATGACAAGCTTGGAATCGCCAAACACTTGAATCTTTTTATATCATTTTCATTGCAAGAATGAGTAACAATTTGAGGGTTGACACTTCTGCATAATTATTTGTTCCTTCTTCGAGACCTGCCTTGTAATTAAATTTGATCCCTGTTTTAAAAAGTGTTCGACCAGCTCCACATCTTCCTCTTTTTTCCAGAGCAGCTCCGTCGAAGTAGCCCCATGGCACTTCTTTATCAATTACTTCCTCTTTGATTTGTCTTGTTTTTTTGAGTGGATATTTGGCGGTAGCTTCCCAAAGTTGCTGCACAGTTGATGTCACATGATAGAGGTGAGAACATTTCATCTTAAAAAATACTCTGATTTCCATAGATCCATATATGCCATGCCAAAATCATCGGTAGACCTTTAAATGCATGAAGATATGGATTTTTAATCCAATTAAACAAGCAAGCAGAGATAGATGATCCAATTCCCCAGGGCAGTTTATTCTTTACAATGATTTCCAATTCTCTCATTACTTGTATAATGAATCTGCAATCTAGTAGGAGATGTTGGTTTGTTTCTTATGCATTTTTACATAACACATGTTCCAGGCCCTGCTCTATATCTTTTATGTAAATGTTCCCAAGTTAAAACTCAGTTGCGTAAGAAGAACTAGTATAGAATTTTTTTATTTAGGAGGAACATAGTATTTCTAGATGGAGCCCCACCACCATTCAAGATCTAAATCAGGATTTGTCATCATCGAATCATATCTAGCTTTGTCGTATAAGATTCATGCAGATCTGTGGCCCATACAAGACATTATTTTCCTTCCTTTAAATTTATGTGCGAGTTATTCAACTGGTTCATATATGTTTTCCATAAATAATTATCATTATCCTGGAAGCCTACTGCATCATCACGCTTCCATTTAGATTGATTTCCTTCATTACTCTCAAGGAATTGGTTAAGGGTCTTCAGTCCGTTGAATCTCAACACCATCTTCATATGAAAAGGTAAGATATGCTTCATTTCACTGCCAATGCATGTGTCTTCCCCCACATTAACACTACATCCATCCCCTATTTTCCAGGCAAGTCCTTGTCCTATTAAGGGAAAAGCCAAAATCATTGCTTTCCACATTATCGAAACCATCTTTGTAGATTTAGAAGGATTCCTTCTCCAATCAAGAAGGGGTAGAGGAGCTATATATTTCTCTATTATAGATTCTTGCCATAATCCCATACTGCTGACCAGTCTCCAAATGCTCTTTGCTACTAGAGATTTTGAAAAGACAAGGAGTAATTGTATTCCCCATCCTCCTTGAACTACAGAATGCGTTATAATGAACTACGGAATTAGAAAGGTTCAACTACTACAGAAATCAAATCGTGCGATTTAAATGCTATTTAAAATACTCTCATCTGCAATATAAATTCAACCAATGTAAAACACATAATGAGAAATATCTGAACAGTAAGATCTCCTGACTTACGTGTTGGAGGGGCCCTCTCCAACCTGTACTCAGGAGTGAAGGGAACTTATAAACGCTGAATTGTAAGTAACATCAAATATTTATTTAAAATAGGAACTTCATAGTTTAAAACCAGGTCTGTAACACAACTGTCTTGGTGGTATAAAACATAAAACAATAATTCTCCAAAATAGCAGCCAGGGCCTCCCGCTACCCGAGAGGTCCATATTTATATAATTCTAATGCTGAACCTAACTAAATGTATAAATGTCGATTCTCTTTGAACATGAGTTCATTCTCTACAGATCAAGAAAAAGGCGTTGAGTTTGGTGACGTTCTTTTAGTTCTTCACTTGATTTGTGTGTTGTCCTTTAGTGCACCTACACCTGCTCATTCAAACTCGTTTTTCATGCAATTAGCTCATAACAACGCTTTCAAAACATAAAAGAAATAATCTTTTAAACAACTTCATTAAACAATTAAGGTAAATCATTTTCCCCACAAAACAAGTGTATTTCTTCACTCTTTCTTGTGTTTTTGTTGTGGGTAATGGCTGTCAGATACCTGTATCTTGGACTCATCATTCTCCCCCATACTTGAAGGATTCACCCATCCTTGGGTGACATATTCAGCTCGTCGATGACCTCTTTGATGTCCCATGCTACTACCCTGGGGGTCCCTGCCTGCTTGTGATAGCTGAAGGTATGATCCTCCTTGACCCATGCTCTCTTCTCTTCTTCTTCATTGATTTGTTCCTTAATAACTAGGGGAAGGAAGAATGGGGGATTCAGCCTCATTCCGATCCATCTAAGTTGGTTCTTTATCAGGGATTCCCTGTAGAGCTTGGCTTTGAAAAGAGCATCTTCAAGTCTGCGAGGGGAGTGGAGCTCTCTTCTTTTTAAGTCATTTTCTACTCTGCGCCATCTTTCCTTAATGGACTCATGAACCTCTTTGTGTGTGCCTTGGAGAGTAACATCAAAATGAGCCACAACCTCCTGCTGCTTTGCAAGGAGAATGGGGATCAACTCGTCATCCTGGGTGAGGATCCTATGGTTGTAAATTATTCTTTCAGGGTGAGTTGCCTCTACTCTGACCATTAATGGGGTTTGACATTTTGCTGCAACGTAAATATCGTAGTCCTGAGCACGCTTAATTTCATGATTCATCCATGAACATAGTGCCCTCAACTGGAAATCGCCCATGTAAGGGTTTGGCGACTAGTTGGGCGAGCTAGTGACTACACAATTGTGCAAGAAAAATTCGCTTAACTGGTCCTTCTCCAACTCTGTGGCATTTAGAGATGCATTCATAAATTCTTTGGGGTTGCCAATCTCTATCAGGAGTCCTTGTTTTAACCTTTGGAGGTGGAATTTGCCCCACTTCTCCTGTAGATAAACTGCATAAATTGTTGATGGTGGCCTGAGGTCCAGTAGTGTACCATATATTTTAGTGGTAGTAGCCAAAACATCCCTTAGTTGAACAATTTCCTGGTCCTTCTTGGCTAGCTCCCCTTGTGCCTCAACCAACTTCTCTTTAAGTGCTGAATTTATCTGTTCCGCCAGTCTTAGCTCTCTTGCATGATGCATTTTTAGAATTTGTGTCTTTTCAGATGAAAATGAGGGTGATGTGGCTTGGCTTCTTGATTCAATTCTCAATGTTGCCAGTTCCTTTCTGAGCTTTTCTAATTCCGCTCATGCCTCCGCGAGTTGGTTGACGACCCCAGGGTTTTCATTGTGCTCAGGAGGGTCCCCTTAGAGGTTGTCTTGCTCTTCTTGTTCATTCTGTTCTTCTTCTGCCTCCTGTTCTTCTTGTTCATCCTATATTTCTTGTTCATTCTGCTCTTCTTCTGCCTCCTATTCTTCTGGTTCATCCTGCATTTGTTGCTCATCCTGCTCCTCTTCTATAGTGGGATCCTCATGATCTACCCAAAGATCATCGTCCTCATTCGACACATTTTGAACTATGGGACTGGGTTCCTACTCTCTTCCTTGGTAATTTAGATTCTGGATGCTTGTGTGAATCTTTTACTTCTTCTCTTCGGCCCTTGATTACTGGCAGGAATCCCTGGGTTCGTTTTGGGGGAGTCGTCTCGTGAATGCTTTATTTTCACCAGGGTATCATCCACACTGTCCAGGTCAATTTTCCTCTTCGCCCCTGATGTAGAGGTGGTTTTGTTCATTGATCCTGGTGGTAGGGGTACGCCAGCTGTGGGTGTACCCTTCATTCTTTGAACATCTTCAGTAGATACCAACATGAATTCTTCCCAAGAAAGCTCTGGTATCTGCGCTTTTAATTCCTCACAAACGATTAATTTGATCAGCCCATGATGGGCTAAGGCATCCTCCTTTCCTTTAATCACTTTCTTGCTCATTTCTGCTAGAGATTGGAGTAGGTAGTATGGAATACTAATGTTGTTGTTCGATGGATGATGGGCCCTGTGCCTCAATAGTTCTAGAATTCGAAAATGAAAAATGGGGACTCAACCTACTAGTGCATGTAATATATTTCTGGACAATGGCAACCATTTCATCCCACAGTGCAGGCATGGAGAGCCTTTTGACTCCATTTTTATCTTTGTCGTAGACCTCTCCTCTTTCAAAGAATGCTATCTTTGCTTCATGGTTTGCCTCCCTGTCGTCCCTTCCCCAATGCAGACCCATTGGCAGACTAGTGTATTTGGCAATTGCTTCGTCATCCAACCTTATATGTAACCCCTTCACTCGGGTGACGAACTGTTCATCCTTGATATGATTTAAATTTCTTGCAAATTCCATAGCCACCCCTGCATTGTATCCTCTCAATCCCAAGATGAAAGGCATCCAGTTTGCACTGCGAATGACTTTTAAGATTCGTGGGTTCTGAAAAATAGCACTATGTTCCTCTGGTTCACTTTTCTTGAACCCCTTTGTCATTTTAAAACCTCTTCTGTAATCAACAAAAACCAAAAATTTGAATTGTGACTTTTACCTCAACTGGTCGGGGTCGATTACAGGCTCGAGGACTGGATTGCTGGCTAGGTGACCACACTACTTCCGGTTCCTTGTGTCTGGAGAGTTCTGAGAGGTTCGTATATGCAAAACTGGCCCTTTGGAAGATTATATAGCCTTACTTAACTGCCTTTCCGCACTTAACCTCATCATTGTTCATTGTACTTGCCGCTTTATCCATTTCTTTCCATAACCAAGCCCTTCATTTCGTTTCATGATTGTACTTTGCACTTCTGCTCCGATTATTGGGAAGTATGGTGGTTTTATGCGGGTTCATCATTTGCTGATATGACGGGGGTGTGCAATCATGATTTTGTAATCTGAACTTTTACCTGACTTTAGTGAAAAGCTGTCCTCAGCTTAAAAACAACTGTTTTGGGGATACTGATTTGACCTTAAGAATATAACAAAGATGTTTAGAGATTACCTCGTTATGCCTTAGCGTACCTGAGTTGATGAGTTGTCTTGATTTCTGTGTGTGCAGGATTCTATAGTAGATTTGGCATGTTCTGTAGTAAATTTTGGCATGTCAGTAGTTACGTGTGCTGTCTGCATTTTTCTTTGGCTCGTTTGAATTTGTTGTATCACCTTCATTTGAACTTCGTTCCATTTCTGATTTGACATTGTGATAATGCTGTGCATTGATTTTTGATGTCGTTCTGTTGTGTTTGTAAGCTGTGTTGACTCGCTTGAATTTATGGCAGGCTTGCGTGATTATATGGCAGAGTTGATTGAACAGTGTGCTTTGATGTATTCCTGTAGTGGTAGATATCTTTGTTGGCTCTGTTGAATACATGTCTGGCTCGCTTGATTGTTGTAAACGTTGATAATTTTTGGGCTCGCTTGATTTGTTAGCTGGCTTGCTTGCATATTGATGTTTCTTTTGCTTGATATTTCTCTTTGCAATACTAATGTTGCATCTTCATAGGTATGTATGTGGCCCTGTAATTTGGCCTGTTATTCGTTCAACAATTTTTATTTTTCTTTCTTTCCTTTCCTTTTTCTTTTTGCTTCTTTTTCTCATTTTTTTCATCATTTTTTCTTTTGTTTTTTTTTCATTTCATTTTTTTTTCATCATTTTTTTCAATAATATTCCATATTCTCTATCAGCATCAGTTGTTGCTGGTAGAGTACCTGTGTAAACTCTTCCTTTGGCTGTGGTTTCTTGTAAATTTTTAGCCGATGTCCATTCACTATCATGGGAAACTGTTGTTCATCTATTGTAACAATCTTGACCACTGCATTTTCATAGATATGCTCAATGATGTAAGGTCCTAGCCATCTAGTTGTTAGTTTTTCCTTGAAAGTATGGAACCTGGAATCATAGAGTAGTGCCCAGTCACCTTCCTTGAACTTTTTATCCTTTAGGTGTTTGTCATGCCACTTTTTCCTTTGTTGTTGGATTATTTCAATATGGGCAAGTGCTTGCTAGCGTTGCTCATCCAATTGATTCAATTGTAGCATGCGTTCTTGTTGTATTTTTGATAGTTCCATATTCAACTCTACTGCATTTCTGAATGTTTTTATTTCAAATTCAATTGCAACATGACTTTCTTTCCATATACTAGATCATAAGGTGTAAATCCTGTTGTTGTCTTCCATGTGGTATTATAGGCCCAAACCGCCTTGCTCAGTCTGTCAGCCCAATCTCTTTTGTGGAGTTTCACAGTCTTTGTTAATATCCTCTCTAATTCTCTGTTGGTTACCTCAGCTTGACCATTTGCTTGAGGGTGATAGGAGGAGGACTATCTGTGCTTGACATTGTTTCTTTTCATCAAGTCTTCTATTAAATTTGATGTGAATTGTGGGCGTTGATCTGATACTAGTTCTCTTGGTACTCCAAACTTGTGAAATATCTGCTCAGTGAAGAATTTTTCTACGTTGTTTTCATTGGCTGCAGCAAGTGCTTCTACCTCCATCCATTTTGTGAGGTAGTCAGTGCATACTAGGATGTAGCTTTTTTGATCTGACTGTGGGTTGATTGGACCAATGAAATCAAATCCCCATTTTTCGAATGCCTCCAAGGAGATCTGTGTATGTAGGGGCATTTCTTCCTTTTGTGTTGGTTT
Organism: Larix kaempferi; assembly: GCA_027924585.1. NCBI lineage: Eukaryota > Viridiplantae > Streptophyta > Pinopsida > Pinales > Pinaceae > Larix > Larix kaempferi. The sequence continues at coordinate 814,592 of BSBM01000137.1, forward strand.
TCCCATCCTTTGGCAGTCATCATAGTGTGAAACATATTCATAAGTATCCTTGTGGAGTGTTGGCCAATAGTATCCTGTTTGTAAAATCTTATAGGCTGTCCTCTTTGCAGCATAGTGTCCTCCACATGGTTAATTGTGAGTGGCATGCATTATGTCATGCACTTCATCTTCTCTGATGCACCTTCTGAGTATTTGATCAGGTCCTTGTTTGAAGAGCATGCCTTCTATCCACGTGTATGTTGCACTTTCCTTATTACTTTTGTCTTTTCTTTATAACTGTAATGTTCTGGAAACTTCCCAGACACTAAATAGTTTGCTATGTCAGCAAACGACGGGCTTCTTGTGGATATGGCAAAAAGGTGCTCATCTGGAAAAAGTTGTCATTGATTACTTCACTGTCTTGTCCATGAGTTAGCCTAGATAGAAAGTCAGCCACTACATTGTGTTTACTTGGCTTGTCTAAAATCGTGATGTCAAACTCTTGGAGTAGTAGCATCCATCTAATTACTCAAGCACTTGTGTTGGGTTTGTTCATTAGATATCTTATGGATGAATGGTCTGTATGAACTAAGAATTGGTAGCCAGGGATATAGTGCCTGAATTTATTAATGGCATGTATGACAGCCAAAAATTCCTTCTCTGTTACAGTATAATTTAATTCTGCCCCTGCTAAATTCGTATTGATATAATATATTGCATAGGGCTTCTTCTCTTTTTCTTTTCCAAGGACAGACCCGATTGCCTTATCTGATGCATCAGAGTGGATGTGGAATGGAAGTGCCCAGTCTGGTCCTTGGAGTACTGGAGCTGTAATTGTTTTCTCCTTAAGATTTTCAAATGCTTTCATGCAATTGTTTGTCCATATGAACTCAGTGTCTTTTGTGAGAAGTGCAAACATCGGGGCAGCAATTCTGCTATAATTTTCAATAAACCTTCTGTAGTACCCTGTTTTCCCAAGGAAACTTCTCACATCCCTTTGTTTAACAGGTGGTGGTAGCGTTTTGATTACTGAGACTTTTGCTTGATCAACCTCTATCCCCCTCCGTGATATATGATGTCCTAGAATGACGCCTTCTTCCATTAACATTCTGCATTTGTCATTACTGAGGCATAGGCTCATCTCAATACATTTTTTTAATACCAATTCAAGATGGCTCAATGCTTGATCAAAATCTTCTCCATAGGGTGTGAAGTCATCCATGAAGACTTCTATTTGATCATTTATGAAATCAGAGAATATACTTAGCATGGCCCTTTGGAATGTTGCTGGAGCATTACATAACCTAAAGGGTAGTACTCTATATATGTAAGTACCCCAAGGGCATGTAAATGTTGTCTTATCTTGATCAGCTTGGTGTATTAAAATTTGGTTGTATCCACTGAAGCCATCTAAAAATGAAAAATACTTGTTTCCAGCTAATGTGTCCAGCACCTGATCTATAAATGGCAGTGGAAAGTGATCTTTCTTGGTTGCTTTATTTAGCTCTCTGTATTCCACACAAATTCTCCATTTGCCTCCATTTTTTGGGACTATAACCAGTGGTGAGACCCATTCGCTGTCAGAGATGGGATATATGAACCCTGCATCTAATAACTTCTATAGTTCTACTTTGACAATGTCCTTTAATGCTGGGTTCAATCTCCTTTGTGGTTGCCTGATAGGGATAGAACCTTCTTTGATGTAAATATAATGTTTGCATATATCAGGATGTATTCCTTTCATGTCTACATATGTCCATGCAAAAGCTTTATTTTGTTTTGATAATACTTTCATTAATTGCTTTTCTTGCTCTGGCTTGATATTGGAATTAATGTTGACTATCTTTCTAGGCATAATTTCCACCGTCTTTGCTTTTTCTGATTGTTCTTCCAGATGTAGTACTTCTTCCCACATTTGATTTAAGTTATGGTTTGAACTTTCGCCTTCTTGTTGTTGTTCTGTGGCAAAAAATATTTCAAGACCAACATTGTTAGAATATGCATTCTATATAAACCTATCTATATGGCCATCTTCATCTATTGCTTTCAATGATAGTGCAGCATCAATTGTTAGGATAGGTCATAGGTTTTGATTTGGTGTGTCGTTATAATCATCAGTCCAATTTTGATATTCTAAATCTGAAGATTTCCTTGCTGGTGGATAGATCGTGATTTTCTTCTTGTCATGTCCACTAGTGATTGTCATGTTTCCTGATCGACAACCTATGTAAGCGTCCGCAGTTGCTAACCAAGGTCTACCTAGTATGATTGGATAACCACTAAGTTTACTTTTGACTTCAATTACTATGAAATCAGCTGGGTATTCCCAGGATTCAATATTGATCATAATGTCTTCGAGCATCCCTTCGGGTTTCACAGTGGATGTGTCAGATAGCTGGAGTACTGTAGTTGTTGGTCTGATCAGTGATTGGAGTCCTAGATATATCATGGTTTCCTTAGTCATCACATTTATAGCGGCCCCTAAATCGATTAGGCTTCTATCTATATTTCTGTTATTGATGGTCACGTTTACTACTGGGCTACCTAGATCCAGATACTTAGGGTTGATGACAATACCCAGGATTAAATCGGCTAACTGGCCTACTACATTGATTGTTAGTGGGTCGCATTTCCTCCTCCTAGGTTTCTTCAGACAATTTTCTCTAATGAATTTGTTACAGATGGGCACATCCCTTATGGCTTGCAAAATTGGGATTTGGATGTTTAAGTGTTTTAATTCGTTTAAAATTGCATTTTCTTCTTCCTCTTTTGTACTTCATATAAGTTTCTCTGGAAATGGAGGGTTTCTGTTTCGCGGGAGGGGTTGGATTTCTTCATATGGAGGATTTGGTTCATCCGAATGCTAAACATAGGGTTCTGTTCTTTGTTCTTGTTCAGGTTGTGGGATATTCCGTGTTGATGTATTTTGCAACGTTTTTCTAGATCGGAGGTTTATTTCGTTTATTTCCATGGTGTCTATGACATAGGTAGGGAATTGTGTGATATCAACATTATAAGTATGTTGCTATTGTGGAGGTCTGTTATTATTAGGGTTTGGGATGGGTTGGGTTGGAATTGGTGGGGGTCTGGGGGGTGGTTGAGTTTGTGGGGGCGGCATAATAAGTGGCTATTGTAATGGGGCCCTCCAATTTGATGGATGGGGGTATTTATTTGCATAATTCGTGGTTGATGGAGAGAAGGTGGGGGGTATGGAGGGTAAGATTGTTGATAAGGTGATTGATAAGTTTGCTGATTTTGCTGATAAGTCTGCTGATTTTGCTTCCATTGATTTGGATTTGGCTGTGCTTGCCATGGAGTTAGTGCAGAGTTCCAATTTTGTTGGCCCTGATTATAGTAGGCTTGATTGCTAGGTTGATATGATCTAACAAAATTACTCCTCCTTTGATTTATAAAATAGAGTTGTTCTATTGCTCCTTCAGCCGCGGGATCTTGAATAGCAGCCTTACATGAGGGTAAGAGGGGACATTTATCAGTGGAGTGGTTGTCAGTGCAGAGACCACATATTTCTATGGTGTTTAAAGTGCACTGCCCCTTCTCATGTTTCTTTCTACAACGAGGACATAATACTACCAAGGCTTGGTTAATTTCATCCTGCTTCTTTTTGATTTGAAGTGCATCAAGTTGCATGGCCAGAGATTGTAAGATGTTGGTCTTCATATAATCTAACAGGTTTCCTAGATCAGATTTTGTAAGATTGGGTCCTGAAGATGATGAGGATCCTATGGGTAGATGTGTATCTCTTGTCCCATTCTTGCTTTTCCTAGACCTAGAATGGTTCTTGAAGATCTGGAGTATCTGGTCATACGTCTTCTGAAATATGTCTCCATCTCCTAAGAGGTTTAAGATCTCAAAATTCTCTTCTTTGATCCCTCTAAGAAGGACAAGTTTCAGTGATTCAGGGTCTAGGGTGCAATGGTTAGCTCGTTTGCAGCTAAGCTCAAAACACTGGGCATAGTCTTCTAAGGATTCACGGTCTCCCTGTTGCATCCTAAATATTTCATCCCTTGTATCCTTTGCTTTGCAGTAGTCCCTATATTTTTCTAGGAATGCCTGTTTCATCTGATCCCAACTAAAAATACTATTTCCCTCTAAACTCATGAACCACCTAAGTGATAAATCATTCAGTGTGGAGGGAAAAAGTCTCAGCTTTTGTGCATCCGTAGTGTAATCAAAGGATCTGCAAACTACCTCAAATTCAAACAGGAATGTGTCGGGATCTTCTGAAGGCAATCCATGGAAGTTTGGCAAATTGTTAAGGTTGATATTCTTCATCCTAGCATCTCCAAGAGGTACGCTAATGGGGAAGGTGAACAGCTCCCTAGGTTCCTCTTCTTCGCCTACCATAGTGGTGTTTGAGCTGGAACTAGTAGAGAAGTTGTCTCTGTTTGGATTGTATGTGGAGTCAGTTTCATTTTCAGAGTTTAGAAATTCAAACTGAGAATGGTTAGAACTGTTGTTACCGTTGTTTCTCATGGGACACTTAGGCAGAAAGCATCCAAACCTATCCCTTTGCCGACGAGGCATTCATTGGTAAAAATCTTTATGTTTTTTTTTATATGTGATTTTTCTTTTCTTTTTGTGTTGTTTTTGAAGATGTCTCCTAAAAGATTTAGCACCTCCTTGGCAATGGCGCCAAAAAGTGGTGGGATTTCATAATGGATGCCTAATGAGGGCAGCTAGACTAAGAGCCTACTTTAATTATCAACCCAAGGGACCTACAAACTTCAGAGGTGCAGGCACTATATGTGCTCTCTAGGATAGTCTTTGTTGAAGTTGGGTGTTTGTATCAATGTTTTTAAAGAGTTGCCTAAAAAGGATTAAATAAACTGTAAAAAGGATTGTTTAATCTATGGAGGAGAAATTCCTATGCTAAGAAATTCAAATACTGAAAGCAGGAAATCTACGTCTATGAAATTAAATGCAAGAAACAGTAAGCATATCTTTAAGAATTAACTTGCTGAAAGCAGTAAAAATTATTCTATGGAATTGAATGCTGAAAACATAATAGATCTATTCTAAAGTAATGAAAGCTTGATCTTTAATCTAAAGAGTAATTACTGTAAATCGAATGCATAAAAATCAAAGTCTGATCCAACATAATCTAATGCTAAGGCTAAGTTCGGAATACCATTATCTAATGCTACAATTTTAATCAAAACGTTAAGAAGTGAATATCATCATGTAACCAAAAATACTGAAAGTAATCAATCTCCATGAGCAGCTATAATAATGAAATAAATACATGGACTTTAAGATCTGGATCGCTGCTTTAGAAGTAAATGCAAGCACATAGGAAAATAGGTGTTAAACTATGCCTTGGCAGAATGCTGCTGCAGGACTACAGACATAGCGTTACCAAACTACAGAATGCGTTATAATGAACTACGGAATCAGAAAGGTTCAACTACTATTGAAATCAAATCGTGCGATTTAAATGCTAGTTAAAATACTCTCATCTGCAATATAAATTCAACCAATGTCAAACACATAATGAGAAATAATTGAACAGTAAGATCTCCTGACTTACGTGTTGGAGGGGCCCTCTCCAACCCGTACTCAGGAGTGAAGGGAACTTAAAAACGTTGAGTTGTAAGTAACATCAAGTCTTTATTTAAAACAAGAACTTCATAGTTTAAAACCAGGTCTGTAACACAACTGTCTCGGTGGTATAAAACATAAAACAATAATTCTCCAAAATAGTAGCTGGGGCATCACGCTGCCCGAGAGGTCCATATTTATATAATTCTAATGCTTAACCTAACTAAATGTCTAAATGCCGATTCTCTTTGAATAGGGGTTCGTTCTCTATAGATCGGGAAAAAGCACTGAGTTTGGTGATGTTCTTTCAGTTCTTCACTTGATTTGCGTGTTGTCCTTTAGTGCACCTACACCTGCTCATTCAAACTTGTTTTTCATGCAATTAGCTCATAACAATGCTTTCAAAGCATAACATAAATAATCTTTTAAACAACTTCATTAAATAATTAAGGTAAATCATTTTCCCCACAAAACAAGTGTATTTCTTCACCCTTTCTTGTGTTTTTGCTGTGGGGAAGGGCTATCAGATACCTGTATCTTGGACTCATCACTGAGTTTTCCCAAAATGGACTTGGGATGAGAAAGTTATGATCTAGAGAAGTTGTGCAGTTGGGCTTCGGACTTTCTGAACCCGCAATGTGGATTGCAGATTGTGAGTCAGAAGGGTGATTCTATGGAATTATGCGTGGTGGTTCCGACTTCCAACTCCTACAATGAAGATTGCATATTGCGGAAGTCAGAAGAGTAAATTTGTCGGAGTTGTGAAATGGTGGTTCCGACTTCTGACTTCCTCAAGGTGGATTACAGATTGCGGAATTTGGAGAGGTAATTTTTTCGAATTGGTGAATTTGGAGTTCCGACTTCCGAATTCCGCATTGCGGATTGCAGATTGCGGATGTTGGAGGAGTAATTCTCTGAAGTTGAGAATTTGGGGTTTCCGACTTCCGACTTCCACATCGCGGATTGTGGATTGTGGATTGCGGAAGTCGGAGGCGTGATTCGACGAGGTGGAATAATTGGTGTTCCAACTTCCGATTTCCCCACTGCAGACTCAGGATTGCGGATTGCAGAGTGCATTGGGGAGTTCCAACTTTCGACTCCCGCAAGGAGGATTGTATATTGTGGAATCCGGAGAGGATATTTCTTTGGAATAGAGAATTGGTGTTTCGATTTCCAATTTTCGCACTGCTGATTGCGGATTGCGGAGGTCGGAGGTGTGATCCTCGTCCAAGCTATAATATGTGGCTCTGACTTCCAAATTATGATTGCGGACTGAAGTTGTTGTGGTCGTGCGAAAGTGCATATAGTTTTTAAAATTAGCAAGTTGATTCTAAGGTTATCCCCCATTGCCTCTAAAGGGAACCGAGGTGACCGGGGACATGAAAGATGGTATGAGAGCCCAAGGTTGTAGCACTGAGGCTGCTTGGGCCAAAGTATGAGTTATAGGAAAGTAACCAGAATTTAAATGAGGTGCACGGGCATACAATGTACCTTGAGGGACTCCATATGAGTTGAAATTGAACATATTACAATATGGATCAAGAGGGAAATTTCTCACCTTAAACTATTTATGTTTATAACATAAGAATTTTGTGCTAGGAAAGTAGAAAGTATAAAAGTTATACATATGTGTATGTATTGAATTGTTTTTTGGTGAGAAAATCATAGCTAATAACCCCTTTTGTGCTTGGTAGTGAGGCCATGAAATTGGATCAGCTATGATGTGGAAGAAGAATTCCATGCTATGATGAGGGATTGGAAAGGGAGAATTCATTAACCCTGTCTTGCTCTTGTATTTATATTTTATGAGATTTACATACAAAAAATTATGGCATAGGAATGTTGAAAATGCAAGAGATTAGATGGATGAAGTGAATATGCACTAGTTGGCATATTAATAGACATTGCACAGTGCATGTGAATATGTCCATGCATGTATATGATGTTGCATGTTTGTAAAAATAGTGAAGTTTTACATATGCAACGAGCCACTTAATATAATTATTGTGGTTGCTAATAATCAATGGTGTTGGTATTGGTTGTAGAACCAAAGACAACAGAAGCATGGCTAAAAATGTACATGATGTTGTTGCATGTGACTAGCAACCTTATGAAGAAAGGTTGGTGCAACAAATATGTGATCATGTGGTTGGTGGAAGGATGGTGTAATCCTTTGCAGGAGACCAACTGATCAGGTAACATCAAAGATGCTAATGGGAGCCATGCAGGTAATGGTTTGTTTATGATTGCATACAAAAAAGACGATTGGGTAAGAATCCGTTGAACCATATTTAGTAATCATAAATGGTATGTATGTAAGGTTGAATGCATTTATGTGAATGCCACACCGCCATGGTATGGTGAGGTATGTGGTAGTAAGGGAAAGGAACCTCATACTATGTGATTGTTTAAAATTTAGATTGCATTAATATAAAAATATATCATGCCATGTGTGTATATGTTGGTTATGAGTTTAATAACCAAAGCAAGTGAGGAATTATGATCATGTTGTGGTAGTGCATGCCATATGAGATAGTCATGGTTAGACCATAATGTGGTTGGAATGGTGATGCTATAGTGCTACACAAAGTATCCCATGAACTCCCTATTAGTGTTAATTTGGGATGAAATCTCCTTTCCAACAACCGAGTGAGAAATATTTTGATGTGTTGATCGGGTGGTGGAGAAGGAAGACACCAAATAAGTTAACCAAGTGATTGGGGAGATGAATGGGTGAGGTGTTGAGGCAATAGCCATACTTTCCAAAACATCATGGTGGAATGCATGACATGACAATATGGTATGCATGAATCAATGCAAGGTGGCATTGAGTGGATATGCATTAAAAGATTATGTAAATGTTGTGAATGTGCATGCATATGTGTGGGTGCACATGTTGAGATGCATTGAGTGAATGCATGGTTGTGATATATATATTTCATTGCAATTAGATAATAGATGAAATGATGGAATATTGGCAATTATGAGATCATTTCATGAGCTGCTATGGATGCAGGAAAATGATTGCATGAAGAAGGTAGTCATGGTTGATGGGCTACCAGGATGCTTTGTTGAAAGAATAGAGTTGCATGAAATGATATGGATGTGGAGTAATGAGTATTTAAATTTTTATTTGATTGCATAGATGATGTGACTGTACCTTGCAATTTTATTGTGATAAGATGTACATAAAGCAGATGTATTTCATTGTCTTTGAGATAATAACAACTGATAGTGTTTGAACTATTGAGTATTACAATTCTAAGATCACTTCAGTGACTGTTGTAACAATGAAATGACTTTGTTCATGGATACTCACTAAGGGTTTGGCTGATTGAATTTCAGATTGGAGATTTTGCTAATAATTGCTAATGGTTGTTTGGAAAATTTAGAATGGTGTCAAGAGAACATGTTGTAGGTGGATGTCTAGGTTATGGCAACAAGTGTAATACCATAATGGGCAGAGTGATACCACTTACAACTGCCAAACAATATGAGGATGGCCTCATGGTTGAATAAACCAAAATTCTATAGTGAACAGAATTATAAATTTAGATTTGAGTTTGATTATTAATATTGTTGATTGCTTGGCTATTTGAGAAATGTGTCAGTAGGACACATTGCAGGAAGAGAAAATACATATGCAAACCGATAAGTGTTTTGTAACCCTAATTGAGAATATGCATGTCTATTTATTAGAATTAATATACAGAGCATGTTTTTATTTTAGACTGCTTGAGCATGATTAGGGCCTACATGACTCGCATCGGAAAGGGATGCACACCTTTCAGATGCCATGTTGTGTTATGGTTATCCACATTGACTACACACTAAAGGAATGGACGCATTCCTGGTGTTTCAATATTAGACTCGTGAATTTGTATGAAGTATGTTACAATTTTATATTAGCAATACTTGCAAGCTTACCTACCCATCTTGTGTTGTCAAGTATTACACATGCAATTGGTGATGCATGCTAAGAAGAAAAGTGAGGTGGGTGTCGAGACTGGATGGAACACATGGAGATGCCTATGGCTCCGTAGTAGATCCCTTGACTTGGAAATGGTTATGGTGCAGTTTCCTTCCATTGGCCTATTGACCCAGACGGAAGTGTTAGCTTGGCAATGAAGAAGGAAAACCAGGTATGTGACTAGTTTAGCACCATAAATTCTTGGTAAATCCAGTCGGTGCACTGGTTGAGCATTGAATGTTGTGGAGCAACCTACATGCTGGCCAAACATTCCTTAAATGCTTGGTAAATCCATTCGGTGCACTGGTTGGGCATTGAATGTTGTGGAGTAGCCTCTGTGCTGGCCAAACATTCGTTATTATATCCACAGGTGATCCAAGGCTTGTAAATAAAAGAAGGAGCTTGTGGAATAACGTGAAGACGTCTAATACAAATAAGTATTTGGTTTATCTTGCATTTTCTTGCTTATTTAATAGGAATATACATGTGTATATGATTTGGTTATGATTTTTTAAACCCTTGTTTAGAGATAAATCCTATAAAAGAAAACTTGACATGTGAATTGATTCAATGTTTGAGTGTAGATATTGCTAAATGCAAGGACCTTGAGGGCACCCTAAGGGTGCATGTGGTCATGTGACTGATCTAAGAAGCTCAGTATGCGTAACAATGGAAAGTGGTGCTATTGGACTTGTGTGGGTCCTAGCAACCAAAGGTTCTGCAGGAAACCATGGGGAGGGGTTCCTTGTATGAGAAGCCTTGGAAAGACCTTAGACCCTAAGTGTCATTGCCAAAACTAGGAAAAGGCGAGTCAAGCATTCACATTTGAAGTGAAAGAGACCAAGGAGCATGGAACCACAGTTGTGGCGGGACTCCAAATTGGAACAAGATTAAGAAGGGGAAGCTCTTACTCTTCTCTTTCCCTTTTGGTCGATGCATCCTAGAAACCGAAAATTGTTGAATGCATGTTATGGCCGAAAGTTGATTATGTTTATCTTGCTTGAAATAAATTGTGAATGCTGAATTAGTTAATTCCTTGTGAAAGGATGAACATGAATGATTTCATTTGTATGTTGGAAAAACATGAAATGTGTGAAAGTCTCATGGATAAAGCATGAACTTTCCATGGCAATTGGGAAAGTAATTGAGTGATCTTGATGCTTATGTTATGCTTTTCCTAACAATATTTGCAATGATGAATTTCACAGGTAAAAATTAAATCAATTGGTTGCAACTGTTACAAGACAAGTGTTGCTAATAAGCAAAGTGTGGACAGCTGTGCACATTGATCATGGCAGTAGACCAAAAGCTATTGTACTTGGCTGGAAATATTCTTCAAACAATTACCAATACCCAAGAAAATCTTGTGGAAATGCTCAAGCTACAAAAGAAATAGAATGAGATGAACCAAAAGGTTTTGAAGGACTCTATTTGTCTGCAAAATCAGGTAAAGGGAATTCTGGAAGCTATCAACAGTGGAAAGGGCAGCATGTTAATGAAGAGGAAGTCACCCAATCAACCCATTAACAAATGCTCAAGGCTGGAAGACTCAAGGGAAATGGAGCAGGTAAAGAAAAAGCAGCCACTGAAATGTTGGGAATGTGGAGGAAATCATTGCCTCCGTAACTTCCCAACAAAGGATAGCAAGAAGAATTGTAGCCATAAAGTTTCCAGACTTGTGGATCAGACGGAAGGTCAAAGCCAACAAGAGAAGCTTGTAGAAACCAAAGGAATTGGTCCTGAGAACTCAAAGTAAAATATGAAATGCAGGACAGACCTGCCACATTTTGTGAATTTTTGATGTTTAAACAATGTGTAAATATTCCTAAGTATTGGAACACCGAGGATGGTGTTATTCTAAGGGGGAGGGTATTGTAATATCCCCATTTTGACCCTTAGGATATATTGGATTTTATGTAAACATTGTGCATATGTGATGTGTGATTCCTAGCGTGGAGCTCAAGGCCAAGGCCCCACTAGTGAATGCCCAGCTTTGAGAGGCAAGTATTTGACATTGTGTAATCCATGTGCTATCAAGCCATGGAAATTGTAAAAATGATGTAAATATGATGTAATAAAAATACCAAGGGGCTGAAAATGGATGCAACTAAATGTGGGGGATATGTGTATCCACTAGGGAGAGGTGAGGTCGAGGGAGTGGGGGCAATCCCGAAAAATTCGGATGGCAGGGTATGGGTCTCTATTTTCCTTGACCCACAAGTCACTCTACCCCTGGGAATTCGTATTCCTTGATCCCCATTCCATTAGGGACTAACAACTGGAGTTTGGAGGAGAACAAAGAGCCGAGCGAGGAAGAAAAGAAGAAAAATCACGATTATGTGAAAACCCAGATTGAGAGTGTTGAATCCACCCATAAATTAGTGTGGGAAGTTCAATCGAGCACAGGATCTATTTGCCAAAACCCTAGGGTAAATTTACAGAGTGTGAGATGCTCAGGAACCCATAGAGAAACTGGAAACTGATATCCTGAAATCGTAGACACGGGACAAAGCCTTTCAACCATAACCCTGAGGAGATCCAAGCGTGGATGATAGAGCGAGAGAGAGAGCAAAGGTTGGAACCGCTTGATAAACCAAGTGAAGGATGTTTGAGTTAGTGTGAGATGCTTGTAGCTATGTGGTTGAGCTCATGGGCTTAGAATTTTCCTCCTGTGTCTCTTTGCATGCTTGATAAACCCAACTGTGTGTTGGCTTAGCATGACTGTTGTGTAAAACCAAGGCTATGAGTGGACCTAAGTAGTTCTCCTTAGTGGATACATAGCCCCAGCTCGGGGGTGGTCTCTGACTGCTGAAAGAATACAGGCTGGGAAGAGACCTATGGTTGGGTTGGAACATTACAGTCCATAGCCAGTTTGCTTGGTGATTTCAATGAAAAGATAAGTGTGCTCTGTGGTTCAAATAATGCCTATTCTACATACATGCATTTTTGTTTGTTTATCTCAGAATGTATAGATTGAGCCAATTCGGTAATATGGCTGAATGTCTATGCCTTATGTTGTATATTCCTATGATGAAGTTCTGTTGGAGGAATTCTGGGTGTGTGTTAATAGGATCTATTGTTGTTGTATATGTTATTTTATCATGCATATGCACATCTTCCTTATTATTATTGTAATACTGTGAGTTGGTTCATGTTAATGGGAATGATATGAAGGCCTTAATTTAGGCAGCATAAAGCCTGTGCATATCATGAGTAGAGGACTAATTCTCTGTAGGTGGTTTCATCATTCTGCCTGGGAGATATATGTTGATTGCATGATATATATGTGTGTGGTTAATGTTTCCTTCCACTGTGATTCATTGAATATGTACATGCACCCATGTGACTTTATTTATAAGAATTTGTTCATTGATGAATATGATTGAGTGTGGTAAAGGCCAGAATGCTCAGGATGTTCGTCTAGGGATTTGGGGAAAAAATAGACACCCCCCTGTGGTGTTCATGCTCCCTCTGTGGATCAGATGAAGGGTAAGGACATGGCAGAGTGGATTAGAGCTCCTTACACAGTGGTAAAGAGGCATGGATGAAGTTTGGGAAACATTTGATTGGAATAATGTAAAATTCAGAGTTTTCTAATGTGGAAGAGGATAATGCAGTCGCATAGTACTCACCGAGAGATTTCCAATGGTACCAAGTTTTCCCAAAATGGACTTGGGATGAGAAAGTTATGAGCCAGAGAAGTTGTGTAGTTGGGCTTCCGACTTTCCAAACCCGCAATGCGGATTACAGATTGCAGAAGTTAGAAGGGTGATTCTATGGAGTTATGTGTGGTGGTTCTGACTTCCTTCTCCCACAATGCGGATTGTGGATTGCAAAAGTCGGAAGAGTAAATTTTCTGGAGTTATGAAATGGTGGTTCCAATTTCCGACTTCCGACTTCCGACTTCCGCAAGGCGGATTGCGGATTGCGGAAGTCAGAGAGGTAATTTTTCTGGATTGGTGAATTTGGAGTTCCGACTTCTGAGTTCCGCATTGTGGATTGCAGATTACAGATGTCGGAGGAGTAATTCATCGAAGTTGAGAGTTTTGGGTTTCCGACTTCTGACTTCCGCATCACGGATTGCGGAAGTCAGAGGCATGATTCGACGAGGTGGAATAATTGGTGTTCCGACTTTCGATTTCCGCACTGCGGACTGAGGATTGCGGATTGTGGAATTCGGAGGTGCATTTATTCGGTGCTATGCATTGAAGAGTTCCGACTTCCGACTCCCGCAAGGAGGATTGTGGATTGCGGAAGTCGGAGAGGATATTTCTTCGTAACAGAGAATTGGTGTTCCGATTTCCGATTTCCGCATTGCGGATTGCAAATTGCGGAGGTCGGAGGTGTGATCCTCGTCAAAGCTGTAATCTGCATCTCTGACTTCTTAATTCCGATTGTGGATTGAAGTTGTTGCGGTTGTGAGAAAGTGCATAGAGTTTTTTTAAAAAATTAGCAGGTTGATTCTAAGGTTATCCCCCATTGCCTCTAAAGGGAACCGAGGTGACTGGGGACATGACATTTTTGAACTGAGGAAAGATCGTGTAAAATGGTCATTCGTTTTATTATCATATTGAAAGAGTATCATTAATCAAATCAAACCAGTGAGCCTATAACGTTCTGGTTATGTAATGCTTCATTAAAATCATTGGTATGTGTTGAGTAAATTTACTGGTTTTATTTTGCATTCTGTTACTTTGTTACTAGTTTTATTTTGCATTTTGTTACATTGTTACTGGTTTTATTTTGTGTTATGTTACTTTCCCCCAATGTTTCAAAAATCATCAAATGGACGTACAAAGCCTCACTCGTTTCCTACCTAGAATACTACAGGTTGAAATTCCTCATTCATCCCAGATTCATAATTTCCACACTCACACAAACCATTCACGATTTGGAATGAGTTATACCCTGTCGATTCAATTATGAAACCAAGTTACCTTGTCATAACCACAGCTAGAGTTTTCCGTTCTTGCATCAATCCAGGTGAACACCAGATTCTATAATGCAATTGATCCTTGCCATGATCAACAATCTATTTTCCAGTATGGATCTACTTCGCAACACAGAGATCAATGATCATTATTGTACCTATTTAGTTTTTAGCTACCTAACATTTAGGTTATTCTTTCCAAGTGTAGAATCTGGTTCCCATGATTTTTAAATTAACATGCTACGAGAGCAGGTTTGCTTAAAATTTCGAGGATTCCATGTATGGATATGATTGCACCGTGTTAGTTGGACTTGATGGAGTGTTTTAAGGGTAGGATTCCAAATAATCCCTAACACAAAATAGTCTTATTGTGAATGAAGATTGTTTGATCACTCTCTCCATGCCTCTGGTACCATGGAAATACTTTATGTTTATTGATAAGCCTTGGGTCATTTCTTATAATGTAACTACAATGTAAAGCATAATGGTTACAACTCTATTCAATAAGTGGAATCAAACCACTTAATCTATACATGCTTGTAATTACCATATGTTACTTATTACGGATTAACCTATGATCTCTATCTAACATAGTTACTTAATTGTTGTTAGCGTAATCAAAGTACAACCATTGTGTTTATTATCTTTAACTTACACTGTTAGCTTAGTTTACCATGTTAGAGCTTACAACTTATCGTATCAACTGGTGATACTTAAGCTTACGATTGTTACTAGTATGGTATCTTCCTAATAAATTATAGCTTTACATGCTAAATTGCTTAGTTTATCCTATGCTTCTTATTGAACCTTCTTGATTACTATTACTTTTACAACTTAGATTACTAATACTCTATGGTATTATACTAGATAAGAGTGGAATCAGTGTAATATCATAGTCTGTATAACATCATAGTGTCTTAATTAAATGGGTTTAGAGCTTAAGCATGTTGAAATTCCATAGCTTCTTAAGCTAAGCATAAAACTTTGCTCTATTGATTCATTATGGTAAAAGGGCTGGTGCAAGCTAATGATGGCCACTCATGACGCGTTAGTCGCAATGTACTTCTGGAAAAACAGAAATCTGAATGTCAAAAAGCAATATTAGAGCTACCTACACAACTTTTTGGAATATGGTGCAAGAAGATCAAACGTAGAAAATCGGATTACCTTCCGGAATATATAAATATTATTTATGGAAATTAATTATAACTCCCAAAAAATGGGGTTCTCCTAAGGTTGGTATGTTATTTTTTTAAGAAAATATAATGAATATGTTTGCGTTAGCCCTCTGGTTCGGTATTCAAATGGTGGTTTTTTGTTAAAAAAATTATATATAGTCGTAGATAACATGTCGTTCTAGTGCGGCGTTATTTTTCCATATTTATTTATGTTAATTTTAATTTTTTTTTTTTAATTAAGGAAGTCATCCCATCCCTAAAATGATTAGGCCGAGCGTTAGCCCTCGATATCATGGTCTTAACCTAATCAATCAACAATTTTTTTTTTTGAGGATGTATGTTTTTGTGTGTACTTGTGTGGGTTCTTTTCCGTTTTCAAAATAGGTGAGCCAATAAAAAGTTATAGATGGAAGAAATAACCTACTCTTTGTGTAAGATTGACGTTAGTGCAATTGAAATTAACTAAAAAATATGAACAAATAATAGTTTTAATAAAAAATTACATATTCGGAATCTGCACACATAGTTCTACAAGTGTGTGCAATTTCATTAGCAGTGGACAAATGTAGCATATGCATAATCATGCTCGAAACATAAGAAGTTATAGAATAAGATGTATTTTGTTATAACACAGTCCAAGACACTTGTTTGGCAATGCGAACCTAAAACCAAAGCGGCCAAGTCATCCATCCACCATTTTAGATTGTTTAGTAATCTAAAATGTAGTTTTGATTGTGTTTATTATGGTGTTGGTTTACCATAATAAAATTTTCTGTCGGGATCATAACCAAACCTGGGGTACAAACACGACTGAAACAACATCATCTATGAGACTAGAAGATCAAGCTCCACAACCAACACTCTCCCTCTCACTCCTCCCATCTCTTCCTAAGACCCCTATTGCCCCTCCCCCCCCTCTCTCTATCTCCTTAACCATGCTCCCCTCTCCCCCTAAACCTCATCCTCTCACTCTCTCTCTATAATCGTTGTCTCTCTCTCTCTCTGTCTCTGTAACCCCCCTCGCTCTTCTCTCCCCTATGTCCCTCTCTCTCTCTCTCATTAATATTTCTCTCTCTCTCTCACTACAAAGGAAATACATTGTAGTGGAGGTTTCCCACAAATTGGCCTTTTATACTGCGCCCAAACCAATGCTCAAGGATTTATTGAGAAGCATAGGGAGTTGGAGGTGTAGGGAAGAGAGAGAGACTAAGAGAGCCCGGGTTAGTAAGGGCTAGGGAGAGGAGGGGAGAGAGATAGAGAGGAGGGGGTTTAGGGTTAGGGGGAGTAGGATAGAGATAGAAAGAGTAGGATTGTTAGGGATGGGGGAGAGGTTAGGGAGAGGGAGAGGGGGTTTAGAGAGAGAGAGAGAGAGAGGTGTAGAAGCAGGGAATAAAGAGTGAGAGAGGGGGGGTTGGTTAGGGGTAAGGGGCTAGGATGGGGGTTAGCGAGGGGGAGAGAGAGGGAGAGATTGAGAGAGGGGTAGTAATGGTTAGGGGGAGGAGAGGAGAGAGAGAGAGAGAGAGAGAGAGAGAGAGAGAGAGGGTATTAGTTGTAGGGAGTGAGAAAGAGAGATGGGAGGTGTGGTTAGAGGTAGGGTGATGACGGTGATGATAACGATGATGATGATGATGAAGATGAAGATGAAGACGACAATGACAATGATGATGATGATGATGATGATGATGATGATCATGAGTATGATAATGATGATGATGAAGATGAGGATGATGAGGATGATGATGATGATGAATATGAGGACAATGATGATGATGAGGATGATGATTATGATGATGATGATGAAGATGAAGATGATGATGATGATGATGATGATGATCATGATGTTTATGACAATCATCATCATCATCATCATCTTCATCATCTTCATCACCATCATATTCCTCTTCATCATCATCATCATCGTCGTCGTCTTCATCATCATCATCATCGTCTTCATCATTATCTTCATCATCATCATCATCATCATCATCATCGTCTTCATCATCATCTTCATCTTCATCATCATCATCATCATCATCTTTGTCATCATCATCATCATCATCATCATCGTCTTCATCATCATCATCATCATCATCATCAACAACAACATCATCATCATCATCATCATCATCATCATCATCTTCATCACCATCATCTTCATCATAATCCTCATCCTCATCCTCATCATCATCATCATCATCATCCTCATCATAATCCTCATCACCATCATCATCATCATCATCATGATCATCATAATCCTCATCACCATCATCATCATCCTCATCCTCACCATCGCCATCTTCATCATCATCATCATCATTATCGTTGTCGGCGTCATGAAGATAATGATGATGATGATGATGATGTGATGATGATAATGATGAGGATAAGGATGAGGATGAGGATGAGGATGAGGATGATGATGAAGACGTTGAAGACGATGATGATGAAGATGAAGATGGTGGTGATGAAGATGATGAGGATGATGATGATGATGATGATGATACCAACACCATAATAAATACAATCAAAACTACATTTAGGAAATTACTAAACAAATGCGCTTTTTTTGTGTACGCGTTAACAATGCGTGTGTGCATAAGAGTGCACACGTGCTTCTTTTTACATATGCATTAAGAACGCATGCGTGCATAAAAGCGTGCACGCGCTTCTGTTTAAAAGCACGCACGCGCTTTTGTTATCCATGTCATCTCGCTGATGTGGAGGCTCGGCATTGTCGAAGCAGGAGCGCGTAGGCGTGTTTATAGGCGCGTGCACGTGTTTTTTTTTTTTGCGCTCACGCGGTGTCATTGTGGTGTTTTTGGGTACCAACTTCATGCAGGTACCCAAAACTCATATATCTTATTACTGTGACTATTTGTATCCATTGTATACCAAGCATATCAGTAGCTATCCCTTATTCATGCCATTCAATAGGCTATCACTTATAGCTTGTGAACAATGTGGTCTCTCCATAAGGTTAAACCAATGCCATAGTTACTAGTAAGGGATACTATATTATAGGTAAGTTTTATTATGAGATCACTGCGATAGAGTGAAACAATAGTGGTACTATTAACAATGATATTTATAGATGTGATAGAGCTCGTATTACTTCTATACATGCTTATTAGCCTATATACATGCTTATTTTACCATATGTGTGCCCTATTTAACTGATGAACCTTGTGAATAAGGGTAAATACAAAGCATACATGTAAGGGAATATCATTAACTATAATCATTATGCCTATATTAGATTATAGTATATTCCATAATGAAGGTATAGGTAAATCAAACACCTTATTAAGCTTATTAAAGCTATCACATGTAGAACCTAATAGCTATCTCCATAATCATTGAACTAGACATATTTGTACAAGAAATCCCATAACATATAAGAGTAATCAATGATATCACCTTATCTCTCTACTAGTGTTTATCCGTAATATGGAACCAATACTATCTTTTATCTAGTTGGTATAGCAATCAAACCTATACTTTACTAATATGTACGGTAATGTAAGTATATTAGCAAAATCCAACATGGTATCATGTTGTTATGTGATCACATCTTACTAGTAATGCTTAAGCTTTCTTAATAACTAAGCTCTACGATATCATAGATAACATATAAGCTATTACTTATTCGTATATTTCCATAACTAGTGGATAATAACAGCTTGAATACAAGGATGTTACTTATACTTATCTTACCCTAATTAAACTTACATGATCTATACTAATAAAGTAAGAGTGATACGTATTAGTAAACCATGGGTTTCAGGTACGATTCATATACTTACTAGTTATATGTATGTATTACACATATAGCTAATACATTAGATACAGGAACAAGCTAGAACACCAATAATCTCATATCTTAAACATGTAGTCACATAATAAATAAGAGTAAATCATATTGGATACTATTAGCTCCTTTAGGTTAACAAGGGTTATATGTGTATTAATAACCAAGCTAGATATAGCAGTAATAAGCCGTATAAGCTCTTACTAGCCTGTATTGATTGAGTTATCTTAAGTACAGGAACCTATCGTAATTGAACCAATATGAATACATAGCACAAAGCAAGCACTGATAATTAGTGATAAGCACATGTAAGCTTGTACACCATCATATTTATTCTCTTTATTTGTCTAATCCATGTTCTATGAATGGTTACAACTATAGGGTTTAACTCCAGGAATGCTAGTTATGATAGATAATACATATGAATAAGCAATTAGAACTCACAAACGAGAAGGCACATCGACGCAGGAGGACAGGAGCATGTGTTAGATTGGCGGGAGCGTTCACTAAAAGCATCGGAGTGATAATGAGCAATGCTCTGTGCCGACAATATGGAGAGTTGCGGGAGGCTGGACAAAAATCCTCAGAGCGGTAAGTCGTAAGCCTCCGAGCAACAAGTGGTAAAAGTCGGAGCAGAAAGTGGTAAGCCTCCGACGAGCTGGACCACGTGGCATTGCTGCCTGGCTCGAACAAGTGCTAAGTCTAGCATCGGGGTATATAAAGATAAGAGGCTAGTGTTGGGGTATATAATGATATTTGTTGTTGAAACAGAGCACGCAAGGGTTAAAGAGTTCGCGAGAGGGTAATGCAAAATCATCAGAGCCACAAGAGATTTGCCTCTGATGCTTTAAAGCCAACACAGTTCATATGTCCCAGTTGTTGTGTTTGTTTCTGTTTGTGTTATCTGTTGGGCTCTTTTCCATCCGAGATGTGCACAGTCCAATTGCGTCCTACCTGGATTCATATCGGAACACCATGCTCTCTGGATATGTGCGGGGTTTTAATGGCGGAACATAAAATTCACGCCGTGAAATGATGCCCGAAAATGACGTTGTTTCATGGACTAAGATGATAGTTGGCTTTGCTCGAAATGGAAAATTGGAGCAAGCAAGCAATTTCTTTGAAAAAATGCCTGAGTGGAACATTGTCACTTGGAATGTGATGCTAGCTGCATATGTCTAGAATGGTAAATTAGAGGACAAACAAAATGTATTCGACAAAATGCCCGAACGAAATGTCATTTCGCGGAATACATGATAGCAGGATATGCTCTGACTGGACGCATGGAGGATGTACGCTGATTATTTGATAAAATGCCTAAACGAGATGTTGTGTCATGGACTTCGGTTATTATAGGATATGCCAAGAATGGGTGTTTTCAAGACTCATTGGATTTATTTTCCTGTATGCATGAGAAAGGTGTTTATCGAAACCAATTTACCTTCACCATTGTTTTTAGTGCATGCGCCAGCCTCGAAGTCCTGCTACCAGGAAAGCAGTTCCATGCAGACAGTATTAAAATGGGTTTTTAATCTGATTTCTCTGTTTATAATACAGCAATTAACATGTATTCCAAGTGTGGAAGCATACATCATGCAAGGCTAATGTTTGACACAATGCCCGAATGAGATGTAGTCTCGTGGACTTTAATGATTGCAGGATATTCCCAGAATGAGCAGGGGAAAGATGCATTGGAATTGTTTGCCTGGATGCTTAGGACTGGTACATTTCCCAACCATTCCAACCTAACTTGTGTCTTGGGCATATGCACGAGCTTAGCAACACTGGAAAATGGCAAGCAAATCCATGCTCATACTATCAAAACAGGTTTTGTGTCGAATGTGAATGTGGGTAATGTCCTTGTTAGTATGCATGCGAAATGTGGGGAAATGATGATGCGTGCCTCTTCTTTGAGAAGATGTGTGAAAGGAATGTGCTCTCATGGAATTCTATGATTGTGGGATTTGCAGAGAAATGAAGAATAGATGAGGCACGACAATTCTTTGACGAAATGCCTGAAAGAAATATTGACTCTTGGAATGTGATGATCGTGGGATATGCTCGGAATAAAAAAAACATGTGATGCTCATGTCTTATTCGAGAAAATTCCCGAGCAAAATGTGATCTCATGGACTGCTGTCCTTACAGGATATGTTCAGAATGGACAAGATGAGGAGACCCTGCAACTCTTTTCTCGAATGGGACAGTCTTGTGTGAATCCTAATCACTCCACCTGGGCAGTTTTTTTAAGTTCATGTGCTGGCTTAGCAACCCTGGAACAGGGCAAGCAGGTTCATTCTCACATAATTAAAATGGGATTCGAGTCAGATGTCTTTGTGAGAAGTGCCATAGTTGACATGTATGTTAAATGTGGGAACCTGGATGATGCACGACTATCATTTGATAAGATTTATAAACCTGGCACGGTCTCATGGACTGCAATTATTTCAGGGTACGCTCAGCATGGGCATGGGAGGGAAATGCTACTACTCTTTGAACAAATGCAACGAGCAGGTTTGACTCCAAATCATATTACATTTCTTGGTTTTCTAGCTGCATGTAGCCATGCAGGCCTGGTGGATGAAGGCTGGCACTATTTATTTTCCATGAGTCAGGATCATGGTATTATACCAAGAGCAGAGCACTATGTCTGCATGGTAGATATTATTGGTCGTTCAGGGCACCTGGATGAGGTAGAGTACCTTATCAATTCCATCCCTTATGAGCCTGTTGCTATTCTGTGGAAGGCCTTGCTTGGAGCTTGCCGAATCCATGGGATCCTTCCTTGATATAGGTAGACGTGCAACAGAACACCTTTTTTATTTGGAACCACAAAATGCAACAATATATGTCTTGTTATCAAATGTTTATGTTGTTGCATGCAAGTGGGATGATGTTGCAAATGTGAGAAGAATGATGAAAGATAGGAAGGTAAAGAAGAATCCCGGATGCAGTTGGATTGAAATCAAGAATGTGGTGAAAACGTTTCTTGTAGGAGACAGATCACATCCACAGTCGGATAGAATTTATGCAATGTTGGATCACTTGTCTGAGGGGATGAAGGAGACAGGATGTTTTCCTGACACAAGTTTTGTACTGCCTCGTGTAGAGGACAGAAATAAAGTTCCAACAAGATTTAGATCATCCATACTCATGTCCTTACTATTTTTTCCTAGGCATCAAATAAATGTTCCGAGAAGAACAGACAAATCCCTGAACGGAGGGTAACGTCTATTCTATAGCTTCTTTAGGAGGGTTAATGAACGGAGGACAGAGAGAGTAACTGAGCAGTGTAAAGAGCTGCAGAAAATCACAACAAAAAACATTGTATTTTAGCCAATTATCATATAAGTCAAGATTAGAGATTGCCATGTAGCGTTCTTACATATTGCTCACAAGTTATCAAGCAACGATAAGATGAGATAAATGCTAAAAATGAGCACACATATTTCCCATTAAGTTTAGTGATTTAGCAGAGGAACAAATGGAAACCAGGGCTTATGAGATTGCCGTGATGGGGCTCAGAGCAGCTCATTTTAAGTGCATTAAGCATTAAAAGGCCAACATATTCATGCTACGATCTTTGCTTTCTCCTACATATCCAATATCAACTATCAAATGAACATGTAATTCTTGAAAAGTAATTATATAAATTACTATGAACTGAAACAAGATCCTCTGCTTTCATGACGATCTTCCTGTACATAGATAATGCACAATCTGCCCTAATTTTTCATTAGTAAACTTTCAATTTCCTCGTGTAAAAGGGCCAGGTTGTAATCAATTTGTGGAAACCCCACTAGAATAGGGCTCAGAACTTCACACCTAAGAAAGATTACATGCACTTAACAGAGCTAAGATTATATGAATTTAACAGAGCTATACATAGAAGTATGTTTGGCTTAAGGTATATAGGAGGAGATGCATGAATCTGACATAATTGAGATAGAGGATAATTTTTGTTAAGGTATCGCTGACCACATTTCTATTCCTGATTGTGGAAAACACATTCAACCCTTGTATCCTAACATTCACGGTTGTGAAAGACAATTTGAGAGTGAATAAGTCGTGAAACTTACTGAGCTCTAGTTGGTGTTACTTATAATCAGCCATTTGTTTTGTTGGGTCATTAGAATGACTCTTTTTGGCTAAAATCCAAGTGGCATGTCACCATAAGTATGAAGTTCACTTTTGTCACGTCATGAATTGGTTTTGTAATTAACTCATCAGAGTTTCCAAGTCCCTACTAGCTGGAACGAAAATGCCTAATGCGAAATCATAATCTGCAAGAATAGATCCAAACATGGGAGCCTTTCCATGTATGCAAAATGGCTTAGGACACAACTAGGTAAAGGAGCAAACTACAACATGAATGCCTCTTTTTACTGGTCAAGCTAAGATGGATCAACAAGGATGTTGAATGTATGTAAGTGGTTACAAAAGAAAAATTACCCGTGAACTAAAAAGACATGCCACTCCGTTTGAGCTTGGAATTTGGCCTAAAGCTCTAGTTTCTTGATGATGAGGCAAGAACTGCATAGAACTGTCTAAATGTGGGTAAGAAATTGTCATCGATTTGGTACGAAATAGATTTCATGATTATGAATTGAGCCTTTCTGGAAAAAAACGTGTCAAACCATTACTAAAATCTCAAACCAATACTTACAAACCCCCATTCTAGCACAGACCAGCAATCTGCCATCTGTTGGGATGGCACTGATCCCACAATTCTACAATTGTATAATAATAAGAACTGGATATACTTTTTATTCTATCGAGAGTCACAAAGGAAAATATATAACAACTACCATATGACTTCTGCATTGGCAATCTTATAAACATTTAATCATTGGGCTACTCAATTTTCCCATGACGCCATGTATAACTCGTGCATATTTAAAAAAGGAAATCAACTATAGTTTGGGCAATTCATTTCCCACTATTCAACAAACACATCCTTATCCACTCTTCCAATACATATGTCTGTTTTGAGTGTTATTGTGCATGGTTATTACTTCGGCATAATACAAAGTTAGGTTCATTATTCACAGTTGTATTCTGTTACACATCCTTATCCACTCTTCCAATACATATGTCTGTTTTGAGTGTTATTGTGCATGGTTATTACTTCGGCATAATACAAAGTTAGGTTCATTATTCACATTTGTATTCTGTTGAGATTTGGTGCCATAACCACCTTAAAAACTGGAAAACTTTATTTCTTCTTTTGAAAATTCCGGACATTGGCAAGACCAGGAAGTTAACTTTCTTCTCCTGTCAAAGTACTGAACCCATTGAACGTTCCTTTCTGACGATTTCACTTTTGAATTTTCCTTTTGTACTTGATATGAATGATATGAATGATCTTTGTACTCTGTATTCATTAGGAAGCTAATCAATATCCAGAAACTGCTCAAGCCCAAACAAATAATCCAGCATCACAAACAAGCAATATTAAACAAAACAAGCGTTGGCAGCTAATTTCCCTCAAATCCTAACACCCTCACGATGCACGATTCATATGACGAATCACCACCATAAAGTAGGGAAAATCGAATACACCTGTCAACTTTTTTCCAGAATACATTATTATATACTTTTACACCCTCATATTAAGACATATTAATGAAAAATTTGTTGTCAATTAAAAGGAGCAAGCGCTGGCAGCTAAATAAATTGCTTTCCCTACTTTCCAACATGCACAGCTGGAATCTTCTACGGAGAGCCTGTGAATTGCCTCTCCGCTACCCTCCAGATCCATATCAAGTAAGCTTCCGAGGGGGCCTATGAATTGGAGCTCCGCTGCCCTCCGGAGCCCTATCAATTAAGTTTCCGACATATATCGGACCACCATCTAAGAACAATTCGCGCAACTATGCCCGACACAATTTCTAGTGTAAAACTTAAAAGGCAAAGAGACTCAAACTCTATTAACGCTACCCGATATCTTGCCAGAAAGTGTGTCACATTTTCGTAAAAGCGTTCCACCTCTGTGATCCGGAACATGCATAAAAGAGAGCGATTTTGGGCTTGCAAAACCTATGGTATGGTCCTAATTAACATTTGGTTCTGAGTCAAACCATGATCTCATGAATTAGCCATCAACTGTCCTTAGGAGGCCTATGAATTAAGCTTCCCAGAGATATCAGAGCACCAACTCACAAGAATTTGCATCCATGCCCTGACACAATTTCCAGCGTAAAACTTAAAAGGAAAAATCATTGAGCCAAACAACAATTGACCAATCACCACCATAAACCTCTTCCCCTCCTTCCCAACACGCACAGGAATCTGCGGAGGGCTTATGAATTGGAGATCCGTTTTTCTCCGGAGGCCTATGAAATAAGATTCATAAATATATCGGAGCACCAACTCACAAGAACTCGAAGCTATGCTCTGACACAATTGCCAGCATAAAACTTAAAATGCAAAAAACCAAATTTTAATCATCTAATTTAAGCAAAGACCCTTATGGCAAAATCATTTAGCCAAACAGCAATTGGAACAGATTCAGATTCAAGTAAGGCGTTCAACTAGACGCAATTTGGTGACTGGAAAAAACAAAAAGTGACCGGAAGAATAGTTTGAAAAACCTTGTGAACTTCACATGACTGTGACGGAAGATATGTAGTTCGTTCAACAACGTGATCGGAAGGGAGTAGCACAAACACAAAGAACATAATTTTTTATTTTATTTTTTAATAATTCAATCAGCTGGAGGTTGAGGGTGTTGGTGTTTCAGCGGACTCCTATAAATTAAGCTCCCGGGAGATACAAGAGAAACAACTCAGAAGTCTTCGCACTCATGCCCCCACACAATTTCTAATCCGCAAATATGTTAATGTGTCAATCCATAATCAAGTTGCCATGGAGCACAACCGCGCAGAGCTAATGAATTAGCTCTTCACTGTCCTTCAGAGGCCTTTATTTTAATCAAATATTGGAATAAAAGAACCATATGCACAAAACATTGAGCAAAACAACAGTTGCAACAAATTCAAGTCACCAAGTCAATTAGCCTAGCTGCCATTTGCTGACAGAAAAAAGCGAATAATATTTGAAAACCATATAAGCCTGCTCGATTACTCCTTCTAGCTGACTGCTATTGTACAAAATTGTGAATAATTGATTTATCAAAAATACGCGGATATTATTGTATTTCCTTATTCTTCCCGCCTTGGCGAGGTATGGAATTAGTTTTGGGGCACAACTTTTTCTTGTATTCTTAGGATCCCCGATGTCTAGATTGTATCTTAACGAACTCTCGAGAAATTGGATAAATGGATAATTATTTTTACTCTAAACATGATGCCTGCCTGAAACAACAAAAAGGTTTTATTTAAATTATCAAAAGGAAGTAAAGAGGAATTACCTAGCACATCTTTGACAGTAGCCATGTCTAGCTGCAAGCCATCTCCCATCATTGAGTTCAAAATCTCTTCGACATGTCTCTGTCGCACTAAATCCATCGTATCTGTCAAGTCCAGTGGTGTACCGTTTCTGTCAACCTGAATTTTCTTTAAGTTATTTCCTTAATCTTTCCATGCATTGACTGCTGCTTCTGTCTTATTGTCACATGGCAATGGGCATGACCCTTGCATAACTATTTCCATGAACGCTTGAAATAGTGCCCGTAGCTACTGAAATCGTTTTTTGCTTCTTCCCATTACTAATTTCGGAAGTATGACCATAATTCATGCCTTTCTGGCCGTAAATGTCCTTTTTCCTGGGGATCTCTCTCAGAACTAAATTTTCATTTCCAACGATGGTTTTATGTGACCCTTCTCTATCTCTCATGGCCGACCTGCATTTTGGTTTGCCTTCCAGTTTGCGCAGAGGAATGTGCTAGCTCTCCATTGTTTCCTATCTCTATTCCCATTTAGGATCGAGAGTCCGTTAGTTCATCATATCACTTTACAAGCTTCATACTTTCATCTTGTCATAGTGTCAGCTATTTCCCCAGACTCCCAAGCGGTTGTGGTGATATAAAAAATGATATCTAGTCTGCTTGGTGGACAGTGGTTTGTCTGCTTGTCACTAATGGCGGGAGATAAGCCATACAAACTTGTAAATATTTAGAACACATTTCCAAGCAGTGGAGAACCCATCATTTGTATCTAAGATATGATGCTTTGCAAATACTCCTGAAACCAGGATGTTTATTCACAGTTCAATGGTAGGTAACACATCAAGCTAGATCATAGGTAAGGTTTACTTTTAGGTATTTACATTGGGCTTTTTGATGGTGTTAGAATTGGTTAACTTATTCGCCAAACTTGAACAAGTTTGACCTTTTAGTTGAAGTTCAAACCTGAAGGTTAAAATTCAAAGAGGCTTGTGAGATAGATTTCCTTCTAGATTCAAGCTTAGAGACTGACAATAACAAGTAGGATGGAAACTCCTTTACCCCATGAGACTGATGGAAGATTCGATTATCACTTCTTTCCAGATGCAATTACAAAGAATATAATTGAAAAACAATTTTGATAATGACACCTCAACTCCATAAAGCATGGGCCAACTTGAGTAGAGAAGCCCCAATAGACTTCAAACTGTACACCTAAGAAAGCATAAGCCTGTCTGTAGTCAAGGAAGCGTCAAAGAGGGATTTATGCATGCTATGTGCACTCTCATATCTCAGTAGTTCAGCAGCTGTAATATAGTTATAGAACAGGTCATATCTAGAAGCAAATTTCTTGAATGATCACTTCTTTTCAGATGCAAGTATGAAGAAAATCACTTGACCAACCACGCAGATGCCTTTACTCAAGCTTGTGCAAGCTTTACTCAAGCACATGCAATGGTTTTAGACTCATACTCTCATGTTCTTTTCTTTTGAAAGTGCCCTATAACACGAGGCCAAGAAGTATTACCTCCTATTACCTCCTACGCTTGTTTGGAGAAGCTCACCTGATAAGGAGCAATTCAACACAGTGAGGATGAGTTCTCGTGTATATATATACTCAGATTTGAACGTGTGAGATGAAAAGGAGGATTCAGCTCCAGAAGGCCCTCGGACTCACTGAGTGAACAATTAAAACTATGCGATAATTATATTGCATATCCTGTTTATGATAATCCTCCCTTATTTTATATCCCTAGTTGCCGAACATTGTACCAGAATACGCTTGCGTGGATATAATCGTACCATAGATAGAAGACAATAGTACCGTCATCCCAAGCTTGACTTGTAAGGCAAGAGAGTATACTGCATTGGTAGGGGTCTGAAGAGGGCGAGTAGTATGCGGCTCGATCATGTGAAGCAGCTTACGATAATTCGGGTACTCGTTGGAAGAGCTTCTAAGTATCTGCTTAAGTATGGAAACATTGGTCTGTATTTGTGCACAGGTACAGATGGATGTGTGAAGCTGAAAATAAAGCACCTGTTTGGTCAGAGAGAGAAGCTCTATGGTATATTTCCCCAGTATTAACTGTTTCACTGAAATCATGGCATTACTTAATATTTTTTATACGAGTTTAAGCTAAAAAAGAAAAAAGAAAAAGAAAAGAAAAATCAATGGGTTTTCTATGATCGGAGATTTGTGTCACATATAAATTCTCCACTGTGAAGGAAATCATCCTACCTTTTATAGGCTAAGGCTAAGGGCTTATTAATCCCCTCCTAGAATATGAATTATCCTTTGTATTGTAACCAACTTCTTGGCATATGTGCAAAAAAAAAAGGACTTTTAACTGATTATCAATTAAATTATCCACCTATAAGATAGTGATATAGTTATATTTCTTTGGTATACATGCAAAAGGTGGCCTAAAATTATCGCTTCTTTCAAAGATAAAGCTTTGTGTTAGAATATGCTCAATAAAAGCACCATAAATCCCTCTTTAGAGGATAGGATTACACCTAAAAATATGTGCTTAAATAAACTATAAATCCCTCTTTAGATGATAGGATTACACCTAAAAATATGTGCTTAAATACACCATAAATTCCCCTTTACATGGTAGGCTTTCACTTAAAAATGTGTGTAGGTGATTCCATGAAGATGGGTAATTTTTTTTGGTCAAATACGACGGTGAAAAATAGAAATTTTACCCATGTATTAAATTGAATCAAACTCATACTTGCCACATGAATTTTGACATGCTCTTGAAAAACGAAATGTAGAGAATTATGTTGGATTTCCAATGATATTTTTTTCGAAATATACCAATGCCATATATTATGTCGAATTTTCATTTAATGAAACGTGTGTACTTAAAAATTTGAAGAGCAATTAACAAGTAGATTGTGTGCATGCACAATAATTTAATGTTAAAGTAATAATTTAAAAAAATGAAATATGTGAACATGATCTAGACAGAATGCACTAGGGCTTACATATTTTTCTTTTAATTTTTCTCCAAAAAATATATTTATTATTATTTTTCGAAAATGACCAATGAAAATTTAAGTCGCATTTTGCACACATATGTGTGCGTGCATGAAATCTTTTGATTTTTTACATAATTTGCAAAACTAAAAATACCATTTTAAAGAGGACGCGTTTATCTAGGGCTTGTGTATTTTTTTCAAATTTTTTGGATGTGTATTTTGAATTTTGTGTATTTATCTTTGAGCTCAATCAAAGTTGTCGACAGGGTTTTTTAGGGCAAGTTTGAGTAGAAATTTAAAAACAAAAGACATATGAAGATAAAAATTTGTAAATTTTATATATCTGGATAGAGGATTCGTTGACGAATCTAATGGTATCAAGTCCGCTCATTAATGAGCATTTAATGACATGGTTTAACTCTGTGGAAGGTAGACAAAACTTTCATTCTGCAGTGAAAAGGGCTCCCAGCTTGTTTTTTAAGCCCTCGATCGAGCTAAATACCTCGATCGAGGGTTTAACAACATCTCGATCGAGGGTTTAACAAGACCTCGATTGAGATATTTAAAAAAAACTCGATTAAGGGCCTAAAATGAGCCTTTTTATGTTTTTCAAAAGCTAGATTGAGCTTTTGCGAGCTTTTCAAAAGCTCGATCAAGGGTTTTAAAAGCTAGATCAAGCTCTTGTTTCAACCCTCGATCGAGGTTTTTTAAAACCCTCAATTGAGGTATTTTAAAACCCTAGATCGAGCTTTTAAAACCCTCGATCGAGCTTTTAAAACCTCGATCGAGGGCTTGAAAATACCTCGATCGAGGGTTCGGAAAACAATTTTTTTAGCTTGCCACCTGTGTTTGAGCCGTGAGGTTTGTTTGAGGTTTGGATGAAGCCTGATATGTTTGTTGAGGTCTTATCTGTTGTTGTAGGGTCCTATATGTTGTTGTTGAGGTATGATGTTTTTTTAGGGTTTGATATGCTTTTGTTGAGATCTGATCTATTGTTGTAGGGTCTGATTTGCTGTTATTGAGGTCTAATCTACTATTGTAGGGCCTGATTTGCTATTGTTGAAGTTTGATCTGTTGTTGTAGGGTCTGATCTACCTTTTTTGGGGTCCGATCTTCCTTATGTGGTATGATCTGCTTGACTGATATTTGGATCTGCTCAATAGGGATCTGGTTGAAACCTGATTTTTTTGTTGATGTCTAGCTAAAGTCTGATCTACCTGATTAAGGTGTTGTTGTGATCCGATCTCCTACTTGACTTCTTGTTAAGGAGGTCGTGACCCTATGTTGCTTCTCTGACCTAGCTGTGAGACCTATTGGTCCTCAATCTGTCTGATGGTTGCATATTTGTGGAGGATGTGAGGCCTGAGGGTATGATCTAGTCTACTTTGTGAAGGTCATGAGGCCTAAGGGTCTAATCTAGTCTGCTTGTTTCATATTAGTGGAGGTTGTGAGGCCTGTGTGTTTGATCTACCCTACTGTGTGCATCCTTGTGCAAGCCGTGAGCTCTTTTGACTAGATCTATTGTGTTAGGACCTCATTTAGGGTAGATCTATCATGATCCGACTTTGTTAAGTTTGACCTATGTGCGTGTAGTTTGTTCTATACACTCAGACCCTTGTTTGTATTGTGTGAGACTTAATTAAGATCATATATTCTATGTTGTGACTTTGTTGGGTTACATTTGTGTGCTGAATCTTGGATTATACCTCTTGTATTGAGTCTTGGGACTGCCATTGTGATTTGAATGTCCTTGACCTTCATTGTTGCCTTTATGACTACAACTTATCATCTCTGTGTGTGTGTGTGTGTATGTGTGTTTTGTACTTACCCTCTAGTCAGGGTCATCTTTTTCCTAGTTCTTGACTGGCCTCTAAGAGGCATAGTCTATTCTGAAAGTACATTCTTATGAGTATAAAATAGGGAGAGTCCCACACTCCAAGTAAGTATTTTAACTTGTTCCTTTTATTATGAGTTAGACATGTTAGAACGTGGTAGTTATACTACTACTGCTACTTACATGTTACTGAATATCACTTTTAACATGGGGACCTACTTGGGAGTGTTAAAGTTGAAAGAGATGAAAATTATGTTTTAAATTAGTCTTGCTTAGTTACAGCTGTATCATTCTGCTTCAGTACTAGATTGTTACATTTATTTTTCATTAAAGTATATAAAATTTTGATTTCTCTGCATCAATCCCTAACCTAGCCAAAATTTAACAAAGCATTCATCAATCTTGCACAGGAAACCCTCAACTACCTCCTAAGACGATCAAAAGTCCATTTATGCTCCTTAAAGGAAGGTGCTCCTCTAGAAGTGTGCATTTGATATTTAGTTCTGAGTAACAAGATATTACTTCACTCACTCAACAACCTTTCACCAATTTCACTTTGTTATATGGCATTCCAATTTATAATTCAAGGATCTAGATCATTAAATGCAGTATACCATGTATTTAAATTACAATCTCAATTTTATTAGGCAAATACTTAATAATGGTAACAACTAAGACAATGTTAAGCCTTGGAACAATTCAGATTTGAAAATAAAGAAGTAATGCTTTTAATTCTCACCTGTATAAATTAAAACAAAGCTCGGGCTTTCCCCTATGAATTTATGAAGGAATGAGTGTCAACGAAATATGCTTAGTGAAATTAGACCACCTTGTGATGTTGTCCCACGGTGAACCAAATATTTCAAGGTGATGTTACTTATCAAGTGTAAGGCAAAGAGGAAATTTGAGGTTTAAAATGAGCCTCCTAAGGAAAATAATAAAAAAAAGCCCCGTCACACTACAAATATGCCATGTCACACTAAGTTAAAGGTGTTATTTAGCGAAGGTCAACCTATAATATCTCATTAATGGTAGTTGAAAATATGTTGGGTTGATGTAGAGTTAAGAGATGATGGTTGAAAATAATAATAAAAGGTTTAAATCCTTGTGCATACACAATAAATGATATAGTGGTAATTTTTTTAAATTTATATTATAATTTATTTAATTTTTTAGTAAATGTACCACTACTTCTTTTTATATATTTAATAAAATCTAAAATTTAAAAAAAAACTAAAATTATAATGAAAAATTATAATTACAATAATACTAAAAATAAATAATCACTATTTTTATTTTATTTTATATTATCACTACTTCGAAGTCTTTTAAAATACAAATCAATCATTAAGTAAGATGCTAGTGGAGTAATTTTGAAATAATTTAAATATTTATATAATTAATCTCTTAAAAATAAAAATAAATAATATTTAAAAAAGTATAATAAATAAAAAAATAGGAGTGAGATAAAATAATATTTCATTATTTTAGCGATAACTTTCTCGTCCAAACTTGATGAGACCTTTCCAATGGTACCAAACGAGTCAAATTCTGAGTTCAGATGAGAAAGTTATCGCTAAAATAGTGAAATCTTATTTTATCTCTCTCATATTTTATTTATTTATTATACTTTTTTAAACATTATTTATTTTTATTTTTAAGAGATTAATTATATAAATATTTTTATTATTTCAAAATTACTCCAATATCATTTTAATTAATGCAAGTTTTATATTTTAAAGAATTTAAAAGTAGTGATAATATAAATTACTCTATATTTATTATTTCAAGTAAATCTCTTATAAATAACAATAAATAAATTTAAAAAAGTATGATAAATAAAAATAATAGGAGAGAGATAAAATAAGTTTTCACTATTTTTGCGATAACTTTCTCCTCCGAACTCATAATTTGACGTTTTTGGTACCATTGGAAATTTTTCGTCGAGACCTTTCCAATGGTACCAAATGCGTCAAATTCCGAGTTCGGATGAGAAAGTTATTGCTAAAATAGCGAAATCTTATTTTATCTCTCTCCTATTTTTTTATTTATGATGTTTTTTTAAATATTATCTATTTTTATTTTGAAAAGATTAATTATATAAATATTTTTATTATTACAAAATTACTCCACTATAATCTTAGTTAATGTGAGCTTTATATTTTAAAGAATTTAGTAGTGATAATATAAATTACTCTATATTTATTATTTCAAGTGTATTTATTATTTCAAAATTACTCCACTATCATCTTAATTAATGTGAGATTTATATTTTAACGAAATTAGAAGTAGTGATAATATAAAATATTCTATATTTATTATTTCAAGTATATTTATCATATTTCAAGATGAACTTTTCAAAATATTAACCAAGTTGAGGGTTATATGAAGTTAGCTATTGTCAAATACAATTATGACACATAAGCATCTTTAACTTCTTATGTCCAACTCAACCATAATGGTTGACCAAAGTTATTGAAATTCTATTGGTTGGATAAATCCAACTCATCCATGAGAAATCCAACTCATCCATGGCACAATTTTTTATAAGGCCCATTTTAGACCTCAAATTTCCTCTAATGCGGCAATGAAAACTGTGATTGTGAATGCTTTGAGCATGTAACTTTGAAGAATATTTATAATTCCCTTTAACCAAATTTATCGCAATAAATCAAGGCAAGAATGCAATCTCAGTATTAGCTATTGTTACCAGAGTGAAAGAATGTCGAATTTTCTCTTGACAATAGGTTATTTAGTGGCATCAAAATAATGTATATAAGTTTTTTTTTTGGCAGTCATAGAAAGGATGTTAAAGTAGGAATACCTCTCAAGGTATGGAATGAGTTTCATAAAGTATGTGTCAAAGAGAAATCATCCAAACATATGAAATCTTATTATGATGAGTAAAAAGATTCAAAGAGGGTTGATTTTTACTATATACGTGAAGAACATTTTTATGTATGAATACCCAATAATGAATACATCAAATACACTGAGAGGGGGGGTGAATCGGTGTAACATCAATTCAATTAAATATTTTTTTATTTTGTATTTCACAATTGTTATGTATAATAAACATTGCACTATAAAACAATAAACATCACAAGCCAGAGAAACCAAGATTAATTTTGAATATTTGAAAGATCTTTCAATACATCAGTTTCACAAGAAGCCAATATTTTGGTTTCTCAGTACCATTTGAGAGGTGGGGGATCCAACCCTCGATGCAAGACCTAACTTGCAGACAAAATCCAATCTGTCATGAGGAATCCAATCCTCAATGCAAGGCTCATGTCATGTCCCCTCATTGATGTTCATTGGATTGAGTTCCTAATCCAATCAATCCCTTTGGGTTGAGGAGAAAATTTCATACACTTGGGATTAATTTTGAAAGATAAGGCATTAATTAATTGGGAGGTGTTAATTTTATTTCGTTAAGTTTGAGATGCAATTAATGGAAGTTATTTTTCACTAATAAATATTTATTTTAATGAAATAAATTGGATAATGATTCCCAAGGGCGCAATAGAGGATAAGCTTTGACCAAGACATAGCTTGCAAACAAAGAAAAGATGAAAGCAGTTAAAGTTGGGAAAGCAGGAAAAAGAAAGGAAAAGCTAGCACAAGGCATAAAAGTAGTAAAGTTTAGGAAAATTAGAATAAATTAGAAAAACAGATAAAAGCATAAAGCATGATAAGGAAGAAAAATAGGAAAAAGCAGGGAAAATAATTCAAAAGTAAAAAAGCAGGATAGAAAAGAAAAAGCAGGATAAAGCAAAGGCAGAAAGCAAAGCAAAAAGAAAAGCTTGAAAGAAAGATATCCTTATCCACTCTATGAGGGTGCATTAGCCTAAATGAATTTATCAACAAGTCACCTCAAGTCTATAAAAGAAAGAGTGCACACCATTTTCCCATCTTTTGGGTAGTTTGAGAATTGAATTGAGAGTTATTTTGCCTCTTTGACTTGGGAGACGTGCCCCTAGTCCAAGCTGGGAGATGTGCCCCTTCTTCTTTTGAGAGGATGATGAAATCCCGTCTTCATAATTGAGTTTATTGCAGGTCTTGAAGTCTAATCTAGTGAAGTTCGATCTTGTTTGCAGATATTGGGAAGCCTCCCATTCGAAATCCTAATGATTTCTAGTCTTTCTATGATGGAGAGTTTTGTCTCTTATGTATTTGTTTCCTAAGACTTCTATGAGATATATTTCATCTTATGATGGTTTTTATTAATGTAATGTTGAACCTTTGAAGTCCATTCTACAGATTGAATAAATATAAGTCTAATTTTCATATCAATTTCTTGCACCTCGTCTAGAT
Organism: Larix kaempferi; assembly: GCA_027924585.1. Taxonomy (NCBI): domain Eukaryota; kingdom Viridiplantae; phylum Streptophyta; class Pinopsida; order Pinales; family Pinaceae; genus Larix; species Larix kaempferi. The sequence goes on from BSBM01000137.1 coordinate 850,500, forward strand.
TGACATGGAAAATAGCTAGTTTTCAATGTTTGATCAATAGATGAAGCTCTACAGCTACAATTTGAGTTTTCCAGTTGTTGTTATCACTTAACATGTCAATAAACTCATTCCATGTCTGAAAACAATAATTGAAATCCTTCTCCCCCTATTTGGGATATCCCGAAGTTGAAATAGTTGTGTAGTCCCGGGAGATAATTTTGCTTGCTTGTTTTTGAAACCTCATCAAAACTTCCTCAAAATTTCTGGTGCGAAACCAAACTGATATTTGATAGTCAATTAATGTTTTTAAGTCTTCCTCCAGCCATTCAAGTCACTATTTTTCATTGTTTTTCCTTAAGTCTTGTAGGAGAGTCAGTTAATGTACAATCAAAGATGATTGGTAGATTACAAGGGTATTAGAGCATGGTCATGTACACCTTATTGGGTTATTAATTCATGAGTTCTAAATTAATTTCATATCCAAGGAGGAAGGGTGTTAGATATCCTCTCGGAGAAGAGGAAGAAATCAATTCCACTGAAGGGAAGATTCAAGGAGAACCAGAGATCTCTCACAATGATAAAAATGATGAGTTCTGAATATTTGTCCAAAAAATACTGAAAGGTATCCAATATATCTCACACAACATCATCCATTCTAGGAAAGAGACAAGAGAATTCCTTGCTAAGCAACTAGGAAACAAGGATGGTGAAGAGAGAATCCATGGTTCGCAACATGGAGAAAGGAGGATGCCTAATGGTTCTATTTTCTCAAAGATTGGGACTCACAATCGTCCTGATGAATTCAAGATGGAGTATCAGTACAAACCAAGGCCTACTATGCCCAAATTCACTGAAGAGAAAAGGGAGGAACCTGAAGTTCGAAATGAAGGCCTTGTTTCATGAGAGGATAAGTATGTTGAATGCCTTACACTGAGTGAAGAATGTAGAAGAGCTTTGTCATTCAAAGATTTATGTGATGCTCAATAAAAGACCAATACAAGAGGAATATTTCAGATGCCTGATAATTATGATTTGGAGAATTCTATTAGTAAGATTTATCTTCTATACTTTGATGGCTCATCAAAGTGCACTGCTAGCTCTTGGATCTAGAAGCTAGACACCTATTTTCAGTTGAATCCAATGGCTGAGAAATATGCCATCAAGTTGGCTACTCTAAACTTGGATGGTGAAGCCAATGATTGATGGTTTCATGTCATGAAGACACTTGGACGTGATCAAGTCACCACTTATGAATAATTCACAAGAATATTGGATGAAAGATTTGAAAGAAGAGACCCTGAAATTACTTTCAGAGAGCTGGCGCATGTGAAGCAGACTGGAACTCATGGAGCTTACATATTTGAGTTCCAGAAATTGGTTGTGATGGTCACATATATCTATGAAGCTCGCTTGATCCTTTTTTTCACTGGAGAATTAGCAAAGCCTATGAAAGGCTTGGTGAAGGCCTATAGACCCTCTACCTTACAAGATGCACTGAATAGAACAATAGATTTGCAAGATGTTATTCCAAGGACAATATTTCCTCCTATAACTACCATTCCTACTCAATTCAAGAATCAAAGGCCACCCATGAATATTCCTTCTGGAAATTTCAAGAGGAAAAATTTCTCCAAAGATCTGGATGAATTGAGAAGAAAGAAGTTGTGTTTCTGTAATACCCCCATTTTGACCCTTAGGATATATTGGCTTTTAATGTAAGTATTGTATACATGTGATGTATGTTTCCCTAGCATGGAGCTCAAGGCCAAGGCCTCGCTAGTGTATGCTGAAATTTTATTAAAAATGAAAATATTTTATATTTTGCTATCCATGTGCTATTAAGCCATGGAACATTGTAAAATGATGTAAATATTAATATTGCAATAATAATACCAAAAATTGGCTATGGAAGAAACTAATAATATTAATATTGCAATAATAATACCAAAAATTGGCTATGGAAGAAACTAATAAGAGGGGGCCATGTGTATCCACTAGGGAGTGGTGAGGGGGATTGTGGGGTTGAACCATATGCTTTCAAATGTCATATTGAGAACCCATTTGACTTTCCTTGCTGACATTTATTTCTATTGTAAGGAAGTAGTTGAAGAAATTAGTCCATGGCTTCAATGGAGCATGGGCAGCGCAAAAATTCGTATGATAGGTATGGGATCTGTTTTCTTGACCCACAAGTCACTCTACCTAATGGGAATTCGTTCTTCATCATTCCCATTCCATTGTGGATCATCTAAGCTGGATTTTTCATCCATTACACATGCCCAACAGTGAGAAAAACCAGAAATTGCAACTCTGAATGAAGCCACATTTTGAAGTGCCAAAAATCACCATAAATTCATGTGGACAGTTAAATCCAATGGGGGATCCAGAGAACTGAACCTTTGGGCGAATTTGAGAGTGTTAGATGCCCATAAATCCATAGGAAAACCCTGATTTTATAGCCCAGAAATCCAATTATGGGACAACGCTATTTGGTGATAGAATTGAGAAAATACAAGTGTGAATAACAGAGAAGAAGAGAGAACAGAGATTGGAATTGCTTGATAAACCCAGTGAATTCTATAATCTCAAGGATTTAGCAGCTTGGACTTTTCTATGCCCACCCTGAATAGAACTGGAGGGAAGGGGCGCTTGAGGAACTGTGTAGCAGAGAAGGGGACCTTCCTTGTGTTGGGTGTGGTAGGTATTGTGGTTTCCATGACTGTTTGAGTTTAGTTGAGTTGCTTGTAGCTCTATGGTTGAACTCGTTGGCTTAGCACCCTCCTCCTCTGTTTCTGGCATGCTTGATAAACCCAACTGTGAGTTGGCTTAACATGATTGTTTGTGTGAAACCATGGCTATGAGTGAGCCTGTTTAGTTCCTCATTAGTGGATACACATCCTAGCTTGGGGGTGGTCTCTCAGCTAAAAGAATATAGGATGGAGAGGGACCTATGGTTTGGTGGAACATTTCTCTCACATAGCCAGTTGTTTGGACAGCTTCATCTTAGAGATAAGTGTTCTCTGTGGTTAAATTATGATCATTCTGTGTTTTGTTCTGAATGTTTAATTATTCATGTTAATTGAATGAAATGATTATCTTAAGTTAGTTGGCATGAATCTTGTGCATAACATGAGAAGGGGATTGATTCTCTTCATGTTGTTTCATCATTCTGCTCAGGATAAATATGCTGATGCATTCCATTTTGTGTGTGTGTTAATATGTTTTAATTCTATTGTATAATTTAATTATGCATTTTATTAAATTGTGAATTTAGTCATATGGCTTGGGGAAGAATTATACACACCCCATGTTGCGTTCATGTTCCCTTTGTGGGTCGGGACGTGACAGTTTCACCTATCAGGAACCATGGGTTCCGGGACACAAGTGTGTTAAGGGGAAGCGCACTATATTGAATTCTATTCAGAGAGTGAAGCTAAGGAGGAAGAAGAAGAGGTCCCATTAGATTCAAAAGTGGCCTATGAGACTGTTGAAGAAGAGCCTCCTTCATAGGTTAGAAAAATTGCAGTATTGTTAGGAGTGCCTTGCTTCCACACTCTTAGATTCAAAGGAGTGGTGCAAGGGAAATCAGTCACTGTGTTGGTGGATGGAGGAGAAACACATAACTTAATTGATTCATATTTGGTGAAAAGGATAAAGCTTCCTACTAATAAGTTCGAAGGCTTCACTGTCATAATCCCATTTAATCATTCTATGGAGTGCTCTAGATGGATTCCTAAATTGCAATTCACTATAGGAGATTACACTATGACAGATAGCTTTTATTTTGTGAATTTGGTTTATACTAATATGGTTTTGGGAGTGCAATGGTTGTATTATATTGGGAAGCATTCCATAGATTACAAAGTCCTTGAGATGAGATTCCAAGATGAAGGTGGAAAGGAAGTAGTGTTGAGGGGGGTAAACACCTACCAAAAGGAAGTAGTGACTGTGAATAGTATGAGATCCATATTGAGGCATGGAGACATTGAATGGGATGCAAAGTTCCTAATCACCAATAAAGGAACCTCTTTGTAGATAACACAGTATCCAGAAAATCATAAGTTTCTCCAAAAGCATAAGAAGGTGTTTGGGGACCTTCCTCATGGTAGGCCACTTGATAGAGGAGTGGAGCATAGAATTGGATTGGAGATAGGCACACCACCTATAAAACTTCATCCTTACAAGAATCCAAAAAATATTCAAGGATGAGATTGAGAGAAGTATCAAAGAACTGTTTGACTTGGGATTCATAAGACCAAGTTCAAGTCCTTTTGCCTCCTCTGTAGTTCTGGTGAAGAAGAAGGATGGGACCATGTGCATGTGCATAGACTACAGATATCTCAACAAAAATACCATAAATAATAGATATCCCATTCTGAGGATTGATGAGCTGGTTGATGAACTACATCGAGCTAATTATTTCTCAAATATTGATCTTCGTTCTTGTTACCACCAAATCAGGATGAGAGAGAAGGATATTTAGAAGACAACCTTCTGCTGTCACTATGGGAATTTTGAATTCTTATTCATGCCTTTTGGCTTGACTAATGCACCTACAACTTTTCAATCATGTATGAATCGAATGTTCAAAAAACAACTCCGTAAGTTTGTCATTGTTTTCTTTGATGATATCTTAATCTATAGTAGGACTCTTCTTAATGTTTTTTCCAAGAGCGCAACCTCTACAAACACTATCAAAATCATATTTAAACATGGGCATACCTTTCACCATCTTTTGCAATCTGGGTAACACTTTGAAATGGATATGACCAAGCCTTATGTGCCACATCTCACACAGACTGACTATGTCATGGATCATGGGTTGAATGAGTTTTCCATGAACTTTCTAGAGACCTCCCTCTCTAACTCCAATCACTGATGCATATTTCAAGTCTTCATGCTTAGGCCACAAGACCGCTTTGTTGTCCATAAAGATAAATCTAAATCCTTTATATTCTAGAACCAAAATAGATGGGAGGTTCTTCTTCAATACGGGGACAAACATAATTTCATCCACATGTAGTACATCTCCTAAATCCAACTGGAAATAAGTGGATCCAATGCCTTGGATTGAATAGGTGGTATTATCTCTGGGCTCCACCTTACAACAAAACTTATTTTCCTTCAAATCTGTGATAGCACTCCTATATCTAGTCATGTGCTTGGATGCACCATTTTCTACCATCTAGTCTCAACACTAGTGGTAATGAATCTAGAAAGGGATGAGACAATATAGTACTCCTTCGTTTTCTCTTGATCATCAGATGAATTCTTTCTTGTAGGTTCATCTTCTGTAGCAATAGAAGCATTAAACCTACCCTTGAAATTTTCTCTTTTCTTTGCATGGAGTTCTCTTGCATAATGGCCATTCTTATTGCAATTGAAACATTTAACTTTAGACTTATCAAAGTTATTGAAATCATTCTCCTTTTGATTATAGAATTTCTTGTGAGGTTTCTTACCTCTTTTCATCTGTGCCGCAAGAGCGAGGTTCTCTTCTTTGGAGGCAGTATACTTGCCCTGTATTCTCCCTTCTTCTTGTAGGAAATCATTCATCAATCTCTCAAGGTTAGGTTGGACTTCTCGACCATTTACTACAACCAAGAATGTCTCCCACTACAACCAAGAATGTTGTTGGAATATTCTCACCATCATTTTTTATATTTGCATGTCTGCATGCATCCAGTCATCAGTATGGTAGTATCCCCAGCACCTGGAGCCTATGTTCATCCCCCTAAAGTCTGCTTTTAGCCCTCAGGAGCCCTCCTACCTACCTAGTGATCCTTTTTTTCCTTACTTGGAAGACTAATGCTCCCCACTACACTACTTGGATCACTAACAGTCAGTTGCAGCATTTATTGACTAGTTTATTCATTTATTGCTCAGTTTAACTTCCTGTAGCTTCCAGTTGTCTGTATAGGAGTGCCACTTGACCTACTGACAGTCTCATCAGCCTCATGTTCCCTCCTTGGAGTCTCCATCCCTTGATTTGTGCTCACATGAATCAGTTAGACTTAGTTAAACTCATTTGACTGACCTTTGACCATTTATGACTACTACCATTGATTGGATGATGTATCCAATGCTATCCAAGCCACACATTGAGGAGAATTCGAATAAAATTAGAGGCATTCAAATCCATTTGATTGTATTAAGTTATTATTCACTTTTCACAGTGCCAACTTACAGCCGATGTATGATACAACAGTTTTTGTCATTTCTTGTTTTAATGAGTGATTATTGATTCAACAAGTCTTCTTCTCTTCTTTGCTATTCTTGAGTGAGTTTTAATGAGGTTTGCTCCAGCTGTGTGATCTCTCCTGTAAAATATCACATGGTATCAGAGCTGGAGTCATCTATTTGAATTGTAGTAGCAACAATTGCATCAATTCTTTGAGAAACTGTCTTTCATTGAGCACCAGAAGCCTCTGCATTTCCACAGCAATTCCTGGTGCAATTATCTTGAATTCACTGGATCAATCCAATGAGGTCTATCCAGGTGTGAAGTATCCAGTCACATGTTCTTAGTGTCCTAAGGAAGTGTTCAATTCGAATTGCAGTAGATCTCCATTTACAATTCTCATTGTTTTGCAAGTTATCTCCATCATTCGAATTCATCTTCAATTCGACTTCAACAACTACCAATGGATATAAAACTGAATTCATTCAACTATTTCGAATGGAAGGATAAGATGGACATCTTCATGAATTGCAAGAGCATCTCTAGAGTTTTGAATGGGACTGTAGTCGAACCCACTGGTGCAGTAGAGAAATCCAAGTACTTAGACAAACTTGATGAAGTAGCAAGACTGCTACTCCTAAGCATTTCCAAAGACCTCCATTTTCATGTCATAGATCTAGCAACTCCAAAAGAGGTTTGGTACAATCTTGAATCTCTTATTGGATAGAAATATGACTTGAAGGGTCATAAATTGGAAAATGAGCTCATCTCCTTGAGCCCAAGAAGTTTCGAAACCATCACTGAGTTTCTCAATAAATTCAAAAACTTGATTTCACAGTTGAAGAGATATGGGATAGAGAATGAAGAGAAGCAACTCATCCTTGCCATACTATCAAAACTAGGCCCTAACTACTCAGTATTTGTCTCCACATTTTAGTCAGCGAAGCTGTCCATCCCAAAATGGAAGTTTGCCACTCTTGAAGAATTCATCAAGTCTCTCACACTTGAGGAGTAGAAGTTAGTTCATATGGGAATGATAAAACCCAAATTGGATTCAGCTCTCGCAGCCACTGATATGAAGAGAGAGAATGGCAAGGGTAAGAAAAAAGCATTTGACAGAAATTCGAATGAGCAGAAGCAGAAGGAGGCTCCAAATAAGTTAGATGGAGTTTCGAATTCTAAGAAAGACAAGCAAACTCAGAAGGGGAAATCCAAATGCACATACTGCAGTAGAGGATTACATCTTGAGAGTTCATGTATGAAGAAGAACATAGATTTCATGGCTTCACTTCTTGAAAAGAATAACCTTCCAGTACGTGCATGTGCTAGAAAGAAAAAAGGTGAACCATCAAGATCAGAGGACAAAGAGAGATGCCATGCCCTCATGGCAGGTGCATCAACATAATCCTCCTTCATTATAGATTCAGGAGCATCAAGACACATGTCTTCCTCCAATATCTCTTTACTGGTCTCGAATCCACTGTTGGACCATCCATCATGTTGGGGAATGATTCTGAGGTCTCCTCTGAGGGGATTGGAAGAATCAAACTTGATCATGGGTACTTCTCAGATGTGCTATATGTCCCTACACTCACTGCTAATCTACTTTCAGTCTACCAGATGACCCACACTAGAGAGCCCAAGAGGGTGATCTTCTCTCCAAATGAGGTAGAAATCCAAGACATTGTATTAGGATCTACCATTGCAAAAGGTGTTGCAAACCACAAGCCAAAACTCTACGAGTTCTCCCATTTTATACCTCTCTCTAAACAATCTGCTCTTCACACTCATGCAAATGAAGAGAGTAGGCTATGGCATGAATTATTTGGGAATCTCAACTACAAGCACTTGCAAGACATGAAAACTCAAAAAGTGGTTGAAGGCCTACCCAATCTCAAGTTTTCTAAAGGCACCTACAAAAGTTGCTTGAATGGTAAAGATCCAGTAAAGAAGGTGGAGAAAAATAAGATTCAGAAGGTAGAGCGAATTCTAGATCCAGATCCAAAAGAACCTGAAGATATAGCACTTAAGGTTCAAACTCGTATTGCAAAATGGGATACCACTACCGCTGCATCCACTAGTGATCTTGTTGGAGATCCACCATCTTCAAGAACAACCAGATATGATCTTCTCTCTCACATAGATCCATTTCTAGCCAAGAGATGATTTCTTATGATTGGATCAGATCTAAAGACATTCTTTGAATCCTACCAAGATCTAGGATGGGTAGCAGTTATAAATGAAGAGTATGAGTCTCTTAAAGAAATGAAACTTGGGAGATTTTTTTTCTCCCTCCTGGGAGGAAGCTTGTTCAATGCAAGTGGGTTTACAGAATTAAGATGGAATCTGATGGGCTCACTAGAAAATACGAGGCTCGACTGGTTGCAAAGGGTTACTCCCAATTCCATGGGATTGACTACTTAGAGACATCCGCTCATGTTGCTAAGATGGATTCCATCCGTCTTGTTCTTTCTCTCACTGCATCCAAGCACTAGGAAGTGCATCACATGGATGTCAAGAGTGCTTTCCTTCATGGAGATCTAGAGGAGGAGATAAACATGAAGCAACCTGAGGGGTATGTTGAAGAATATTCACTGGTGCGTAGATTGAGGAAGTCCTTGTATGGACTCAAGCAATATCCCCGAGCTTGGTATGCAAAAATGGACTCCTTCCTTCTGTCACAAGATTTCATTAGATGCAAATCTGATTCGAATGTCTATATGAGACATGAAGGTGACTCTCTACTCCTGATTTTTCTATATGTTGATGATCTATTGATTACAGGGAGAAACACTTCATGCATCAGATCTATAAAAACAACTTTTCACAACTCCTTCTCCATGTCAAATCTTGGATTGTTGAGACAATTTCTTCATCTTGAAGTCACTTAGAGTGATTCAGGAATCAAGGTTGCACAGTCCAAGTATGTTTCAAATCTACTTTTCAAGTTCCATATGAGCAAATGCAAACCAACAACATTTCCTTTTCTTTCAGGGATCATCCTTGAGGATGGTTCTTCCACACCTCTGGTGGATAGTACACTGTATCAGAAGTTGATTGGGAGTCTATTGTTTCTTACACACACTCGACCTGATATGTCCTATGTAGTCAGTGTTGTCTCTAGATACATGCAGGAGCCTCATGAGATTCACTGGAAGGAAGCAAAGAGGATCTTGCATTACTTGCAAGAGACAAATACCTACGGTCTTCACTATGTAGCTAGGTCTCTTCTGAACCTTGTTGGTTATACTGACTTAGATTGGGCTGGAGACAACTCAGATCGAAATTCAACATCTAGTTTTGTTTTCATGATTGGATCTAGACCTATATGTTGGTCGAGAAAAAAGAAGATTGCTTTAGCTCTCTCTTCAGTAGAGGCCGAGTATAGAGGTGCAGTCAATGCAGCCACACAATGCATCTGGTTAAGGGGAATCTTGTCAGAGTTTGGGATTTGATTCAGTACTCCACCAGTCATCTATTGTGACAATCAGAGTGCTATCAGGATTTCTACAGATCCTGTTCTGAGACAAAGAACCAAACACATCGAGATACAGATGCATTACATTCGAGGATTGGGGCATGATCGGACCATCTCACTGCTCTACCTTCTGACAGAAAAGCAAATTGCAGATATCTTCACTAATACCTTCTCAGTGAAGAAGTAAACTTACCTTATTTCTCTTATTGGGGTGAGTGATGTACATGATTGATTATCCTACCACAGTCTATCTTGAGGGGGGGATTTCTTCCCACTGGGTTTTCCCTCTTTCCTCGCTTTATTTATTTAGATTGTTGTACGGGGTGACCTTTGGTCTTAGTCACCAGGGCCCTACCATTAGTTCCTTCAGTTGTTTCCTCATGTTTTTCTTGCAAAGGGGTGTTGGAATATTCTCAACTTCATTTTTTATATTTGCATACCTACATGCATTCTGCATGCATCCAGTCATCATGCATGCATCTACATGCATCCAGTCATCAGTATGGTAGTCTCCCCAACACCTGGATCTTGTGTTCATCCCTGTAGAGCCTATTTTTAGACCTCAGGATCCCTCCTACCTACCTAGTGCACCTTGTTTTTCTCACCTGGAGACTGATGTGCCCTACTACACTACTTGGATCACTAACAATCAGTTGCATCATTTATTGACTAGTTTATTCATTTATTGCTCAGTTTAACTGCATGTAGCTTCCAGTTGTCTGTATCGGAGTGCCACTTGACCTACTGACAGCTTCATCAGCCTCATGCACCCTCCTTGGAGTCTCCATCCCTTTATTTGTGCTCACATGACTCAGTTAGACTCATTTGACCATTTGTGACTACTACCACTGATTGGATGATGTCTCCAATGCTATCCAAGCCACACATTGAGGAGAATTCGAATGAACTTAGAGGCATTCGAATCTATTTGATTGTATTCAGTTATTATTCACTTTTCACAGTGCCAGCTTACAACGGATGTATCATACAACAATTTTTTTCATTTCTTTTGTTAATGAGTGATTATTGATTAAGCAATTCTTCTTCTCTTCTTTGTTAATCTTGAGTGATTTTTAGTGAGGTTTTCTCCGACTGTGTGATCTCTCCTATAAAATATCACAAATTTATCCCATGAAGATGGAAGACCATCGATAATGGTCTGAATGAGATCATCATCCTCGACCATCACACCAATGCTCATGATTTGATCTCTTACTTGAGAGATATTTGTGAAGAAGGAATCCGCAGCATCGTCCTTTTCCATCTTCATATTTCGAAGCTTGTTCTTCAATGCTCTCTTTTGACTGGGCACCTTCTTCTCATAAATATTTATCAAAGTGTCAAAGCATTCCTTTTTCGTCTTCAATGGAGTGATCACATGCATCAATTTGTCTTTCACAGAATCATAAATAATCCTCTTTTCCTTGGCTTGATTCTGTTCGGATATCCACATCATCTTTTTCAGGATCTTGCATGCAATTAGGGTTTGCATGCAAATTCTAGGGTTTGCATGCATTTTGCATGCATCCCAGTCACCAGGTTGATGCCTCCATCACCTTAGCCACCTTATTCTAGCACCCGGGAGCCATTTACTTCAGATATTTAGCCCTCCTAGTCTGGAAGGCCCCCACTTCTCACCTACTACCAGAGAAGGGCGCACTTCTTCACCTACCACTGTAGTTCCACTTCAGTTGCACTCAGTTAGCTCCGATTCTCCCTGATTTGAGGTTAGTTTCACTCCTGATTGACTGTTTCACTTCCGTTGGACCTCCAGATTGACTAGATGACTTGTTTTGACTTCAGTTAGCCTCCCATGCACCCCCCACTGAGCCTCCTTCCCTTAATCAGTGCTACACACTTCAGTTACACTTGTTACACTCAGTTAGACTCAGATTGACACTTGGATGACTCGTTCTTGTGCATTGACAACCACCACCGATTGATGATGAGGACTCCTAGTTGGAGTCAAGCTACTCCATTCAGTGATTCGAATGACCTCCTTAGGCAATTCGAATTGCTCAGTCATTGTGACAGTATTGTATTGTAATCATTCACCCTTATTGGGATATTGAGTACTGCTACATGTTTTGCACAGTTTTGCACCATATTTTCTATGTTCATATGTTGTGATTGATTTACTTGTTCATTAGATCTGCTGTGACTAATTTTACAGATTCTTCTTGAAGTTGGTGCGCCTTGTATTAGTAGTAGGCTCTTCAATAACACTGGATACATATCCATCCAAATCATGCTCTTCAAGGATATTCGGAATCCTAGCCTTCCAAGTATTGAAGTTTGAATTTCCTTCAAGGCGGTCTTCCAGTCTTACTGATATTGAAGCCATAATTCTTCAAGTACTATGCACACTCAATATCTACGTAGGCTCAATCTTGATTGCTGAACTTAACTCTTTCAAACCCTGAGCTCTAATACCATGTTAATTTTTTTTATCTTTAATTTGGAAACACAATGGTACTTGAAATCAAATAATGAACATAAGCAATCACATTCAATCACATTCGACACATGAATTTACCTTGGGGAAACCCTGTATGACTCGAGGGAGAAAACCCCAGCAAAAAATTCCTTAGTATAATGATAGATAGAAGAGAATGTATTTTACATCAAGTAACCCTGGTGCAATTACAGATCAAGATAAATATAAAGAAGAGAGACTCAGAATAATATCATGCACAAAGAGAAGTGCCTTTCCTTCAAGGGAGAAGAGAATTCGTTTCACATTGAATTCATCAATACTGTATAACATATTTATATATTCTTCACATGCATCGACTTCTATTTTCATCTTTTGACTTCATGATGAACTCGCCCTCCATCTGGATGTATCAATATTGCATGAAGAAGAGTGCCCCACTTCTCATGCAATGCATTATCTCATTGAACTGAGTCTTAGTATGAACTCGCCCCTTAACTAAAATCTTTCCCACTTAGTTAGGTGGCTAACTTAAGTGTCTTCATGCAAGTGTCGCAACTCAAGTGTCATCTTTAGTTTAACATAAGTGTCATCATGTAATAACACTTAGTTAACTAGATCTTCTTTGTTATCACTTAGTTAACTCTCTTAATTGATTCTTTATTGTTAACATCACTGTAGTGATCAATTCGAGTTCTCCTTTGATTTACTGAAGTCTTCACTGAAGTTTAACAATTTGAATTCTCTCTTAATTAATTCTTTTATGTGCAATTCGAATTATCTCATATCTTATCACATCTTATCTTTATCTATTGTCTTATTTGCATGTTCCACATGTTCTAGCTTAATTATCATATCGAATATACTAAGGATATTTTCACAATGATGTGATCATATTGTCCTACTATCGTTCCAAGTGGTTATATGCTAAAATAAATCAATCTATAGGTGTCTAGTCTCCAAAAGGAGACTTAATAGCTCAACCATGGTTAGTATTACATCACACACCATACATGCTTCGACATGAAAAGCATCACCTAAACACATGAGGCACCACTTCAACACATGAGGATCTGTCTTGACACATAAAACCTTAGAATTGACTAGCAAGACTATACAACATCATCACTTTGAAAAGCAAAGCAATTTCCTCAACACATGAAGCTTAACCATTATTGATTCCAACTCAATATTCTTCTCCAAGTTTTCTGAGTCCAACTCAAGCTCCTATAAGGCACTACCTCGACACATGGGGCTCAATATTGACACACACGATTGAACTAGAGAATGACTCATGATGTTGTGACTTTAACAGATAGTGGAATACAAAGCATGGAAGGAAAAGAGATGTGTTGTGGATGGATCAAAAGGAAGATGATAACTTCAAATCCTTATATGCATGAATTCTTTGTAAGATGAGTTACTTAAAGAAAGAGACTGATTACCCAATTTTACCTTTTTTAGATGTATGATGATCTCTTACTTGTCTGATGTATGCGTTTGAGAGGAAAATATCTTGGTTGAACATTGGTTGCATGATATGTGTTGATCAGATAAACAAGTGTCGAACTTTATCTCACCTAATGTAGAGAGAAGGATGATCTTGTTGCCTCTTACTACTGATGTTGGAACTGGATGCACTACTAATCTGGAATTGGACTCTTGTTGCATAGGATGAAGGTTGTTGGAATTCTATGATAACAATATTGATATGAACTTTGAAGGTTTGAAAGAATTGGAATCAGTAAAGAGTTGGCAATGTAAAGATGTAGAAATCTGCTCATCATAGAAGGCTTAAATGTACTTGTGGATGGCGGAGGCAAGTCTACTAATGCTGCTGAATTGAATATTTGTTGATATTGCTACAAGAACTTTAACTGCTCCTAGTTAGAGTTGTGCATGATACTCTGGCTTGCTTGATGGTCTTTTATCAGAACCCGAATATTTGAAGGAAGGATGAATGATGGATGAACTTTTTTTACATCGGAGAGGAAGACATATGATATAAGAAAAATGAATATACCCCATGGGAATAAGTATGCAAATTTTGAATAGTGACTCTCGAGTTGGTAATGGTCCTTAAATCTATCCATGATGACCTACTGATAGAGAAGCTTAATGAAGATGATCCTTGCAAACTGGCATTGGTTTAACATGATGAAGCATTGATGGGTTTCATGATTGGCTTCTTGAAGGCTACATAAGTTCTTCTCCCATTTCAACAAAAAATGTATCTACAAGGTCCACAATATCAACACACAAAACATCTCAGCATTTGTTTAGATATTTCTTGTTACCATTGGATCCTAGATTCACACCTAAATCCATAAGATTTCATTCTTCTATTTGATTCACCCTTAGATGGATGTGGTTGCTCAATACAAAGAATGTCTCCTTCCTTGTAGGTTAATCACTGATATGGTTGAGCTACTTCATGAATTCTAGTCGTTGCCATAATTTGGAGTTCTAGTAGCGTTTTTCCCCCAATAGAAGCAAGTTATTCCAATTGCTATCGGAAGTTGGAGTTCTGGTAGTGACTGCAAGAAGACTAGTAATTCACCTTTTTATCCCAAATGACAAACTTGGTTGGGATAATTTTTGGTGATCATGTTAGGATCATCATGATGCATCATCACACCAAGTTCGAGAAAACCCAGTTCATGGTTCTCTAGAAAAACACAAAATGGATGTAGGTGATGATGGATCATTTCTAAAAAAATATGAACTAGTTTGACTCAAAACTTTCAGAATTTGTTCCTCTTAACCTATTTCATATTCCCTCCAAATTTCATGGCATTTTGATGCACGGTCTACAAGATGTGGCCAAAACAATTTATTCCCTCCAACCTTCAAAATCCAAATTACCATGAACTGTTGCTTCTGTCTAGTCTTGAGCTCAGAGGATGCTTCTTTTGGGGCTTGAGAATGATGCTAGAATAATGATCTCCACACACAAGTCCTTTAAAAAAAAAAATGACTCTTTGGTTCACAAATCACCTTCCTTTGATATACTAGATTGCTGAAGAGTATTTCATTGTAGAATGCAGTGGAGAATCGCAGATCTGCATGGACGATTCTTTAATCACCTATATTGCTGATCTATTTACTAGATATAGGCATAAATTCGCATATACAACTTCTATACAACAATCAATAATTTATGTTTTGTCAATTTCCTCTTCACATGGCGGCTCCTTTTTCTTTTTCTCACAGTCGATGACTTTTTAATGCACAAGTGTTTGATAGCAGCAATGAGAAGTAACTCATACAATTATTATTTAATATGTAGCACAATGACTACTCTTCATCCCATGGAATCAATCAAAATTGAAAGGATCATTCCCCCTTCGAATGAAGTGTACACTATGCCATAAAAAAACCTTTCAACCATTGATCCTATATCTTTAGATCTCTAACCAATGCATGCCAAAATAAGACAAAAGGAATATGCAATTGGTGAAAATATATTGATACATCTAGTGGAATAAATGACACATAACATACTGTCTTGCTTAATCATCAAGTAATTTCATTACATGAGCGCACTACCAGAACAACAACTTCTGGTAGCGATCACAAGTGTTTCCAACATTACGAACTACCAGAGTAGCGACTTCCAGTAGCGATCTACAGGTGGTCTGGTAACCCGCAATCTAATAAATTTTGTTGTGCATACCTTAATCCTGTAAATACAAAGGTGGATATGACCTCTAAATCCAATCTTTCCCTGTGTTTTCAAATTTGAAGAACATCTAAACTCGTCATTTTAACCAGTGTTGAAATTCCATAAATATGGATGCTTCTAGTTTCTATGGCTACTGCAAGAGTTCTTCCCCGTGCATTCTGACAGCCACCAGGTCCTTTGTAGGAGATGTGTTTGCACAAATTATACTGAGGAATGTTGAAGTATCAAAAGCTTAAGATGGTGGATTGTTGATGTCTGGATATATAATGAAGGATGATCTCGGATTCATCTTTTTGTTGCTCTGCTGTCACAATACTGGAACATAAAGGAGATATATATATTGTTTGATAAGGGATAAGATCTAAAATTGACCTCCACTCCTTAATACCTAACCTAATGATTTGAATGACCTCTGTTTTATTATGGAAACAAGTCTGCTACATGTTGCAAAGATTTGATTGTTGGGCTGACCAAAGTCGAGCCAAGCAAAAGAGATATGTCCCGGATGAAGGAGATCTATGCTGCCACCAGAATTTATTCAAACGTGAAAATGGATTTCTACACTATACTTAGAACCAGGGTTGAGCCAATTATATGCAACTTTTATTGAAATTAATCCCCCACCCTACCCTACTTGAGAAAAATGTGAACCTTTTCTCAAGTGTATGAATACTACCAATGAAACCATGTGCGTAATAAGATCAAGAAAAAACTCATATCCATGTATGGAATATGTACCTTGATAGCATTTTGGATGTGAGGAAACATCTAGTCTATTCGATCTAGTGCCAAGATTTGTTGAATAAGGGAATGATTCTTTGACTTGATGATATGCTGAAACCATTCTTCAATATAATTGTTGCTTTTTTGGTTTTCTTCTTCATAGGTACCATCGGCCTGCATATCCTCTTTTTTCATACCTTTGTGATCTTCAAATATCTAGCTCTCACACAAAGGGTCTGAGCACAACCTTGCAAGAAACTCTTCGATCTTAGGTTCCAATACCTACTCTCCGTTGAATGCCATCCATGGATCTTTGGTCTCCTCTCCAGATCTACAAGGAGAATCAAGGAGAACTTATGAATCTATGTGTTGCTCATGGATCTTTAGCTCCTATATCCCTTCCTGAGATGCAAATAGGTTCCTTATGGTTGTCAAGATCTACTCTTCCTAAGACGCAGAGACCTCAACTGCTGCTAGGATTTGAGAGATTCCTTGAAGCAACATTATTCTTTTCCCAACAACTCTTAGGCCTGCTTGAAGGCTTCCTATTGGATGTAATACATGTCTTTCACATGGATTAATATAGAGGGGGTCTTCTTTGAAAAACTACAAATTATTTGCAAAGCAAACTTCAAAGCAAAGAAAATCATGTACTCAGGAACCCTGTGCTACTAAGACCTTGTTGTCACCAAGTTCTCGACATGAAGCTCTTCTCTCTTCCATGAATCAAACTGCAATGAAAGGAATATAAACCAAATTACCGCTGCATCAATTCATCCAGTGCCAACATCTTATAAATGTAGTGATATTGTGTACCCATTGAAGTGGGCTGATGTGCAGGTTCTTACCTCTCGTCTTACGAAACTATCTCCTTGTGTTTTAGGATCTAGACAATCTGTCAGAAAAGATGATATGAGAAAGGAGAAACCATTTAAGACCTAGTTCTTTGACACCCCCCCAACAACGACCAAAATTTTGGGCAAAATAATTGCTTAGTTTTACTTCACATAAATTATCAACCAGGGTCAATAAACTGATGAGGTGTCATGCAAAGTATATGCAGAATTATGACTCAATAGATTACTTTAAATAAGCACACCAACAATATACTCGATGAGATATTAGAACTAGGTTGGATGAAATTCACTGTGTGTATTCTGAACAATCACACTTTAAACTTTAATAAAATGATAAGGATAAGGACTTTTAGGATTATCGGAGTGTCCCGGAAACAACCATACTTTATGTATCCAAATCAAGTAGAGGAAAAAGTAAATCACATGGGAAGCCTACTCAAGCAGATACTAATAGGTTGTATGGAGCTATTTTGTGTATAAATCAAAACGACAAAAAATCAACCATGTCTCTGTATGTTGATTGAGAAAGGGAAGTAAAACCACACATTGCAGTAAGTAAAACCACACTTCGCAGGAAAGTAAAACCAAGTCATTGAGAGGCCATTGGTTCAGGCCATGTGATCTTTTGAAACACTTATTGGATCCTCGGGTTAACAACTTCAAGATCCGGTGCACACCACACTTGGCCGACACACTTGCAAGAAATGTAAAGTGTTGGAAATGTAAATTGCATGAAATATAAACTACATGAAATATAAGTGAATACTACTGAAATGATATACATTAAAAATGAAACATTTGGGAAGCGTATACCAGAGAGGGGGGCCTACCTCTCTTGGAATACACTACAAAGAAGGACTACATCATAAATCTCTTGGACTGCAACAAAGATTCTTTATTCCAACTCCAAAACATTACAATGATCATCCTTCTCTTCATCATATCCTCTCCAACCTCTCAAACTCTACTCTCGAATATCTAACATATGACATCCTTAACATAATATCTCAATGATAAGCTCTCTGTTGGAATACTGAGAGGGGGGTGAATTAGTATGAGCACTTTAAACCATTTTTAACCATAATGTATAAACATTAACCTTATCAGTCACCATTCAAAAATTTATCATTTATGATTACCTTCAATACATATCATCATCAATACAAATCAATAATGCATCACATCAATAATAGATACACAATAC
Source organism: Larix kaempferi (assembly GCA_027924585.1). Taxonomy (NCBI): domain Eukaryota; kingdom Viridiplantae; phylum Streptophyta; class Pinopsida; order Pinales; family Pinaceae; genus Larix; species Larix kaempferi. The sequence goes on from BSBM01000137.1 coordinate 869,041, forward strand.
ACAAGAATTTATGTGGAAACCCAAATGGGAGAAAACCACAGAATGATTTCTTATATATATTAAGATTACATACACAGGAAGCATCAACTTCCCAATTCTCCAGCACTGACTAGAAGGAGGCACCAACCCCCTAATTTACAGACACCAACCTGAAGGAAGCTCCAACTCCCTAATTTACACCAATTGGAAGGAAGCTATAACTCCTTATCCTTTCCCCATCCTGCCACCTTGAAATAAAAGTGTAGACTCACTATCACTACCACAATCATTGTCATGTTCAATTGTCACTGTCACTATCTCATTAACCTATCACTGTTAACCCATCACTGTCAACCTATCACGTCAACTTGTCACTGTCAACCTATCACATCAACTTGCCACTACCACTATCATTGTCTCATCAACATGTCACTGCCAATGATACTCAAAATCAACCAAATCCATAACAGCATGCAACTAATGCTAGGATCACCAAGAACATATCTCGAATCATATTCCCAACATCACCAAAACATGCCTATAGTCATGTACCAATCATGTACCAAGATCACCAGCAAGTGCCTCTAACAATGCACCATATCATCATCAAGATATGTGCCTCAACCATTTGCCAAACCATGCATCAAACTATAAACCATAGCATCACCAATATGTGTGCCATAACATCAACAATACACCTCAAACAATATGCCAATACATGCCTCAAACAATGTATCCAAGTATGCCAAGATGTACATGAAATATGTGCCATATCATTCATGATATGCCTCAGCCATATACCATAAACCATGTGCCAATATATCCAATATATTCACCAGAAATGTGCCTCAACAAATATTCCTCAACCAACATGTACCATACAGCCAGGATGTGACTCAAAACATATACCAAAATTCACAAAAAAATGCTTCAAGCATGCTCCAAGACATCACCAAGATACAACCTCAAACCATGCATCTAAACATACCTATGGTCCTGTATCTAACTTGGTGTATGTAATCACAGACCTATAGACCTTCCTCAGTGTCTTCTCTGAAATTCTTCCAAGTTTTTCCCCTTGAATTGTCCCTAAAGAGGAGTTATAGAAAAAATGGCGGATCTTACTGCATTTTGGCCTATTCTGGAGAGCGAACTTGTACAACATGCCATGCACTCAATATTTTCTATATCATTCTAAAACTCACACACAAAAAAATAAAGACTCCAATATTTCCATTTCAATTGATCTCATAGAATTTGGATTCTCTATAAATAATTTATGACTATTTTACATGGAGCACATGTTTTAAGACTAGTTTTAGGACTAGTCAAAATCCCTATCTTCCACAGAGTGTATATCCAAAAGTAAAACGATTCAGACGATGAAATTTATACCATAGGTACCTTGATGTGTATTCTCAATACAATCCAATTTTATCTATCTTAATCATTCTATAAAAAAAATTTATAGAAAAAATGCTAAGGTGACCTGTAAATAACATACCTTAGAATACATCATCAAAAGACTTCATCCTCCCTTGGAATTTTCGCCTTCTTTAATTCACCTTCCTGCTAAAATTTTCCTCAAAACTCCTTGGTTACCTCAATCACTTAGATAAATATTCAATGAAATTGTGTATATAAAAATGAGAGGCTCTTGATGTGTATTTATACTCTTCCAAGTAACTTCTTTAATTGACTTTAGGGATGACCAGTACTTTCTTGTTACAACTGTTTTACCCTTTAATTAATGACTTGTAATTATTTGTTGCAACTGTTTAGGGGATTCCATTTTTTTTTCCATTTTGGGGCCAACTAATAACTTCTTGTTGCAACTGTTGAGGGGATTCTTGACCATACTTCGAGGCTTCCAAATTCACGAGGCCATAAATCCTCAACCATGAGGAACCACGTGGCGTACCACCTACTGTCAGAAATGGCATGACAAATATTATCCATCCATGAGTGTATTACCTGCATTTGAATTGTCCTTTGTGTCCATATTACTCAATAAAATTTTGGTTCCATAACCACACATTCGGGGCTTCATGTAGACTTCATTAAATGCACCGATCACATCTGTTAACATCAACCAATCTTGTTGACATCAATTACAACTAACTCACCAACAATATCGACCACATCTCTAGGGATTCTCAACCTCTCCAAGGGTTGACATCAATGACAACCAACTATCCAACACTCTCATATTTATACATGTAGCTCAAAGGAGAAGAGGTTACATCAAGATAAGATCAGATCCAAAATAAGTGGGTCTCATAACAAACAAATCTTGGATCCTAAACATGTGGATTTTATCATCATCAAATCATGGATTTGGTCTAAGTTGGATTGAATTATTAGGTTATTAAGATCACAATCCATGAAATATATGTTCCCAAATTCATGGAGAGGAGCTGCAACTTGATCAAACCATTTGATTACCGGAAGTGCAGATGCGTTATCGGAACTGCAGGCGCACTACTGGAACTGCAAATTCCGGTAATAACTATTGATATTCACAAGTGACCTATCACAACTCTATAAGTAAGTTAGGAATAACAACCTCTACCTTAAGAAACCTCAAAACACGGAAAATTCATCCATATTACCAGTTTTATGCTGTATGAAGCTCACATGAGTGAAAATGGATAACAATGGATAAGATCAGGTAGTATGAGGTTGTGAATGTATGAATATATAAAGAATGACATAGAAATGATAGGATGTTAAGAAGAATAACTCTTTAAAATATTTCAATACCAAGGCCCAACAAAGCCACAAATAAATAGTTATTAAGATCAAGGTGAAGATGAAGTGTTGGATCACTTTATGTCTAGAACATATCATGGTCGTTGGATTACATGAGTACCAAGGGATACTAATTCATACTAAATAAAGACACTTTACCTAAAGTCACATTAGAACAAGTTGATCTTTACTAAATCCTAATTGTCTAAATATATTAACATCCCCACTTAAGAACTACTTGGGATATGATTGAAGGATTTACAAAAGTGACATAATAGGAGAATGAAGGAGGCATTAGAGCCTATGCTCCCTTAATGAAAAATTCTTGAACTCCTAAAATAGATCGAAGTTTAGAAAACTTCACTTATGTAAGAGACTTTGTGAATATATCTGCAACCTGATAATTTATAGGAAAAAATGGAACCTCTAGAACACAGTATTGAATAAGATTTCTAATGAAGTGCATATGTATCTCCTTGTGTTTGTTTCACTGATGTTGAATTGCATCTTTGGTGATCTTGATGGAATTCTAATTTTCACACAAGAGCGTAGTCGAATGTTGCATTCTAGTAGTTGGATTGTCACACCAAGGGGAATTATAATTTCCACCTTTCCTTAAGTCCTTCAACACTTCCATCTAATGCATACCTAGTTCTCTACATCCATTTAAATTTGACATCTTTTCTTCTATTTGGAAGATGTACAAGGACCAAAGTATCATTCACCATTAAGTAATGTTATTAATTCATTCATTGTTGCAACCCAATCTGGATGGCTAGAATATTTTGCAAATATTTTTGGATCACGAGTCTTTGAAACTTGAGGAAAAAGAGAAGAAGTTTCCTAGAACCATAAACATGTTTGCAGATTATCATGAACTGCTTCTTATGTTTTATGGGACGATCTAGCACGTGGTGGTGTTGGTGCAAGTTCATGTTTAATGGACCAAACTAAAGGAACATGAGTAGACAGAGGTGAATTTTTGTTGGGTTCATAAAGAATACGTGCATTCACGCAGAGAATAGGAACATGCATAATGAACGATCACAACAAATAGGTGTTGGGTCAAGTACTCAACCGCTTTGCATTCATCTTGAAGGATATATTTATACAACATATGGAAGGTTGGAGTTGTTACACCTACTCCAACTACCCAATCATTTAGAGCATTAACATAATTTATACATAGAATAATGATGAACATTAAGGGCCTAAAGGGTCCCTCCAACATTTCCCCCACCCCAAAACTCTTCTTCACCGCGAAGAGAACAAGAGTGTGTTGCAACATCTTGGGCCTGTACTCCTACTGAAGTAGTGCTCACTGTGCATCAACCATGCATACTGAATTTCATAGGTAACTCAGTCGTAACAGCCGCCAGCTGGATAGGAAGAAACACATGTACAAGGATATACCATGACTTGTTACTATTCATCCTCTGTCTTCAATTGGGTAGGGGCGTCCATCGAAGTCTCACTCTCTCTCTAAAAGGAAGTCAACTACCATCGTTGCTAGGAGGTCTTTTGGTTTAAAGCCTCACCCATTCGCACATGTGGGCTTTACCTCGACTTGGGCTTGGATATTTTGGCTCTTCAACTTCTGTACCATCTCTCTGCCTATTAGCTTCTGAGGTCACAACCAAGTGACTTCTTTGCAATTCTGCATCGAGGGGCTCAATCAATTTTGTTATTATTTTCATCATCATATTTCATTAAGCTTTGTTCTATGTGATGTAAGATGTCTTCTTCTTGAATGTCGTCTTATTCTATTGTGAGAATTTAGAATAGCTACAAGGTTTTGTGCTTTCTGCTCATGTGTTATGTTGGTCATGGTTGACTATAGACTGACTTGACTTGACTTGAATGATAAGAATCAGCTAAAAACCGACTTTATTACAAAGATGGAGGAGATCACCTACCTTAAAAAAGACTCACATTTAACCCTCGCTATTTGGATTGCTTCAAATTTTATCATAGAATCACATTGGCATTGGTGACTCAATCGAACATGACTCCAATGACATTTGACCTCAACTTATAATTTTTAAATCCCTGACCAAAAGTAGAGTTCAACAATAATAAGGGCTCGACCATAATGAGGGGTCAACCAAAATAATATTAACTACCAACAATATATTTAAAGAATATATGTTGACTTGATTTACAAAATAAAGAATCAAATATATAAAGTAATATCGACCATATATGTTAGTCACCATTCTTAGCATCGACCACGTTAGAATTCCACCGAATATGAAAATCGACCGAAATGAATAGTCGATCAATGTTCAACATCAACTTTGACATCGAGCATACCAAGTATCAAATTCCACCATATTTTAGTATCGACCACACTAAGGCTTGACTACATTTTAATATCGATCACATATTTGAAATTTATCGAAATATTAAGTTAACTAAAAGTAATGGTCGATTTTAATGGCATCCTTCAACGCAAATTTACATTTCATAGCTTTGTAAAAACCAGCATAGATCCATCTTAAATCTGTATTTATCAAACATCGACAGGGATCCAATTTCTTGAGGTGTATTCATTTTTTAAATTTAAACTCAAGAAATTTAATCTCTCTTGATTGATAGATCCGGGTTTAAGTTTTATTTTTTTATTTTATAAACGAACATCTATTTTTTAATTACTTTTCATAATATTTTATTTATGAGCCAACATGGATTTTTTTTAAATACTTTCCATAAGTTTACATTTTTTTACATTTTAATTAATGACCGACAATACATTTTACTTTTTTACTTTTCATTCCATTTTACTTTTTTACTTTTCATTAAATACTTTCCATTACATTTTACTTTTTTTTTACATTTTAATTAATGGCCGACAATAATAAAGACAAACGTTTATAGCCTAGGATTTAATTCAAACGAAAATACATGTCCATGTATTATATAGCCTAGTATTTAATTCAAATGAAAATACACGTCCTTTTATTGATCGTCGACATAATATTAATTTTTTTATTATTATTATGTTAAAGACAAACTTTATTTATTATGGCCGACTATAAGGACAAACATGGACAAACGTTACAGGATCTCCCCCATACTGGGCTATAGAGCACCTCGTTTCACTAGGTGCAATAAGACACTTTAAAAAAAATAAAGTGTCCTATCTTTCTTCTATGCAGTAGTTATTAATCTTTGCTTACAAGCAGATGAATCTTCATGAGGACATCATTCATCTTGAGCAGTTCTTCATGCTGAGCGGTATTAGTTATTTCTTGCATGATTCCTTAGAGGAGCATCCCACAATTCTGTACAGGTTCGAGCCATCCCCCAAGAACTATTATTGTCATTGTCACCCAAACTGTTTGGAGGAAGGAAACAACACCAGATGTTATGTTCACAAAGAATACATGCATATAAGCAGAGAATAGGAACATGCAGAGTGAACTATCAAAACGATCAAAACGAATAGATGTTAGATCAAGTACTCAATTGCTTTCATTCATCTTGAAGGATATATTTATATAATATATGGAAGGTTGGAGTGGTTACACTCGCTCCAACTACCCATTCATTATTAACATAATGTATACATAAAATAATGATGAACATTAAGGGACCGAAGGGTCCCTCCAACATATACTTAACATTAATTACTATTATTTTGAGACGAATCAACAACATAGCATAATAATCAACTTTAAAAGTATTAATTTATTGCAAATTCAATGATAATTGAGATTAAAGGTTACATAATGAAACTAAATAATTTTAAAAGTATTAAGATTAAAGGTTACATAATGAAACTAAATAATTTTAAAAGTATTAATCTATAGTAAATTGGTAAATTTATCTAATTACATATAATAATTGTAAACTTTAATTTTTCCCCTATATTTAAATGTAAATGTGAAATTTCCCTTAAGAATAACTTTATAAAAGAAATTAATAATAAAATTTATCATGATTAAATATGCATAATATTACATTATATAAAATTGGAGGAATAATTATTTTCGTAGATTTAATTATAATCATTTTAATTTTATTAAAATTAATGAAAATTTTAGTAAAAGATCTTAAGAAAAAAATAATATACACATATATATATATGATACAAAAATTTAAAATATTAATCAAATTAAGAAATCATTGATTGAATCATTTAATAAGTTTGTAAACATGTTTGACCATTAAACATTATATAACCAGAGATAAATGATTACCATTAAAGAACAATATTAAATTATTTTAATTATAGTTGAACATTATATGGCATATAAAATTTAAATGATTGGGACATCTTAAATATGATTTTAAAAAAAATGCCATATACACTACAATATATAAACAAAACAACATCAACATCATATGAAAAGACATATAATGAACATAATATCAAATCAATATATGTCATATATCAATATCTAATATGTCAAATATGGCATATCAAATTGAAATGAGCGATACATCTCAAATTAAATTTAAAAATACAGAAATCATTAACATACACACAATAAATTATATTATAAAAACATCAACTTCAACATTATATGAAAGGCATGTTATAGATGAACGATAATTTCAAAATCAAAAAGTGCATGTGTGATTTAAATGAGCGATACATCTCAAACTGAATTTAAAAATAGAGAAAGCATTAACATACACACAATAAATTATATAAAAAAAAGACATCAACTTCAACATTATATGAAAGGCATGTTATATATGAACGATAATTTCAAAATCAATGTGTGTGGGTGTGTGTGCCCGTGTGTGTGTGTCAAATATACATTTTCCATTTTACACATCAAAATACTGCCACTTCATAAATTAAAGTGTGAATTTTAATTTCTCCCATCATTTTGAATTCCACCTTTATTTTTACACGTCATTTATGTCTATATCCTAAGCCCATATATATATATATATATAGTAATAACTAATTAGTAATAGTAATATCTATTACTATTACTAATTACTTATTAGAACTAAAGTAATTAAATGTGTGTGTGTGCGTATTCTCTTTATATTTCTATTTTTAATATGGAAATTTTAATTTTTCATGGTCTAGTTGTCTCCCCTTGTTAGGTAAACTTGGCATGGTAATGGTTTTTTGGGCCCATGGTATTTGGTGGTCCATGGTAATGGACCATTGTATTGCTTGTGAAGAAGCCTATTTAAAGGTTTCGAGGATAAACATTATTTGTCATTATGTGTGTGCCTGATTTAATCATTATGTTTATTATGATTTTTTTGTTTATTATATTTTTTGTATTATATGAAGCAATATATGAGGATTCAATGTCCCATATAGTTATTATAAATGCTATTTCAAAAAAAATCAACTATTATTATGATTGGTAAAATTAAGATTTAAACGTCAAATGAAAGGCAATGTTAAAATTAAAACGTCACATAAAAATTTATTGGCGTGCAAGGTAGGACATCAAATTTCAACCCTGATATCAAGTCAAATATACATTGCAACAATTAAATATATACATGACAATAACTTCTATAAGATATAACCGCCACTAGAGCCAAAGGCATCATTACCTCCTCAACTAGAGATAGACACATCAATACCTCCTCCAGATAATAATGTAAAATGTATCCCCTGATATATATCTCCTCCATAAAATATATCACTAAATGCATCAATATAATCTAAATAATCAATAAAAAGTGTAGTGGGTCTAGTAACTAGTCTATCAATTGCTAGAAGGGATGGTGGTCAATCAATTGTTGAAGGAGAAGGTGATTGGAGTTTTGGTATGGAGTTGAAAATGGTGGCTAGTATAGTATTAAAAAAAGAGATGGCATTTGATTCAATACTCGAGGAGGAGATGGTGGTAATTTTCATACTAGAGGAGGAGATGGTGGTCATCCTACTCATGGAGGAGAAGGAGGAGGTGGTGCAGAATCACCATCCTCAACACATGCATGTAGATAAGAATATTTTTAGCAATCCCTCAACCTATTGACTCAGTTTTAGGGGACTAACAATATGATGTGTCAATGATGTCATATCATTGGGAAGGGTCAAACATATCGATGCAATATTGGGATCATGCATGATCTCCCTAGCATGTATAGGGACCACTCCATGGTGAGCCATTAGTGCACATATCTTATTTATCAAGTCATAATGGAAACATTAATATTACACGTACATGAGGTAACTCATTGATATCATGCACCTATTCATCATGTTGTGAAGGAACCTTACAAGCCTATGTGCCAACATCTGCAACATATTAGACAACAATTATTATACAATTTAAACAAAATGTTACAATAAACTACATGTAAATTAAATAAGACCAAAATTATGCAACTTGATTAATCAAAACATAAAAATAATATGACCTCTATCATTTATTGGATTGACCTGACTTAATAATACATCTGCACATCCTCGCAGGTCCATCCTTGCATATGGGTACTATACAAGATGAACGATGTGATCAATCTCATTCACTAGCAACTTCAATAGATATAAATTGACCAACCTACATAACCAGTCCAATTGAATCCTCTTGACATGCAAATATGAATATCAGTCATAGACCTAGGAGGGAGGTAGTCAGATGTCATTGGAGTGGCTTAAAACCTCTCAAAAAATAAGTTAAATAGTTGTGAATCAAATGACATGACAATCCTCCCATCAAACACGACACAAGTGATCTAGAGAAAAAAAACTATCAGAAAAAAGGAAGACCACCTCATATGTTTGTTCCTGTGAACTAAAATATCTACATAGTGCATCATATGGTAACCAATGCATTTCCCATCCGATATATAGTGTGCCACTGTCATAATCCCTATACACTGAACACATGTAAATCTAAATGGACACCAGCAACCTATAAGTCATTAGGCTCAGTGGAATCCTTCCTGACATATATGTAAAACTATGTTACTCAAACCCTCTCCTGCAATACAAGGAAAGAGATCAAGGAACTAGGAAAATCATCCCCTCTCCTAAACAACCCAATATTGAAATAGATATCATCCTCTACGCCTTGATAGCATAGATCAAGATTAACTCCGAATGATTTCCCACTATGATCTTAGTGATGGATCAATTGAGTCATCAACTAGCATGTTTTCCCTTTGAGGGATGCAGGCTCCTAATAGATCTTGAGAAGACTAAAATTCTTGAAAGTCACATGATAAGTCTATGTTGTAATAGGACAAGGGTACATATCACTTTCCCTCTCTCAAACCTCCCACTCACGTACAAAGTTGTATGGGACAACCTAGTTTTGTTGTCGTCTGAATCGTCATTTTCCCTTATTCACATACAAATCTTATTAGAAAAGCACACACATACATGTTGACATATAACATAAAAATATATACTAAAAGGCCACTTTTATTTACTAGAAATTGAAATTATTTTGTTTCCAATTTTTTTTATAAAACTTATTGGTGCACCTTAAAAATAACAATGCACCATATGTGTTCTAGCATAATAATGAACGCACCATTAGTAGTGCTCCTTATAGATACTTACGGTATTCCCAAAGTGGATATGATTTTTATTATTATCATTGATGTGCCACTTGTATAGGGGCACTGACACCAAACTAATGCACCTCATATGATTTGTCACACTACAAATAGTGCATCTATACAATCATAACTGCACTTATAATTTTATTTTTTTCCATTTGTAGGACACAACACATTTGTCTAGTGCAAATCACACAACTTGAACGCACAGAACAAATTTGTTAAAGTAGGGAAAATTTAATATAAATTCTAATGTTTAATCTATTAAAAATGTAGATGGGGAGGTAGCAAAAAAAACATCTTGAAAATTCTGAAAGAAAAAACAAATCCTCGAGTGAAGCAAAGGAAGCAATGGATATGACAACACGGTATCACCAACAAATAGGTGGTTGCACAAGGATGGTGAACACATATGCTTGCATGGTTGGAAGCACTTCAGGAAATGTAAAAAAGAAATTACATTTTCATTAAAAAAGTAATATTTTACCTTAATCGGGTGCACCTAACAATGAAAAACATGTGCTTGTAGTTCCAGGAACACCACTATTTCAAAAAAAATTGTTGTCAGTGCACCATTTTTGCATATGCATCGATGCATGTCATGAGAACTAAATGCACCACTAAGTTTTTTTTAATTGAAATATAAACCTATATTTTATAATTAAATGTCTTAATCTAATTCATTGTGTTGTATATGTGTAACACGCCGATGTGTCGTATACTAGATCATTTCAATAAGTTTTTTGTAATTTTTTAAATAAAAAACAAATATTATACAACAAAATAAATAACACATTGAGTTTGTTTTAAATTGTAATGCATTAATGTATTAATTGGTTTCAAATGCACCAAAGAGAGTGGACACAACGTTTATCAACAGGGGTTCACTTTGCACTGTCGTCAACAAACCAAACCAAACACTCTTAAACACCGACCCGGAACGGTTTACCCTTTCCAGCAACACTCGCGAAGCAAGTGAAGTCTCACCCGAGATGGTTAAGGGGGCTGCAGGAATCAAGTTTCCGCAGTGGGGAAAGGACATGCAAGCACTTCAACTCTATCGCACTAGAAACCAAAGATTTAGATCTGTATGCATTTACACATCCATTATTCGCAGATTCATCGTTCACCAAAATAATATATAACAAACATTTGCATCAACATGGTTAAACTGATGATTCGCATCAACAACAATTACCAACCCATAGAGTTTAAGACATATCGCAAATATTCAGCATCTAAGAGAATGGAGACAAAAGATATAACCATAATCGAACATATTCATGCATTCATCAAAACCTGCGGTATAACCTTCGCAGAAACAGTCAAAACATCTTATCGCGGATACAACATAGTTCAAAACAGCCCATTCTCTGATTCAACTATGATCTAAGATGCCCTTAGGCTTACAACGATACTTCTATTTATATGAAACTAAGTGGCTACAAAATGGTCCACGTGACCTATTCTAACTAACTAAACCACTTTCGCACTTTCGTCGGCTCCTTTTTCTCCGCAACTTGACCTTTCTTCCGCTGATCGCTGATGTTCCTTCTTCGCACTGTCGACTTCCGCACTTTATGTGGACAAATCCTGTGCCAACAGGCCCCCAACACAAACTTGTGGCTCGCTGATCCGGGTCATGTCCAGGAAGCACAAGGGGGACAACAGTTTGACTGAATGAGTCGGCTTTATTATGGCAGAAGCTTAATAAACAGAATGAGCAAAAGCAGGATTACGCAATACAACGAAACACAAATATGCACAAACAATATGCAGGAATGCGAACTATTCTTCTATTAATTGCAAATAGATCAAAACTGATTGATTCTGATTCTAATGTATGTTACAATGTTATACATGCTTATATAGAATTCCGAGACGCTTGGGTTCCTTCCTGTTATGTTCAGTTACAAAGAAGAAGTTAAAATGGTTTCAACTGTTCAACTGTTACAGTCGACTGGAAGACAGAGAGACACTCTATTGAAGTTCGACAGTTGTTGGTCGCATGTCAACAATGCTTGTTGATGTCATGAATTGCAAGATTGCAGAGAATGTCGAAGGTGCAGAACATGTCGCAGTATGTTAAAGTCGAGACTTGTCGGAGTTGTGTCGAAATTGAAAACCTGTCGAAGTGCTGAAGTTGTCGAAGTCACGTAGTGTCAAAACTTGTTGAAGTTGTATCAACATCGATGACTGGTCGATGATGTGTCAAAGTTAGCATCCGACAATAATGCCAACTACGATATGGATCAAACCTTCTTCCTTAAGAAACAATGGACCCCATTGTTTGCTCGTGAAGGTGAGGAAACTTGTCGATCACTTCAGTAGCAGAGTACCACATTCCTTGAGATGAGATTTGGCCAGCTTTGGCAACCTGAAACAAGGGAATTGTGTTTGTCCTTGTAAGGAGTACTCATCGTCCCACAATGGTGTTGCAAGGAAGAGGATCCTGAACATCTGGATGGATGTCTTTGGGTGCTGCTGTGGAGAAGTCGTTCTGTTCCAACAAAGGTGCATGGTATGGTCGAAGCAGATCCACATTGAAAACTGGATGCAGACCCAGGCAAGCAGGAATGTCGAGCTGGAAAGCGTTTTCGCTAATTTGTCGAAGAATACTGTATGGACCATATCACAAAGGCTTGAGCTTCTTGAAAGGACTAGTGAAGCGCTCCTTCTTAAGATGTAGCCAGACCTTATCCCCAATTTGGAAAGTATGAGATATGCGATGCTTGTCGTGTTGGGCCTTAGCTTTCTTGTTTTCTCAGTGCAACATATCCTATGCTTGTCGCTGAATGTCGCAAATCTGTTCTCGAAACTCGACTGCTTTGTCAACTTCTCGCTGGGTATGGTCTGTATTGAAGTTCAACTATGTCGAGGAGCTGATCAAGTTGATAGGCACTGAGGGTTGAAATCCATAATAGACTGCAAATGGACTCTTGCCTGTAGAGATGTGCTGAGCACGATTGTAGCTGTGCTAGATGTATGGAAGACTTTCATCCCATGTGCGTCGATGCTGGTGATTGTACATGCGAAGCAGTTGTACTACCAAGCGATTCACAACTTCCATTTGTCCGTTGGTCTGAGGATGGAAAGATGTCAACAATGAGAGTCGTGTGTCCAACTAATGCTAGAGGGTCTTCCAAAAGATGCTGACGAATCTGTCATCTCGGTCGGAAATTATGGTTGTGGGTAAACCAAAGTGTTTCCAAACATGTGTAAAGAAGAGCTGAGCGGTCTGCCGCACTGTCGTGGTATTCTTACATGGTATGAGAATGGCCATCCTGGAAAATCGGTCGACTACTACTAATATCGCGTCATGCTGATGTCTAGTAGTAGGATAACCCGTCAAGTAGTCCATCGAAATAGATTCCCATGGTCAAATAGGAACTGGCAAAGGTGTGTACAATCCCTGTCGTCGATTAGGTGGCTTAGCAATGGCACAAACCACGCATGATTGAATGTACTTGTTGATGTCAGATTTAAGTGTAGGCCAGAAGAAATACTTCTGTAGAATGGCAAGTGTCTTTCCTACTTCAAAATGTCCTGCAGTCTTGCTGTAGTGCGTGTCCCAAATAAGATATTGTTGTTGCTCACTAGTCGGTACACAATGCTATCCAAGCTTGTATAGCAAGGTGTTTTTCAGGAAGTAGTCGGAGATTGAGGTCGACGACTTGTTAGTCTGTAACTGTTGGTATACTGCTGAGAAGTCACTGTCGTCCTCGTACAATTGTTGCCAAGTGGTCATGTCGTATCCTTGCATACTCATCACTGTCGAAAGGAGAGTAATGGGTGGTCGACTGAGGCAATCTGCGACGGCATTAGCTTTGCCTTTTCGATACTTAATCACCAACTGGAATTGTTGTAGGTAATTAATCCACTTGAGTTGTCGGTTTGTCTGCAACTTTGATTGTGTCAGAGTGAATTGTAGATGCTTGTGATCAGTGAGAATGACCGTTTCCTTGCCAAGGATGTAATGCCTCCATTACTTGAGAGCTTGCACAATGGCGTATAGTTCTTTTTCTTATGTCGAGTATCTTCTAACTGTGTCATTAAAACTCTCGGAATAAAAAGCGATTGGGTGACCAGACTGGGTGATCACTACGCCCAAGGCATAGTCCGATGCATCCGTCTCAATCTCAAAGGGCTGATGCAAATCAGGTAACACAAGTACTGGTGCAGTGTAGAGCCTGTGTTTGATCTGTTCAAAAGCTGCTTGATGTGTTTCTATCCATTGAAAGATAGTTTTCCCGTTTCCCTTCGTCAACTGATTCAAGGGCCAGGCTATGTGGTTGAAGCTGAGTATGAATCGTTGATAGAAATTTGTCAAAACAAGAAAACTTCTTAGTTCTTGAATGCTTCTAGGAATGGGCCAATCTTTGAGGATATGTACTTTGTCTGGATCGACGTGAATTCCTGTAGAGTCAATTACATACCCCAAATATTTGATGCTGGTCATCGCAAAAGAGCATTTTTCCATGTTCAGATAGAGCCGATGTTGCTGCAGAGTGTCGAGGACTTGTTGAAGATGTACGACATGTTCTTCCCATGATCGACTGGAAATTCATATGTCGTCGACATAGACAATGACCCATTTTCCAATGAAAGTTCGGAGAAGGTTATCCATATATTGCATGAAGGTCATAGGTGCATTGGTTAAGCTGAAAGGCATGACTAACCATTCAAACAATCCTTCCTTAGTCTTGAAAGCAGTTTTCCACACATCTAAGGTCTCAATTGGAATATGATGGTATCCTGACTTGAGGTCGAGCTTAGTAAATAATTTAGCACCTTTCAGACAGTCGATAAGCTCGTCTATCCACGACAGAGGGTACCATTTCTTCATCGATATTTTGTTGAGAGCTCTGTAGTCAATGCACATGCGCTAAGTCTCATCTTTCTTCGGAACTAGGATGACTGGACTTCCACAAGGTGAGGAGTTGGGTTGAATATGACCTTTGTCGATTAATTCTTGGATTTGACTGTGGATCTCTTCATTTTCGAGAATGGATATTCTGTAAACAGATGCGTTAGGAAAAGAAGAACCAGGAACAAGTTCAATGGAGTGTTTTACCTGACAATGTTGTGGTACTCCGTCTAGAGCTTGAAAGAGAATCTAATACTCATTGAGAATATGATCGACTTGTTGCTTCTGTCGAGAACTGCATTGGTCGGTGACTCGACTTGTTTCTGTAGTCTTCTTAGAATGTTGTGGCTTGATCATAATTAATGCGAATTTCTGAGCATGATTGATGAGTTTCTTTGTCTATTTGGAAGATATCAATGCAACCGTCGGTGTAGGTTGATGCTCTGGTATGCTGAACCATCGATTTCGGATTCTGACAATCACCTTCTGAGATCGTGACTGATAACCTCCATGTCTATCCTAGAGGTAAGGTTTCCGAAACAGGGTGTCAGCTACGCAGAGTGGTGCCATGTTGCAGAGTACTTCATCTTCAAAAGGTTTTATGAAGTAGGTGATTTTGCATTGTCATGTGATCCGTAGTTCTTGTCCATCCTTTATCCAACCGATGTTGTAAGGCTGAGGATGCAGAGTGGTAACAAGACATAGTTTCTTCACAAGTTCTTCAGAAATGAAGTTCTTTTGGCTCTCGTTATCCACAATCAAATGCAATGGGTTGCTTTGGACCCATATCCATGTATGGAACAGGCGTTCTCATTCCTCCTCGTCGATGATATTCGAGGCTGCTTGAGTGGTCGAGGTCAAAAGGGTCGTCGCGTCCGGATCCAATTCTTCCACCGTCTTGTCGAACGCGTCGGAGGTCGACACTTTCGTCAGAAATGTCTTCCAAGCCTTGCATTCAGACATACCATGCCAAGATGAGTGGTGGTAATCGCACCATTTTCCAGTCGGCGGTTGTTTGCTACGTTCCCTCTTGTGAAAAGGCTTCTTACCGCTGTCAGGATTTGGCGGTGTCGGATGAGAATATTTTGACTTATCGAAGTCGGCTGGTGCCTTCTTGTCAGGTGATCATCCTGATGTTGACTTTGTTTCGAAACGTGCTTTTCCTTTCTTCTTGGTCTCCAGCTTACTGGCGTAGTGGAAAACACCCGCAAACATATTAACAGTCAGAAATTCCATCTCTTGCTGGATATACTGGGACAATCTACTGGTATATTTCAGAACAAGCAATTTTTCTTCTTCTTGGACGCCAAGTCTTGCCATAAGTTGGTAGAACTCGTCAGTGTAACTCTATACTGATTGGTCTTTCCATTGCCTTAACTGCTGCCACTTCTTATACTGCTGCTCGAGGTAGTTTGGTTGGTAAAATTCCTTTTGGATGTGTTCGACGAATTTATCCCATTTTTCGATGGGTTCTTCGCTTTTCTCCATCTTTGTTGAGAGGTTCTCCCACCAGCAATGTATAGAGGTAGACATCTTTAAGGATGCAATGGTGATCTTTTCAGCTTCCAAGAGTTGATTTATAGCGTAATAAGATTCTAATTGTAATACCCAATTGTCGACGGATTTCACATCAATCTTACCTTCAAGATTCAGTATGTGTTAAGAACCCATGTCAACCCTTCTATTTACTTTGTTAGTATATTGTTGTTGGATGCATATGCTTTGTAAGTTGTCCCGTAGTATTTGTTGATCCATAGTTTGTATTATTGTTGTTGGACGCATATGCTTTGTAAGTCGTCCCATAGTAATTGTTGATCCATATTTTGTATTGGCCCATAGTTTGTATTGACACATGGTATTGGCGCCTAGACTTAGTATATAAGTTTTTGTTGAGACCAATGAAGGCACCGTGAAGTTATATGTATTGAGCTTGCTCAAAGGAGGTTGCCCCCTCGAAGTGG
The DNA here is from genome assembly GCA_027924585.1 of Larix kaempferi. Lineage (NCBI taxonomy): Eukaryota > Viridiplantae > Streptophyta > Pinopsida > Pinales > Pinaceae > Larix > Larix kaempferi. The sequence goes on from BSBM01000137.1 coordinate 886,096, forward strand.
CCTGCAATCAATATAAAAGTGATTATGAGTTCTGTCATTTCTGCTATCTCGTGTTTTCATTAATTAATTATTGCAGGTTCATCACAGTATGTCTAGATTCATTTGTACTTTGAAGGGGCTGATTTTATCAGAGTGAGTTCTCGTCGAGGATCCTCCGGATTTCGAAGCGAATCGCAAGAGAATCTCATTAAACTGGGTGAGCATTTCAGTCCGTTGTTGAGCCAGAGCTTGCTTAATAAGCTATGCCATCTCGTCGGCTGCATGTCTATCGTTTGTTTCTTCTGTCATTTCTGGAGATCATGACTGCTTGGATTGTTGAGATTGCAAGCGAGTTTGAACCGGCATAACTCAGGTAACTTCGAGAGAAGTGTATATGCAGAACTTAAGCACGAAAAAAACTGAGTGCGATGTGATATCAATGATCGAGGTCATGTCCAGGAAGCATGAGGGGGACAACAGTTCGAATGAATGAGTTGGATCTGTTATGGAGGAAGCTTAATCAACAGAATGATAAAAAGAAGGATTATGCAATACAACGAAACAAAAATACGCACAGACAATATGTAGGAATGCGAACTGTTCTTCTATTTCTTGCAAACAGATCAAAACTAATTGATTCTGATTCTAATGTATGTTACAATGTTATACATGCTTATATAGAATTCTGAGACTCTTGGGTGCCTTCCCGTTACGCTCAATTACAAATAAGAAGTTAGAATAGTTTCAACTATTCAACTGTTACAGTTGACTGGAAGATAGAGAGACACTCTGTCAAAGTTCGACAGTCGCTAGTCGCATGTCGACGTTGCTTGTCGATGTCGCGAACTACAATATTGTAGAACATGTCGAAGGTGCAGAACATGTCGCAGTATGTCGAAGTCGAGACTCGTTGGAGTTGTGTCGAAATCGAAAACCTGTCGAAGTGCTGAAGTTGTCGAAGTCATGTCACATCAAAACTTGTCGAAGTTGTATCAACAACGATGACTGGTCGATGATGTGTCGAAGTTAGCATCCGATAATAATGCCAACTACGATATGGATCACTCGCCCTCAAGCCACCTCAGCTGGACACCGCTGGTGCATTCACCTGCTGGTTGAAGTCATCGTATGTGGTTTTGATCTGGTCGACCACTTCCTTCATTGATGCTCTAAGTTGTGCACATTGTCCCACCTGCTTCTCTGTAGGGTGTTCGTAACCTTTCCGTTGTGCTTCTTCCAGTTGCTCCTTAACCTGTTTCATTTCCTTTGTTACCTGTACTGCAAGAACTTCTGCTTTCATTTGGATCTCATCCAAATGTGTGGCCCTTCGTTGTTGTCTTTCACGGGCCTTTGTTATGCGCTGCTACATGCTTTTCAGTTCTATTTCTTTTGTCATTCATATCATTGAGGGCATTGCTTTGATCGATACCGTAAAGGACTCTAACCGTGCTTCCGCTTCGTTGAGTTATCCCTTTAGCACGGTCAGCTGGTCATCCTCGACTATACTACCCCAAAACTCGGTGACGCCCTCTGTGACTATCTGGGCTGCCTGTTCCATCTCCTGGATCTCTCTCACTACTTCCTCGATCGCCATCTGCCTACTCTGAATTTGTGCCGGTGGTGTTTTGGGTATCACTCTAGCCCAGAGCTCTACATTTTCCTTCCTTATCTCAGTGAGAGCCACTCCTAACATAACAGCTTTTGCTTCTGGGGATACATCCAGATCTAGCTCCACCTTTTCACATGCCTTCGCAAGCACTCGTTCTACTTTTTCTCGTTCCTCTATAGCCTTCTCTTTATTGGCTAGTGCTCTGGCATGCTCGTCTTGGAGACGCTGTGCCTCCATTTCTCTGGTGTGCAGTTGCTTCTTGTACTCGACCATCTTGTTGTACATCGTAGCCTCGCAGCAGCAAATCTTTGTGCATGATGCGGCTTGAAATCGGTGTAATGTCAACATTGGGAGTAAATTGAAATTTACCATAACTAAGTCGAACTTCCGTACCTCGAAGTCCATGACCTCATCACTGGTTTTCATGGCATGTGATTCTATTTGCACTATCCGTGGTTGTGTGTCGACTTCTACCTCGACTCTAGGTGTCAATAGATTTTGTCGAATATCCCCGTGCGGTACGCTTGAGTTTATTACTGCATCTGCTAGTTTGGATAGTAGTTGGCCTATCTTCTAGAAATGTTCAGCTGAATGTTGTGTAACTTGCTCACGGTTATCTTCCACCACTTTTTTGATGTTCTCCAGAAGTATGTCAACCTGCTTCATAGTGAGACCTTCCCATGTGCTCCTCCCATCACGGTCCATCCTGTTCTTTGTACTCATCTCGTCGTGTTGTGCCTCCAGCTTTGAATCTGTCAGAGTGACTGACGAAGCACCGTTATGAGTGGACGACTGTGATTGTTCATCCGTAGGATCATCTCCGACTACGCCCTGTTGTTCCCTGACTGAATTCCTATCCTCTTCTGATTGATTTTCCTGGGGGTCCTCCGCATGATTTGATACCTTGTCTTCAGCTGGGACTTTCCATTCTATCGTCCATGTTGCTATGATGGAGTCCAAATATGCGATAGTCATATTATACCATGTCGGTAGCCAGTTCTTTGCTTTGTCTGCTCTTGCTTGAAGGAAAATAATGTGAGACTCAATGGATATTTTTGCAATCCGTCGATACTTCTCTGTTGCTTCTGTTTTGATTCGCGGTACTGCTTTTGCGTCTATCCTCATCATGTCTAAAAACAAATAAAATTGTACGCCGCTGTCTTTTTGCTGCTCCTTATCAGTCGTTGCCCATAAATTTTGGTATCTTGCACCCTCATGTGCCCTTGCCTCTATGGTCTCCATACCCTGATAATGCACTTGCTCCCTCCATCCTACTAGTGCGACTAGCAGGAGGAGCCATGAATATGTGAATGGCTTTGCTCCCTCCTACGCATCATAACCATCCTCTACCAACTGACTTAACATAAATTTGGACCAATTCATTCGTGTTCCTTTGGCACATAGCTCCGTGGAGGCGATGATGTCGGATCTGTATTCCCTCGGCCTGTTTTTCCATGTCATTTTCACAGCAAGGATCTTCGCTCCGACCCTGACGACCTGGTTTTGAATGGTGTGGATGAGGTATCCTCGGGAGTTTTTATCCACCCCATACTTCATTTTCAGGGCTTGTGCGTGCTTTTTGTCGTTATCTTTTCCCTAGAAAAATTGGGAGGGGTTGTCACCCGCCTGTGGAAGCCTTGTGATTTTGGAAATCAGGTCGACCGTGACCAGAATATTTTCGTGCAACCATAGGTAGCCTCCATGGAAACAGGCGAGTAATTGTTTAACACACGCATTCACCTCCGTCATCCTTCCAAAGTGCGACATGTGGGTGAGGCCCAATATTCTTGATTACTCTAACCCTAGCACCCACTTTGTTGGTCCCTTCGTAATGGGGCCTCCTGGTCCATGTAGAACATCAACATAGGATTCCATGAACTTGGGGTAATTTCTCAGGTCATGATAACTGTACATCAATTTCTGTAGATTTTCAACGGTTATGCCAGCCTACGCAACCCCTTTTGGTATCGGTGCCATTATAATCTTGTACTTGTGGTTCTTGGGGATATGAACTGCTGGTGTTCCTCCCTTGCTTAGTGGCACATACCCAGGTAACATTGGGCCTTGTCGCCTACTTCGCGAGGCTGGTGTCTTCTGGGAAGCCCCCGAAGTGTCGGCTCCATCCTCTGCCAGACGTGCTAAGTTCCTGGACCCTTTCTTTGGTGCCCGGTCGGTGTCTGTTGGCCGATTGGCGCCCCTTTTTTTTTCGAGGAATTTTCGATATAAATTATGGTTTCTCCTGCAAAACTGGCATGGGCTGGGGTTGTTCGGTGCTGGTGCTCGAAATGTAAGCTTCCATGTGGCTCTGCAAGATCTTACTTAATTACACAATGCATTCAAATTTCCCTTTGCCTTTATTTATAGCGTTGGTTGGCTGTGTCCAACCGATTTTAGACCATGATTACCAAATCCGGCGTTGATTCGCCAAATCTACTACAGGCATTGGGTATTGAATGCCATTTTTTCATTTTTGCTGTTGTTTGTTGTGGCTTAACTGCTGCATTTGTGACGGTATTTGACTCATTTGCGCCGAGTCTCGCGATGCTACGATTCCTCTGTCAACCAATCCTTGCTTGTCGACAAATGCCTGTTGTGATCTGCAGTAATCCTTTTTTTTTACCATCACATTATTCGATAAGTGGCGCTGCCAGCTCCGCTCTGTCGCTACTTCACATTCTGTTCTTGTTTTCTCACTTCTTGTAGTTGTCGTCGATCCCTTCTGAATTTTCTGGTTTTTTTTCATGTACTTCCCGAACTCATCCGTGATAATTCCTGTGTCCAGCGTTCTTTCAGCCTTCACTCACTCCTTGTACCTTGGATTCAACCGGTAGGGCCGCTGCTTGACTGGCTTTGCATCGGGTTTTAGGGGAATTTTCATTTCACCTAAGTCCCCAGAAATACCTTTCATATTTGAGAATTTCATTGGGAACAGATCCTGAAACTCATGCAACAGATCAGTCATCTTTGCGATAGTTGAGTCATCCCAATAATCTCCAATACTTGCTAACTTCGGATTCTCCTCTGACCCAATGTTCACCTTCTTGATTTTCAATGGTTGGTGGAACTTGTCGGAAGGTATTTCTGGTTCCTCGACACTAAAACTTCCTTCTAATTCTGGTACCTATGTAGCCCCAGATCATCCTCATCATCTGGTTCTCCTGTGATATTGTAGCATTCCATTAACATTTCTGGTGTCACAATCCATTGAATCCCCAGTGGTTTCTCTGTCGGTACTGCTTCAATTACCTTCTCTCGAATCACCTGTAATGCACTATGGATGAAGGGGTTTTCGTCGGAGAAACTGGACGCTTGAACTGTTAGCTATTCCCAAGAGATTGTTCCACGTTGCAGTTCTGCTGCGACATACCAACTTCGCGGGACTTCATCTAGTGTGTGAATAAACATATGGACCCATTCTTGTTTCGCTCGTAGTCCCCATTTGCTTTTGCATTCAGCCAAATGTGCCTTTGGATCACTTCTTCCATTGAACTTCCATCTGTCATATCCTTCCGCATCACCTAATCTAACCGTCATTAGGTGACGACATTGTGGCTAGGTAGTTATAGTGGACTTGTGCGCTTCCCACCATCACGCTAGTGTAGTCCTCAGGGCTTCTTCCAAGGCCAAGAGCCACTATGGTTCTGTCACTTTTTCCTCAAATTCAGTGAGAAATGTAGCCAAATTGGGAAATCCCTCATATGTTGGTAGTTCGCACTTTTCGGCGGCTACCCTCCACAGCGACTGAGTGATTCTTGCACACCTCCTGAATGACACTTCATATAGTCGGTTCTTCCAATTTTCAAGTGCTTTGTCTAAATTTGATGATGCTGAACTGCTACTGCGCCATCCTAATTCTCCATACGTAGTAGGGTTGATGTAATCTTCATAAGTGTTGTATACATTGTTCCATCCCTCAGTGAACTTATCCCTCGACGGCTCTACATACCTTTTCCCTTCTGCAAGGTCAAGAGGTGCGACAACCCTTATCTCCTAGTTCTCGAATGACATAATTATTTTCTTGAATTTGATAATAGCTAGATTATCCATCTCCCAGTCTATTCCTAGTAGCACTGGGTAGGGGCTGGTATTGTCCACAATTTTGATCACATCAAAATCTACATAATTCTTGAGGCCCTCAATCTCAACAGGGACTCAACATAGCCGACCGAGCAGGGTGACCTTACTTTGGTTGGCTAGACGTAGTTTCACTAAGGACCAGGCCAACTGTGGTTTCTTCATCGTTTCCCACATCTATTTATTCAGGATGTTCATGTCTGACCCTAAGTCCAAGATAATGGAGTCGACATCGAACGCTCTGATTTGCGCAGACATTCGAATCTCTCGTTCAGTTTTTCTCTTATGTATGCGATTGACCGTCCGCTCTAGTCATGCACCCTCCCATCGATGCAGCAGGTTGTCTATCTCCATCAACGCATCTTGAACTTTTTCTAGCTTCAGGCAACTCTCCAAAAAGGCTCATAAGGTGTTTTCTTTCCTCTGCGAATTCGTTGTGTCAAATAGCGGTGGCATATCATATGTAACTGCTTCCTGCTGAAGGGGTGGTTGCCTTAACTGCCTTAGTGCTTCCTGCGTTTTCAGAAAAATGTCCCTTTCTGCTTTTGCATCAAATGTGATTTGTTTCTTTATTGTCGGTCAGACGCTAGCTTGTGATCTGTCAGCCCGTATCACAACTCCTCCTTGAGTCATGATTCCAACAGTCACGTTTTGACTCCTAATTTCTGTCGAGATCTTCTGTACTGCTGGCAGATTTTGATTTTGATTTTGATTGTGCAGAGGTGGGGGAAGGTTCTTAGTTTTCCATTTTGCGATGAGATGAGGACAATATTTGACCCCATGGTCCACAGCTCTACAATAAGTGCATTGTGGTGATGGATTCGGGTAATCCCTCTTATAATGCCCCTGCTGCCCACAATTGTAACATATGATGGGTCCTCGACCTTGTTTAGCAGCTCCTCCTCGGCCAACACTAGCACCTCGGCCTCCGCGGAACACCCCTATGAATCCTCCTCATAGTGCCTCGTATGGAGGGTACTGCGGTTGAGCATACTACGGCTGCAGCTGCGGATATTGCAGTTGACCGTATTGCGGTTGAGGATATATCGGTTGGCCATACTGTGCCTGACCATACTGCGGCTGCTCATACTATGGTTGCGGAATATATTGAGGTTGCGGTTGACTATATTGTTGTTGTTGTTGTACTGGTGGATGCTCTTCTCCCTTCATGAAGTATGTATCTGTAATGACCCTTGTTAGAAATTTTATTAAAATGGCAATTTTCTAATTTTTTCCCTAGTTTGACCTTTAACTAGTTTTGATGCCTAGGTCTCCAATTTGCCCCAAATGCTCCCAAATATTCTAAGAAGGTAAATGGATGATGTTAGAAAATAAATATGTGTTTCAGGGATGCTTTTTTACCTTTAAAATACTTCCGTAAATCCTCTTTCAATTCTGGCCAATGTAGGGAACTTTACTAGTAATTTCCCTTTGACTAGTATTGGTCTCTAGGTATCAAATTGGCTCCAAATGCCTTCAAATATCCTAGGAATGTGTATGAATGATATTAGGACTTGAATATGATGCTCAGGGATGAGATATGGCCATGAAAATACATCTACAAACTCTCTTAATATTCTGGATCAAGTATGCAATTTTACTAGTAATTTGGGGTTCAAATCCCCCTGGGCTAAGTACTGAAAATGGCTTCCCAAATGCCTCCAAACCCACTCAAATTTATGAACAGAGGTAGGGGATGTCTCAAGGATGTTATTAAGGTCCCAAATGAACCATTAATTAGTTATTAAGTCTGTTCCAAACCTATCCCAAACAATAGGAAAGATCACTAGTTCGACCCTTGGGGAAATGGCACCAAATCTTCTCCAAATGTAAATAAACTGAGTAAAATGACTTCAAATGCTTGAGAACTGAATATGAAACTTGTATAATACATTATTAACATTCCATTCATCAATAAACCATCAGTATTTTGCTTATCCATTCGAATCCATCAACATTACATTGGTTCACAACAAGGTAGTGGTGAAATGACACTGATCTTTCATTAAAAATGATATTTATACATTTCTACTTGGAATTTCGACCTGAAAATTTCTGGAGATGAAGAAAAGAGTATTTAATTCATATTAAAAAATATATAGAGCATTAGAATCTCCCCAAAAGAGTACAATATCTAACAAAAAACTCCCTCCCTCAAGGATCAAGAATATGCCATCAAAATTGGAAATGGTTGAAGGAGTGAGCTGCAATAGAAAAAAACATGAGCTACCCTGTAGCTTTAACCTGAAAATAAAGACTCTATTAAATATCTAAATTAAAGGTCTGAATGGCCTTTCAAATTACCAACTTGGATGGGAATCTTTCACCCTCGAAATTGGCTAAGGCAAGAAACTAGTCATCCACTAGCTCTCCCTCTTCACAAATGCAATTGAAAATTATACAAATGATCAAAAGTTGGTTTCCTTCTTTGTTATTGAAATTTATAAACTTATAATTTCCTCCATGGGTCGAATTCCTTCCAAGAGACTCATGCCAACTCAAGTTGGGAAGAGATTCCAAAGAACGTCACTTGTACAACAATTCCTAGTCTCCCACTTCCACCAAATCACATGTGGAAGCATCTTAGCTTCCCTAACTCCCTTGAGAACCCTCTTGGAGTCTTTTTTTAGCCCTGACATGTCATATATGTTATATGTCATCCTTCAGGTCTGATTTGTGTCATAGGTGTCATAGCATCTTCATCATTGTTGTCATAGAGCTAGGGAATCTAGCCCAAGTGTGTCACCAACTCCAAATTACCTCTTCCTCTTCCATGGGAGTTACTCTTCCTCTACATTTCTACCTTCGATGAGTCATGCAATGAATAATACCTTTTGAACTCCCCCAAGTATGTTACCATTCACCTTGAATTCGAACTTGTGAGAGAATGATGCCAAGTGTAGTGGGGAAATCTAGCCATATGTGGGTCCCCCTTCCTCCATGTGTCTTCATGATCAAATGCCACTTTTATTTCGACTTGTATATATTTATTTAGCTCCTTTATTAAATATTTATGCCATTCTAATGTTCAAACATCATTTATTATTCCCCTTATTCCAAATCCCAAAGCTTCCACCCCAAACCTAGGAAACTAGTAATTTTCCTCCTTGGCAATTATTTGACCCTTAGCATCAATTTGACAAAATCTAATGAATATGTGCAATGTGATTAGGCCATTGTGACCCAATGCCAATTTGGGACATGACAAATCCTCCCTTCCCAATATTGCTTGTCCTTAAGCAATTTCAAACATGGGTGTTGAAGAACCTGCTTTCTGTATAATTCTTTGAAGTTGCCATTGAATTGCCCAACGTTGAGTCTTTGAGTTTCCATGAAGATTTTAAAGAGGAACCACCATGCTTGATGCTGCACTACTCTGATAAAGATCACTTTATTAAGTGGGAAATCCATCTCTCGTACTGCTTGTTTCCCCAAAAAATTTGAAACCAATGAGATAAAAATTATTCAAGGGTCCCATTGCTTGTATTGCACCCCAACAATTAAGAATGCTTTCCAACCCACGCCATTAGATAAGAGGATTCCTAGATCCCATTTTCTTGTATGCATTCTTCCAAACATCATGAGTACAAAATATATATCATCAAAGTACATAACAACATAATGAAAATGTACATCAAGGAGGTGCTTCATCAAAGAGTCATGAAAGTGCTTATACCTCCAAGCAAGTAGACCACCATTTTCCAAGTGCATACAAGCTTCAAGTGATCAATCAAATCCGCTCCAATGACATAGGTGAGGATGCCATGTCCTATAATGCTACTCCAAAAGGATTTGATATGCATCAAAATATTCAGCCATGTATTCTTTCATCCAAGAAGTGAATGAAGAATCTCCACTAAAATCTGAACCAAATAATGAGCAGAAAAAACAAGGACACTTCAAATGACTCAAAGGAGTCTCACCCATACATCCATTAATGTGAGAATCATAAAGATATAACAAAGTATGTGTCTTCCAACAAAAATTTTCTCCAATAATAAATCTATTCACCCAAGTGTTGGACGAAGTTCCTCCAACATCAAATGAATCAAGTGTTGAGCAAGAAAAACCACGAGTCTTGAAGTGACTCAAATGCATATAATAGGTGCATCCATGTAGATGTGCATCATCATAAAGTAACAAAGGATGCTGCTACAAATGTGAGTAAGAATGTGCTCCAACCATGTCATCATAAAAGGTAAATTTAGGAGTTCCATACTCCTCATGTGGCACCAACAAAAAGAACCCTTTCACCCATTCTTCATTGAGACTAATGCTGCAAAACATGGAATTGTAGGATGTAGGAGAGTGAACTAACTCACCCAAATGATCAAAAAATGCAGGAGTTTCATCATGGAAAGGATCCATATGGGTAGAATCATGCAGCTCCTTCAAAAGTGTGAAACCTTTGTTGTAGATTAGTTCCAATGTAGAGGAATCATGCTCTTCTTTAAAAATTGCATAACCTTCATCAAGAGACAATTCAAGTTCCTCTTCCACCACATCAAGTGTTTGGATCTCTTCAAGTTCATCTTCAAACACATTAAGCACATTCAAATTTCCACATTTCTCATGATCCACCATGTCATGAGAATCCTCCAAAGAATCTACCATTTGACAATCTGAAACATAGGAGGAAAAACAAGTATCTTGCAACTTTTCAAGAAGTTGCTCATTTTGAATTGTGAGCTTATGATTATCCTAATTATTCTTCAAGTATGCATCATGTAACAATTCAATAAGATCAAACAAATGGTTTCTATCAAAAAGCAAAGACATGAAATTACCTTTGATGTGGCACATTGCTCTTTGAATCTTCTCCATGTCTTCAAGGAAGGATGTTTCCTCGAATGAAGTAGCTCTCCAACAAGAATTTGACACCAATGCTTGAGTGTCATGGAAAATGATGAGGGACTATTGGATCTTCTTTTCATTCATCTTTAAGAACCCTTCAAGAAAATAAGGCTCTTGCAAATGAACCTCCTCATCTTCTTCATTTTTGCTTGGACCAACTTCATGAAGCTCAGGTGGTGATGGGGAAGTCGATCTTGGTTCTTCTTCAACTGCTACAAGGTCTTCATTAGCATGCTTAATGGAACTTGGGCTTGCAACAAAACTTTCAAAATTGATCTCTATGTCACCAACATAGAGGTGTGAGCACCCATCAGTAGGTACTCCTTCATAGTTTAAGCATCCATCAGCAGATGCTCTTTGGTTCATGTATAAGCTAGAAGGTGTCTCGAAATGATCTTCCATACTTTCAATAGAATATTCTTCATGCTCTTGTGAAGTCTCTTCCTTTTTCTCCTTCAAGCAAGATGATGAATTTTGACGCTTGTTTTCCTTAGGATCAATATCTTTGGAATCTCTTTTTGAAGAACTCCCAAAATCTCTCCTCAACTGGGACATCATTTCACGCACACATATATGATACTCTCTCCAAGGTTCTTTACAAGAAGGGCATAAAACTTTCTTTCGTAAATCCACATCTTCATGCTTGGGCCTATTTGCAAAAATATGTTCAACATAGTACTCAAAAGACATGGCATTTTATGTATTTTTGCTCAAAGCAAGATATTCTTGATATTTTTGATATTGTTGGGGCAAGGTTTTATATGTTGCTCTCCATATTTGTAACTCATTCATAGAATTATACTTGTTTGGTGTGACACACTCATCTTCATAAGTTTTAAAGTCATAAGAATAATCTTCATTTCTTCTAAAATTGTAAGAAGTGTTGCATGATGGCACCTCTTCCTCGTACCATTCATATTCTACTTCATATTGCTCATAAGCATTTACATATTCCTCATAAGAATTGTACTCATAGGATTCATCATAATAGTAAGAAATGGTTTCCAATTATTCTTGAATGTATGTACCTAATCCATAGGTGCAAGGACCATGCTCTAATACCACTGTAATGACCCTTGTTAGGAATTTTATTAAAATGGCAATTTTCCAAATTTTTCCCTAGTTTGACCTTTGACTAGTTTTGATGCCTAGGTTTCCAATTTGCCCAAAATGCTCCCAAATATTTTGAGAAGGTATATGGATGATGTTAGAACATAAATATGTATTTCAGAGATGATTTTGGACCTTTAAATTACTTCTGCAAATCCTCTTTCAATTGTAGGGAACTTTACTAGTAATTTCCCTTTGACTAGTATTGGTCTCTAGGTCTCAAATTGGCTCCAAATGCCTTCAAATATTCAAGGAATGTGTATGAATGATATTACGACTTGAATATGATTCTCAGGGATTAGATATGGCCATGAAACGAAATTTTCAAATTTTCTTAATATTATGGATCAAGTATGCAATTTTACTAGTAATTTGGGGTTTAAATCCCCTTGGGGTAAGTACTGAAAATGGCTTACCAAATGCCTCCAAACCCACTCAAATTTATGAAAAGAGGTAGGGGATGTCTCAAGGATGTTATTAAGGTCACAAAGGCACCATTAATTAGTTATTAAGTCTGTTCCAAACCTCTCCCAAATAACAGTAAAGATCACTAGTTTAACCCTTGGGGAAATGGCACCAAATCTTCTCCAAATGTAAATAAACTGAGTAAAATGACTTCAAATGCTTGAGAACTGAATATGAAACTTGTATAATACATCATTAAAATTCCATTTATCAATAAACCATCAGTATTTTTCTTATCCATTCGAATCCATCAACATTACATTGGTTCACAACAAGGTAGTGGGGAAATGGCACTGTTCTTTCATTAAAAATGAGATTTATACATTTCTACTTGGAATTTCGACCTGAAACTTTCTGGAGATGAAGAATAGAGTATTTAATTCATATTACAAAATAAATGGGGCATTATAATATCCCCCAAAGAGTGCAATAGCTCACCAAAAACGCCCTCCCTCAAGGATCAAGAATATGCCATCAAAACTGGAAATGGTTGAAGGAGTAAGCTGCAATAGAAGAAACCATAAGCTTCCCTGTAGATTTAACCTGCAAATAAAGAATCCATTAAATATCCAAATGAAAGGTCTGAATGGCCTTTCCAATTACCAACTTGGATGGGAATCTTTCACCCTCGAAATTGGCTAAGGCAAGAAACTAGTCATCCACTAGCTCTCCCTCTTCACAAATGCAATTTCAAATTCTACAAATGATCAAAATCTGGTTTCCTTCTTTGTTATTGACATTTATAAACTTCTAATTTCCTCCATGGTTCGAATTCCTTCCAAGAGACTCATGCCAACTCAAGTTGGGAAGAGATTCCAAAGAACGCCACTTGTATAACAATTCCTAGTCTCCCACTTCCACCAAATCACATATGGAAGAATCTTAGCTTAACTAACTCCCTTGAGCGCCATCTTGAAGTCTATGTTTAGCCTGGACATGTCATATATGTCATATGTTAGCCTTCAGGTCTGATTTGTGTCATAGGTGTCATAGCATCTTCATCATTGTTGTCATAGAGCTAGGGAATCTATCCCAAGTGTCTCACCAGCTCCAAATTACCTCTTCCACTTCCATGGGATTTACTCTTCCTCTACATTTATACCTTGTAAGATTCATGCAATGAATAATACCTTTTGAACTCCTCCAAGTATGTTACCATTCACCTTGAATTCGAATTAGTGAGAGAATGATGCCAAGTGTAGTGGGGAAATCTAGCCATATGTGGGTCCCCCTTCCTCAATGTGTCTTCATGATCAAATGCCACTTTGATCTCCACTTGTATATATTTATTTAGATCCTTTATTAAATATTTATGCCATTTCAATGTTCAAACATCATTTATTATTCCCCTTATTCCAAATCCCAAAGCTTCCACCCCAAACCTAGGAAACTAGTAATTTTCCTCCTTGTCAATTATTTGACCCTTAGCATCAATTTGACAAACTCTAATGAATATGTCCAATGTGATTAGGACATTGTGACCCAATGCCAATTTGGGACATGACAGTATCCGCAGTCCTGTCTTAGATTAGGTCATAAGCTTTGCAATCCTTCTCATTGTGACCAACCGATCGACAGAACTTGCAATACAAGTTCACTGGTTTCGACACTATCTTCTGCATGTACACACATTCTTCTTGCCAATGCCCTCTTGATTGAAAGATGTGACACCAAGGAAACCCTCCTTGACTGAGGGTATTTGGTGCACCTGATTTCAAATATTCTCAAAACTCTGGACATTGATCCTTGTGGTGTCCTTCCGTCCTGCATCTAGGGCACCAAACATCTTCGCGAGCCTCTTTACCGTTCTTCATGTCTTGTAGCTGGATTGTCAAGTTTTCTAGCCGCGCTTGTATTCGATCCATGTCCAAACCCATTTCACCGATTGGTGAAGCCTCCAACTTCATTGCGATCTCCAACGCTTTTTCCTGAGTTGCTACTTTTTGTTGCATCAGTGGCCCGCGAATGTGTGGCACCAATCCAACGATAAACCATTCTTTGTGTTTCATATCATTCATCCCAAAACTCACTTTTTCCATTAGTGTTTTGTATCACTGGTCGAAGTCCCATACTGGCTCATTGGGGAATTGTTTGATTTCTTTGAGCTCAGTAATGTACTGTGACTCATATTTTGGCTTTCTGAATTCATCGATCATCCCTACTTTGATCTCTAGCAATGTTTTCCCTAGAGTTCCTATCGGTACCTTAGTATACTTCATATACCAATCTAGTGCATGGCCCCTGAGGGTCATCTCTGTTTGTTCATTATTTATATCTTCATCCTAGACCTGCTTCACGGTCCATACTGCTTCGCACAAAAACCAGTATTGTTCAGGATCCTCGGTCCCATTACCTTGGAAGGTTGGCATCTTCGTTTCATCACTCGCCATTCTTGTACTTATACTATTATTGTTTACCGATGCGCTACTCTTACTACTGTTTGGGACATCTCTGCAAATAGCTTGTGTTTGCTTTTATCAAATTATGAGTAGTGTGCGGAGTTGAAGGTATATTGTAGCTTAGGGTTCGTCCTTCGTCGGCTTCTGGGGTAGCCTGTTCACTTTCTTCGTCGCAATAAGGTCACTTCCTCCCTTATGGTCCTGTTTCGCAGTCTTCTGTTCTGGTCCTCTCAGGAGACTCTCTCTCAGTCCTCCTCTTCCTCTCAAAACATCGGAATATCACCCTACTCCTCAAGGTACCACACTCTTCGTCATCTTCCCTTAAAAAATCATCATCACTCATTTCCATCTACCCTGCATATTTCTATCGGACCCGCATCCATGCGGTATCTACAACTTCCGCACACCTGATCCTCTACTCGTCGGAGTTCATCCTTAATATGCATTTTTCACATACGAGCATCTTAATCCACAATTTCAATGACAGTGGGAATCTCCCCCTGGGTCCTTTAAAAAAATTCCTTTCTACGTCGTTGTATGATTTGATCTTGTTCACAGCGAACTCAGTGATGTATCCTTCTAAGATACTATCCACCCAGAATTCAACAGCTCGTGATACCTTATTGTCTACTTATTTCAGTTGTCAAATCAATTATGGAGTCCAATGGTTTGGCTCAGTCTTTTGGTAATGGATCTTTTGAAACGTTAGCTATGCTAACCACTCATGCAACAGTACTGGGAATTCACAGAAGAATATCTTGTGGATATCTGAATAAATATACTTCTGCAACCAACTACTTACTGTCTGTCCAGGGTTTTTATTTTCTCCTTCCATTAATTCTTCTGCTTTCTTGTCAAACCAGTCTTGGATCTTTGGTTTCATCGGGTGCCACATCATGTCCTTATCTTTCTTCTTTCAGAGTCTCAGCAACGAAACCATTTGTTGACACAGCGTTATTGACAGGGGTTCACTTTGCACTGTCGTCAGCAAACCCAACCAAACACCCTTAAGCACCAGCCCGGAAAGGTTTTACCCTTTCCAGCAACACCCACGAAGTGAGTGCAGTCTCGCTCGAGATGGTTAAGGGGGCTGTAGGAACCAAGTTTTTGCAGTGGGGAAAGGACATGCAAGCACTTCAACTCTATCGCACTAGAAACCAGAGATTTAGTTTGCATACATTTACACATCCATTTTTCGCAAATTCATCGTTCATAGAAATAATATATAACAAACATTCGCATCAACATGGTTAAACCGATCATTCGCATCAATAACAATTACCAACCCATATATTTTTAGACATATCGCAAATATTCAGCATCTAACAGAACAAAGACAAAATATATAACCATAATCGAACATCTTCATGCATTCATCAAAACCTGCGGTATAACTTTCGTAGAAACAGTCAAAACATCTTATCGCGGATACAACACAGTTCAAAACAGCTCATTCTCCGATTCACCTATGATCTAAGATGCCCTTAGTCTTACATTGGTACTTCTATTAATATGAAACTAAGTGGCTACAAAATGGTCCACATTACCTATTCTAACTAACTAAACCACTTTCGCACTTTCGTTGGCTCCTTGTTCTCCGCAATTGGCCCTTTCTTCCACAGATGGTCCTTCTTCACACTGTCGGCTTCTACACTTTATGCGGACTAATCTCGTGCCAACAAAGAGATTGTTTAAAATAAAAATAAACCAAGTTTTTTTCATAGATTAGGTATAAAAATGTTTGGTGGGCCATATTATGTGATGCACTGGTGCATCATATACTTGAGCACACTGGTGCATTCAAACAATTAAAGCACACTGATGAAAAATTTAATAGTCGCCCACCTCCACTAGAAACCTCTGTTATAAATGGACAAGGGAGAAATTATTTGTGGAGGTTTTGCAAAACCTCCACTAGAAGGTGGTTTCCTTGTAGTGTCCAAAGTCATCTTGAGAATGAGGTTATTGGTTTGTTCTTGGTAAATTTATATGATCATGTAGTCCTCTTAGAAAAAATTCCACTAATTAATTCCTCAGAGGCAGGCTTGTCTTCTGTAGGTTCTCTCACGTGATTATTAAATTGTGTATGTGTCTCAACTTTTGACTCACTTTATGAGTGTTCATGAATCTCCAGCCAATGTCTTGAAATAGGCATATCCATGACCCTGGGAGGGATACCCTTTGTCCTCCAAGGCTAACAGGGTTGTTGGTCAACCACTTATGGAACTTGGAAATTGAAAAAATAAATAATGAGTGTTCAATTCTTAGGTTGTGTACACATCAAATCAAAATGAATTCAACTAAAAGGCTCGAAGAGAAATCAACAAAGAAAATCAATCTTCCAAGCATCAAATTACTATGATTAAATCCTATGTCCAATTAGTGAAGTGTTGAACAAGGGCCTCCCAAAGGTTAGTCTGACATAATGAGGGCCTAAATTCAACCAACGAAGGTGTGAGAGATTGCTATAGTAACTCCCATGCAACAATCACCAAAGGTGCAAGTACCCTTTTGAAAATTAACACTCTCTATAGGATTTCATTTAGATTTTCATAGGAAAACGACATTTTTTTGGATATTTAAATGGAAAACCTATGTAATTTTTGTGCTCTACATACTTTTCGAACTACACAGTTGATTCCATCTATGACACAATGGTGTGTTGCATATGAACAACACACCGAATTAGACTAATATATTTAGTTATAAAATATATATTTTTATTTAGATTAAAAAAACTTAGTGGTGCATTAATTCACATGACATGCATCGAGGAATTTACATAAATGGTGCACTGATGACTTTTTTTTAAAATAATGGTGTTCCTAGAACCACCTAGATAACATGTTTGTTTCATTGTTCGGAACACTAAATTAGGGTATATTCTTCTTATAACGAAAATGTAATTTCATTTTCACATTTCCTCAATGCTTCCAAAATCCTCTTAAAGATGGACTCAATTGCATAGTCCGAAACATACGTAAATTAAGAAAAATGCACACATGTTTTCCATATCCATAAATATCTCTAGAGGAATTGAGGTGGATGTTATGTGTCTATGTCAACTACCAAAATAAATTTACATTTGTAGTCACCTATGTGAAAACCTAGGAAAAACAACTATAGTTACCACTTTGTGATGAATATCTAAAAAAAAATATTCATGGTTCAAGTGTTTGCATATAGGTAGGAAATAAAATACTAGTCATGGGTCGAGTTTTTTCATATAGGTAGGAAATATAGGTACTAAAAACTCTAGAGAATAGGTGTCACCACAAGGGCTTGCCAATTCTACCAAAGTTCCCTATTACACGTATCCCACCAAATAAGCAAGAGGGGATAATCACTACAATTTCCTAGCTTGACCTCTATCTTGATGCACATGTGAGGCATGCTTTCTCGATTAGTACCCTTTGTGAATTCCATGGTTGTAGTAGCTCATCTTTATCGTTATAGAAACTCATCTCCATGGTTTTATCATCATTGTAACTTCTCAGCAACTGTCAAGATATCCAAGCATATCTGTGAACAAGCCAAAATTCAATTTTTCTTTTCCCAATTGGTGATATCATATAATTAATCATTTTGAACAAAGTTTGCATCTAAACCACGGTTAAGTCTCACTATTGTATAACTTGAATTGATGCATTGGGAAATGTGCCAAAATTGAAACAAATTCACTAAAATTTGGTATACAACGATGTTTTAGCCTTCTATTCATTTTTCTTATTGGAGTTTCATTCTCCTTGGTATAGCCATGCAAATGTGTGGAAACAACTAGAAAAGAGGAGTGTAATACCCCATTTTGACCCTTGGGATATATTAGCTTTTAATGCAAATATTGTATACATGTGATGTATGTTTTCCTAGCATGGAGGTTAAGGCCAAGGCCCTGCTAGCGGAAGCTCGAATTTTATTTAAAATGGAAAGTATTAGACATTATGTTACCCATGTGTTATCTAGCCATGGAACATTGTAAAAATGATGTAAATAAACATCATGCAATAAAATACCAAAACTGGTTATGGAGGAAATGAATAAGAAGGGGCCATGTGTATCCACTAGGGAGTGGTGAGGGGGTTGTGGAATTGAGCCATAAGCTGTCAAATGTCACATTGAGAACCCATTTGACCTTCCTTGATGACATTTATTTCTGTTGTAAGGAAGTAGTTGAAGATTTTAGTCCATGGCTTCAATGGAGCATGGGCAGCCCAGGAATTCGTATGGCAGAGCATGGGCTCTGTTTTCTTGTACCACAAATCACTCTATCTCATGGGGATTGCTAATTCCTCATTCCCATTTCATGGTTGAAGAACCCAGCATCATTTTTCATCCAAAAACGAATGCCCAGCAGTGAGAAAAACCAGAAATCGTAACTGTGAAAGATCCCACGTTTTGAAGAGCCATAAACGCCCAGAATTGGTATTGGATAGTGAAATCCAATGGGGGATCCATTGGTATGAACCTTGGGGCGAATTTGGGAGCATTATCTACCTCGAAATCCATGGGAAACCCCAGTTTTGATAGCCCAGAAACCCAGTGACGGGATTGAGTTATTCGTCGACAGAATGGTGAGAAATCCAAGTGTGGATGTTTGAACAGAGGATTGGATTGCTTGAATTTAGTTTGAGATGTCTGTAGCTCTGTGGTTGAGCTCACTGGCTTAGCATCCTCCTCCTTTTCTTATTGCATGATTGATAAACCCAGTTGTGTGTTGGCTTAGCATGACCGTTTGAGTGAATCCATGGCTGTGAGTGAGCCTATCTAGTTCCTCCTTAGTGGATACACAGCCCAGCTCGGGGGTGATCTCTCAGCTGAAAGAATATAGGCTGGGCAGAGATCTATGGTTGGGTGGAACGTTGCTCTCACATAGCCAGTTGTTTGGACAGCTTCATCATAAAGATAAGTGTTCTATGTGGTTAAAGGATGATCATTATGTGCTTTGTCCTATATGTTTAATTATTCATGTTACTTAGACGAAATGATTATCTTAAGTTAGTTGGCATGATGCCTGTGCATAACATGAGAATGAGATTGATTGTTATGTGATTGTTTCATTATTCTGCCTGGAAGAAATAGGCTGATGCATATCCTTCTGCAGGTATGTTATTATGGTTATTCCGTTGTTCTATGTTCTGCAATGTGTTAGTTAATGACTGTTAATTGTATGTTGAATGCATGTCTTAGTGCGGTTGATATGAAGCCTGCACATTGTATGAAGAAGGGGATTGATTCTCTGCATTAGATTGATGATTTGCTTGGGATAGATATGCTGATGCATTCCAGTCTGTGTGTGTGATATTATGTTTAATTCCACTGTGTTTGTTCTAGTTTGAATTTGCACACATGAAGTTTAATTTATTTATGAAATTGATGGCTTAATGAATGGGCTGAGATTGCCAGTAAGCCTGCTAGTTGGTTCACGTTTCCTTCCTGGCATCGGATTGATGGAAGGGGACGTGATAGAGTGGTATTAGAGCCCAGCTTGCAGCACTGGGGCTGCTTGGGTCGGAATGTGAGTTACAGGATCAGATTTCTCAGATGTGGCAGAAGACCACCCAGGTGCATAGAGGTCTGCAAGAGATTTCCAACGATACCAGACTCGTCCCATTTGGCCAAGGGACAAAGGAGTTATGAGCCCCGTAAGCTTAGTCATGTTTCCTTCCATGGAATGGATTGATGGAAGGGGATGTGACAGAGAAAACACTAATCACCAGAAGGGGCAGCTGACCCTTCTTCTGTTGACGTGATAGAGAAAATACTAATCACAAGAAGGGGCAGCCAACCCTTCTTCTACGGATTGTGAAAAAAAAGAAAAAAAAACTAATCACCAGAAGGGGCGGGCGACCCTTCTCCTGCGGATTGTGATTAGAGGACAGAAGGGGCGGGCGACCCTTCTCCTGCGGATTGTGATTGGAGCACAGAAGGGGCGGGCGACACTTCTCCTGCAGATTGTGATTAGAGGAGATAGTAATCACAAGAAGGGGTGGCCGACCTTTCTTCTGTAGAAAGGTTAAAATTACCGTATTCGCGACTTGGCTTTTCGCACCCGGAAGCATGGAATTGAGGGATTGTGGGATTGCGGAAAGGTTAAGATTTCTATGTCCGCGACTTGGCTTTCCGCACCTGGAATTGTGGAGTTGCGGTATTATGGGTTGCGGGACTGCGGGATGGAGTAGCCCCGGGTTGGAAAAGTAGCATTTCTGCACCTGCAGTATGGATCGCGGGATTGCGGGTTGTGTGGTACGGGATAAAATATATATATAGAGCCTGAAATTTGATTTTGGGGTAACAGGAGCTTGCGGAATCGGATTTGGATGAGTTTAGTGGCATTTTGAGGCCATTGACGAAGGCCATGCATGAACTAGTGAGGATCTCGAGCTCGTTATGCTTAAATCGGGCATAAATTTGATATTAATGGCTTTTATAAATCAGTGTCCCGACACTTGACAGAAGGTCGGATTGAGCCGAAATTGATATGGAGCAGGCACGGTGTAAAATTTGGAATTTTGGAAAAATGTGACAAGTGGAAAGTAGTCAAACCCAGAATGTTATAAAAGATGAATGGTGCATCAGAACAGAGATCCGTGAATTGTTGAGTGTTCCTTGTTATATGGGATAACTTCTCCTGGTAGAAAGGTTTTCATGATTCTTCATGGATTTTCTTCTACAAGTGGCTGAAGTTGGCAGTTCATGATATTTTAAAACTGTGTAGAATGTGCAGAATTGTGGTGTAAGTTGTCATTTTTGAAGTAATGCAGTTTCCACACCTGATGTTGGAATGGAGCAAGTGGACAAGCATTGGAAAGCTTATCTAGCAGGGAACAATGGTGCATAACCAGAATTTGAATGAGGTTATCATACCTCATCGTTATGTAGCCCAGAAAGTGCCAGTGGCTGTTTTGGACAATTGTTGTCAATATGGGCAATTTCTAGAATTGCATGCCTGGAAAGTAGCAGATACGATGAAATTGAAACAGCTATGATGTAGAAGATGAAGTTCATGCAAAGATGAGGGATTGGAAAGGGAGAATTCTTTAACCTCTATCTTGCTAACCGCATTTATATTTTATAAGCTTTATGTGCATAAAATTATGGCATGAGAATGTTGAAAATGTAAGAGATTAGATGAGCGGCATGAAGATGCATTGATTGGCATATTAATAAACATTGCACAGTGCATGAGTATATGTTTTGCATGCATATGACATTACATATTGGTAAAAGTAGTGAGATTTCACATATGCAATGAACCACTAATGGTAAATATTGTGGTTGATAATCACTATTGGTGTTGGTTTTGGTTGTAGGACAAAAGACAATAGAAGCATGGCTAAATATGTGGGTGATGTTGTTGCATATTACCAACCACCTTATGAGGAAAGGATGGTGCAACAAATCTGTGATCATGAGGTTGGAAAAATGACTGTGTAGCCTTGGTAAGAGGCCAACCGATTAGGTAACATCAAGTGATGTTAATGACAACCATGCAGGTAATGGTTATGGATGCATAATTTCATGAATGTTGAAAGAGGATTTGGTAAGATCCCTTCGACTATGTTTGAACTATGTTGATTTGGTTTGCATGTGGTATTGAGTGCCCAAATGGGAATGTTAACCTACCGAGTATGGTGAGGTGTGGGTAAGTGAAGGCAATGATCCTTACACCCTAAAATTGCTTAGAAATATCAATGCATGCATATGAAATTATATCATGCCATTTGAGTATGTCGATTGTGAGTTTAACAACCAAAGCAAGTGAGGACCAGTGGTCCTGATTATGGTAATGCATGTTATATGAAATAGTCATGATTAAGTCATAATATGCTTGAATGCATAGTACTCATGAAACAATGCAAGGTGGCATTGAGTGGATGTGCATTAAGAGATTTTATAAATCTTGTAGTTAAGCATTGAGTGAATGCATATGAAAAGTTTAAGTAAATGTTGTAAATATGCATGCATAAGTGTTGGTGCACATGTTGTGATAAATTGAATGAATGCATGGGGATGGTATATGTGTTATTTCAAATTAAATAATAGATGAAATGATGAATTAATGATAATTCTGAGATTATTTCATGAGCTGCTATGAATGCAGGGGAAAGATTGCATGAAGAAGGTAGACACGTTGATGGGTTACCAAAGCACTCTATTGGAAGGACATAATTGCATGGAATGTGAAGTAATGAGTATTTACAG
The DNA here is from genome assembly GCA_027924585.1 of Larix kaempferi. Taxonomy (NCBI): domain Eukaryota; kingdom Viridiplantae; phylum Streptophyta; class Pinopsida; order Pinales; family Pinaceae; genus Larix; species Larix kaempferi. Next base: position 908,788 of record BSBM01000137.1, read on the forward strand.
TTTATTTAAATTGTGTGAACAGTGTATCCGTGTCTTGCAATTTTATTATGATAATGATATATATATATATATATATATATTTCATTGCATTTCAAATGTTAACAGCTGAAGGTGTTTGAATTATTGAGTGTTATAATTCTGAGATCACTTCAGTGACTGTTATAGCAATAAAAAGAGTATATATATAGATACTCACAAGTGTTTGGCTGATTGAAGTTCAGATTTCAAGTAGAAAAGTCTGGCATATGGCAATAATGATAAGTCCATAGTAAAGACAGGTATCTACCATGTGCAGAAACCAAAGGTTATGACAAGGTTCTCATGGTTGTAACTTATGCATAAAACAAATTTGAAAATATTATGATTTAAGTTTATGAGAATAATATCATGGTTGCAAATCTAATTTTTGTAGGGAACAGATTTATAGATTTCAGATTTGAGAATTTGCTTATAATTACTAATCACTGTTTGGCTTATGTAAAATTGTGTCAAGAGGACATGTTGTAGGTGGATGTCGATGTATGGTAGAAAACATAAATCCATAATGGACAGAATGGTGCCACTTACAAGAGCCAAGCAATATGAGGATAGCCTCATGGCTAAGAAAATCAATTTCTGTAGTAGACAGAGTTGCAAATTCATATTGAATTTAATTATTAGTGCCATTGATTGGTTATGGAACAATCAGATTTGAATTGTATTGTTAAATGTTGCTGACTGTTTGGTTATTTAATAAGTGTGCCAGGAATACACATTGCAGTAAGACCAAGAGAGAGGGCCTGCAAAAGCCAAACTTCATGGGAAGGGATTCCATGATTTGAAAATGGGTTTCTGGTGAAACGCCATTAGACATTATTAATGTTTCATTCACACTGCATGATTGGTAAACAATATGAGTGAGATGGTAAAGATTATGTCAGTAAGACATATGAGGATTATGTAACATCAAAAGGGGATGGCAAACCGAGGGACTTTCAACTCAGAGAAGGAGCCCCCATTCCTCATTAATGAAGATAAATTACATTTGCGAAATGGATAAGTGTTCTGTAAACTCTGATTGATATATATATATATATATATATATATATATATATATGGGCATCTCTAATTGTTAGAATTACTACGCAGCACATATTCCATTTGTTTATATTATTCAGAATGCTTGAAGTATGATTAGGACCTACATAGTTCACATCAGTGAGGAGTGCACACCTTTCTGGTGCTGAGTTATGCTAGGGATGCTAATATTGACTACACCCTAAGGGAATGGACACATTCCTGGTGTTTTAATGTTGGATAGTGAATGTTATGAAATATGTTTATAGTTTTGGAGCAGGAATACTGATGAGCTTGCTTATCCATTTTGTGTTGACAACTTATACATATGAAATTTGGTGCTACAAATTAAAGGGAAAAGTGAATAAAAAGGTACTCAAGAGGACTGTATGAGCAGTGGTAACCTTTGTGTAGTGTGAGTGGGTATCATGGGGCCATGATAGCCTGTAGTTAAGAAAGACACCTAAAGAGTTCCTAAATGGAATCGTCGGTTTACACAAGAGAAGGAGTGCCACCCTTGTGTGGGTGAAGAATTGTTATGCACATTGAGGGATTGTGACACATTTGAAAGGCTAATGCAAGCCTAAGGCAGAGTAGTAGAGCCTTGACTTATAATGTTCGATGGCGCAGTTACCTTCCATTGGCTAATGACCCAGATGGATGTGTTGGCTCGGCAATGGAGAGGGCCAACCAGGTATGGAACTAGTTGGGCACCACCAAATGCTTGGTAAATCTAGTCGGCGTGAAGGTGTACTGGTAGGGCATTAATTATTTGATGTTTTGGAGCAGACTACGTGTTGGCCAAACATCCCAGTCCATAGGAGGATCCCAAGGCTTATAAAGTAAAAGAAAGACCCTGTGGACCAGAGAGGAAACGCATAATACAGATAAGTATTCATTTCCATTTATTTCTTGATTGGAATAATAAATATTTTAGGTATAAGTCTTCTAACAGTTAAGCTGATACATTGGTGTTTCTTGGTTGGAAACGCATAATACAGGAAGTAAGGATCCTGAAAGAACTATAAATTGCTTGGTAAATCCAGAGAGTGATTGGTTGGGCATTAACTATTTGATGTTGTGGAGCAGCCTGTGTGCTGGCCAAACATACAGGATTATTTGATGTTGTGGAGTAGCCTGTGTGCTGGCCAAACATATATGATTATTTGATGTTGTGCAGCAGCCTACGTGCTGGCCAAACATACAGGACTATTTGATGTTGTGGAGTAGCCTGCATGCTAGCCAAACATACAGGATTATTTGATGTTGAGGGGCAGCCTTCGCGCTGGCCAAACATCCAAGTCCATAGGCGATCCCAAGGCTTGTAAAGCAAAGAAGGACCCTATGGAATAAAGTGAAGACATCCAATGCAGATAAGTATTTGGTTATCTTGTAATTACTTACTTATGAATATACATGTGTATATGATTTGGTTATGATTTCCTATGAAAATAAACTAAACATGTGAATTAATTCAATGTTTGAGTGTAGGTATTGTTGGAAGCAAGGACTATGAAAGCATCCTAGGGATGCATGTGGACATGTGACTATCCTAAAAATCTCAGCTTGAGCAGCAATGAAAGATGGTGCTAGTGGGACTGTGTGGGTCCTAGCAGCCAAGAGTTGTAGACAAACCATGTGGAGGGACTCCATGGTTGAGAGGTATGTAATAGACCATAGACACTAAGTGTCATAACCAAAAAGGGTTGGTCAAGCATTCACATGGAAGTGAAAGAGGCTAGGAGCATGAAAACCACAGTGGTGGTGTGGGTTCCAGAATGGAACAAGACGAAAAGGAGAAAACTGTTACTGCTCTCTCTTCCTTTTTTATTGATGCATTTATAAAAATAGAAAATTATTGAATGCATGTATGGCTGAAAGTAGAGTGTGTTTATTTGCCTGAAATAAATTGTGAATGCTGAAGTAGTTAATTCCTTGTGAAAGAATGGACATGAATGAGCTCATGTGCCTGTTGGGCAAGCATGAAAAGTATGAAAGTCTCATGGATAAAGCATGGACTACACATGTCAATTGGCAATTAATTGACTGATTTTAATGTTTATATTATGCTTGGCCTAACAAAATTATAATGATGAATTCCATAGGTGGGGAAGTGAAACTAATTTGTGGCAGTTGTTGCAAAGCAAGTGTTGCTTGTAAGCAAAGTGAGAACCAGCTGCGCACAGTGGCCATGGCAGCAGACCATAGGCTGTTGGAATTGGCTAAAAGTGGAAAAGGAAAGTGGATCAATGATGCGACATTTGTCCAACCGGTCCATTAAGAAACGTTCCAGACATGAAGACTCAAAGGAAATTGAGCAGGTAAAGATGAAGCAGCCAGTGAAATGTTGGAAATGTGGAGGACATCATTGCCTCTGCAACTTTCCAATAAGGGAACATTGAGAGGGTAGCAGCCATAAAGCTTTCAGACTTGTGGATGAGCTGAAAGGTCAGAACCAGTAGGAGCAGTTTGTGGAATCCAAAGGACTTGGTCCTGAAAGTTCAAAGTAAAGGATAGAATGCAGGGAAGACTTGCAAAGTTTTTGAAATTTTGGACATGTATAAACTGTATATGGTTTTCCTAAGTATTGGAACACCGAGAACGGTGTTATTCTAAGGGGGAGGGGATTGTAATACCCCATTTTGACCCTTGGGATATATTAGCTTTTAATGCAAATATTGTATACATGTGATGTATGTTGTCCTAGCGTGGAGCTCAAGGCCAAGGCCCTGCTAGTGGAAGCTCGAATTTTATTTAAAAGGGAAAGTATTAGACATTATGTTACCCATGTGCTATTTAGCCATGGAACATTGTAAAAATGATGTAAATACACATCATGCAATAAAATACCAAAACTGGCTATGGAGGCAACGAATGAGAAGGGGCCATGTGTATCCACTAGGGAGTGGTGAGGGGGTTGTGGGATTGAGCTATAAGCTTCCAAATGTCACTTTGAGAACCCATTTGAGATTCTTTGATGACATTTATTTATGTTGTAAGGAAGTAGTTGAAGATTTCAGTCCATGGCTTCAATGGAGCATGGGCAGCCCAGGAATTCGTATGGCAGAGCACGGGCTTTGTTTTCTTGTACCACAAGTCACTCTACCTCATGGGGATTTCTTATTCCTCATTCCCATTTCATGGTTGAAGAACCCAACATTATTTTCCATCCAAAAATGAATGCTTAGTAGTGAGAAAAACCAGAAATCGTAACTATGAAAGATCCCACATTTTGAAGAGCCATAAACGCCCAGAATTGGTATTGGACAGTGAAATCCAATGGGGGATCCATTGGTATGAACCTTGGGGCGAATTTGGGAGAATTATCTATCCTGAAATCCATGGGAAACCCCAGTTTTGATAGCCCAGAAACCCAGTGACGGGATTGAGTTATTCATTAACATAATGGTGAGAAATCCAAGTGTGGATGTTTGAACAGAGGATTGGATTGCTTGAATTTAGCTTGAGATGTTTGTAGCTTTGTGGTTGAGCTCACTGGCTTAGCATCCTCCTCCTTTTCTTATTGCATGATTGATAAACCCAGCTATATGCTGGCTTAGCATGACCGTTTGAGTGAATCCATGGATGTGAGTGAGCCTATCTAGTTCCTCCTTAGTGGATACACAACCCAGCTCGGGGGTGATCTCTCAGCTGAAAGAATACAGGCTGGGTAGAGATCTATGGTTGGGTGGAACGTTGCTCTCACATAGCCAGTTGTTTGGACAGCTTCATCATAAAGATAAGTGTTCTATGTGGTTAAAGTATGATCATTCTGTGCTTTGTCCTGTATGTTTAATTATTCATGTTACTTGGACGAAATGATTATCTTAAGTTAGTTGGCATGATGCCTGTGCATAGCATGAGAATGAGATTGATTGTTATGTAATTGTTTCATTATTCTGCCTGGAAGAAATAGGCTAATGCATATCCTTCTGCAGGTATGTTATTATGGTTATTCCGTTGTTCTATGTTCTGCAATGTGTTAGTTAATGACTGTTAATTGTATGTTGAATGCATGTCTTAGTGTGGTTGATATGAAGCCTGTGCATAGTATGAAGAAGGGGATTGATTCTCTGCATTAGATTGATGATTTGCTTGGGATAGATATGTTGATGCATTCCAGTCTCTGTGTGTGATAATATGTTTAATTCTGCTGTGTTTGCTTTAGTTTGAATCTGCACACATGAAGTTTAATTTTTTTATGAAATTGATGGCTTAATGAATGGGCTGAGGTTGCTAGTAAGCCCGGTAGTTGGTTTATGTTTCCTTCCTGACACCGGATTGATGGAAAAGGACGTGACAAGGAGGGGAAAAAAAGAATGGCGTGAGATCTATAATGAGATTCCCAACAATCATGGTGAAATAGAATGTGTTGTCCCTCTTTAATAAGTGAATGAGACCGTATGTGTTTTTGTACAATCCACACATCCTCCCAAGTTGTTGACTAAATAAATAGAGATAAAAACCAATTTCTTAATCCAATAATTTAATTTAACATTTTACCCAATATTTGGATTACTTTACAAGAATAGCATTAGAATAAGTTAATTAGAGAGTGACTAGCCAAACAAATTAGTTATCATACATTTATCTTACATGATGTGTCTTATTTCTAACATTTGCTTCTTTATTAATAGATTTCCACATCATATAATTAAATGGAGACGTATTCCCTTGCAATAAAAACTTATTGTTCATTTGATTTGCTTAGGTTATCATACTAGAAAGGCATGAACATTGGTTGACAAGGAAAAATATTTAACACATTATATTATTCAGTCCATTACTATTAATCGGAAGTTATCATTAAATTTATCATGATATTAATTATACTTTTGTCAGGAATTGTAATTATGAGATTTTAATTATTAATTATTTCAAAGTCCATGCATAACATTTTACATGTGCATGCGGGCAAGTGTTCATTCAAAGAATTACTTATTTCAAATCAACTCATCAAGTTACATGAAGCATCATGGCTAGCAATCGTGTTTCGACTGCAATAAAACAAAGATGCATGTTTTGATTAATTCTTGCAAATGCCACAAGTTATTCTTTTATGGTGCCTCCAAAGGGAACCCAAGGGTGGTAGAAGAAAGATGGTTTCTCATTAGAACCAAAGAATTGTAGAAATAAGCTTATCATGAGTGTTATGAATAGTCTCGAATAACCAAGAAGAACTATATGCATTGACCTCGGTTCTGTGTTATTTCAATCCTATCAGATTAAGAAGATAATAATCCTCAAAGACCCCCTCTTTGTTTTTAATAAAATGTGGAAGAAGGATATTAAGGAGGAGACCTTGCTTCACAAAATCTTTCAAAGAGTTCACAAGAATTTGTAAGGGCTAAACAATGTCATTTTTTTTCATGTCCTAAGAGGAAATAATGAAAGGGATGATCATAAGGAAAATGAGGCTATATATTTGGACAAGGGGTTATTTGTTAAAAATGGGAAACCCTATAATATGTTCTACATCTTCTAGAAGAGTTATGAATCACAACATTAAGAGCTCCAGCCTCAATAATAGTATTAAGTTATTAAGTTTGAATTAACACTTGGAGAAACCACTTGGAAACACTGATAAAAAGGATATGCATGAAAATTGCCTCATTAAAGGCTTGCATGAGGAAGAACTTAATATCCCTCATTCCTTTTGTTAGTCCATTCTCTACCATTCAATATGTAGCATGGAGGAATTAAAACCCCCTGTGCAATGGCACTCCTTCATAGGTGAAGGTCATGTTTTGGAGACTATTTGCCTATGGCATGAATGATCTTGGAAAGGAATCTAGAGCAATATATGAAACAAGATTGCAACCTCATTGATCTAGACTCCTTCATATGTTCGGTCATGAGGTCTACGAATTGAAAGAGGTATGGAATACTTGCTCTCTAAGTGGAATTTATTTTGGTTTGGTATTTAGCCTGTATTTTGAATTTGAACCAACGAAGTCTTATAGGTAGTCTTAGAGGCATGGGGTTGCATTTTGTGAGGGGTATGGTTAATGAAGTTTTCTTTTTAACTTTGTTTGGTTTAAGAGTGTGGGTAAGAGAAAGATTTCTTGTTATACTTAGAATTATGGTGCAACCATTCAATTCTAAGCAGAGTGGGGAGGATGGTATTGTTGAGTGAAAGAAAAATCTAAGAAGAATAAATATTCAATTGGAGGGGATGGGGAAAGCAATCAAAATTGAAGTATTCATATGGTGAAGCAAGAAAACAAGAAAGAGGAGATAGAAGCAACTCTGAAATATTAGGCTTTGAAGTATGAATAAATTTCCAATGATTTGGAAATGCATTATAATTTCATATTGGGGTTTTCTAGAGGATCACAATCCATTGCAGGTCACCTAATATTGTCATGATGTTTTGTGAAAGAGAAGGCTAGTTAAGAAGAAACAATGCAACAGTTAAGAAGAAATAATGCAACAAACAACAGTGGCTTTAGTATAAAAACCAAATTTCCAAGAGGGATATGGTATGGAGCATGAATATGTGTCTATCGAGGATGCCCATTCAGGGCATAAATTTGGATGATATGCTATCTTATATTCTTCTTTTTTATGCTTACTTGGGCAATTTTTTAGGTAGTACAATTTCATATATGCTATGAATGCCTCAAGACATGGTATTATCTTTCCTATATGGTCTATTGTATATGTTACTTCATCTCATAAGAGAAATTTTTGGACAAATTTTGAGTTTATTTTGTAATTCCGAGTTGTTTGGGTTTCCTATGGCTCACTTATAATACAAATACTTCTCATTATTATTAAAAAAAGTGACGTGAAGCATCCAAATTATAGGAAAAAAATATCATCATCATTGAGAAAAAAATCAATATTAACCTATGCATCATTCATCAATAATCCAAATGATGTTATCACATAAATCATTGAACAATAATGAATCAAAGATGGAATTTAGAGAAATCAATCAAAGAAACTCAATACATCCAACAATGTCAATAACATAAGGAATGGCTCATACCAAAAATTTAATACTATGATCATTTGAATTAAAAACGAGGGTCTCCATTCCCTAGGGTATGGGGTTTGTTGCAACAATCAACATAGTCACAATTACACGGGCATGGATTCTCTTGAAAAAATAAATTAGCACAACGAGGAAATAGGGCTAACGAAACCATTTTTTCATTTTCATTTTGAATAAATGGATTTGTACTCGACTAGACAAATATTTGGCCTATATGGCCAGGATTACAAGATCAAACTTAATGTAAAATTTTTATTCCATTTATTCTCCTTGCAAACTTTGTCACAATGGAAAAATATTCACTATAAGTAATTATATGTTTAATATCTTTCCTCTATTATATCCTCTATATATCCTTTGTATTTCCTTTGTTGGGTCCTATGTCTTTCCTATATCAGTGCAAGGTAGTGTGGAGAGATTTTGTATAGGAGTTTAAACAAAATTTATAATGTGATTATGTTAGGGTCTCTTTTAGTTTTTTGATGCAAATATGTGTGGCAATATCCAATATTTTCATCCTCTCTACTTTACTTTCAACCTCCATGTTATGTATTAAATAACTAAATAATTATTAAAAAGAACCAATTCAATACATTCCTAACTCAAGTGAAATTAAAAAAACATGCATAAGAAAACTATTTAAGGCATAACCTCCTTTTATAATATATCAAGTGCACTAGATAATATGATCCTTCAAATGAGTCTTATTGATGTATATATATGAGACAAATAAGGCTAGAAACAAATAATAGCAAGCTAGCATAATTATAATTAATGTCAAGATAATAAATAAGGGTTATGATTAGGGGATTAACATGCCCCTCCCCTTCAAATCAACATTTCCATCAATGCCAATCAGATGTGGATGCTTTTACATGAAGAACACGTCTTCTCAAATCACATCTTCTATTGGAAAGTTGTTCCACTTGATGAGGCACTCGATAGTTGCTCAATTTTGTAGTTGTTTGATATGTGTTTCAATGGTTGTTTTAAATTCTAGTATGACTTTTTCCTCTTCATCAAGCTCTCCCTAAATAGTTTGAACTTGGATTTTTTCATTGATTACCTTCTTTAAAAAGAAAAAATTGAAGTTCACATGTACACATGAAGATAGCAATAACTCCAATCTATAATCCATACTATCAATCCTCAACCATTCCTTAGGACCAATTTCATCTTCATCTCCTCTAATGTCAGGTATTTCCATTGGTTCTTATTTTGGGTACAATGAGATCCCTTAGATTATAATTCCAAAATAATAATTTTACAAATATATGCCACATATGTACACGTGAAGATAGCAATAACTCCAATCTATAAGCCATACTACCAATCCTCAACCATTCCTTATGACCAATTTCATCTTCATCTCCTCTAAAGTTAGGTATTGCCATTGGTTCTTATTTTGGGTATAATGAGATCCCTTAGATTATTTCCAAAATAATAATTTTACAAATATATGCCACTTTATTTCCTCTTTCCAATAGCATTTGAATATCTCAATTAAACCTTCAAAGGAAAGGTTACAACAAAATTGCTAGAACCTATTGCTTTTCCCCTATTTCAAGAGAGAAAACTTGTATGGATTGGAACTTTGCCAATATTTACCTAATAGATATGAGGTTTTAACTTGAAACACCTTGTTATGTCTTCTATCTAGTCACGGGGGCTTCACCTTGTTGACCAATATCTTATCACATTCATCCATAAAGGGGGTTTTTTAATTGTAAAAAATAAGTCCAATATATTGTAAGTAATTAGGGTGGGGGGGGGGGGAATGTAGGGTATGGAGGGTTTATAGGTATTGGGGGGTATAAAAAGGTATATCTAGTAAAAATAGGGGATATATAGGTTTTTTTAATTGGAAGGATGCATTGGGAGGGGGCTCAACAAAAATATTTTAGCAAGTATTTATCGATACCTTATGAAATTAACGCTATTATTTAATATCCCACGAATGCATGTGCTATGGCATAGTTTCACTAAGTGAAGACCCCATGTATCTAATTCTATTATAAACACTCAATTTCAAGGTCACAATTTTTATGTAAGATTATTTTACCAAAACCGCTTGTTTAAACTTGACCAAAGGACTAGACAAAAAACACATTTTAAATAATCTATAACTTAGAAAATATAGCTAGCTAGATGATCCACACGCGCCCAGGAGCACGAGGGGGACAACAGTTTGACTGAATGAGTTAGTTTTGTTTTGGAAAAAGCAAAAGAATGAGAAGCAAAGCAGGAACACACTACACAGATGAACACATGCACATAAACAATATGCAGGAACGCGAGCTGATTTATCTATTACTGGATGTAAAGATCATAAAACTGTATATTACAATATTTTACATGCTTATATAGAGTGCTGAGATGCTTGGGTTCCTTCTCGTTACATTTAGTTACAAGAGAAGTTAGAACGGTTTTGGAAGTTCAACCATTACAGCTAAATGGAAGATAGAGAGACAATCTATCAAAGTTCGATAGTCGTAAGTCACAAGTCGATGCTGCATGTCAACGTCGCGAGACTGTTGAGGTCGTTGAACTTGTCGAAGTTGTGTCGAAGTCGATGAACTTGTCGAAGTTGATGTTAGCATCCGAAAACAATTCCAACTACTGGAATGGATCGGACCTCCTTCCTTAAGAAACAATGGTCCCCATTGTTTGCTTGATCAGGTGAGGAAACTTGTTGGTCAATTCAGTAGCAAAGTACCATTTTCCTTGGTATGGGAGCTATCTGACTTTGGAAACCTGAAACAAGGGAAGTGTGTTCGTCCTTGTATGGCACACTCGTCGTCCCATGATGGTGTCACAAGGAAGAGGATCCTGAACATATGGATGGATGTCTTCGGGTTTTATTGTTTACAAGTCATTTTTTTCCAACAATGGTGCGTGGTATGGTCGAAGTAGATCCACGTTGAATACTGGATGCATACCCAGGCATGAAGGAATGTCGAGATGGAAATCGTTTTCTCCAATCTATTGAATAATGTTGTACGGACCATATCGCAAAGGCTTGAGCTTCTTATATGGACCGGTGAAGAGTTCCTTCTTGAAATGTAACCATACTTTATCCCCAATTTGGAATGAATGAGGGATACGATGCTTATCATGTCATGCCTTAGCTTTCACGTTTACTCATTGCAACATGTCCTATGCTTGTCGCTGGATGTTGCAAATTTGATCTCGAAACTTCAATGCTTTGTCAAGTTCTCGTTGGTTGTGGTCGGTGTCGTTCGACTGTGTCGAGGAGCTAATCAAGTCAATAGGCACTGATGGTTGAAATCCATAACGAATCTCAAATGGACTCTTTATCGTAGAGCTATGCTGAGCACGATTGTAGCTGTGTTGTATGTATGGAAGACTTTCATCCCATGTTCATTGATGCTTGTGGTTGTACATGCGAAGCAGTTGTACTACCAAGCGATTCACAACTTCTGTTTGTCCGTCTGTATGAGGATGGAAAGCTGTCGACAATGAGAGTCTTATGTCTAGATGCTGCCAAAGAGTCTTCCAAAAGATGGTGACGAATCTGGCATCTCGGTCGGAAATGATGGTTTTTGGTAAACCATCGTGTTTCCAGACATGTTTGAAGAAGAGCTGAGTGGTTTGCTGCGCCATCCTAATTTTGTTGCATGGAATGAGAATGGAAATATTGGAAAATCTATCGACTACTACTAAGATCGTGTCATGTTGATGTTTCGTAGTAGGATATCTTGTCAAGTAGTCCATAGAAATAGATTCCCATGGTCGACTAGGAAATAGAAAAGGTGTCTACAATCCCAGTTGTCGATTAGGCGGTTTAGCAATGGCACAAACCATGCATGATTGAATGTACTTGTTGATGTTGGTTTTAGGTGTAGGCCAAAATAAATACTTTTGGAGAATAGAAAGGGTATTTTCTACTCCAAAATTTCCTACAGTCTTGTTGTAGTGCGCATCCCAAATGAGCTGCTGCTGATGCTCACATGTTGGTACGCAAAGCTGTCCATGCTTGTATAGCAAGGTATCTTTCAGGAAATAGTTGACGGTTGACGACTTGTCAGTAAACTGGTGAAAAGTCGATGTCGTCCTGATACAATTGAGGCCAAGTGGTGGTGTCATATCCCTGCATACTCATCACTGTAAAAAGGATAGTATTGGGTGGTCGAATTAGACAATCGGTGTCGGCGTTAGCTTTAACTTTCTGATACTTAATTACCAACTGGAATTGGTGTAGGTAATTAATCCACTTGAGTTGTCTAGTTTTTTGTAGTTTCGACTGGGTTGGAGCGAACTATAGAGGCTTATGGTCAGTGAGGATGACTGTTTCCTTTCCAAGGATGTAATGCCTCCATTGCTTGAGAGCTTGAACAATGGCCTATAGTTGTTTTTCATATGTCTAATATCTTCTAATAGTGTCGTTAAAAGTTTCAGAATGAAAAGCGACTGGGTGACCATATTGGGTGATCACTATGCCCAAGGCATAGTCCGATGCGTTCGTCTCAATCTCAAAGGGCTGATGCAAATAGGGTAACACAAGTACTAGTGCAGTGCAGAGCTTGTGTTTGAGTTGTTCAAAAGCTGCTTGTTGTGTCGGTCTCTATTTGAAAAAAAAATTCCCATTTCCTTAGTTCTTGAATGCTTTGAGAAATGAATTGTCGATAGAAATTCCCATTGAAGGGCTAGGCTATGTGATTGAATTCAAGTATGAATTGTCGATAGAAATTCGCCAAACCAAGAAAATTTCTTAGTTCTTGAATGCTTTGAGGAATGGGCCAATATTTGAGAATTTGTACTTTGTTTGGATCGACGTGAATGTCTGTAGAGTCAATTACACACCCCAAATATTTAATGTTGTTCATCGCAAAGGAACATTTGTCCATGTTCAAGTAGAGTCAATGTTGTTGGAGAGTGTCGAGGACTTGCTGAAGCTGCCTGACATGTTCTTCCCATGATCAAATGAAAATCAATATGTCGTCGAGATAGACAATGACCCATTTTCCGATGAAAGGTCGAAGAATGTTATCCATATACCGCATGAAGGTCGCAGGTGCATTGGTTAGGCCAAAAGGAATGACTAACCATTCAATCAATCCTTCCTTGGTATTGAAAGCAGTTTTCCATACATCTGAGGGCTCGATTGGAATCTGATGATATCCCGACATGAGGTCAAGCTTAGTAAAGAATTTCGCACCTTTCAGAAATTCGATGAGCTCATCTATCCGCGACTGAGGGTACCTATTCTTCATCGATATTTTGTTGAGGGCCCTGTAGTCAATGCACATGTGCCAAGTCCCATCTTTCTTTGGAACAAGGACGACTGGACTTCCACAAGGGGAGGAGTTGGGTCGGATATGATTTTTGTCGATCAAATCTTGGATTTGTCTGCGAATCTCTTCATTTTCGAGAATGGATCTTCTGTAGACAGATGTGTTAGGTAATGAAGAACCAGGAGCAAGTTCAATAGAGTGTTTTACCTGGAAATGTCGAGGTACTCCGTCTGGAACTTGGAATAGGTTCTGGAACTCATAAAGAATATTGTCAATCTGCTGTTTCTGTTGAGAGCTGCACTGGTCGGTGACTCGACTGGTTCCTGCAGTCTTCCTAGAATGTTGAGGCTTTATCATAATCAATGCAAACTTTTGAGCATGATTGATGAGCTTGTTCGTCTATTTAGCATATATCATTGCGCCAACCGTTGGTGTAGGTCGTCACTTTGGTATGCCGTACCATTGATTCCAAATTTTGGCAATCACCTTCTGCAGTCATGACTGGTAACTTCCATGGAGATCCCATAGGTAAGGTTTCCCAAACAAGGCGTTGGCTACGGAGAGTGGTGCCATGTCACAAAGTAATTCATCTTCAAAAGGATTTATGAAGTAGGCAAGTTTGCATTGTCGGGTGATCCGTAGTTCCTGTCCATCCTTCATCCAACCGATGTTGTAAGGTTGAGGATGCAGAGTGGTAACAAGACCTAGTTTCTTCACGAGATCTTCAGAAACAAAGCTCTTCTAGCTTCTGTTGTCCACAATCAGATGCAATGGATTGTTTTGAACCCATGTTTGTGTATGGAATAGGCGCTCTCGTTCCTCCTCGCGTGGTGATAGTCGAGGCTGTTGGAGTTGTCGATGTCGATGTCAAACGAATCATTGCTTTTGGGTCATATTCTACCACAGTTTTGTTGAACGCGTCGGAGGTTGACACTTTTGCCAAAAAGGTCTTCCGAGCTTTGCATTCAGACGTATCATGCCAAGACGAGTGGTGGTAATCACACCATTTCCCAGTGGGTTTCTTGTTACGCTCCCTTTTGTGAAAAGGCTTTTTGCCGTGATCCGGCTTTGGTCGAGTTGACTGAGAATATTTCTACTTGTCGAAGTTAGCTGGTGCCTTCTTGTTGGGTGGTTGTCCTGATGTCGGTTTAGTCGCGAAGCGTGCTTTTCCCTTTTGTTTAGTTTTGAGTTTGTTGGCATAGTGGAATGCATCCGTGAGCATATTGACAGTCAGGAACCCAATCTCCTGCTGAATGTACTGGGATAATCCACTGACGTACTTCAGAACAAGCAATTTTTCTTCTTCTTGAACGCTAAGTCTAGCCATGAGTCGATAGAACTCGTCGGTGTAACTTTGTACGAACTGGTCTTTCCATTGCCTTAGCTTCTTCCACTTCTTATACTGTTGTTCAAGGTATTTGGGTGGGTAAAACTCCTTTCGGATGTATTCGACAAATTTCTCCCATGTGTCTATGGGGTCTCCACTTTTCTCCATTTTGTCGAGAGGTTCTCCCACCAGCAGTGCACAAATGTTGACATTTTTAAGGATGCAATAGTGATCTTGTCGGCTTCTGAGAGTTGATTCACATAGTAATAGGATTCCAATTGTTGTACCCAATTGTCGATAGATTCCATGTTAATCTTTCCTTCTAGATTCGGTATGTCCAAACTCATATGCACTTTGAAGGCGATGATTTTGTCGAAGATAGTTCTCGTCGAAAATCCTCCTGAAGTCGAAGCAAATCACGTGAGAATCTCATTGAATTGGGTGAACATATCAGTTCGTTATCGAGCCAACACTTGCTCTATGAGTTGTTGTGTCTCATCAATTGCATGTTTATCGCATGTTTCTCCTGCCATCTCTGGAGGTAGTGTCTGCTTGGATTGCTGAGTTTGCAAGTGTTTCTGAACTGGCATAAGTCAGTTAACTTCGATGGAAGTGTCTACACAAAACTTAGGCTCTGAATCAAGCCAACTGCTTTGATACCAATGATCCGCACACGCCCAGGAGCACGAGGGGTACAACAGTTTGACTGAATGAGTCGGTTCTGTTATGGCAGAAGCACAAGAATGAGAAGCAAAGCAGGAACACACTACACAGATGAACACATACACACAGACAATATGCAAGAATGCGAACTGATTTCTCTATTACTGGATGTAAAGATCATAAAACTGTATATTACAATATTTTACATGCTTACTTAGAGTGTTGAGATGCTTGGGTTCCTTCCCGTTATGTTTAGTTACAAGAGAAGTTAGAACAGTTTCGGAAGTTCAATTGTTACAGTCGACTGGAAGACAGAGAGACAATCTATTGAAGTTCGACAGTCACAAGTCGATGCTGCATGTCGACGTCACGAGATTGTTAAGGTCGATGAACTTGTCGAAGTTGATGTTAGCATCGACAACAATTCCAACTACTGGAATGGATCACTATATTTTGAAATTGTTACCCGATGTACTTTGATGTTTCCTCTACCATCCCTAAAAATTTCACTAAATGCCAATGATACAAAAAAATTAAAGTGGAATAAAATTATGGTAAGATGACTCGTTTGAAGGAAAAATCAAGGATCACTTGCTATAATACTTAATGTTATGGACGAAATATACAAATAAACATAGAAAATACCCAATAATGTCACGTCTATATAAAGTGAAATATTTAATGATCAAGCAACCAATATTAAATGAATGAGCAACCCATTTAAGGATGCAACCTCCTTCAATAAATATGTCAAATGCACACTATAAAATAATCATTGAAATGTGTCTCCTTTTGTATATAGAGGAGAGAAAAGAGAAGAAATATATAATAATAAGTTGACATAACTATAATTAATGTAATAATGAGAAAAAAGGGGTTAAACATAGCAAATACCCAATAATGTCACGTCTATATAAAGTGAAATATTTAATGATTAAGCAACCAATATTAAATGAATGAGCAACCCATTTAAGGATGCAACCTCCTTCAATAAATATGTCAAATGCACACTATAAAATAATCATTGAAATGTGTCTCCTTTTGTATATAGAGGAGAGAAAAGAGAAGAAATATATAATAATAAGTTGACATAACTATAATTAATGTAATAATGAGAAAAAAGGGGTTATTATTAGGGGCTTAACACTTCATATACACATCATGACATCACTTTAGGACTATTTTTGGTTGATATACCTATGATTTATTTCACGATGTTTCTCATAATTATTTGTAAGTTTATCTTTCTTCATCCTTTGTGGCCTTTTACATGATTCTTCATTTAGTAGGATTATTTTTAGTTCATATACCTATGATTTATTTCACGATGTTTCTCATAATTATTTGTAAGTTTATCTTTCCTCATGCTTTGTGGCCTTTTACATGATTCTTCATTTAGTAACATAAATTTAAGAATTGAATTCTAATTTGATTCCATAGTTTTGGAAAAATGAGAATGGAGAAACTTTAATCATTTAATATTTGATTAAAATTTATTTATCTGTTATTTATATATGACCAATAATTCATATAAAATATTAATTAACAATTAATACTTTTTAAAAACTTAAAATAAATTTAAAAATTGAATTCCAAAGTTTTGGAGAAATAAGAATAAAGAAGTTATAATCATTTGAAATTTGATTATTTAATTAAAACTTATTTAGCTTTTATTAATTTATAAACAATTATTTTTATAAAATATTAATTAACAATTAATACTCTTTATAAACTTAAAAAACTAATTAATAACTCATTCATAAATTTTTTTCTCATAAACATTAATCAACTCAAAACATAAATCTAAAAACAACTTCATTGATACATCACAATTACATTTATTTAGACACAACTACAAAATATACACTAGAATTGATTGCACTTTTCATAGATAAAGCAGGTTTATTTATCTAATCAATGCATAACCAAATACCCTCTTTGTGATGATGCAATCATGATGCATCTTCTCTTGTTCTTAGCGTTGATGGTATTGGTGCTTGGCCATTTTGTACCATAAGCTTCATTTATATCTGAACTAACCAAACAATTCGTGGGATTCAATAAGGCTGTTAAAAATATTTGATGGTAGAAAGCTATTAATACAATGGAGCCCATTCGCATGATTATTTTTCACAGTGCAGTGACAACTTTGAAAAGTTGCACTGGCATGACAATATTATTCACATGGCATTAAATGATATCCAACTAAAAGTAAGACTAAATACTTATGATTTTAAAAGTTACAATCATGGGCTAACTATAATGCTTCGGCAAATTAAAGTAAAACTTCTGAAGTTCTCGTAATAATAACGTCATCCATTTTTGTCACTGTAAATGTTATCATTCTTAACTTTATTGTTTGCTACGTTTTTAGTAAAAAGGATATCTTGAAATTAAAGTAAAACTTGTGAAGTTCTCTTATTAATAACGAATAGAACTAACTACATGTGTTTATGAATATTATAGTTAATTAATAAATATTATTATTATTATTATCAAATTTATACTTAGAGATATAGGTGTTTATATTCTAAAATTTAAAGTGGAGTAATAATTATGTTTTTCCCTAAATTTTAGGAGGATGGGAAAACATATGATCCAAATTCAAAATAAAGAATTATAAAAAATAAGTAGTAGTTGATTTATGGAGAACAAACTATTTAACTACTCGGCAATAACAGGTAACTGGAACAAGTAACATATAACTTGTTTATGGCACTTAACTTGTGTCCTATAAATGTTCACCAACCACAAATTAAGTGGTTGAGCTAATTTAATTTATCTACTAGTTTTAATAATATATAAATGAATTTATGAGTATTCCATGCATGCGAGTTTGTTGATAGATACACCATGGTTCAACTCTTTTTTAGACTTTTGTTTTTGAATTAAGTTAATTTTGTAATAAAAAAGTTTATAATTCTTGATAATGTTTTATCGTACATTTTAAACTAATGCTTTCAAGTTAGTTTTCCAATTTGAAGTAGGATGATGTTTACCACGAAGTGTCATTATCCTTGCATCAACTACCACTTATTTTTTATATTTTTTTTACAATTGTTTATATCTCCCCTTCTTCTATTTAAACTTCTTGTCTGCTTGTCATGGACTGCATATAAGCTATTTTTTATATTTTTTTTTCAAATTTGGAACGACTGCCATAGAATCAATTTGGATAATATACTTGTCTCATCCTAGTGCAATCTAGGAAAAACATAGATGTTATTCCACCCCAAATTCTAAGATATAAACACCTATCTTGTAACTAGCACAACCACTTAACTTGTGGTTGGTGAACGACCACAAGTTAAGTGTCATGAATAAGTTATATGTTACTTGTTCTCTATTTGTTCGAGTTAAACTTTGCCATGAACTGGGATAACAGTTGTTAAATAAAGATTAAACATTAAATTAATTAATATAAATATTAAAGTAACATAAACATTAAACTAATTAATATAAACATAGAAAGAAATACCATTTAATAAACATGCTCCTTTTCTTAACAACAACTTAACTAAATCTTATTTAAATCTTAATCACTATGCATTTGAGCATAAAAAGGTACGACAACCATGAAATGGATCCCAACAGTACACTTGTTACACTCTGATTAAAAAAAAGTTAGAAATTAAACTAATTAATATAAACATAAAAACAAATGTTATTTAAAAAACATATCCCTTTTCTTATCCATCTCTTAACTGAAACTTATTTAAATGTTAATCAAGATGCATTTGAGCATAACAAGATACAACGACCATGAAATGAATCCACACTGCACACTTGTTACACTCAGGCAAGGAAATCCAAAATTTCAGATAATATCTAAACTATTACTTTCTGTTATTCTATTTACATTTTATTCATTCTTTCCTCTCCCTCTTTTTCCGGTATTCCATAACCCAATTATCTTCACCCATTCTTCAACAAACTTTTATTGTACAGGACTATTTGCTCCCTGTTAAATCGCATGTAACCTACCTGACCCTTATATTTCAATTACTCTGGCTATTATGGCCATACTTTACACTCGCACCGTCGCACGGATGCTTCACAATGGAAATTGCACCTACTGAAACGCGTGTTCTGTCAGTGCAATGAATCCTGATCTGCAATCTGTGGAGCCTGGAGGTAAAGCGGTAATGAAATCAAGGTAGTTGGCATCTCTGCTATTTTTAGCCATTATTGCACCGCTTTGCTTTGTAGTTGACTTTTAATGGAGTTAATTAAATCACATCAATAAAGGATTTGGTTCCCGCTGCTACGTTTCAGAATCTCAGCCAACTCCTGACAGCACGGCCTGAATAATAACACGGGAAATTAACCATCCATGGCTGTCACAAACACCACTTACGACTACGAGTTCTGGCGCAAGGTGGTCGGTCCCTCAAGAGTTAGTGCTAATTCTGTGATTTTGAACCTTTGCCGTGTTCGACATGTTTAGCACCACATGCTCCGGTCTGAACGGGTTCAGGTTCGAGGGCTAGAACGATCTAATGTAGCTGTGCCCAGTGAATGCCTTCAAGAATTCTGTCCTCTGGGTTTTCCTATAAAGGACGCAGTGCATCGTCCATTATTGCTCAAACTCCTCTTGAAGCAAATTGCCGTGTCCGGTTTTGCTTGCAGAGGAACATTCAAGACTCAAGACAATGGCATTCTATCGTGTAGTACTGATACTGTTGGCCTGTGCTGCAACAATGGCAGACGCAGCGCCGCCAGCGCATTTTGTTTTCGGAGACTCGCTGGTGGACAGTGGCAATAACAATTTCATTGCTACGGCGGCAAGAGCAAACAGGTATCCTTACGGCATTGATTATCCCACCCATCGTCCCACCGGACGTTTCTCCAATGGATACAATATCCCCGATTACATCAGTAAGTATTTCAGATTTTAATTACTATCAAGATCTCTCTGTCAGTATTTCATATTTATTTCATAATGGACTGTTATTGATAAGATTTGAATGAAATATTTGCATTTCAGGCCAGAAGCTCGGGGCCCCTGCCCCGCTGCCATATCTTGATCCTGCGCTTACCGGCAATCAATTGTTGATAGGTGCCAACTTTGCCTCTGCAGGCGTTGGCATTCTGAACGATACTGGAGTCCAATTTGTACGTATATCAATTCTATCAGTTTAACATACATTCACAGGATAGATTCATAGATACATTCTAACATTCTAGATTCATAGATTGAAATTGTTATGAAAAATGTTCAAATGGCAATTTGAATTGGTAACATTGTAGCTTTGAAATTCATATGGGAAGACTTTAGAATGAAAGCCATTTTAATTATTGAAGTAATGTGATTGATATAGATAGATGGAAGTCATTATTTAAAATAATGTAAAATGGCATGATTGTGCTAGCTGATAATCAGGATTGGTCTGCTTATCCTGTTCATTGTAGGGCTATAAAAATTTAGATTGTTGAAATAGCAATAAGAAGTTGCTACATTGCAAATGGGGACCATAAATCTAATGTTAGAATTTTGATAAAATGAAAGATAACGAAGAGAAACCGTTTGCACACAGGCGAATATTATCAGAATGCCTCAGCAGTTCCAGTACTTTCAACAGTATCAAGACAAAGTTGCAGGCATGATAGGACGTCCTGCGACCAACAGGCTGGTTGCGCAGTCGCTAGTGGTAATCGCCCTGGGAGGAAATGATTACGTCAATAACTACTATCTTGTTCCTGTATCACTGAGATCCCTCCAGTACTCGTTATCCAGCTACACTAGCTTCATTGTCTCAGAATATAAGAAGTATTTAGCGGTAATATATCCAGTTTTTGTGACATATACCATAAAATAGTGATAAAAAAGTTATCCAAAAAATAATCTCTATAACTGGTGCCCATTCTCATATTAACTGATGAATTTGCAGAAATTTTACGAGCTGGGAGCCCGTAGGGTTCTGATTCTGTCCACGGGTCCTTTGGGTTGTGCACCCGCAGAGAGGGCAACTAGGTCCGTAAATGGTGATTGTGCTCCGCAGCTACAGCAAGCCACTGCGCTTTTTAATTCGGGCTTGAAATCTATAGTGGATCAACTGAACAATGAGTTTTCTGCTCAGATCTTTACAATGGGCAATTCTTTTCCGCCGAACCAGGATGTGTTCTCCGACCCTGGGGCATACGGTAATGCTCTTTCCAAAGCTTTTTATGATTATCAATCCTTGATATTATTCTCCTGCCACAGTTTCTAAATACTTTTCCTGCAGGATTCTCGAATGCCAAGAACGCTTGCTGCGGACAAGGAATCTATAATGGCATAGGGCTTTGCGGGGCGGCGTCAAACTTGTGCTCAAACAGGGACGCTTATGTGTTCTGGGACCAGTATCATCCCAGTCAACGTGCAATTAGCGTTATTATCGACCGCTTATTTTCCGGTTCCATCTCTGATATCTATCCTGTCAATTTAAACGATATGTTGAAACTTAACGTCTGAGGCCTATGTCGTCCATCACCAACCCTACGGAAGATTTCACGTGCTGAAAATTCATTTACGCATCTAATTTCAAGATAAATAATAATAATGTAATGGTAGTGCCGTCGTATGTATTTCCTATTTGTCTTATTTGCTCTGAAAGCTTAATGAAATTGGCAATGGCCTTGCCTTAGATTTAACTAATTTTCCGCCGGACACAGTTTGAATTAATGATATTGCACAGAGTAACGTCGCGACAGATTCAAGCATATTGTATTTTCTTGTATAACTCCATCACAAGGTCGCGACAGATTCAAGCATATTGTACTTTCTTGAATACCGCATTTGAAGCCGTATTTAAAACTTTTATTGCATGTTCTACACTATTTACCGTATATGGTAAATGGGGTGCCAATGGATGCAGGGACATGGGCTTTATAATGCAGAGGAATGAAAAGTCAATGAAAGCAAGCTTCAAATTTACACTTACATTAGAAACTTCAATTATGAAATTTACACTGGTGTAAGAAACATTCAAGGTTGAAAACCGTTATGAGGAAATCATGATCATATTGCATTGTGAAAACACTTAAACTTCAATTATGAATTTCAACCTTTATGAGGCAATCATGATCATATTGCATTGGGAAAACACTCAAACTTCAATTATGAAATTTACACTTTTGTTAAAAAATATTCAAGGTTGAAACCGTTGTGAAGCAATCATGATCATATTGCATTGGGAAAGGAAAGGAATAATCATGATCATATTGCATTGGGAAAGGAGTAAGTTAATAAATGGATTCACTGAGCATATTGCATTGGGAAAGGAGTAAGTTACTAAATGGACCTATTATATTTTTGGGTAGGATAAAAGACAACTAAAAAGTCTTTTTTTTAAAATAATTTTGCGATAAAAACTGATTAAAATTCTTGTTGGAATTTTTGTAATTTCAGCAATTGGGATTGTTTGATTTAGACTAATTACCTAATTTTAAAACTATCTAAATCGTCGAAATTGCTACCTGAGCACTCCAAATTGCGATTTTAGTAAGAATTGTTGTGCTGGATTGCGGCGAATTTTAGTTAGCCCTTATACAACTCCCTATATTTTGGGTATTAATTATTATAGTTTTAATTTATTAAAATAATGAGAATTTTGATTACTTAATTTTATTTAGTTTTTAATTAAAGTTAATTATGTATAAGTAATAGTTAATCATAATTTAATAGAGTGAAATTTGGTCAACAATCATTTTATATTTTTTTGTTAACAATGTTTAAACATAGTCAACCTTAAGTAACAAAAGTTATCCATAGTCAACTATGGGGAACTAAAGTCACCCATAGTCAACCATGATTGTCTAAAATCTATCATGTCAAATAATAATTAAATGCATGGTTAACTATGATCAAACTTAGTGTTGACCATGGCTAAGAAAAGTCTATTACGAAAACCATAATTCACTGGCGCTACAAAATCAAATGAGAATATTTATTTATTTGACTATTTATTACGCCTATAGGTGTTTATATCTTAGAATTTGGGGTGGACTACCATCTATGTTTTTCCTAGATGGAAGGAGGATAGGACAAGTGTACTGTCCACATTGATTTTATGGGCATCGTTCAAAATTCGAAATAAACAATTATAAAAAAAAATAAATATGAAAAATAACTAGTTGCTTGATGCATGACTAACGTGTAACTCATATATGGATAACAACTAGTGAGAGACAACCCATTTAAGTTAAGTGGTTGTGCTAGTTTATGTAAAAGTTGAACTATGCATTACTAGAAAAAATACAAAACACATAAGGCAGAATTAATTATCTAAGAGATAAGGCAGAATTGATTATCTTAGAAAAAGACTTTTAAAAATTGTTTTGATCATTTTTATGGTTTGTTTAATAAAAATATATAATTGATTGTAGAACTTTTTCTAGCAAACAGTAGTCTTGCAAATAGACTATAAGTTTATTTATGCAGTATCTGATTTTGAACTTTAAAGCTAAAGGATTGTAATGATTTTGATGTCTTATTGAATAGGAGTACAAAAATCTGGTTTTTGAAATTAGTTTTTGTTTTTATATTATAAATAAAGTTATATTTTTTTCTAAAAAAAAATATTTATTATAAAAAATGAATTTTTCTTTTATTAACTCACTCTCTTAAAAAAAATTAAATTTTCTATTAAAAAAAGGAATTTGATCACTTATTAATTCACTTCTTTAAAAAACTTACAAATAAACTTATTAATTCACTTCCTTAAAAAACTTACAAATAAATTCATAATTAATGTAAAGTTTATGTTTAGAGTAATAAATTCATAATTAATGTAAAGTTTTGAACATACTAAAAAATTCAAAAAACAAAAAAAATGAATTTGTTTATTAACTCACTCTCTTCAAAACAATTTGAATTTGTTTTCTTGTTAATTCACTTTTTTCATTATAAAGATTGAATTTACTCTTTTATTATCTCGCTCCATTAAAAAATTAATTAATTTGTTCAGTTATCAATTCATTCCCTTAAAATAACTTATTAAAATAATAAATTCATTATTAAAAACCTTAACGAATATGTAAGGTTCTGAATCTGATGAAAAAAAAAATGTAAGGTTCTGAACGTAAATATTTCACTTTAAACTTTTTTTAACGAATCTGTATAGATGTCAATAATCTTTTTAAAGAGGATTCTCACACATACATAAAAATAATTAAATAAAACATTCACATCAATAAAATCCTACAACATTATTAAAATAAAATTATATATAGACCACAGTTCTAACGAATAACGAATATGTATAGATGTCAATAATCTTTTTAAAGAGGATTCTCACACATACATAAAATTAATTAAATAAAACATTCACATCAATAAAATCCTACAACATTATTAAAATAAAATTATATATAGACCACAGTTCGAACAATTATCGGAAGGCATTATTTAAATGGTCAGTCGAAAACTCCCCTCTCGAAGGATTGGTTGATGAGTTGTATTTTTGATGTTTGGAGTGGATTATAAATTTATAATTCCTAAATTATGTGAGAGCTTAAATTTGGAGGGGAAAACACTACATTTCGTGTTTTATTGCTCACGCCATTCCTAAATACTTAGGTTTTCATTTAATGTGTTGACACGTGATCCTTTATATCTCATCACATGTGATCCCTTATATCTCGTCTCTTTTAGAGTGTTGGGTGAACTTAAAGTGGTGGCACATATGGTAAGGATATGAGGCATTTTTGTTATTTTTTATTTACTTTATGAATATTAAGAAACATTTTTTTAAATGGTATTTTATGTGATCTCTTATCTCTCATTTTTTAGACTTTCGAATGAATAAAATTATTAATAACAAGTCGTTATCTCTCATTTTTTAAACTTTTGAATGAATATACTTATTAATAACAAGTCCTTATCTCTACTATCAAATAGTTAGAATCAAGATTTTATTTATATGTCAGCTATTGGTTGCAACCAAGATCTTATTTCTATATAAGTATGGTAACTAGTTTAAAATTAAATAGTTAGTTAGAAATGTGAATTGGTTTGTACATTGTAGATGTACTATGGTTTTTTTCATTAAGTTGTACTGGGAATGGAAGTGCTTTCTTGTTGGTCTATTAACACATTAAAAATGTACTACCAATTATTAAACAAACTTTGGAAGTGTCATTTGGGGTCTTCTTCAATTCTTTTGTAGCTTGACTTGTTAGAGAATCTTAATGCCCTTTTCTCTTTTGCAAAGGTTATAATGGATGAATGTTAGGTCCCTACAATTTGACAGAAAAAATCGGCTTTCTTAAACTTCATAGTTATCTACTTGGTTTTGCATATGATTGCAAAGGGATGGCTTTTGTGTTGCAAAAATAATTAAGAAAATCTTTCAACTTGCAGTAGGGGCATTAACACATCAATACCAATCCTTTCATATATAATAGTCATGGGCCAAAAAATAGCAAGGAACCTTGAACCTTCATGCAATGTTCCACATGTTTTTGAAGAGGCATGCCATTGGCAATATGTGTCCTATTCAAAAAAATGTATGGAGAATTGTTACATGGTTGCTATGATAAGGGTTCCATTGGTGCACATGGACCTTCAACAATTTAGCTAGCGATTCTAAATAGCGATGAACCATATCGCAAGTACTTTAAGATTGGATTCAATATTTAACATCGATGTGGTAGGGAAAGCAAGGTGCCAAAGGAAAATGATGTTAACAAGTTGTTTGAAAAAGTATATGCACAAGAACATCTGCAAATATTGTCATGGCCACTTTTTGGAAAAGGATCCAAATCCCCAAAAACCTACGTATTCATAGAGAAGGTTGAGGAAAACCCACAGAGCCAAGGCCCTTTGTGCATTTTCCCTAAAGGTGCAGAGCCCTATTTTGCATGAATGGGTTACAACTATAAGAGTTTAGATTCATCTAGAATCCCTTTTAACCACCTTAACAACCTGTGTATATGCATTAAGAATTAATGGTAAGGGGTTCATTGGTTTTGTAGTTTATTAACATTGTTGTTGGTTTTCACTCCATGCGAACTTAATGTGTTGACACATGATCCCTTATATCTCCTCTTTTATAGTGTTGGGTGAACTTAAAGTGGTGGCAGATATTGTAAGGATGTGAGACATTTTTGTTATTTTTTATTCACTTTATGAATATCAAGAAACAACCATTTTCTCTGGTGAAAAAAAAAAGTGGTGGCACATGTGATCCCTTATCTCTCATTTCTTTTAGAATTTTGCATGAATACAATTATTAGTAAGTTGTTATCTCTAGTACCAAATAGTTGGAACCAAGATCTTATTCTTATATCAACCATTGGTTGGAACCAAGATCTTATTCATATATATTTGTATTTCAACTAGCTTAAAATTAAATAGCTAGTTCGACATGTGACTTGGTGTGTACTTTGTAAATGGACTATGTTTTTTTCATTAAGTTGCAATGGGGAATGGAAGTGCTTTCATGTTGGTCAATAAACACATTACAAATGCACTACCAATTATTGAAACAAAATTGGAAGTGTGTCATTTGGAGGCTTCTTGAATCTTCAATTCTTTTGTACCTTGGCTTGCTAGAGAATCTCAATTCCTTTTTTTTTGCAAAGTTACATGTTAGAAGAGGCATGCCATTATGAATGTGTGAACTATTTAAAAAATTGTGTGAAAAATTGTTGCAAGATTGCTATGATAAGGGTTCCATTGGCACACATGAACCTTGAAACAATTTAGCTAGCGATTCTAAATAGTGATGAGCCATATCACAAGTACTTTAAGATCGGATTCAACCTTTAACAACATTGTGGTAGGTCAAGCAAGGTGCCAAAGGAAAAGGATGTGAATGAGTTGTTTGAAAAAGTATCTACAGAAGAACACTTGCAAATATTGTCATGGCTACCTTTTGGAAAATGATCCAAATCCACAAAAACCTAAGTATTCATAGAGAAGGTTGAAGAAAACCCATGCACCCAAGGCCCTTTGTGTATTTTCCCTAAAGGTGCAGAGCCCTATTTTGCACGAATGGGTTACAACTATCAGAGTCTATATAACATATCCAAATTTCATAGTTTAGTATTTGAGTGAATTTCGCAAAATTTTGATAACTTAAATGATCTTCAGAAACAAAAGTTATTTGTGAAAGGACCAAATTCCTAACATACTTCCATCACTGAAATGACCAAACTTGAATTTCATACAAAGCACACATCCATGTGGTCGTCACCACACAACATTGTTGCAACACAACATGATTAACATGAAATTATATTCTAAAACATTCTATAAAAATAAGCATGTTCATAAGCATTAAACCTTTTTAATTAAAATGACGCAATAAAAGGGGGCCATGTAACAACCAAGTCATCATAAATACACAAAGAAAGAGACCATTAAAATCATACACAAAGACCACACATAAGAGACCACATGTAAGTTGGTTCACCCAACTTGGGCTACGTCCACGAGGAAGGTTGCAAATTATTTCATTCATAAAAAGGATTTACATCCTACAACTCTATGGTTGCAGATTCTTCATTTCTCACTACCCTTCTCAAGGGAGTATTACAAGACTTCATCCATAACATCAAAAGGATTTTCAGAGTTTTATTATGACTAACCACATGATGATTATCGAAACTATCTCATCGACTCTTTCTTACAACAAAATATATAATATGCCCCACGGACTCTTTTCAACAACATATATAGTATTCCCATGGACTCTTTTTAACAACATATATAGTATGCCCATGAACTCTTTTTAACAACATATATAAATATATTGCTTATAATTAGAAATCTTAAGTTTATGTAACATAAACGAAGATCAAAACTTCCTACATGATAATTCAACCATGATTCAACCATGTGCATACTATACTATCCATATCATTCTTTACTCTTTGCATTAAATACATATTCTTAATTTATATCCATGCAATAAGAAATCTTAAATCAAATGGTATGAGCTTTGACCCATACATTCCACGTAAGGTTTAAGAAGTCATATATATATATATATTATGATGTATTAACTCTTACTCTTCTTGTTTTCTTTTATATATATTTATTCTCAAGGTTTGTACCTACTCCTTTAGCCTATTCCTTCAAAGCACACTATATACTATTCGTTAACTTCTTAGTATATATTAAAAAAAAAAACATATCACCTCATGTAACATGTCCAGATCCAGATCGACGTTTAAACTAAAAGATGTCAACAAAAAAATAGAGATCTACTATCTACGTCAGCATTCTTAAAAAAATCCACCGAACTTGTAGAGATCTTAAAGAATCTATATAACCATAAAAAATAGAGATAACCATAATTATAAGTGAGATTTCAATGATAACTTGTAGAGATCTTAAAGAATCTATATAACCATAAAAAATAGAGATAACCATAATTATAACTGAGATTTCAATGAAATTACGTCCTTGGATAGGCAAGTAACAAATCATATGAATTACGATTTCAGTACATTAGCATTTTAAATACAGTGAACATGCAGATTTCAAAAACAAAGTTAAGACCACGATTCTCTCTGGCATTGTAGAGATCGGAATACTTATCATCGGCAGATGCCCAAACTAAGACCCTGATTACTCTAGCACTGCAGAGATCGAATTGCTTCACTCACCGAAGTAATAAATACTAAATTAACAAGTGAGAAAAATAGTGAAACGCCTTCTTATAAGTAGACAACTGATCGAATATATCGATCTAGATACCAGAAGAGAGGGACTTCCCCCAATTGAGCTGAGAATACAAACTTAAATACACAAGGCCTTATTTGCTCACTTTGGGAAATCCGCTTAGGATCCCAGAGACAAATGTCGCTTTGACCAAGTCTGACACTCTTTCAAGGAGACAGACTTGCGTTGATTTCTCTTAAAGATTCTCCCCAAATATTTGATTTTCTTTATTAAGTTTATCTAATTAATAATACTTTATTTTTATTTATAATTTTCCACATAAAGATAAGATTTTATGGAAGCCCATAGATTTCTATCTAGTAATTAGAACTTAGTTCGCTCATGACCCTTAATTATTGATATGACACCTCCTAGATTAATTAGCCTATCTAGTGATAACTAGCAAGTTGACGTTAATTACTTGGTAGTTTGGTTTTGGTGACGAGTAATCGTTTCTCTCCAATTGATGACAGCGATACTTATAACTTTTGAGTTCTTTTTTATGGGGCCTTGGCCTTGAGCTCCTCATCATAAAGGATTTACAATTTCTTTTACATTTCTAAAAATAATAATTACCCATAAAAGAGGGATGTTACAGTCTAGATTCATCTACAATCCCTCTTAGCCGCGTTAACAACCTATGTATATCCATTAAGGATTTACTATAAGGGGTTCATTGGTTTTGTAGTTTATTAACATTGTTGTTGGTTTTCACTACATGTGAACTTCATGTGTTGACACATGATCCCTTATATCTCATCACATGTGATCCCTTATATATCTTATCTTTTATAGTGTTGGGTGAACTTAAAGTGGTGGCACATATTGTAAGGATGTGAGACATTTTTGTTATTTTTTATTCACTTTATGAATATCAGGAAACAATCTTTTTCTTTGGTGAAAAAAAAGTGGTGGCACATGTGATCCCTTATCTCTCATTTCTCTTAGAATTTTGAATGAATAAAATTATTAGTAAGTTGTTATCTCTAGCACCAAATAGTTGGAACCAAGATCTTATTCATATATCAACTATTGGTTGGAACCAAGATCTTATTCATATATGCTTGTATTTTAACTAGATCAAAATAAAATTGTTAGTTAGACATGTGAATTGTTGTGTACATTGTGAATGGACTATGGTTCTTATTTATTAAGTTGTAATGGGGAATGGAAGTGCTTTCATGTTGGTCAATAAACACATTAAAACGCACTACCAATTATTGAACAAACTTTGGAAGCATGTCATTTGGAGGCTTCTTCAATTCTTTTGTACCTTGGCTTTCTAGAGAATCTCAATGCCTTTTGTTTTTCAAAGGTTATAATAGATGAATGTTAGGTCCCTACAATTTGTCAGAGAGAAAAAAAAAATGTCTTCCGTGAACTCCATAGTTATCTACTTGGTTTTCCATATGCTTGCAAAGGGATGGCTTTTGTGTTGCAAAAAGACTTAAGAAAAAACTTTAATCCTGCAACTAGGGTGTTAACACATCAATAGCAATCCTTTCATATACAATAGTCATGGGAAAATGTTACAATGTAATTTCCACCTTGTGAGCATTAGTATTCTTTGGCCTTCAGGATCCATTTCACTGACTCAGATTCACTTTATGTCCTTCAGAAACACTTTTTCCCTGTTTTTCTTCCTGTACGCTTGTTGTCCCATTATAGCTAGCGTATATGTGAGCTATTTCACTATAGCCCGCGGGGTACCAAGTAAAATGGTAAAAATCCTTAGAAAATTACTTTTTACTCTCAAAAAGTGGTCTTAGGGTGACCTTTGTCCCTCCATTTGCCCCGAAATGCCTCGATGTGTCCTTTCACTTAC
Organism: Larix kaempferi; assembly: GCA_027924585.1. Lineage (NCBI taxonomy): Eukaryota > Viridiplantae > Streptophyta > Pinopsida > Pinales > Pinaceae > Larix > Larix kaempferi. The sequence continues at coordinate 939,565 of BSBM01000137.1, forward strand.
CTAAGGAAAGCTATATATTGAGCTCTTATGGCATATGGAAAGGAGGAGAAAGAGAGAGCAAGATAACTCTAGTGGATTTTTGACGTGACTTGAGTCTACACTCATTGATCCTAGTTGTTGTGAACTCCTTATATTCACCTTCCAAACTCCTTTCATAGTTTGAATTTGCCATTACATGGAGGATTGAAGTGGTGGAGGCACAAGTGGAGAGACCTAGTGCTTGGTTCATATTGGTTGTCGGCAGGAGGTCGTATATTGTACTTCTTGTTATTTATTAATGGAAATACTCATTTTCTCGTCCAATTGATGTTGTGAATGTTATTAAATTACATTGGTTTATAATTATTTATGATATCATGGATCATGATATGGATTATGCTAATGTCTTTCACATATTATATGCACTTGCTTGTACTTGTTGTTCAGACTAATTTGCAGGTTCAAGTGTAGAAGTTGAAAGCTCAACGGGGATCTACATCGAACATTCGGTTGAAGGTTGGCCTTTTCTCCATTATCTTAGCATTGTCATTTATATAACATTGCAATGGGAATTGATTCATTTTCTGATAGTCAGCTGTCTATTGTGGTCTACCCCAAGCCATAGGAAGTTTTCTCCGTAACATAAAAAACATAGCAAGGAACCTTGAACCTTAATGGAATGTTATACATGTTAGAAGAGGCATCCCATTGGCAATGTGTGAACTATTCAAAAAATTATATGGAGAGTTATTGCAAGGTTTCTATGATAAGGGTTCTATTGGAACACATGGACCTTGTAACAATTTAGCTAGCGATTCTAAATAGTGATGAACCATGTCACAAGTACTTTAAGATTGGATTCAATATTTAACAGCAATGTGGTAGGGGAAGCAAGGTGCCAAAGGAAAAGGATGTGAAAAAGTTGTTTGACAAAGTATCAACAGAAGAGCATATGCAAATATTTTCATGGCCACCTTTCGGAAAAGGATCCAAATCCACAAAAAACTAAGTATTCATAGAGAAGGTTGAGGAAAACCCACAGTGCCAAGGCCCTTTGTGCATTTTACCTAAAGGTGTAGAGCCCTATTTTACATGAATGGGTTACAACTATCATAGTCTAGATTCATCTAGAATCCCTTTTAACCACCTTGACAACCTGTGTATATGCATTAAGTATTTACTATAAGGGGTTCATTGGTTTTCTAGTTTATTAACATTGTTGTTGGTTTTCACTCCATGCGAACTTAATGTGTTGACACATGATCCCTTATATCTCATCACATGTGATCCCTTATATTTCTTCTCTTTTATAGTGTTGGGTGAAATTAAATTGGTGGCACATATTGTAAGGATATGAGACATTTTTGCTATTTTTATTCACTTTATGAATATCAAGAAACAACCTTTTTCTCAGGTGAAAAAAAAAGTGGCAGCACATGTGATCCCTTATCTATAATTTCTTTTAGAATTTTGAATGAATATAATTATTAGTAAGTTGTTATCTCTAGTACCAAATAGTTGGAACCAAGATGTTATTCATATATAAACTATTGGTTGGAACCAAGATCTTATTCATACTTGTATTTTAACTAGATTAAAATTAAATAGTTAGACAAACATGTGAATTGGTGTGTACATTGTAAATGGACTATGGTTTCTTTTCATTAAGTTTCAATGGGGAATGGAAGTGCTTTCTTGTTGGTCAATAAACACATTAAAAATGCACTACCAATTATTGAACAAACTTTGGAAGCGTGTCATTTGGAGGCTTCTTCAATTCTTTTGTACCTTCGCTTGCTAGAGAATCTCAATGCCTTTTTTTTGCAAAGGTTATAATAGATGAATGTTAGGTCCCTACAATTTGACAAAAATAATCCCTCTTTCTTGAACTCCATAGTTATCTACTTGGTTTTGCATATGCTTGCAAAGGGATGGCTTTTATGTTGCAAAAATACTTAAGAAAAAAATTTAGGCTTGCAACTGGGGCATTAACACATCAATAAAAATCCTTTCATATACAATAGTCATGGGAAAAAAATAGCAAGGAACATGTTAGAAGAGGCATGACATTGGCAATGTGTGATCTATTTAAAAAATTGTATGGAGAATTGTTACAAGGTTTCTATGGCAAGGGTTCCATTGGCGCACATGGACCTTGCAACAATTTAGCTAGTGATTCTAAATAGAGATGAACCATATCGCAAGTACTTTAAGACTGAATTCAATGTTTAGCAACAATGTGCCAAAGAAAAAAGAATGTGAAGAAGTTGTTTGACAAAATATCTACATAAGAACATTTGCAAATATTGTCATGGCCACCTTTTGGAAAAGGAGCCAAATCCACAAAAAAACCAAGTATTCATAGAGAAGGTTGAGGAAAACCCACAAAGACAAGGCCGTTTGTGTATTTTCCCTAAAGGTGCAGAGCTTTATTTTACATGAATGAGCGACAACTATTAGAGTCTAGATTTATCTAGAATCCTTTTTAACCACCTTAACAACCTATGTATATGCATTAAGGATTTGCTATAAGAGGTTCATTGGTTTTGTAGTTTATTAACATTGGTGTTGGTTGATTCTTCCTATTAGTTTATGCTCTCATGTTTTTTTATGGATATGTACTCCAACTATGAGATTATTGCACTCTATTAACATGTAAGGCATAAGGCCTTTGATGTAGTCCTTATTACAATGAATAAAATGGGATAACTTGTTTTTTCTACTCATATTCTCTTTTTTTAATGTGTCTTGATGATGTTTACATTGTTATTATAACGATGAATGAGTTGGTATTTTTATGATTTGATGAATGTGATTGACTACTATGGAATGAAATGTAATCTTCCATTAATATTTAATACTTTAAACACTGACTAATCCACAACTATAAAAAATTCTTAAGGTGAGGCCTCATCCCATCAAAAGGTTGAAAATGTTGACATAGTACACTATTATGAGCCTTTGATTGTACAAGCAACTTTTGTAGACTCTAGGTGTGTAAAAGAGTGGCAACATGGTTTTGTTGTTGGTATCTTAAAAAATGTAGACTGGAAAATATGTGATCGAATATGACTAAGGTTGAATGTTAATATTGGTTCAAAGCACATATTCACTCATTTGTATGTCAAGAAAGTGCATATTTGGATTAAGAGATTGCATGATGTAGGGATAAATATTTTTTGACTACTTGTGTGATATTTTTAGGGTTGAATTCTCGATGAATTTGTACAAATGCAGAGAAAGGATTGTAGAGCAAATTCACTGTTGATTTCCATGATCAATTATCCAAAATGTATCATTACATAATTTTTCATGTATTTTGGTACATTTCGGGTTGAAAAAATGGAGCTATTGGTTTCTAAGGCCCATTTTATCGGTGGGTCCCACTATGGTGGTTTGAGATCTATAACCTTCCAAAGGCTGTATAAGGCCTTAAATAGTTTTTTCTTTATCAAAATTTTTCAATTTTAGCTCCCATCAAATCCATGTTGTTATACACATTGAGATTTTTCCAATTACCTGAAGATCACCTCAAATGGAGTTTGTATGGAGAAGTTATGGCCCCTATAATTTGATCTATATTGTTGGCCACCATGATACCAAGTAGCTTCCACATAAGTTTCCACTACTTATACATGTGGAATTTCAAGAATATTATATAGGGACTAAAAAAATAATATTAATTGGGAGTTGAAGAATGCAAAATACCTAACCCTAACTCTATCTAGTTATGTTAAATATTGGATTGTTAGGAAAGGAAGGGCTTCCATTTCTATTTTATTTTGTATTCTTCCATGGTCAAGTAGAGCATCTAGTAGTAGAGGAAGTAGAATACCTTGTATCATCCATTCAAGCCATGGTGTCCATGGCAACTCTAGTATAGTGAGTGTACTTTCTTTGTAATTGCATTTCATAATTGAGAAGAAAAGCATAGAGAATAGGTCTCACCTTCTAGATATATTTTTCCCATATAGGGTTTTCCTAAGGTACAACTCGTGTTCATTTTTTGGATGGTTTTGTTTTCTTAGATTCTTTAATTTCAATCTTAGTTTATTTCAATATTTCATGCAATAAGCTAGTAACAATTAAATATGGAAATCTAAAGTAATAAAGTGCATAATAAGGGACTTTTCATAATTTTGTAAGATTTGTGGTGACAAACTATTCCAAAGGAATAAGCATGGAATTTTACAAAAACTAAATTGGTATTACAAATTTTTTATTTAGAGTTTATGTGTTAAGTTGTAGAATTCGGGAATTGGTGTAAGAGAGAAGTCTCAAAACCCTAACCATGGAAAATGAGTATAGTAATAACAATCCATGGGAGGAGTTAGAGGAGATATTTTTAAAGATGGAAGCACAAGTCACTAACATCTCTTGCAATATGGCCATCCTCATGGAAGCTCTAGAAAACAAGTTTGGACCTTTGCGGAATTTAGTAGCTCTAACTCTAAAGTTGGTTCGAATTGGAAATATAGAGATGAACAAGACCTAAAAGGGAGATGTAAAAAGAGTCAAAGAAAAAGAGACCAAGTTCTAGTGCCATAAATTCTTCACAATCTCTAATTAAAGTGGAAGCAAAAGCGGACATCAAACCCTACCAAGGTGAGTTTGATGTCATTTAGTTGAATCAATAGTTGCATAAATTTGAAGTTTATTTCAATTTCCATAACATAAGAGAAGAGAAAAAGACTTCATTTTCCCAATTGAAGTTAGAGGGCCATGCCCATGCCTAGTGGGAAGGACAGATAGAGACACTTAGAATGGAGTGTGATCTCCTAGTAACTAAGTGGGAGGTGTTTAAAAACCTAAATTAAGTCCCAACTATACCATATTGGCTACAAAGATGACTAGTGGATATGTTGGGATAGATTTCGATAACATATAGGGAAGAGTGTATAATAGTACACCATTGAGTACAAAAAAAATGGCATTATTTTAGGTACATAACCTAAAAACTCATATTTACTCCTCAAGTATCTAGTTGGCCTACATACTCATTTACAGAAGCAAGTAATGCTCTTTAAACCAAGACATTTGGTGAGGTATGTTGGAGTATGATTGTCATTAGAGGTATGTTGGAGTATGATTGTCATTAGACCAAAACCCATAGGCAATATCCACTACAATTTCCAAAGTTAAGATCCACGAGAGGGGTTTAACCCATGTCGCAAAACTCATGGGTAGCGTTAGACGCAAATGCCAACAATATCCCCCCCCTAGCATTACCTAGGTGGGTTTTGAACTCGAGACATGTCACTATGATACCATTTGTTGGAGCAGGATTTCCATTAGACCAAAACTCATGTCACGAAACTCACAAGGAGAACTGGACACAAATGCCAACAAGGTATGTGTGCAAGCATAGTATCTAGAGGATATGCTTAAGAGTAAAGGACAACCAAGTGGTTCCAAGCAAGTAGAGCACCAAGATCCTTCCAAGGAGGGGAAAATAAGTGGAAATAATATGATAATAAGACAACAACAAATGCACATCAGAGAAAGGATCCAAACAACCATTATAATATTGATGGTCACATTGAAGGATAAATGTTGGAAGATACATCTTCAGTTGAATCCAAAGAACCGCAAGAAGGATGCCAAGAATAAGAAAACACTAGACATGGATTCAAGCAACCAAGTAGATAGTAGCTCAAATGTAGATGAAAATATGGTATACACTACAATGTAGAAAGAGGTAAATATGAGTCTTTTCCTTCATAAGGAAGAGAAGGAGACAACTAAACTCTTATATACTAAGATATAGGTCAAGAAGAAAAAGGTGAATGCTTGGATTAGAAGTTATATCTCAGGGTTAAGTAGTGTACAATCAAATTTTCCATAAGTGAAAATTATATTGATGCAGTGTAGGTAAACATAATACTAATTGATGTGTTCCATGTAATGTGTAGAAGCCCCTACATGTACTACTTGAGTGATGCAATCTTCATGAGAAGAGAAAAATAGTATTTCCTAATCAAGGGTGGGAAGTCGTTCATCATCAATGCACACAAATGTAAATCCAAAACTCTCTAATAAGTGATAACCAAGCCAAGAAATAGATAAGTTTGAATGGGAAGTTTTCATTTATTGTCTTAAGAATGAACCAACCAGGAGATGAATTCGTAAAAGTAAAGGAAATTTTGGAGGGATGTACCAAAGTTGACCAGAAGCATAAATTGGAGAATCTTTTGAAGGTGTACAAAGAATTACTCAAGAAGCCTAAAGGGATACTACCTAAGAGGGAAGTGGAGCATGCGATGCAATTGTTTCTTGACACCCCTTTGCCACACATTGGGTTGCATAAACAATCCATCTTGGAAGAATATGAAGTGAAGAAACAATTGTAGAAACTATTGGAGTAGTAAGTAATTTGATCAAGCACCTTGCCTTGTGGGCCATCTATAATTATAGTACCCAAGAAGGACGGGATTACAAAACTTTGAATAAGATCACCTTCAAGAATTGATACCCTCTACCCATGATCAATCATTGATAGATTAGTTGTGAAATTGTCATGTAATTCACCAATTTGAATCTCAAATTAGGAAACCACTAAGTACCAATTAAAAAATAATACACTTGGAAGACCACTTTCAAGATAAGGAAAGATATATAAGAATGGCTAGTAATTATTCCAGGACACCAATTCAACTTTTGTTTGTTCCAGGAAGATAATTTATTCCTACTCATTCTTTTTGATGGCTTAATTGCTAGTTTTAGGTTGAAAATTATTTGTTTTGATTGATTTCACCACACTCATGGCGTAAATGTTGGCAATGAGATATCAGATAGCATTTTTACCCAGAAAATGATAATGTACAACATATTATCAATGTTTTTAATGCAACTATATAGATTGCTACCAATGTTTTATGCCGTGAAGTTTTAAAAAACTCAACATTTTGACCCAAAACTCAAATTTGGTAGGAAGAGATCTTGTATGGCGTGAAAGAGAACACAAACAATTGGATAGAGATGATTTAGGTGACCCATTAACACTAACCGCCTTGCGTCAGTGTGGATTGTTGAAGCTTTTTAGAACTTCAAATATGAGGGCATAAAGAAACTTACTCCAAACTTTGATAAGGTATTGGGATGATGATAAGGGCATGTTTTTCATTGAAGGAGAGACACTTGAGATCGCACTTGATGACATATAATTTATTACGAGGTTGTATCAAAGGGGACAAGTAATCAATTTAAAAGGGACCTTCTGTGGAGTAGGGGCCCTTTCAATGCAAGAATATGTCAATGCATATTGTGTATTGGGAACTCAAAAATACAGATTACAAATAGCTATCTCCACCATATCAAGTTTCCCACTAAAAGTGATTGTCACCATGATCACAAGAGTATAAGGTACCATGGCCTTGCATCTAGCAACAAGGAACCATATGTAGATTGGAGTAGAGTGATGTTGTTTAGGATTAAAACCTTATAGTGAGGAGAGACAATACCAACTTGGGCAGGGTTGACAGGTAAATACATTCATTATATTGCATTTAGTTCCTACAAATGAAAGAGATCGGGATATCGAAAGATGTACCTTTAACCAACGGCTGGTCCTAGCTTTCACTTGATCTCCCGCTTGATCCTTCGCTCTGATCAACCTGCAACACAAAGGAAACCTTCCTCAGCATATCATGACTATATAAATATTGATGAATATTGAAAGCAAACAAACATCAACAACAATCAGATACTAATCCAAATGAATGTACAATCCAATAGACATTCAATTTGCGACAGGAAGGGTATTTCCACCTTTTTATTGTCAAAGAAACATGAATTAGTACAAGTATGCCTGATCAATCAAGATGCTTCTGCAATCGAGTATTGGGCTCTTGCTCTTCACAATGACTTGGGACTTTCCTCCAGCGTAACAACCCTTAAAGCATTCTTTCTAGGTCCCTCTCTCATGGATCCTCCTTGTATTTATGGGACAAGGTAGGCAGTTGTAATTGAGAGGTGGTTGAATTGGGAGGTTGGGGAAGTTGCAGAAGCAACTTCAACTAATCCCAATTCGTAATCTTAATATATTTTTTGATTTCATCTTAAGATGTGCGCGAGTTTCCTCAAGGCATAGTAGTGCATAGTACACAACTTCAGTTTTTTACAACAAGTGCTTACAACTTTTCTGAGGTGTGCGCTAGTTTCCCTTGAGGAAAGTAGGGCATACTTCTAGATGTGCACTGGTTTGCTACCCAAAGAGTAGTGCACATGTCAAAAGATCAGGGTAAACAAGGAAATTATAAGTTGAACAGGGTAGTTCCAGTCCATACATCATCTAGGGAAACCTAACTCTTCAATCCATGGTGTCCTTTTGTGTGATTGACAGCATAATGTGATCACAGATGGAGAAGTGCAGATTTGACCTATAACAAATACCCCCTAATGTGTGAGGTCAAAGGGAAATGATGGCTAAAATACATTATAAGTCCAAGTCAAAGGAGGAGCAAGAAACCGCAGAACCAAGTCAGCGAAACACTTGAAACAATGATCAAGGTCAGCGAGCAATTACAATCTTGACATCATATAGATGTGTAGCATGATACAACATGATCTCTGATACATAACTAGGAGATGTATATATAGCATGGCCAATGAAATATAAGCATGGATCCATGTCAAAATGAGAGATCATAGCAATAACAACAAACTGGATCTATGTCTCATGAAGAGCCAAAATGAGTGAAGCTCAGTCTTACGCAGCTTGGGTGATAACATAAATAGGGTGATTCTATTGGAATCCCAAGGTCTTCATCGAAAAAAACCCAAGGTACAAACCCTAGCCAGGTGAATAAATGAGTTGAAGTCGAACATGGGGGGAATCGTTTGATTACCGGTCATTGATGGATACCATTAACAAACATGAGGGCTTCCATCGATAATGATAATGGGGACCGAGGTACCTAGTATGATCCAACAAGTGTGAATAAGAGGACTTGAAGTCGAACACCTGAGGAACTTGTCGAATAAGAGACATTGATGTATTCCCATTATTCAACAGCGAGGGAAACTGCCACTGTTGATTGCAATCCCCAAGGTACTAACGGAAACTCTAAACTTCATTCCCAGAGAAAAATGAGTCGAAGTCGATGGGAAGAAGTCCGCTGGAAGGGAGGCCTTAATGCATCCTCCATCATCCAACATGAGGAACACTCAAAAGGTATGAGCTGATGTGGAGTAGGACAAGTAACAAGGTGAAACAAACTGACACCAGGATGGCTAACACATGAATTCAAGGTAAACTGCAGAATGGCCGACACAGGCTGTATCCTTGAATAGTGAGCACGACACAAAGTGACTTAGGCAGTTTTCAACATGAAGGGAAAGTGATATAATCCTGCAATGTAGGGGACATTGACAGACCCTCCATATGGTTGGAAGAATAACCAACCAGGGGAGTAAAAACTCGGAGATCAAGTTCACCCTAAGGCCAAAAACTAAAACCCAACTGAAATGATAGACTCAAATAGGTGCTGTGTTCAAGGATATGACTGACTTAACTGCCGTTGAAACTGAAAAGATGTGATATACTCTTCTTATCCCTTATTCTTTTTGGTAAAAATATGTCCTTATTTTTTTAATGAGTCCAAGAAAGATAGAAAACTTAATAAGCCCAGCCATGTAAAAAGTTTAACGAGCCCATGGGAGGAAGACTTTGGACCTTCTTCATTTTTTAAAGAGTTCTAAGAAGAGATAGATGAATACTCTATGATACTGATCTCTGGATTTTAATATTGATCTGAGATCTGTTCTTGATCGCCAATGTTTTCTTGTTTAAGGAGTCAAAAAAACTTAAATAATCCTCCATACACTTACTCGTGGATTTTAATATCGAGCCCGAGTAGGTTAATGCTCACTGGTGTTTTCCTGTTTATAGAGTCTGAAAAACTTAAACAATCCTCTATATACCCTCTCTTGGATTTCACATCGAGCCCGAGTAGGTGAATGCTCGCTTGGTGTTTTCATGTTTTGAGAGCCTGAAAACCCTAAAGAAGGCTCCAAAAGGTCCTTTTTCATATAGTTAGTCTCCTTCCCCGAAAAAGTATAAAACAATGGAAGAAGAACTCTTCTAGCCACGTATGACTAGAGTATTCCTTTTTCGTAAGTAATCCACAAAAGTTCGGAAAAGGGTTAAACTTATACTTAAGCGGATGTTGCTTCAAATCCTTTAACGAGTCTGAAAAGACAACTATACTCGAAAATATTGTCATATTTAAAGAGTCTAACAAGAGCGTGAAAGAACTCTATAACAATCTTTTTCGTAAAGGTTTAACGAGACCGAAAACGTAAACTCGTGACCTCCTTACTGTTTTTAACGATCTCAAAGGAGATACAGAAGAATGCTCATAACTTTCTTATTGTTTTTAATGAGCTCGAAGTGAAGGTGAAAGAATGCTCGTTGCCCCCTTACTATTTTTAACGAGTTCGAAGTGAAGGTGGAAGAATGCTCATAGCCTCCTTACTATTTTTAATGAGCTCAAAGGAAGGTGGAAGAATGATTGTTGGTGGATCAATATCCAAATGAATGACAGACTGCATTATAGACTCTAGAAAAACTTCATCAGAGGGAAGTATATTATCCCAGATCGAACACATATCTAAACATTCAGATGGAGTCATCACCTGGTCAATTGCCGGGACCTAGTCCCTAGAAGGTAAGCATGAATTCAGAGGCTTCTTCTTAGTAGCAGTTGGACTCAAGGAACAATATGCCACATAATTTGATTGTGACATGGTAGTGCCTACTGGCGAGGGATATACTTGGTCTATAGTTGGGTAATAAGAGGGATCAACAAATGTAAGCTGATTGATAGTGACAATGCTTTCGTTGTGAGGAAAATGCATCACATGAAAGAGCATAGACACCATAGCCTGGAAAGTATATACGTTATCATGCCCTAGGATCATATCAAAGTCCATAGGGTCCTTTAAAACCATAAAATCAACCAAGACTATTTTTCCAGCCAAAGTAACGGGTAATTGAGGGAGGAATCCCAATGGTTCACTAGGTCTTTTATCGAAAGTCAACAACCAATTAAAAGCTGGAGCAAGGTTAGAAAAACCTAAATCTCTCCAAGCAAAAGGGGATAATATACTAACAGAACCTCCTTCATCTACAATACATTGATGAACCGCATGGTTTTAGATATCAACCTTTATCTGAAAAGGTGTAGCAGAAGGAAGGCGAGGCCCAGTTAGACTATTCCAATCAAAGGAAATGATCCTAGAGCTTGGTAGGGGTTCACTCGGCACAGATGAAGTGCCCCCCACTTCCAAAACATCCGAACTGGTAATGCAGAAGACTTCAGGGACAGGTGCATCAGTCTCTGAAGGACTGATGGGATCGGTCGAAGATTGCATTGATTCGATCACTTCACTCTTCAAAAGAAGATTGGGGTTGACCAAAGATTGCATTGGTTCAACCACTTCACTCTCCGAAGGAAAGTGGGGTTGACCAAAGATTGCATTGGTTCAACCACTTCATCAACCAAAGGTTGATCAGGCTGTTGGGAATCTATAGACAATTTAGGAGCAGAGGATTCTTCAGACATGGACCACACCCTCCGCACCTCTGGAATAGCAGGGCATAGGTGAGTAAGGTGATCTCCCTTACAAAGTTTACAAGGGAACTTTGGCTTGTTTCCTATAAACCGAGACTCCTTTACAACAACAATACTCTCAACATGACTAGAATTAGCTGACAGCTTGCCCCCAGCATGACTTGCAGTGGTTGGTTTCTCAGAAGCAGAAGAATTTTGAACTACGGACCACACTCTTTGCACTTCTGTAAGTACATGGAACAAATAGGTCAGGTGGTCTCCCTCACAAAACTTATAAGGGAACTTAAGCTTCTATTTATTAGGTTTGTCAACAATGTCAACGTTCTCATCATGACTTGTAGTGGCTGATTCAATGTCTCCAGTATGACTCACAGTAACTGGTGACTTGTCATTAATATGACCAACAGTGATCAATGACATGTCCTCAACATGAGAAACAATGGTTGAAGACATGCTTTCAGCATGATTTGCATTGAATGGAAATTTGCTCCCAACATGACCTCCAAAGGCTAGGTAGGTTCCCCCAGCATGACATTCAGAGGTTGGGTGGGTGAGTTCAGTATGATTTACAGTGACTGAGCGAGTTCTCCCAACATGACCACCAAAGGTTGGGTAGGTTCCCCCAACATGACCTTCAGAGGCTGGGTGGCGAGGTTCAATATGATTTCCAGTGACTGAGTGAGTTCTCCCAACATGACCACCAAAGGTTGGGTAGGTGCCCCCATCATGAACTTCAGAGGCTGGGTGGCGAGGTTCAATATGATTTCCAGTGATTGAGTGAGTTCTCCCAACATGACCACCAGAGGTTGGGTAGGTTCCCCCAGCATGACCTTCAGAGGCTGGGTGACTTTTCTCAACATGACCACCAAAGGTTGGGTAGGTGCCCCCAGCATGACCTTCAGAGGTTGGGTGGCTGCCCCCTTGCTTTGGCATCTTCTTCCTATTATTCCTCCGTCTATTCCTTTTAGACTACTGGTTACTAGTATTACTACTTTCACCACTTGAGGTAGAAGGAGGAGGATAAGATGTTACTGGCGAAGCAAGCATAAGGTTCTGATGCTCTTGATGTGAGGTTCTTACTTGAGAAGCATTATGAGCATGCAAGGCATTCAGAGTGGAAAACAACCAAACCGGTAGCCTTATAGTGAATCTCGGAAGATTCAAGGTAGCCATTAAGGGAGTACCAATGTTCCCAATGAATGGAAAAGCACAAGGATCCCCTTGAATAGGGGTCCCTTGATTGGTGCTCACTAGGATGGTTTCCATAGTTTTCGACTCAACGGGCCAGAAATATCTAAGGCCAACTAAAAACAAGCAGCACAAAGAGCACACCACTAAAAATTTCTTAAGTGATCAAACCAAGCAATCAGATAAAAAATACTCTCAGAAGTAAGTCTGGGATGATTAGGGCCCAGAACAGACTAATAGAGTATTGACGGTCGGTTACATGGCATCCTCCAGAGGTCCACTGGGTGCAAGCATTTGAATCACCAAACCACCCTCCCAGGATTACTGCCAAAGGGTTACCTTCCATGTATGTCTGAGGTGAAGTGGGAATAACCGCTCACTCTACCTGTGTAGAGCCCTAAAGGTTTGATACTAAGGCTACCATCAATACAAAATAACCTGGGGGGATAGTCATTAGCCTAGTCGAAACGCATGGGCAGGGTAGCAAAGCCCGACATCTGAAAGGACCCTCTTACGCGAATCAACTCTGGTTTATGGTTGAGAGGAAAGTGAGGGGATATCCTCAACAATTCCAATCTCCCACGACCTCATGCTTAACTATGGTTTGAGTATATCATCCTAGGACTATTTGATAGAGATGGATTTACCTATTAGATAGTCGTACTACGATTGTTGAGTAATGAAGCTAGTTTCAGATCGTTTAAGGTGATTTAAGTCTGAAACTCTAGCCTAAGCTAGTTGATGATGTGTATACCTAAAAAGAAAAATGTTGCTAGTAAATTTTATTAATATTTATTTTTAAGGGATACTTGTTACTCAAGGGTTGTAGTGCGGTGTGTGGAATGGTTTGTATGAAAGTAAAGTGCATGTAAAGTAATGCTTTCAAATTCACAACAACTTTTTTCTCTTTTCCATTTATATTCTTTCAAAAATCAAAAACTAGGCAATCCTAAAATCAAACTTCTTTTTGTATTTTATTTTAATATTTCAAAGCAAACTATGCTACCTTAAAGTAATGAAAGACCTTACTACTAAGCTACTTAAACAATTTTTGTCTTTTTTGATAATTGTAAAAGAAAGAGAACTTGTACAAGAGCAAGTAAGATCTAAATGTAAAGTGTGCGTAAGACAAACACCTAAATGGCTCAAAACAAATGAATCAAAAGATTCGAGGAAGACTCAAACTACGAAGTTGTTTCGAAAAGAAAAAACTTTAGGCTTGGAAACAAAGTGTAAAAGAAACAGGGAAAATAGATGTTCGTAACGGAAAGGCAGACCTAAAAAAGGTTGCTCCTAAACACCAAAACCCTAAGAAAACACTAAGCCAAGCAAAGAGTAGGCAAGTGAACCAAAAAGTGACCCTACTAACACATGAACTCAAAAGAAAGCTAAAAAGGAGGCTCTAACTCACTTGGACTGAACTAAAAAGCTAATCAGCACGTATCTAAACCAAGAAACCTTTCAAAAGCACCCTAAGGACTCAAACTTGAGGTCAAACCCTAATGGGAAGGATAAGACACAGTGAAAGTGTGCTAACGTTGCCACAAACAACAAACGTTAAGAACGTAGGGTTTGTATGACTACAACAAGCAACTAGGGTAAAGGTGTGCAGCTATGCCCAAAAGAGAATAGTGCGCAAACTTCGAAAAGGGATAGAAAGCAGTAAAGACACTTAAACAAGTACTGAAGCAAGAAAAATCAAACTAAAGGACTTTAGAGAGGTAGACATGACTCAAAAGAGACATAGGAGTCTGAGGGGTCAGTTAGGGAAGCAAAGCAAAAGGATGGAAGTGAAATCAAACCACTGGAAATCAAACCCTAACAGAAAACTGGACACTACAGGAAAATGCACTACTGTGCAGTGCAGAAACCAGTGCACACTAGGACATATGCGCTACTGTGCAGTGTATAAAGTAGTGTTCATCAGGTGGTATGCGCTACTGTTAGTAGGGTAAACCAATGCACATGTCTCAGAAGGATAGAAACAAGCCTTGCAACAACAAACTGAGATGAATCAAGCAAGAAAGAACAAGTAACAAAGACCTATAAGACCTCTCAAAGAACAAATAAACTGAAAAAGTATGGAAGAAAAAATTAACTAGGCCTCCTAGAGCAGAAAAACACACGGTTACTCTCCAACTGAGTCGCCAGTCTGTTGTTTAGGATTTAAACCTTATAGTGAGGAGAGACACTACCAACTTGGGTGGGGTTGACAGGTAAATACATTCATTATATTGCATTTAGTTCCTACAAATGAAAGAGATCGGGATATCGAAAGATGTACCTTTAACCGACGACTGGTCCTAGCTTTCACTTGATCTCCTGCTTGATCCTTCGCTATGATCAACTTGCAACACAAAGGAAAACTTCCTCAGCGTATCTTGACTATATAAATATTGATGAATATTGAAAGCAAACAAACATCAACAACAATCAGATACTAATCCAAATGAACGTACAATCCAATAGACATTCGATTTGGGATAGGAAGGGTATTTCCACCTTTTTATTGTCAAAGAAACATGAATACATACAAGTATACCTGATCAATCAAGATGCTTCTGCAACCGAGTCCTGGGCTCCTTCTCTTCACAATGACTTGGGACTTTCCTCCAGCATAACAACCCTTAAAGCATTCTTTCTAGGTCCCTCTCTCATGGATCCTCCTTGTATTTATGGGACAAGGTAGGCAGTTATAATCGAGAGGTGGTTGAATTGGGAGGTTGGGGAAGTTGCAGAAGCAACTTCAACTAATCCCAATTCGTAATCTTAATATACTTTTTGATTTCATATTAAGATGTGCGTGAGTTTCCTCAAGGCATAGTAGTGCACAGTACGCAACTTCAGTATTTTACAACAAGCGCTTACAACTTTTCTGAGGTGTGCGCTAGTTTCCCTTGAGGAAAGTAGGGCATACTTCCATATGTGCACCGGTTTGCTTCCCACAGAGTAGCACACATGTCAAAAGATCAGGGTAAACAGGGAAATTCTCAGCTGAAGAGGGTAGTTCCAGTCCATACATCATCTAGGGCAACCTATCTCTTCAATCCATGGTATCCTTTTGTGTGATCGACAACATAATTTGATCACGGACGGAGAAGTGCAGATTTGACCTATAACAAGTGCCTAAGGGGCACTATATTTGATTGGACTTCAGGAATGTTGGCTAACTTAAAATCCAACTCACAGAGTTCCAAGCAAGTAGAAACAAGAACTTTGGTTAAAGTAGATTAATGTCTTTCTTTTTTGAGATACTTTCAGGTATGAGCCCAAGGATATCACTTCCACCCCTGGATGGTCGAGAAACAATATTGGTTCGATGGAGTGAGTTATTCATGAGGCTAGGAGGTAGATCAACCATAACCATGTATTTGATGATAAGTTCCATCCATGGTGGAGCCGATAGGTGCCATCAATCAAGGAGTTTCCTTATGCTATATTGGAATTTCGTGGGGACCTGGACCTCATGCTTCCTCCTAGCGAATCGTGGGGAAATATTGGTGAGTTTTCAATTTTATAATATTTCATTTTTAGTCTTTTGAGATATTTAACAATAAATGAAAAATATTTGTTGTGATGTGAGTACTAAAACCAAAAGTAAAACATTATGCATATATAAGACTAGTGTGGCCTACCATCCATCCGAGAGTACGAGTGTGATATACATAGTTGTTGTTGAGGACAACTTGACTGGATTGACATAGAACATTCGGGCTTTCAGGATAGATCAGATGCTTATGGATATGCAACACCAGGTAGTAGAGGTGCTCCCTACATGGAACAAACTACTGTGGAAGATGGCCACATGTGTTCTTTGCTAAAGAGAGATAGTAGATGGGGGAGTCGAGGATTCATATTGAGTATTGTCTCTTGAGAGACATTTTGTATCTAGCGGTTGTATTTGCATCATGTAAGGATACACACCCATTTTTTAGTATGAGTCACATGAGTAGTGTTCAACTCACAACTTTTGGACTTAGACTCACACTTTTTTACTTTTTGATCTACTCTTATGTATACATGGATGATGACTTGTACCGACTGTTGTCGAGTTTTCTCCTATAGATAGGTGAGCACCCTCTTTAACCCTTTCCCTTGGTTCAATATAGACTATAGGATAGACCTATGTGATTTTCCCACTAGATCTGACTATCTAGACACTAGATATACACATCCATTTTCATGCAATTATGTAAGAAGAGAGAGAAAGGAAGGTGACATACCTTAGACAAGAGAGATCCTTTGGTGCATATAATATTCAGTTGTTGTAGACCTAATAATCCTTACTCTAACTCCAGCTCCACTTAGCCAATTATCCTACACACGAAGAAACATCCAAACTTTTTTCACAAACCTCTTGACATATAAAGGATTCATAAAAATGACCATATAAATATAGATCTAAGCTAGCATAAACAAGATCTAATCTGTATAACTCAAGAAAAAATCGTTGGAAAAAAATTAAGCATGGGATTTAGTTCAGTTAGTTGTTGGAGGAAAAGTTGTTGGTGGAAAATGGTTTTTTAAAATGAAGTTAAATGAAGAAGGTAAAGTGGAGAAGTACAGATCCTGCTTGGTAGTAAAGAGATATTCTCAAGTAGAGGGAATTGAGTTTGTTGAAATATTTTATCTAGTTGCAAAATTAACTTCTATTAGATTTCTTCTTTCTATTGCTGTTGCATTTGATCTTGAAGTAGAGCACATGGATGTGAAGACAACATTCTTACATGGGGATCTAGAAGAAGAAATATACATGAAACAACCAAAAAGGTTCACAGTAAAGGGAAATAAAGAGCTAGTATGTAAACTAAAGAAGTCCCTTTATGGTCTAATGCAGTCTCCAAGGATGTGGTACCAAAATTTTGACACATACATACTTGGATTGGGGTTTGTGAGAAGCAAGGTTGATCATTGTGTCTACTCCAAATAAGTTGGTGATCACTTCATTGACATAGTATTGTATGTTGATGACATGTTACTGATTGGAAACAACAAAGATGTCATAAAGGAGGTGAAGTCTTAGCTATCCTCCAATTTTGACATGAAGGATCTCGGTGTTGCAAAATTCATACTAGGAATGGAGATCAAAAGAGATCGTGCAAACAAAAAGATTTGGTTAAATCAAAGAAAATATGTTGAGATAGTACTACAGAGATTTAACATGTAGGAAAGTAAGTCGGTCAAGGTCCCTATACATGTAGGTGTGAATTTATGTGTAGAACAGTGTCCCAAGATAGAAGAAGAGGAAGAAGATACATCACGAGTTCCATATGCTAGTGTGGTTGGTAGTTTGATGTATGCAATGGTCTATACTAGACCAGACATTTCTCATGCAGTTGGAGTATTGAGCAGATATATGTCAAAACTAGGGAAAGAGCACTGGAAAATTGTAAAGAGAGTCTTCAGAAATTTGCGTGGCACTAAAGAGTATGTAATCTGCTACCAAGGAAGACCTGGACCAGACAGAGTAATAAATGTACATGGATTTGTTGATGCAAACTAGGATAGAGATATTGATCACATAATATCTACAAGTGGGTATGTGTTTAACCTATTTGGAGGAGCTATCAGTTGGATGAGCAAGAGATAGGTTGTAGTTTCACTCTCAACTACAAAAGATGAATGTATGGTAGCTAGTCATGCAAGTATGGAAGTTGTATGGTTGTAGAGATTATGTTCAGGTTTTGGGTTTGTACAGAAAGTTGTAAGGTTAGATTGTGACATCCAAAGTTCAATATTCCTGGCAAAGAACCATGCTTATCATCCTAAGGCAAATCATATTGATGTGCAATAACACTTTGTGAGAGATATGGTTGAAGACAAGAAGGTGATGCTGGAAAAGGTTGACATCTTGAAAAATGTTGCAGAGTCATTAACAAAGTCTGTCAATACGTAGACGTTCTCTTGGTACAGATAATCTATGGGAATTGATTCCCTGAACCTATGACTTTATGAGTACATGACTCATTGTTATGCAGAGGAAACAACAAGTGGGAGAATGTTGTGTATGTGTTATATTATTTGCTTGTGTATGGTGGAGGATGGTGTGCTTGTTAGCGGTGCATCTAATGATCCCTCCGGCACTTTCAAGTTAGGTCCTTTCTGATACAAAAAACGACCATTATGTTGTTTCCGATAATAAAAACAGCCTTTAGGCCGCTTTTGTCTGCGAGCGCCAATTTTTTTTGGGCTGTTTTTGGTTATTTTTGGGAATTGTCAAAAAAATATGTAATTTAATCCTAGTTAAGGGATTAGGGTCTATTTTCTAATCCAGGTTACTATATTAGGGTATTGGATGATGCAGCATACCTATATTTTATTGTGAGTGATTCATAATGAGAATGAGAAAACAAGAGGTGCAGCTCTAAATTTTGCTAGTTTTCTCGGTTAAGGGTTTCCAAGGTAAATATATGAGTATTATGTGTGAATGTTGTGATGTAATCTCTATTATGCAAGTCCTAATTGAACCTTCTTGAGATCAAGTGCCATGAACAAACACTAGGCATAGAAACAAAAGCCCTTAATAGGATGTATTTTCCCCAGTAACTAGATATGGTACCATTAAAATGTTTCACACATTGTGGATGGGTATTAAGGCCTTAACCATAGTCATGGTAGGGAAGCAACATCCTTAAGCCCTTGATATTTGTTGGGAGAGGGAAGCATTATACTCCATCCCTAAATATAGCTTCTTAGGCTCAAGCACCATTGAGGAGTCCTCAAACCTACACATATGACCTCTATTGCTTAACGATCACCTCTAAGGGTACTATGTGTTCCATCAATAGGTTAATTGTGCAACATGAAAGTGTGTACTAGAGGTTTATCCAATGCCATCAGAAAAGAATAATGGGCGTTATGCCCTAAATGCCACTTCTTAATCTCAACCACCATGAACAACTCCTAAAATCCACAATACAAATCTTATTTCAAGGGTCTTTGGCATCGGGGTTGGTTATGGATTCCATTAAGATATTTTACAGATTGAGGATAGGTCACATGGACTTGAACATGGTCAAGGAAGGAAAACAAGTGCCTCAAGGATATTGTTGAATATTCTCATACTCAAGAGCTTTGAATAAGTCCTTATCAAATAATTATATCAATCCTTTGTATAGATTCTATGCAAGTATTCGAGTGGGATACATGTGTCATGGGTAGGTTTTATGCATTGGAAATTAGATTTAGCCATGCCACATTGAAAATGGGGTTTAACAAGGTATTTAATACTTAATTAAATTTTCTTGAGATAAAGTTCCATGAAAAGACACTAGACATAGTAACGTGAGCCCTCAATAGGGCGTCTTTTCGCTAGGAGTTGGATATGGGTGCCATCAAAATGTTTCATGCATTTTCGATGGGTTTTGAGGCCTTAACCATAGTCATGGTAGGGAAACAAAATTCTCAAGATCTTGACATTGATTGGAAAAGGGAAGCATTATCCTTAATCCATAAACAAAGATTCTCATGCTCAATTGCCATTGAAAAACCATCAAGCCTCCACATGTGAACTCTAGTGGTTGAGAAAATCAACCAAGGGTGTTATGCATGCCATCAATAGATTAGTTGTGCACCAGGAATATATCTAGAGGTATATCCAATGCCATAAGAGGATGATAATGGGATTTATTCTATAAATGCCACTTCTCAGTCTCAATCACCATGAACAACATTTGCAATTCACAACACAAAGTCCCTCTCGGGGGTCTTCAACATAAGGGTTGGATATGGATTCCATTAATATTTTTTCACACCGAGGATCAATCACAAGGCCTTGAACACGGTATAGGAAGGAGAATAAGCACCTAAGAAATATTGTTGAATCTTCTCGAACTTGATATCCTTGATTGAGTTCTTATACCAACAGATCAGTCCTTTAGTGGTCCTTTATAGGGGTTCAATGCAAACTTTTGAGTTTGATACAAGTGTCATGGGTAGGATTTGTGCACTAGATATAGGTTTGAACCATGAAACTGTTAGGAACCTATGTCAACCCTTCTCTTTACTATGTTAGTATATTGTTGTTGGATGCATATGCTTTGTAAGTCGTCCCGTAGTATTTGTTGATCCGTAGTTTATATTAGCCCATAGTATTGACCCATAGTATTGGACGCATATGATTTGTAAGTCGTCCTGTAGTATTATATGTCCCATGGTTTTGAATCATAGTATTGGGCATAGACTTAGTATATAAGTGTGTGTTGAGGTCATTGAAGGCACCATGAAGTTAATTGTATTGAGCTTGCTCAAAGGAGGTTGCCTCCTCGAAGTGGCCCGTGATCAATATAAAAGTGATTCTGAGTTTTATTATTTCTGATATCTCGTGTATTTGCATTAATTAATTATTGCAGGTTCATCACATCTGGTATCAGAGCACTTTCTTGGGCTCGTTGGGTGGAATTTCTTCCAATTTTTTTTTTTTTTTTTCGCATTTGTTGCAACTTCGGATTTGGGAATAATCCCTATCCGCTTAACTGTGGGAAGTACTTGGGCATAAGCCCTAAAAATCATTGTGAGGAGTACCACAGGAACCCCAAAGTAGCTGGCCCATTGAGAGGACCTGCCAGCGAAAAGGGAAACGACCCCATACCTGATTGACTAGTTCCCACCCGTGAGGTAAACCAAGGGCTGTCGTTTGTGGCAAAGTGTTTATCAGTTTTACCTGAGCCGTAGAGTGAGGGGTATTGCCCCAATACACAAACCTTCAGACAACATTGGTGGTCGAGTGAAACACCTGAACTGTTAGGAAGACGTACATACCTAGGGTCCATATCTATTTTCAGTTGATCTGTTGCCGATCACTTCTGCTCCAGATCCAGCCATTTCAGATCTATTCTGAAAGATGTTCCAGATCCAGTCGCCGTTTTAGATCCATCCATTTTCGATCCCTTCCGCACTGTTGCAGATCCATCTATTGCGGATCCCTTCCGCGTCACTGTTGCCGATCCATTTCTGATAAAAAAAAAAGAGTATAAAATTCAGTTTTTTCTCCATATCTCCCTTGTTTTCACTCTGTTTCCCTTGAAATTTTCGGGGAACCCGTATCATCCCATTCTGCATCTTTCATTCCTGAGGACCCTATCCCCAATTCCCCTTCCCAAAGCCCGAAATCCCACATTTGTCTATTTTTAGGGTTTGCCATAACTTCCTCAGATTTCACCCAATCACCTTATAATTTTACCATAGAGTTCCTTTCTGCATTCTGCTTCTTTTTCCCTCTCTGCCAAATTTTCTCATTCTATCACCCGGCTTCTGAAATCCCCCTTTTTGCCTTCTTGTCCTTTCGACAGTGTCCAAAATCTAATCAAACCCCAATTACCCATCAGATTGTTTCCTCAATCCAAATTTCCCTTTACTAAATCAGCTTCTGTTTGTGTTTTTCTACCCATTCCACCCCCCCCCCCCAAAAAAAAATAAATTGGTTATGGTTGTCACCCGTGCAGGAGCACACACCATGGAGGAAGCACTTGCATCCATCCAAACCAAACTCCAAGATCTGGATGAAAAATTTCTCAGCCTCCATCTTCAGCATTCAGCCATGAACAATACCAGACAACCAGAATCTTTTGTAGCCACCGGGTTCTCTTCTTCCAGTAATTTTCGTGGGCCGAAGCTTGATTTTCCTTGCTTCAATGGTACTGATTTGACTGGATGGATATATCGAGGAGAACAATATTTCAATCTGCATAATACTTCTGATGCCCAGAAAGTTCCACTTGCATCCTTTCATTTGGAACAGGAAGCCCTTCAATGGTACTGTTGGTACATCAAAGCTCATCCCGAGCCAAACTGGACAGATTTTTGCCAACTCATTTTGCCACGATTTGGTCCTAGTGGTTTTGATGATTTCACAGGAGCACTCACTAAACTTCACCAAATTGGCACAGTGAGAGAGTATCAAACAGAATTTGAGAAATTGGTCAATCACATAGAAGGATTGTCTAATGAATTCTACAGGAGTTGTTTTATCAGTGGTCTTAAGGATGAAATCCGCTCAGAGGTCAAAATGTTTTGTCCCAACACAATGATGGAAGTCCTAGGGTTGGCTAAGCTGGCCAAGGATAAGATCGCAGCTCAACAACGCTCTAAACCCACCTTTGTTCCCTTTAGAAATATGGGTTCCCAACGACCTCCCATCACGCCTTCTCCTCAACCAACTCCTATCAAGCATTTGTCTGAAATAGAAATGCAGGCATGCCGAGAAAAAAGGCTTTGCTATAATTGTGATGAGAAATTCACTCGGGGACATAGATGTGTTCAACAAAATCTCTATCTCTTGGATGTGGATTCTCCGCCTGCCTTAGAACTTGGTGAAGAAGCTACAGATACAGTAGATGATTAGGTCGACATTCCACACCCGCCTGTTGACACCCCATCTCAGGACGACCCACCTGAGATCTCTCTCCATGCTGTAATCGACATCACCACCCCACAAACAATGCGGTTCAGGGGATACTTCAAGAAGCTCCCTCTTACCATACTCATTGATTCTGGTAGCACTCATAACTTCATTGACCCTCGGATTGCCAAATAGGCTGATTGTTTTGTCCATCCTTGCTCCAACTTTGAAGTCATGGTTTCCAATGGGGGCACCTTACCTTGCAAGGAGAAGTGTCACAATGTGTGTATCTCTATGGAAGATTATAACCTACACTCTGACATGTTTGCCTTGTCCTTAGGCGGATGTGATGTGGTTTTGGGCGTTCAATGGTTACGCACACTTGGCCCCATCTTATGGGATTTTGTTGAACTTTGGATGCAGTTTAAAGTCAATTGGGCACAACACAAATTTATGGGCTTACAACCAGGGTCTCTCTGCATCATTAGTTCACATCGCTTGGAAAAAATCCTTGAGAAGAATTCACATGGTGTCATCGCTCAGCTCAATTCCATTCATATGCACCCATCAACAGTCTCCACTACTTCCTTGGATAGATATATAGGTATCTTTGTTGAACCAATGTGCTTGCTGCCTTCAAGAGACCTTTTCGGTAAGAATTTAGCCACATCTACCTCTTAGCAGGAAATGATGGCTATTTTGCATGCAGTACAGAAGTGCCAGCCATACCTATTAGGGAATTATTTCTGCATCAAGACTGATCTCCAGAGTCTGGAAAATTTTTTGGACCAATGGGTCTCCTCCCCAACACACCTGAAATGGGTTATCCAACTCATGGGTTATCCCTATGTGATCACTTACAAGAAGGGTAAGGACAATATGGTGGAAGATGCTCCTTCTCGCACAATTGATGACCCATTTTCTCTTACAGCTCTTTCTCTGCTTGTTCCAAATTGGTTGCAATATGTTCAACAGGGCTATCTCTTCTATGAACTCCATGCTTCTTCATCAACAGGGCACTCTGGGTTCTGCAAAATGTATGACCAGGAACAATGTAACTTCTTTTGGTAGGGACTAAAAATGACAATTCAACAAATGGTGGCTGACGATGATACTTTCCAAGTCAACAAGGGTGAAACGACACTCCTTTCGGGATTGCTCAAACCCTTGCTCATCCCTACACAACTTTGGCCAACTATTTCTATGGATTTCCTAGCAGTGCTCTAGTGGTACAATACCACATCTCAAAGGACACCATATGAAGCAGTCTATGGAAAACCACCGCCAGTTCTTCTTCCATACACCCTTAGCAGCTCCCCAGTTCAGGAAATTGACTCGGTTCTTCGAAATTGCGATCAGATTCTTCTCATTCTGCAGGACAATCTTCACATGGCCAGAATTCGCCTGAAACAACAAGCCGATCAGCATCGTTCTGAGCGCATTTTCCACGCAGCTGATAGGGTTCTTCTTCATCTACAGTCTTCCAAGCAATCCTCCTTGACACTCCAAAGGCGTCAGTGGCCCGAAATGAAACTCAAGGATGCTACTGGGGAACCACTCCTTCAGATTCTGCAGCACTTTCTCCAACCAAATCTTTGAGGAAAAAGCTTTTTCTAAGGGAGAGGGGATGTTAGGAACCTATGTCAACCCTTCTATTTACTATGTTAGTATATTGTTGTTGGACGCATATGCTTTGTAAGTCGTCCCGTAGTTTATATTAGCCCATAGTAATGGACGCATATGCTTTGTAAGTCGTCCCGTAGTATTATATGTCCCATGGTTTTGACTCATAGTATTGGGCATAGACTTAGTATATAAGTGTGTGTTGAGGTCATTGAAGGCACCATGAAGTTAATTGTATTGAGCTTGCTCAAAGGAGGTTGCCCCCTCGAAGTGGTCCGTGATCAATATAAAAGTGATTCTGAGTTCTATTATTTATGATATCTTGTGTATTTGCATTAATTAATTATTGCAGGTTCATCACAGAAATATGGTCTATAGGATAAAAAATGCCTTTAAGCACTAATTAAACTTTCTTGAGATCAGGGGCCATGAACAAATCCTAAACACAACAAAATGATCCCTAAATGTTTCACAAACTTTGAATGGGTCTTGATGCCTTTGCCATAGTAATCATAGGGAAACATCATTCTCAAGTACTTGACATTGGTTTGGGGAGGGAAGCATTATGCTCAATCTCTGAATAAATATTCTTAGGCTCAAGTGCCATTAAAATATCTCAAACCTCCACATATGACGTTTTTTGTTAAAAATCGCCTCCAAGGGTGCTATGTCTACCATCAAGGTTATTTTTACACCATGAATGTTCCTAGAGGTCCATCTAGAGTCATAAGATGAGAAAAATGGTCTTTGTATGCTGAATTCCACTTATTAGGAGCAATCACCATGAACAACACCTACAAAACACAACACAAAACCCTCTCTTGGGGGTCTTTGGAATCAAGGTTGGATATGGGTGACATTAAGATATTTGGCACACTTAGGATGGGTTGTAGGGCCTTAAACATGGTCTAGGAAGGAAAACAAAGTACCTCAAGGATATTGTTTAATTTTCTTATACTTAAGAGCCTTGAACGAATCTCCTTTGATGGGGTGTTAGGGAGAGAAGGGAAGCCAAGAGAATGCATATTGCATGCACTCCATGTGGTGGAACATCCCCTAAATAGATACCCAACTCATGTACATGGTTAGGGGAAGTTCAGGTGGGATGGATAGCGCACCTCCCCCATGTGACTTGAATATGGTGCAAATGGAGATGACGACAAAGGTGTCTCTTTGAATTCAGTTCCAGGAAATTATGGTTTCAATTTGGGCTAGGATCTAGTATGAAGAGGAAGCATATGAGCACAAGGTCATAATCATGCAATATGAGGGAAAATACAATGATAATTTGATGGGTCTCCTCTCCATTCTAGGTCATATTCCTCTACAGTTTCAATTCTGTAAGTCTCGTCTTCTTCTCAGTGGATTTATACCCCATACTTTGAAAATGAACCTTGTTGTTTTTCTTGGTTCACTTGATTTGTTTCATCTTGTCCTGGTCTCCATCAACACCGCTATTCTCTTCCTTAACCTTGTGACTTCAGCGATATCCTTCTCCATGGAAGGTAATGGCTAAGGAAAAAAGGTAAGGCAAGGAAGCAATAGCAAAGTATAAACCAAGGCTCGGGGGGAGGTTAAGGAAGATGAGGAGGCATATTATTAGGAGACCTCATAGGAGACTCATGGTTAATTAGCTAGAGTTGAAAAATGGGTTAAGGAGGGACAACATTATAATAGACCATAGGAAATTAAAGAGGAAATGAGGCCATGGGATACTGATTCAGGAAACATGAGAACCAGAGACACAAAATATTATTGAACATAGGCTCTGCATTGGACTACAAATATTTGTTGGGAAAAGTACTACTGGACACCAAGGAAGAGAGGAATGAATTTTTTTTGTAGATGGATGAACTAAATTCCAGGATGAACTTCCTCATCAAGGCCACCACTGGAAAGGATTACGAATCTATTTTTCAGGTTCCATATCCATAGGTTCCCTTAGTTCATGTGTCCGATCATGATATGACCAAATAGTTTTTTCCTCCTTCGGGACTCTTTTTTATTTTATTTTCTATTATCACATTTATGCTCATGGGTTCTTATTTATTACTAGTAGTACTTACATAACAAGCAAACCTTTTTATAATGCAACTGATAAATTATTGTTTTACTTGTGTTCTAGTTTCCCTTAGGGAAGAGCAATTCAATTATTAATTTAATTACATGTTCAATTTAATATAAATTCCTAGCTTACAAAAAAGGAGCCTTGAATGAGTCCTCATACTAGAACATCATACCTTTGTAGGGGTTGTATGCAATCCTTCAAGTGTCGAATACATGTCTCATGGATCGGTTTTGTGCACTGGATATCAATTTGGATAGTTCCACATTGTCAATGGGGTAAACAAGGGCTCTAAGTCATAACTGAACCTTCTCAAGATAAAGTACCATGAACAAACCCTATACACAACAACATGATCCCTCAATAGGGAATATTTCTCCTAGTAGTTAGATATGGGTGACATTAAAATGTTTTAAGCATTGTGGATGGGTATTGAATCCTTAACCATAGTCATGGTAGGGAGACAACATCCTCGATCCCTTGAAATATTTTGGGGAATAGAAGCATTATCCTCAATCCATAAATAGATATTTTTAGGATCAAGTTCCATTAACAAGCCCTCAAACCTCCACATACGAGCTTTATTGGTTAGCAATCACTTGCAAAGGTGCCATGCACACCATTAATAGGTTAATTGTGTACCAAGAATGTGTCTAGAGGTTTATATAATGTCATATAAGAAGACAATAATTATCCTTGTTCCCTAAATGCTACTTATTAAGCTCAATCACTGTGAACAACATCTACAATCCACAACAAAAATCCTCTCTCATATGTTTTTGGATTTAAGGTTGGATACATATGCCATTGAGAGATTTTTCACATTGAGGATGGGTTGTAGGGACTTGAACATGAACGTGGAAGGAAAACAAATGCCTCATGGATATTTTTGAATCTTATCAAATTCAAGAGCCTTGAATGAGTCCTCAAACTATCAATTCATTCCTTTGTATGGGTTATATGCAGACCTTCTAGTGGAATACAAGAGTCATGGTTAGGTTTTGTGCAAAGGAAAGTGGTTTGGACTGTACCACATCATCAATTCGTTAAACAAGGTATTTAATTCCTAATAGAACCTTTTTGAGCTTAAGTGCTTTGAACAAAACCTAAAAACAACAACACAAGCCCTTAATAGGGGACCTTTTCACTAGGAGTCAGATATGGGTGCCATTAAAATGTTTCACATACTCTGGATGGGTATCAAGGCATGAACCATAGTTTTGGGGAAACAACATCCCCAAGTCATTGAAATTGGTTGGGGGAGGGAAGCATTATCAGTAAGCCCTCAATAAAAATTCTTAATCTCAAGTGCTATTGACAAGCCCTCAAACCTCAACATATGACCTCTCTTGGTAGACAATCACCTCCAAGGGTTCTATCTGTGCCATCTATAAGTTATTTGTGCTCCAGTAATTTGTCTAGAGTTCTATATAATGTCATAAGAGAATAATAATGGGACTTGTTCCATAAACTCCACTTCTTGGGCTCAACCACCATGAACAACACTTGCAACCCACAACATAAACCTTCTCTCGAGGGTCTTTGGAATCTAGGTTGGACATGGATGCCATTAAGATATTTTGCATGCCAAGGATGGGTTGTAGGGCCTTCAACCTGGTCAAGGAATGAAAACAAACACCTTAGGGATATTGTTGAATCTTCTTGGACTTAAGAGCCTTGAATGAGTCCCTGTACCAACACATCAATTCGTTGTACGGGTTCTATGTAATTCTTCGAGTGGGATACAAGTGTCGTGGGTAGGTTTTGTGCGGTTGGGTGAAAATGTGAAGCTGGGAAACAATTCCGTGACAACGAAGTGAAAAAAAAGAGGGCGCGCAGATGAATAGGGGAAAAAAAGTCAACCTCAAACTCTCGTCCGAGAGTTTAAAAAATCTAGGTCGAGATTTTTGAGAGTTCAAACTCTCAGCTGAGAGTTTAAAAAAACTCTAAGCCGAGAGTTTGAACGAATCACCGCGCTGTATTTTCAAAAAAAATCTCGGATGAGAGTTTGAACTAAACTCTCGGCCGAGAGTTTGGAAGGTATTTTTCTGCCGAGAGATTATGGTCAACAAAACCTGCGAAAATATCTGGCATCTTTCTGGAACCTGCAACTTTAGCAAGTCCAAGCCCTTGCAAATTTTAAGTATTATTTATCGGACTTGGTAGAAATGGATTCATCTCTGGGTGATTCCATGAACATGGGTAACTCTTCTTGGCCAAATATGACGGTGAAAAACAGAAATTTTACCCATATATTAAATTGAAGCCCTCGAAACTCGTACTTGCCACATGAATTTTGACATGGGGTTGAAAAACGAAATATAGATAATTATGTTGGCTTTCCAATGATATTTTTTTCAAAATATACCAATGCCATATATCGTGTCGAATTTTCATTTAATGAAACATGTGTACTTAAAAATTTGAAGAGCAATTAACAAGTAGTTTGTGTGCGTGCACAATAAATTAATGTTAAAGCAATAATTTAAAAAAATGAAATATGTAAACATGATCTAGACATAGTGCATTGGGGCTTACATATTTTTCTTTTAATTTTTCTCGAAAAATTATATTTATTATTATTTTTCGAAACTTACTAATGAATATTTAAGTCGCATTTTGCACACATGTGTGTGCGTGCATGAAATATTTTGATTTTTTACATAATTTGTAAAACTAAAAATACTCTTTTAAAGAGGACGCGTTTATCTGGGGCTTGTGTATTTTTTCAAATTTTTTGGATGTGTATTTTGAATGTTGTGGATTTATCTTTGAGCTAAATCAAAGTTGTTGGCATGGTTTTTTAGGGCAATTTTTAGTAGAAATTTAAAAACAACAAACATATGAAGATAAAAATTCGTAAATTTTATATATTTGGATAGAGGATTTGTTGGTGAATCCAATGGTATCAAGTGCGCTCATTAATGAGCATTTAATGACATGGTTTAACTCTGTGGAAGGCAGCCAAACATTCCATTCTACAGGGAAAAGGGCTTTCAGCCTATATTTTAAGCCCTCGATCGAGCTATTTGCTGGATCGAGTTTTTTTTAAATACCTCGATCGAGGGATTAACAGAACCTCGATCGAGGGTTTAACAATCCCTCGATTGAGGGTTTAACAAGACCTCGATCGAGGTGTTATTAAACCCTCGATCGAGGTATTTGCTCGATCAAGGGTCTGTTAAATAGGCTTGATCGAAGGTTCGTCTGTGTAAAAAAAAAATAAAAACCAACCAGGGCAAAACCGTGAAAAGAGTTGGCAATAATTAATGTTGCCAACTACCCTTCCCTCATAAAAACATCAACGAACCTATATATAACTAACAAACAAGGATTCACAAACAACAATTTACCTCATTTCTAGTTTTTTTTTCTATTAGAGCTTTGTCAATTTGATCTTGTTGAATTAGAGATTTGTCATTTTCATATTGCTAAATTAGATCTTAGTAGACATGTAAGATTTCTTTGTAGGCATAATTCAATATTTCATACTAACATTTTGTTGTTTGTTATAACAATTTGAAAAAAAAATTGTTTGTTTTCATTGTAGATTGATTCATGTAAGATTTATTTGTAGGCATATTTCAAGATTTCATACTAACATATTGTTGTTTGTTATAATATTTTGAAAAAAAATTGTTTGTTTTCATTGTAGATTGATGGGGAATAAAAAAAAAAGACAAAGAAAACATGCTAGACAACAAAATGCCAATGAAGAACGTGAGTACAATAGAGAACGAATGGGACAACAAAGAGCAAGGTTGAGAGAAGAAGAAGATGCACATTTGGTGCAACAAATTCTAATGGAGGACAACCAAGGTAAATTATTGAATTACGTGCTATCATAATTTAAATATCATGCTACATAATTTACAAAATTAGTAACAATTTTCCAATAAATTTAACTAAATTTCATAATTTAATTTGTTTCATATTTATTTGTAATTATATTCTTATTTATTTCATCAATTTGTTATTTAAATTTCAAAGTTTGCGATAATTTTTATGTTAAATGAACAATTTTCAAGTGGCTTTAAACAAAAGTTAAATTAGAACAATTTTTAAATGAAACATGTAAATTTAGATTCTATTTTCATGTTAAGATATGAACATATTTTTAACTATTTTCAAATTATTTCAAAGTTGCTAACAATTTTCAAATTATGCTTCAAAGTTGCTTTAAAACAATTTTCAAATTATTTCAAAGTCCGCTAACAATTTTCAATTTTATTGTCCAACAATTTTCAAATGAAATGTACACTTAGATTCTATTTTCAAGTTAAAATGTATGTACATATTAACTATTTTCAAATTTCTAAACTTTACTAACAATTTTCAATGTTATTAGAATAATTTTCAATTTAAATGTACACTTGGACACTATATTTTCAAGTTGAATTGCACATATTTAACTAATTGCAATTTTTGAAGTTACTAACAATTTCAAGTTAAATGTAATTTCAATTCTTGTTTTGTTAGAAAATTCGATTTCAAAACAAATGAATGAATATTTTGAAATTTACATGTTTGATAGTTATGTATTAGTTAGAATTTATTCAATTTGAAAACAAATGAATGAATATTTTCATAGTTATAGTGGTTGGCAATATTTTCATAGTAATGAATATTTGAATACAAATGAATGTTCAAAGAGCTATTTAATTATAATGTTTACTTAAAAAAAAATTCCATCTATCACATATATTTTTATTTGCATAATATGACATATTACCATGATAAGATTAATGATTAAAATCATATATTTTGTTATGACAAATTATAAATAATTAAATTTGCAATGTTCAGAACTTTGCATTGATATGTGAAGCATTATTGATAAAAAAATCATTAAATTGCAATTTATGATAAAATTAAAATTTCCATTTAAATGTCTATTGTTGAAATTGCAAAATCATCTACTAATGAAAATGTTATTTTGCATTAAAAATTATGAATTTCCCCTCAATCATATCATTACAATGTTTTTAATTAAATATCGTATTCATCTCTAAATCAATGTTTTTTTTCCCCACATTTAGAGTATCATAGGTATGTTATGATGGGTAGAAAATCAATCTCAAATTTTTATTTCACGTAGATACAACATGGGATGCATGATGTTGTCCTTGAAATTCTAGGGTAGAAGTGTTGTAATCGTTTATTCTTTGCATGGTGATTTGCAACTTGTATTTTAAATATTTATTTATTTATAAATTATACCATAAAGTTAAAATAACATTTTTCTTGTAATATAAAAGTAAAATGGACATAAATTGCATAAAGAAAATTTGCCCACAATTATATAATGTGATGATTGTAAATGATATTAATTTTTATGGCCATAATAATTTTTATCGAGTTATTAATAATTATCTTGACTTAAATATATATAGTTTATTTTCAAGTTACTAGCAATTTTAAAGTTAAATGTACAAGTTACTACCAATTTCAAGTTATAAGCAATTTCAAATTTTACTAGAAATTTCAAACTTTACTTCTAGAACAATTCTCAAGTTTAATTAAGTTAGCAATTTCAAGTTACTTGAGCAATTTCAAATTTCAAGTTACTAGCAATTTTAAGTTACTTGATGTTAAGATCCTAGTGGGTGGCCTTCACTAACATCTCGGGGTTTTGGTGTAATGGTTCGTATCATTTGGTATCAGAGCACTTTCTTAGGGTCATTGGGTGGAATTTCTGCCATTTTTTTTCGCATCTATTGCAAGTTCGGATCTGGGAATAATCCCTGTCCACTTAACTGTGGGAAGTACTTGGGCATAAGCCCTAAAACTCATTGTGAGGAGTACCACAGGAACCCCAAAGTAGCTGGCCCATTGAGAGGAACTGCCATCGAAAAGGGCAATGACCCCTACCTGATTGACTAGTTTTTCCCCGTGAGGTAAACCAAGAGCTATCATTTGTGGCCAAGCGGTTATCAGTTTTACCTGAGCTGTGGAGTGAGGGGTACTGCCCCAATACGCAAGCCGTCAGATAGCATTGGTGGCCGAGTGAAACACTTGAAGTGTTAGGAAGCCGAACATACTTGGGGTCCATATCTATTTTCAGCTGAACTGTTGTCGATCACTTCCGCGTCGTTTCAGATCCAACGTTGCCATTGGAGTGTTCGTTCAGGGCTTGTACGACGCAGAGGGAACACCATCGTATGGGCACACATCCAGCCCAGAGTCTGGACTGCGGAGCGTGGTGGGATGTTAAGATACTAGTGGGAGGCCTTCACTAACACCTCGGGGTTTTGGTGTAATGGTTCATATCACTTGAGCAATTTCAAATTTCAAGTTACCAGCAATTTCAAGTTACTTGAGAGATTTCAAATTTCAAGTTACTATCAATTTCAATTTTTACTTAGAACAATTCTCAAGCTAAATGTATTAGTTGGAAAATTCAATTCACATGCAATTTTCAATTTTTCAATTTCCACATCAAATTTCAAGTTACTAGCAATTTTAAAGTTCAATGCACAACTTTCAAGTAACCAATTTTCAGTTTGTTAATTTACATGTTATATAGGGAGAGGTTATGGTCAGACATCACATCATGGTGATCAAGAATTACATGACCCTGTGCCCCCTCATGATCCTGATTAGCCATCACATGACACCTTTCCCTCTCACATTGAAAATAGAATTGGGAGTTGCAGTGGGGTTGGAAGGGGTAGAAATTTTATGGAGGATTGTGCAGTTGTTTCTGCACAAGAAGAGATTGGGAAATCGATCCCTGGTCAGAGAGTTAGAGAGCATGTCAATAACATAATCAAGTCATATTTTGAACAACATTCAACGATGGCACAAGCTCAAATCCTACATGGGTTGATAAAACACAAAAAATTGAAACGTGCCACAAAGTTGTTGGATTTTCAAGATGTTAAAACAAAAAAGACATGTGAGAATGCAATAGAAAATGTAAGAACTGCATTATTTTCATTTGGAAAATCAAGAAACAATGATACCCGAGTTGCTCGTAGGGCAAGTACAACGGCTTTTGTGGCACAAAGCACCTCAAGAAATCGAATGGTATCAACAATGACATCATTGCTCAATGTTTCAAAAAGAACATTGCTCAAATATACTAAATTCAGGGTCCGGATGGATGAAAATGATGAAGCTGCTTGTTGGGCTCTTATTTGTAGGGAACCCTATCGAGGTAGGATGGCAGCAGGCATTAGAGAGAAGGTGATCATTCTCGTGCTATTCCAGATCGAAAGCATGTCCTGTGACAACGTTTATCCAGAGGCATTTATCAGGAGAATTGTAAGCATGTGATGGAGATGACAGGAGTTGCACTTTATGAGGAATTCCAAGAAACCAATCTCGATGTTCAAATATCATTTATCATGTTCAACAAATTGAAACCGTGGTATATTAGTCCGAATACGATTCGTGACACTTGTTGCTGTCGGTACCACATTGAATTTCAACTATACTATGACACATTTTTGGATTTTTGCAAAAGGCACTGGAACGGTGTACTAGCTCCTCACACAGTGCGAGATTTTATTTGTATGATACTATGCAATAGGAATCCTCAACATGTGTTTTTCAATAAGAGGTGTGTAGGTGGGAGAAAATGCCATGAATGCGGTGATTTGACATTGTTCCATAGGAACTTTCCTATCGATCCAACACACCATGGATTGTCAAATATCACCGTTAGGTGGAAGAGGTACGAGTACATCACCATGAATCCAACATCTTCTTCATCTGTGCCATCCAAGAGGATCGACTTGCTCGATGATGAGATTCATGTTTCAGATTTCATGGAGAAGTTTCAAAGTCATATTTATAAATACATAAAGCACTCCCATAGGTATAGGTGGCAAGCTTCAGAATTCAAACATTCCCATGAGTTATTTAAGCTGGGCACAATCTTATCAGTGGTAGACTTTGTGGAGAACTACACCTTTGCTCCTCAGAGAGAGATACAGAGTGAGTGCTATCACTCTAACTAGGTGTCTATCTTCGTACATGTATTGTACAGACATGCTTAGGAAAACATTGACGGTAGGGATAACACTCCTCAGTCATGTGAAGTGATCAAGGAGTACCATTTTTATGTTAGTGATGATCGTGAGCATGACACATTGTTCGTTCAACACTGCTTTGGGTTGATTTATGATTCATTCAGATAGAGAGGCGTATCATTTACTGAACACTGGATTTGGTTAGATGGGTGTGCAGGGAAATTCAAATCGGCACGCTCATTTTATTGGTTGAGTCTCCTTCACAAAGAGATAGGAATTCGACACACCTGGAGCTTTTTTGAGACAGGGCATGGAAAGGGTGAACATGATGGCACAGGTGCATGTGTGAAACGAGCACTTCGAAGGTACCAGATGAGTCATGGTGCAACCTGACTCAAATGCTCCACTGAAGTAGTTGATTGGTGCACACATCATTTGGGACATCAAAGTCGCGAACAAGCAAGGCTGGTGTGCAGGTAATAAACTACAAACTCAATTAATAAGGTAATAACATTCAATATCATCATTTCCAAAAGAACACATGTACTCGATAGGAATTTACATATGACAAACTGAATTCCATGCAGGTTCTTTTGGGATGTTGCCATTGGAGATGTTAATAGATCCATGCCATGGTATTGTGACACCATCCCTGGTACGAGGGAATTGCATTCTGTTCGAAGTAAAGACATGGGGGACATATTTTCCATTGAAACGAGGAAGTATGCCTGCTTTTGTGATTTTTGCATTGATGCAAATGGATGCGGGCTTGATCACTGTGAAAATGATTTATATGTGAAACCATGGAAATATGTATCTCTTAATCCAAAGGGCCCACATCCAATTCCAACATGGCAAGAGATGCACATTGAAGAGGCAATGGTCTCATTAGATCATGATTGAGTTTCTGATATGGTTAGGGAAGGTACAAGATTCTTCATTAAGTTAATTAGTTCATTATATCTTACACATATACAAATGTTGTAGAAATTTGCACGTAGGACATTTGAATAATATTTGTAATGTATCTTGCAGGTGATGTATTCGTTGTCATTGCACCCCTCCACAACCAAGAAAATGTTTCATACTATTTGATGTGGTGCACGCAAATAAAGAGTAGGTTGGTGCGACCCTACCAAGATGGGGACTTCACATACCAGACTGGAGACATGGTTCTAATGGGACACTTTTTTGAAAAAGTGAAAAAACAAGGTGCTCACATTATTTACAGAGATTTTAGGCCTGAATATATATCATGTCAATACAGTCATTTGGTGGTTGCAGCTCAAATACCTCTAACAGAAATCAAGGTGAAGAGAGGTGATCCAAAGAGATGGAAGATGACAGAAGTTGACCATGATCGTATTATGGAGACTTGCATTCCTATAACCCATTTTCCAGATGAATGAGTCACATGTATGCCACTTGCATCATTGGCATAGTTTTCATGTTGTCCTGTGTAATATTTTTTTGGAGATTTTTGTGGAGGTTGTTTTATAAATGTATTTTTGTAGATGCTTTAATGTCAAGAATACAAATACTAGATGGGAGGCTTTTGTGAAATTTGGGTCATGGTGCTCCATGTTGGAATATTTAAGCCTTCCTACCATTTAATTATTTACATATGATGCTTCAATTAATCACTTGTGGTTAATTCTATGTAATAATTGAGGAAATTGCCATTGTGAGGCTCACAAGGCAACTTGGGAGGATAAGATTCCATCTGAGGTGTGTTATACAAGCCTCCTAGGCCACTTGGGTGCATTCCTAAACAATTCTGGATAATATTTGTGAAGAAGGGCGCACTTGTGAAGAAAGCTGCCGCTTTTACTTCTTTTTCCCCCAAAGGAAAGAGCTAGTCAACCTAGGAAAGTGTTTTATTCACCAAAAACTGTCCTTAACACTATTTCCACCCAAATTTCATATTTGGCATTGCTTTTACCTATATTTCACCTTCAGCTCACTAATTTAACAATTCGTGAGATTTTGAGCAGATTTGGAAAGCCAACTTGCCACCTAGGGGGGATGGGTAGTTTTAGAAAGTCTGATGGATGGAAGATTCTTTCGGCATCTTTATCCATTCGAATTATTGCTGTAATGTTATTTAATAACAGCCTACAACATTCATATGTTGGCTGGTGTAATTATTATTCATGAGAAGTAATACAGAATTCCATTCTTGTGCATTATTTTTGTGTCTTTGAGCAGTTGTGTGAGATTTTTTATATGAGAGAGGTTAATTTCTTGCATAGTTCTTGGATGTGATCTGATTTTCACACTCTAATGTGAATACACTTGAACATGTACATGTTCTAATTTTAAATTTTTATTTCAAATACAATTGCAATGTAATTGAGAATTTAAAATACATCTATACAATGTGGAATTGTAAAATTTAAATTTTAAATTGTACAATGTATTCTAATTTTAAATTTTGATTCCAAACTTGCAAAATTTTATTGATATTAACATTAATATTATATTTAATTAATTAATTAATATTAATATTAATATAACTAATATAATTATAATTAATTAATTAATGTTTCATAATATTAATATTATTGTTAATATTATTATTATTATATGTGATAATAATAATATTAATATTAATAAATTTAATTATTAATGTTATTAAAATTATTATAATTGTTAGGTTAATTATATTTAATTGTGAATATTGATTTTGATATTAGAATTTTTAAAAATAGGTAATATAATATTTGAATAAAATAGTAATATGATTGATCTAAACAATTTTTATTGGCTAAAAGTTTTTAAGTTCTATACTTACTATCATTATAACGATTCATAAAAGTAAATGTGTTATTTGTAATTATTATTATAATTTACATACATAATTATAATTTGTACATAGTTATAAAGTGTAGAATAAATTTAAAACAATTTGTTTATCATTTCATGATGGGTAGAGTACTTCGTTATATAAATAATAATATTAAATGTATTATTATTTAAATAAATACAAAATTCAAATAATCTAATCAATTTAAATAAATACAAAATTGAATAGGGTTCTAAATTTTTAAAACAAAAACTACAAACTTAGTATCGAAAATATTATAAAGGACTCCATTGTTTTTAATCTGTGACCATCTCGCTGTCACTTCGATTATTGGGTTCATTTTTTCTTGCGATGACAGTTCCTGGTTTTTTAGTCACTTTGATTTGACAAATTTTCAACTCTAATAACTCTAATTTGACAACTTTTCAACCTCTGTAATAGTGATAGAGTGAGTATGAACCAGTAAGAAGAAACCCGTGGTTGTGTTTTCACGTGTAAGAATTAAACTTGAGATCAATAATCGGTCAAATACAACCCCTAAAACGTTATCTCATATTAAGAGAAGAATTTGATGTCTTTACAAGTTGTTTTGTAATTTGTTTAACCCCGCATAGTCCAAAATATGTTTAAACAATTAAATCATGAAATTTTAATAAAAAAAATGTTAAGTAAAAATATAAACCAAACAAATGTTGGTAAAAATATGTTTAAACAATCAAACCATGAAATTTTGATTAAACAGATGTTGACCAGAATAAAAAAATAAAGTTGTGGATGAAGGTTATGTTTAAGTCATCAAACCATGAAATTTTGATTAAAAAAATGTTAACGAGAATAAAAAAAATAAAGTTGTTGGATAAAGGTTACTTATAGTGTCTTATTTTCTTAAGTATTATAATTATCATCTTTCCTACGATTGAAGACTTATCTTTCAATAAGGTATTTCTAGATGAATTAATTCTCTGCTCACATTTTTAGGACCAAGGAGGATCTAATGTTCCGCATTCCATAAGTGATATATATTTGATGGAGTTGTGTAAGATTTATTTTCTAGTATATGAGTTGGGTATATTGGAATTTAGGTTTTGCACAATTTTTTCTTGGTTTTCAATTTCAAGCTAAAGAAGAATCAAGCAAAAGCCAGAAATCCTAACTTATATTAAATAATTATTTACTCTAAAATAAAATAATCAATCATATTAAAACCCATTATAAATCATAGCTGCATCTTGTGATCGACAAATTCAAGATCCCCATATACAAAGTATATTATCATATATTACATAATCATAATAATAACACTGCATTTGCATTCACATATATGCTTGTTGCATGAAGAGAGTTTGAAAGTGATACAATTTGAGATTTCTTTATATTAAGAGAGTCATTTCATTATGAAAATTTGGAATTACTCTATCGAGACATGTTTATAATTTATGAAAGGTGTACTGATATGGTGATTGCATCACATCAATTAATTAAACAAAATACCATGATCTAGTCACCTTGAAACAAATATATAGAGATTGCTTAACACGGAATTTTGAAAACAAATAAAAAATGAAAAAAAGTGAGAATTGATGGCACTTGTTGAAAATGAAAGATATACATTTGCAAGCCATCTTCAATTGCAAGATCATGCTACCATTTCTCCAATGTTATATTTTAGTAAATATATATTAATAAAAATAATTAGTTTTTATTAAAATGATATAATACATGTACTAATGGTGCAAACCGGATCCTGTGAGAGAGGACCCCCTTACACCTGAAATCAATACTACCCTGCCAGATCAATAACAAAATAATTTAGCAGAAACTCTTATAATCGAACATCAGGCTCGATGGGCCTTTAATTTTTCAGCTTAGTGTTTTAAGTCGGTGAAGAGAAGGAGGTGAGCAATATCCCATAAATTCGATGGAATGAAGACTACAATGGGTCGTGGACTGAGAGGAAATTGCCATTGTCAATGTCAATGCAGTCATCTCTCCTTTTAGATTACCTTCGCGGAAGCATTCATGGAACCTTCTTTGTCGAATGGCGATTTGGGGGCAAAGTGAGCGAAGCACGAAGGTCGCTTGGATCATTCATTTA
This sequence comes from Larix kaempferi, assembly GCA_027924585.1. Taxonomy (NCBI): domain Eukaryota; kingdom Viridiplantae; phylum Streptophyta; class Pinopsida; order Pinales; family Pinaceae; genus Larix; species Larix kaempferi. Next base: position 979,209 of record BSBM01000137.1, read on the forward strand.
ATAATTTTAAAGAAATCTCCAAATTAAAATTATTCCCTCCTCTTCTAGATCGAATCTGTAAGATATGTAGGAAAAGATTTAGAATAGGACCAGCATTTGTCTTTAGGCAAGTGAATAAATGTTTTCTTTATTTTTTATACAAATTACAGGTTTTTATTTATTTTTTATACACAGTATTTAGGGTGGATCCAAATCCATTTCCTCGAAATCTCTTGCCCTATGAAAACTCTTTAACCATTCCACAATTGGGTCAAATAATTTTATTAAAAGCTCGAGGCTTAGTATTTCAGCTTTCACAATTGCATTAAATAATCCTATTAAAGTTCTGTGGTATGGTTCCAAAAAATTTCTAATCCATAGATGCAATACATCATTGCACACTTGCTTCCAGCAGGTATTGAACACAAGATTTTCAAATCAGTTGGGGATGGCATTACGGTTTGATCCACATCCATTTTTGCAACTAGATTGTGGCGGCTCTTCAAATTGATAGTATTACTTACTTACATAGATCGCTTTGGCACAAATAAGCTTTTGAAGAGCAAAAAAGGTAAATATGGTTGATTGTTATTAATATATAAACTATACTGGATAACCAATAACTAAACTGTAATGGACAACCTAACATATGGATTTGAAAATTGTTTAATCATATATTACCATTGAGGGAGATCGAGCAAAACATCCCTAGAAGAGCTCGTCAGAGTATTCTCTAGAAACAGTTCCGTTGACTCAAAGCGAGAATGCAGCCTCGAGCATTACAATATCACAGGAGATGGGACAATCAGACCCAAATATCAGATCGAAATGTGTTAGAGATGCTAATGCTCATGGCAGCTGCTACAAGAATATTGTTATACAACCCAAAAACGTACCTCTAGCAGATTTAGCGCTAGCCCATCGCTAATGGGTCTCCCTTTCGAGACTGCAAACACTGCGACCGATAATGGATCTCCCTCTTTCGAGACTGAAAATACTGCAACCTGCACACACAATATAATAAATTAAACCGCGTATATGGAGAACACAGAGCAAATCAATCTGGATCAGATCACAACCAAGCTTCTATATCACTTTGGCATTAGAGCCACGTTGGTGTTCATGAAAACTCCCACATCTACAAAAGAGAGAAGCGGCAAAAGAGTGAACGGACCGATTCTTTAATTTCTCTTGGTCCGGGTGCAAATGCGTTATTGAATTTCTCACCACCACCTTTTAGACCATTTCATTGATTAATTTTCCACTTGTTCAAATGCGTTATTGAATTTCCCACTGCCACCTTTCAGAGCTGTAGGGTTTGAGCGTGTGTTACATTACAAATGGGAGTGGAGCGTTACATTATAAATTATTTTAAATAACAAAGTGTCCTTTGGATTTAAAACTGCACATAAGTTAACTCACTAAATCTTAATGCTCCGATCATATGCCACACAACGAATATTTTGTTAAGTTTCAAATCTGGCCATTCATTTTTTTAAAAGTGAAAAATCTGCAACCCCCGCCCCACCCCAAAGTTGAAATAGGACGCCTTACGGCGTAAAAATTTAATAATGATGTGAAAATTGTCATATGATATTTTAAGAAAATTCTATATTCTATATTTTAATTTTTAATTTTTGTATTTTAAAAATTAAGTCACACTTTCAAAAAAAATTATAATCTTTAATTAAAGAAAAAATTAAAACAAGAAATTCCATAATCTTTAATTTATTAAAAAATGAAATAAATAAAATATATATAAAAAAATTACTTTTAATTTTTGAAAAATCAATTAATAAATTATAATCTATAAACATTAAATTTTTTATAAAAATAAAAATATAAAATTAAATTAATGCCAAACCAAAACTTTTGACTTTGTAAATGAATAACATACGAAAATTGCTATTATTAAATTATATTCATATAAAATGCCGAAAATTCAGTTCCTTTTTCCTTTTATTATTAGCGATATACGCTGTTATTTTCAGTGCAGTTAAATTGTATTGTTTTTATTAATTTGCTTAAATTTTATAAAACATCTCAAAGTTTTGTTAATTATTTTATTTATGTTTCTTTAATTATTATTTTCTTTTTAAATTTATGATTGAATATTTTATTGATTTATAGAATATCGGGTTTATAAAACATTGCCGAGACTAAATATCCTTGTCGGCCGACATTTTTTGGGATATATGTCTGAGCATGAAAATTAATTTAATTTATATAAATTAGTTATTGTTTTAAGAAGGTGCAACTATAAGTCGATATGTAATAATAGAAAGGAAATGGAAGTACTAAGTTAATATAAGTAACTAGCATAAAATTTATGGCACAAGAATAATAGATATTGCAACAACATGGAGGGCATAATAGAGCTTGCATAACTAAGCTCAAGACTAATTTGCAAGTTATATGGTTTTCAGAAGAAATTGGCCCCCACCCAATTGTTATGAAGGAAAAAGGCAAAGCATAGGCATAGTGGGCTTGGGTTCAATGCTTTTGAAGACAAGAACTTATATTTTAGCTAGGGTAGGAAGGAATTGCTTTGAATGAATAGTAGAGAAATGTGAAAACCAATCCTGCATACTTTGAAGTAAATATATTAAACACCAATAACAACAATTATGTGCTTGAAAAAAAACCCACGTTGAAATTTCTCGTCTCTTAGAAAACTCGTACTTTAGTTTTATTAATGGAAGTAAAAGTGTATCTGAATTACATCTACAAGTATCTCTCAAGATTGTATGTTAAAGAAAGAAGCAATAAGAAGATGAAGTTCTGCAATAGCAACTGGCAAGGATTCAGGAACATCCTGTTTTGGATTACTTTCATGACTTAGATGAGCTTATATATTTGGTCAGTTATAAGTTGCATCCTATTCATGACAATGGACTTAGCTGAGATTCTTTAGTTCATATCATACTAAAGACACTGAAATTGTTCATCACATAATACCAAGAGATTAAGAATCCCAGCACAAATACCTAGGCAAGACATAATAAAGAAATAAGAATATTTTATTGAGAACATTTTTGTTACAATGATACTGTACAATAATAAAAGATTTACATTACATAAAACTCAGTTCAAGCTGAGTTAATTTAATTATAATTAAATTCCATTAAATATAGCTGAAAATCCCCAATAAACAAACTTCAGTTGTCACTAAATAGTAAATACATATGATTTCAGAAATCTCAGTGTTATTTTGCACCATTTCACCACCATTTACAGGATCAATGAACAAACATCAGTTGTCACTATGATTCATCTGGTTTCAGAAATCTAGCATACTCCTTTTGCACCATTTTGCCACCACTTACAAGATGAAATGAACATCTCTAGAAGCTGCATACATGAAACAACAATGCTAAAGTAATCAGGGACTTTTATCTTTTCCTCAGAAGAGTGTTTGTGTATTGGTTTTATCATGTCAAGTCTTAATTTTGTTAAATATCAGTAATGCTAACAAAATTCCATCCTATCAATAACATTTAGCAGCAAATACATATTTGTCAAGTTACCTTCCATCTAGGCCAACAACGACAATAGTGTTCTTTTGATGGCCAAAAGCTACAAGAAATTGTAATCCCTCTGGCAAGTGAAATTGAGCAAAGGACCACTCAGAGCTAAAATATCTTGCCAGTACTCCTAGAAAATGAATGTTTAGTGCTCACATTTGATTATGATCACATTTGGTGCTTGACATTACCTTGAACAAACAACATAATTATATACATATATTACATATCAAAATTCAAGCTCAAATTCTTACCTCTCATAAAAGAAAGTGAAGAGCTGGGATTAGCTTCCAGTGAGGGAATGATTAGATTACCACTAGAACCATTTGTGGCTGAGAGACCTTGCATAGCATCAACAGTCCTTGATCTTCTCCTAGCCTTGCTACATTGAGGCCAAAAATGTGAATTGTTCCCTTGTCACTTGAAACTGCCAACCACTGATGATTGGAAGATAAGTCCAGACTATAGATTTCTGCTCTATCAGCACCTCTACGAACCTACATTCAATTATATTCAGACTTAAAAGAATGTTTATAAACGTACAGGAGAAATCACCAGCATTCAATATTGTAGCTCATTACTTGAGGGATTGTTACAATGTTATAAATCAGCTGTTCCCAGTTGAAGCAAATACCACTCTTCATGCCTGGCTATGAAGATAATATGTTTAAGATTTCAAAAAAGATTATTGTGAAAATTCCCACCTGCAAAAGATAAATTGCAAAATAAGGATAGGTGTTTTATTTAAGCCTTTAAGCATTATAGCAGAGCATTTTTGGGGAATAATTTGTTGCCCTTCTCTAGAAATATATCTTTCGTACTTACATGCAATATCTAATATCCCTACAGGTTCTATTTCAAATATTTTGAAAAGTATCCGATGATATTCTCCTTTGTTTCAAGTATGCCAAATCTCATTCAAAAAATTAGATTTCAATTTCAATTTTTGAATATTGAAAACACATGTAACTTTCTCTGTTTTGAGCTGAAAATATTTGTTTCCATTAAAAAAAATGTAATGATATAAAAGTCATGCAATTTGACTGAAACTTGAGTAATTCAACAGTTTCAGCAAATACACTTCATTTAAGACAACAGATTCTGTCTAGACTTATCGGCTATTCTCCAGCAAGGAACATAACAGGGATTAAATGGTAACATAGAAAATAATGACAGGGAAACAACTGATCAAGTTAAAATAGTACAAACAATATGGTAATGGATGAAATAAATGACAACTGAATTTTTATGATTCCTAGAGTGTATTGTGAAAGGATATGAACCTTGTCCTTCTCAATGCTAAAAGATTAGAAATTCAACTAATTGCATTATGAAGAAAACATAATTATATATATAAGGTCACTTCATTCGACTTCCTCAAACATAATAGACTATATAGCCTAATATCCACATCAATAAATTATGTTTAAAGTTGAAACACCTTCTGATGGGTTGAAATGCACAGGAAATTTACTTTTATTCTTAACATAAATGCCATAAATTAGAAGTTACTAAATCAGTTCTCATTGAGCTGCCACTTGGTCTTATTCAGTGCGAGACATAATATCCCATAACAATTACAGACAACTCCTACCTACAACTAGTTACACATTGACGTTGCTTTGGTATAATCCCAAGGCCTTGATGACAGCTGCTCTCAGAATGTACTGCTGGTAGGAAACAGCTAATGCAGCTCCAGCAAAAGGTACTACCCAAAAAATCCACTCTACATACAACAGTCCTACTCATGAAGGTACTGTATCAGCTTTAACAAATACTAATTCTGCTGGATTATATCCTAATGTTAATATAGAAGTAGTTCAGTTGGTTTAAATCAAAAGGAGCTCAACAAATTTTGACAAATTACAAGCACTAAAACAAAAGTATTACAGGATTTCCTCTTATATTTGTAAAGACACTTGGAACTTACGAAATAGTTCATGTATATAGAGTCTAACGCATTGCATCCATTAAAACGAAACCATGGACCTGATTTTATGGTACACTTTTGTAGTTTGAAGCTATATATATATATGAAACCCTGAGCAACCAAATACACTGAGAATAAATTATTAGAACACCCCAACAAGGAAAATAAAAAGTTGATATAAATACATACATGGTCATTCTAGGATTTTTTGTGCACCATGACCAGGGTTGATGCCAGTACCAGTGATGGGAATGGTGGCCAAGTGCACAATGAAAACAACAAACCCAACACGAAATGGAGCCAAGACTTACACAATGAAAGTAGTTGTAGTAAAACAAATAAGTATATGCATATGTATATATAAACATTCAGTTGCAGAGAAAAAGTGTAAGCCAACAGAAAGGTGCCAATAATGGTGTCAGTTAGGGGAGTAGGAAGAGGTTTTATGAGAAAATGTATTTTTTAAGAGATTCGTGGGGTTCACTGAATGGTGAAAATTGTAGTGGGTGAATGAAGTGTTTTGCAGGTAGTTGGTTTTATTAGAATTGTGTAATGGCTATTTGTCTTTGGAATTGTTGTTATGACACAGACGTGAATGAGAATTTTCACAGAAATCACTAGTAATCAAGTCAGAGATCGGTCCTCGGGGTATGGGTTGTTGTTTGAGCTCATGACAGGATACAAATGTGAAAATGATGGACAACAGGGGATGGTCACTTCACCTCTTAGACCCTAAATAACTTGAGTCTAAATAGGAGAGGATATTCCCTTGGAGAACACAACCTTGGTTAACATTAGAAGAGAACAACACAGAGATGCACATTCAATGCTGAGAAAATGAGTGTTGGTGACTACATATCTAAGCTTGAGATGATGATTTGAGAAGTATGTGGACAATTCCAAATATGAAAAAAGACTAGGGTTGAGATAGAGATATGATGTAGAGTTTTCATTAACTGAATTAAAGTGATCCTATAGCTTAGAAAGGTGAGTAAAAAAAAGATATCAGAGAAGCATTAGAAAGTTGAATGAAATCATCTGTCTATGATAGTCATGATGATAAAGTTATAATGATTATTTGGGCATAATGAAGAAGGAGTGAATTGTTGATATGAAGAATGTTGATATATAAATGACTATTATAGAGAAATCAAGAGTGTTAGAGTACAGGTAGGAGCATTGGTAAGCTACAGAAATAGTTGTAGGAGGTGGTACAGGTTGTGGATACAAAACTGTATTTAGTTTTTTCTCCAGTTGGCTTTAATACAATGCATAAGTTTCTTCTACCCCGACCCATAGATATTTGGAAATTGTGTGGTGTTTCTGCATTTCAGTTTTCACTAACATCTTGGAATACATCTAATCTTATTAGGGAATGTTATAATTGTGTTCTCAATAATGGAATGAAAAAAAAGATGATACATTTTATAAGTTTCCATGCTTGACTAATTTGTGAAGGGAAAAAAGAAAGGAAAAATGAACACAGAAGCAACTAATAAACACTTGAATGTACTAATGGATAGTATGTTCCTCTTATACAAAGGCTGCCACAAGAGCATATGATGTATATCCCAAAAAGCACCTGCAGAAGTTGGATAGAGAGAAGATGAGTACCCCTGATGAAGATGTTGTACAAGAACAGAAGAAGACCTTGATGGCACTTGACCAAAGTCGTGAGTGAAAAAAATTCCGTGCATGTATTCTAAGTCCAATGAAACACAACACAAAATCATATTAGGAGACCAACATAAGAATTTGTTTGTAAGTGTAAGCAATGCAATAATCCATAAAATGTAAAAAATGGCAAGTTGGAAAGTAAAGTGTTAACATCATAATGAATGTAAAAAATGGTAACACATGAGTCTTACCCGTGTGATCTGATTCATTTTTGTTTTTGTTGAAGATGTGAGGTAATCATGTTGTGAAAACAGGAAGACTATCCTTGGGTTATGTTGACTCGCTGTTTTGGTAGAATGTGCCAATTTCCTTGAGTGCAATGTTGCATGAAATAAGTTTCACACAAATTTGAGTAAAAAAAGGAAGGGGAAATGGGTAAAGGGTTGTTACCATTTTATGTGATCACGAAGGGCTTGAGGTAAAAGGTGTTGAAGCATGGATCCACGTGCCTACAAAAATGCAAGGGCAAGCTGGTGAAAAGAAATCTAGATTAAATATTGATAAAGTAACCTGCATGATAAATAAAATGGCAAAGGACATAGCATACATTAAACATAATCAAAAGGAAAGAAAAAGTGACTGTAGATTATATACAGACCTTAATGAAAAATTGTAATGGAAGGCAAGGTGGTAAGGTGGAGATCTTGTTCACTGTGATTTGAATGGGAATTGCAATACAAGTTATGTAAGAGGGTAAAACAAGATAAATTGTACATATTTATAAAATGGAAATGTAGTATAAAAGGCATGGTGGGGAGATTTGTACCATTTCAATTGGAACTTGGATGCTCTGTGTGCATCCATAGGAAGCGTAGCCTTTAGTGTGACGAAAATAGGATGATTCCAGCAGAAGGGAGCGTAGTATGAAATGGAAAAAAACAGTAGAAAGCTGTCACAACAACTAATATTTACAAACCATGTACTCTCCTTAGGAGAGCATCTTAAACCAAGTCAATGTACAAATTGTATCATTGTAGTAGTGTAAAAAAATGGGCAATACATGTAAGTGTTATCAGGAGAAATATTACAATATGTGATTGTAGAATACAATTGTAGGAGATAGTTACAGTAGAACCAATTATAGAGGCACCATGAAAAATAAATGTAAAGATGTGATATGAAAGAGTTGCATGAAGAGATAAAAGTGGGAAAAAAAACATACATATATACATTTGGAATATAGGCAGACTTGTGCTTGCATTGAAATGTGTAGATGAAAACTTGGAAAACAGAAAATGAGATTTGGTTTAAACTTGTTGTGTGTGCAGAAAATGTACATGTATTTTCGTATTAGTGGGATGTAGTTCATGGGAAAACAACATACATATATACATTTCAAATATAGGTATACTTGTGTTTGCATTGAAATGTGTAGCTGAAAACTTGGAGAACAGAAAGGGAGAGTTTGTTTACACTTGTTGTGTGTGCATGAAATGTACATGTAGTTTGGTATTAGTGGATGTAGTTAATTTGTACAATGTTTGTGGTTAACATGATGTGATAATACATTGACTGAATCAAAACAGAGGTTGAAGATATGGTAGGAGATACAAGTGGAGAGGGTAGAAATGGGTAGTGGAGAAATTGTTGGGGAAAAGAAAATGGGGTTGGTGGGCGTAAAGGCATGTGAAAGTTGCAGCAAATGATACAAATGCAGGGGAAAAGTGGGTGGAAAGAGAGGTGAAATGAAACTGAAAGGTAGGAGACATCAATCATAGATGCAAGTGGGATTATGACAACGACAACACCATCTGTGATTTATGTATGGGGAAAGGTGTGGGTTGCGGCATAGCAAGTCTTCTCGGGCCATGCGTAGAGTGTCCCTTTCATGGATATGGATAATGCGTTGAAGGAGTGCTCTCAATTCTGAGAGAAGCTTAATCGTTGGTTGGAAGTAATTCAATGGGAGGTTGGAAGGTCATTGGAAGCGTGCCTCTATTCGTTGAAGGCCTACTTGTTGTTTGTTGATCTGTTGATTGAAGTCGACAAGGATGTTGAGGTACTACATATCCATGGCTATTGTGAAAGTGCTAAAAGTGGAAAAGGGAAAAAATTAAACTCTTGACAAGTTCAAACATATAGATAGCATACAATTGAAAGGACATTTTTTTTTTTTTTTTATGTTGTATTGAAGTTTGAAGAAAATGCTGGAATTGAAATGCTATGCTAGAAGGCAATAAACATAATAACTTAATTGTACTTGGTGGAAAAGAAAAAAAACATGAGAAATAGAAACACGATAGATATACATGAATATAGGAAGTAATTTGTTGTTCATTTTCATTTGGGAAAAGAAGGAATAATAAAAAGTGGAAGGAAGTGTATATTAACATGTGCGAAGCATAGGAAAAAGCTGAAATGAAAGTAAATGGCATTTGGTAGAAGAACAAATGAAGGAAGACAATAAATGAAAGGTAAACATGTGTAAAGGACTAAATCAAATGTTTTCTTTCTAGTAAGTGCAAAGCAATAGTGAAGGCAATTTAATTTGTTTTGTATGGTATTTTGTAATATTTTTTTTGTTGTGTTTAAACAACAATAGTTATGAAAAAGTTGAGACAAAAAAATGTAGTACACATGTGTTTAGTCCCATTTAGAGAAAGAGCAGACTAAATGATGCGTTTCTTGTAACCATATGCAAGTACATGTGTTAATGGACATGTGGTGGAAGTGATTTGGAGGCAATTAAATGCTCCTCTTGTTTTTGCCGTTGAACATAAGAGCTATCTTTCATACGTGAATATCGAGCAAAAGAAAAGGCTGGCATTATGCGGAGGTCTGAGAGATGTCTAACTCTTGAAACAACAATGAAGGTAAGACCTTGGCGGTCAATGTTTCCAATGTCGATTGTTTCCTTTTGTAAGGTCATCCCTTGTGCTTTATGGATCGTTAAACCCCAAGCCATGCGAAGTGGAAGTTGCCTACGAGATCCCCTTGTTAAAGGGAGGATTGGCACATGGCTAGGGTTGGAAGCATCCCATGGTGGGCCTTTATAGTTGATAAAATTTATAACAACAAACAAAGGAAGGTTAGGTGGAGTAGTATCGGTGTTGTAGAGAATTGCAACAACTTGGCCAAGAGCACCATTAACAAGCCCTGCCTCGACCCAAAGGTTTGTGGTAAGCATAACTTGTTGGCCAATGGAAAGGAGCAAAGTTATAGCGAGTTGTTCATCTTCGGGTGCAAGTGCAAATGGTTGTTTCCTAACTTCAGCGTTACAACATGCAATTGGGACATTGAGTTGTCTAAGCATTTGTTTGTTATGCAAAGTAACAACATTGTTAGTTGAGATCAAGTGCATGGATTGGTCAAATACTTGGTTGTTGTTTTTCAAGAGGCAAGAGGATGACCTCGACATGAGAAGGTTCCAATCAACAATAGTTGGGGTTGCATTTCTAAGGTTGATGAGGAGGTTTTGGAATTGAATTTGAGAAGGGTTGTCTCCTTGTTAACGAAAAACTGTGGAGAGGGTGAGGAACATGTTGAATCTTCACCAGAGTGTGTTCCCACGTGATGCACCTACATACATGGGGATATCCTTGACAGGAGGAAGTTGGACAAGGTCACCTACAAGGATGATAGAGCAGCCACTGAAAGGGAAAGTTTGACAAGAAGGGAATGCTTCACGAAGACGATCGTCAATGTTGGCCAAATTTTTTGGACCAATGAAACTCATCTCATCTATCAAGACATAACGTATAGGGATGAGGCATTCTTGTAGGTTTGCAAGGGCTTGTCCCTCAAGAGGATGCATTGTGGTTATGGGTATGTGGACGCCGGAATGTATTGAGACTCCATTTATGTTAAATGATGCGACACTAGTTGGAGCAAGTAGGATAAGGGGGGATGGGTTATTCCTAGATGCCAAGCAGAATGTATCTTGCAAGCAACCAATCAAATATGATTTTCCCGTGCCTACAGTTCCTTGGATGATCATTTTCAATGGGCAATTGGTTGTTTTTTGTGTATAGTGGGACATAATAAGGTCAAAGGCTGTACGTTGTGTGGGAGATAAGCAATCAGGAGATGTGTTTTTTGAAAAGGGTTGCTGATGTACTTGGTTCGATGACTAGTTCAGGTCAATGAATGAGATCGTTGAGTCTTGCAAGGGTAAGGGAATATGTGTGTTGGCCCAATTATGTGTTGTGTCAAAGTCACGATGTCCAAGCATGTCAATATCATCAAGTTGGAGGTTGTTTCTAGGGTGGAGGTGAGAGAGAAATTCCCATTCGGACATGTCCATTGGGGAGGGTCCATTAACTTCATGGGGGGGGGGGAATTTTCAGCAGGAAGATCTAGGGGGGGAGTAGATTGTCGATTGACATGCAAGGAAGTGTAGGTCCCACGAAAGAATTCCCAATGGGAGACAATATCCAAATCTGAGCAACCAATGTCATTTGGCAAAACACGAAAAGGTTTGTAGAGGAGGAGTTCACTCCAACAAAATTTGACATAAAGAGGGGAAGTAGAAGGAGGGATGTCAAAGAAGCAGGGAAGGACACGCACAATCTTGGGTGTGATGTGGGGTTTCCATGGTTAGTTTTTCCTGTGTGCAGAGTAGGACCAAGAACGTGCAGCTTCTAGAAGGTTCAATTGCTCAAGTGAAGTAGGTCTTTGCATGTATGCAACAATGAAGGTGGGTGGGGGGGGAGGTGTTTGGGAGGTTTTCTAAGACACATTTGAAAATATTTTGGGAAACATTTAAAGACACAAAGGAATGACTCGAAAGGGTCAATGGAAGTTTTTGCAGCATATGGCAGGTCTCTTGTGCACCAATGTCCCGATCTGCAACAGTTTTTGATAGAAGTTTCCAGATGGGTAGTAAGACTGGCTCATCTACAGGGGTAGTGTGTGCAATACGGGTTAGAATGTCATGGTAGCTTTCAGACTTTCATTCTGATTTTGATGCATACTTGCAAATGTATGTGAGGATATCATGGTGGGAGAGGATAGGTTGGCAATCAATATTTTCTCTCCATACTGAGAGCATGGGAGAGTTGTGTATGTTTAAGGTTTCATCATTCCTAGTAGGGATGTATTTTTTCTTCCCATTAACATCAATGAACATAAAAGAGGTAGTGTGCATTTCAAAGGGGAAACCATAGTGGCAAAAAAGTTTTGGCCCTTTTTTGTGAAGACAAGATGTTTCCTTGCATTTTGTGTGTCGTTGAACACAATTGACAAGGGCTTCATAGTCAGCACTTTCAGTTCCTGCAAGTACGGATGTTGATTCAAGTGTGCACAGATCTGCATGATTTGCTCGATGGAATGTGGGTGTACGAAGGTGCAATGGACATGGATTCCATGCAGTTAAGAAGTTGTCAAAGTATTGCTTTGCAGCTTCCAACACTGGAGGATCCTCACAGTCAAGGCTATCCATATTGGGTGCATTCTCCAACCAAAGGAATCCATGTATATGAGCAGAACCTCGATTTTTCCATTCATACCTATATAAAAAAGGGTATACAAGTAGTGAGCAATAAAGTGGAATTGTAAAATGTTTGAAATAAATAAGTGCAACAAATGAGAGGGGAAAACCTGCACCCGTAATCCTTTGTCTTGAATGTTTTTTGAAGGACCTCTTCAAGGAAGATGGTGAATCTATGGTGCATGTATAGGGATGTAATATGTGGGTTGGTTATAATTTTATGAAGTCTCCATTGGAATTGCGCGAGCAATGAAGTTGGAGGATGGCCAAGCATGAGCAAGTGAAGGTCCGGCCATTTGGTGTCAACTGCACTAAGGGTAAAAAAGAAGGTTGGGCTACCAAGTTGGGTGATCATATCATATAGTTCACCTCGCCTTTTGTTCCAATAAGAGTGTGTGCTGCGAAGGGCAGATCCAAAGCGCATGGCATGGTGAACAACATGAGAATCAAGAATTTCTTGGAGTTGTGTGCGTAGGTCCAAGACAGTTGCAGGGAGTGTGTCTTGTATGTTACGTTTAACAAAGATTGCAGTAGTGGCTTGGCTTCGATGTCACATCATAAGGTTGTACAAGTAGTAGCGAAAGCGAGGGTGTTGGCCAAATCTATTATCATGATACTGCATAAGGTGTAAAGCATATTCTTGCATGCCAATTTCAAGAAGATGTGGTTTCTTTAACATGGAAACCTCAGTGGGGAATAAGGTTGGAAATGCCATAGAGAGGAGGCCTTCTGTGTTGTATTCATTGATTGGGGAAAGGCCAATGGGGGGCTAGTCAATGGAAGTATTTGGTGTGACAGAGCTTGATGAGGCAAAGCACCTAATTTCTTCAGTCTCAGTGTAGGAAGTTGGGAGGGAAAAAATGAAGGAGGAGGTTTGGGGGTTTGTTGTGGATGGCAAGAAAGGAGTTGCATCATCATCATGGGGAAAGGGTACTTGGAGGTCTGGTCCAGGGGTAGTGGAATGACGAAGAAGGGAGGACACATTTGTGGGTTGAAATGGCAAAGCATTTAATGCAAGTAGGTTGATTTGGACATCCTTGTAATATGGGTCATTGGACATTTTGAATTCCAGTGCAGCAAGGACATTGGAACGACTAACAATGAATTCATATGGCTTGCTTGTCGCATTTAATTTCTGAACAACAAGAATGTCCAAGTTTGGCAACAACAAGAATGTCCAAGTTTGGCAATAGGCGTGGAAGGGAGGAGGCAATTGTGGAGATGTCTTGGGGGAAACTAATAGTATGGCCATAGTATTTGTATTTCCCACCACGTGCATGGGTAACTTGAAGGATGGGGTTGACACGAGCAATGAGCATTTCTTCAATTTGAGTAAGCCTAGCAAGTACTAAGGGCTGGGTGCCAAGGTCCATGTTGTTGTCTAGGGAGAAGCGATGGCCATTTCGTTCTTTACTACAACGAGAGCATGTATAAATTCCATTTGAAAATTTGGTTTGAATGCCTACATAGGATTCCTTGCATATAGAGAAAACATGCATTGGGTGGAGGCAATCGAGCCGTTTACGAAATCGACATTGCGTGTCTTTTAAGGAGGAGTTGCATGAAGTGGTTGGGAGAGGGGGTGTGGTGAAGGCCTGCATTGGTGAAGTATTTAGGTTTTCAAGTGGAGGGAGGAGGGGATGAGTGCAGCATTGAGGGTGGCATGTCTGGATTGATATCCGAGGCGTCTTTTGGTGTTGAGGCGATCTTTTTTCTGCATATATAGAAGCCTTCTATGTGCATTTCTTTGTTCATTTTGATCATTGGAAGGCATCGGTATGTTGATGAAAATTAGCTTTGCGTTGAAACTGGATGAGACATTAATGGGGGTGTAGCGTGTTATAAATACATAAATTGTGGAAAAAAGGGATGCACATATGTTAACACAAAGAAAGGCATAATAGAGAGCATTTGTATTTGTGAATATACAAACAAGTCCGTATGAAAGTGGTGCAATAAACAAGCTGAAAAGCATGTGTGGATACATGTGGAGCATATATATCTATGTGAGAAGTAAATAAGAAGAAGCATAACACATTAAAGAACAACATGAATGATGTATACATGTAAGGGAATTATCACTTTTGGTTGCACACATATAGATAAATATAGTGTATGTGAACCATTGTAAGTCATAGTTAAAAAGAGAATGCTTAGGACACCATATAGAGTAGTATGGGAATAAAAGAAATAGTAGTTGAATATATTAAGGATTTCTGAAAAGTGAAATCATATAACAATAAAAGGCTATTTAAAACAAGGAAGCAAGGTAATGGGAAATAGAGATAGGACTAGTGATGAAGTGGAAGAAACATAAGTGGGCGGAGATGAAGGGGAGGGAAATGCAAAGGGATATTTGGAAGAGAGGATGGGTATGTGCTATTGAGGGGAGGTTAGAGACGATGGGCAATAGGATGGGGTTGAGATGTTACTGCATTTATTTCTGTGAGGAGGATGGATGATGCATCTGCATAAGGAAGCTCTTCGGAATTGACAATGGTTGTTTTCAATCGGGCAGTGGAGTTGAAAGTCTTTGTCTTAATGGATAAGGTGAAAAGTTATTGACGTGAAGTTAAGTTTAGAAAGAGTTCCTGTACGGTTGATAGTTCACTGGAAAGGAGGCATAGGTCCTTTGCAGAGATACCTAGCAATTGATTTGCTGCATCGTCAAAAGTTGTTGCTCCAATGAGCTTCCCAGTGTGGTCATGTAGTGAGAGCTTCAAAATGTACCTATAGTCACACTCTGGGAATTCGCCATCACACTTGCTGCAATGCCAAATGTTGAAAGCTTGGTGTGAAATTTTTTTCATGCATTGTATGCCATCAACAAAGAGAGGGCATGCAAGGAAGTGGAATTCATCCATGTTAATGTCAGCGATGGAAGCACATACAGAGAACTAGAGTGATTTCTCAGAGGGTTGCATGGTTTGTAATTCCAAAAGTGTTTTCTTTGGGTGTGGTCGGGATGAAGAGCTTGCATATTTTCGACTCAAGGATGGGGAAGCTGCACAGAATCCATTGGCATGAAACCATTGATGAAGGAGGTGGGTTGGCTCAATATCTGGATTAATAAGCAGGGAAGTACTCGGCACACACCCAATTTTTCTGCAATTGAAGTCTGTAAGGTGTCCGCCCTTGATTGCAAGGATGGGGGCAGATTAGAGGCATACAACGAAGCAATTTGAGAGCCCTCATTGTTGCAATGATGACCCCATAACATGACATCGATGCTCAAGCATGACTTGTCTCTAAGGGAAATAGTTCACTTGCTCGTTTCAGAGCCGTCTCTCTTTTGAATTGTTGATGCAGGGGAGACAGAGATGACCATGCCAACAAGATCAACTAGGGAATTTAGTGGTCAATTTTGGAGGTCATTGATTGTCTTAAAGTGGAAGGAATGTTAAGGAATGGAGGGGGAATCATGTAGGCAAGGCTAGATGGTTGACACGGCAGAGAGGATAATCTCAAGATGGTTGTTCAAATGGTTATATGTAGGGTTGCTTGGTTTGATTGTGCCATTGGAGATAGTGTAAACTTTGCATATTTCAATCTGAGGATAGAAGGAGTCAACAAAGTTGTTAAATGTAGATACATGGATCTCTTCTTCAGAACAGTCAAGGAGGTCAAAACCAAATAGTTTCCCTGGTCCTTTTTGGTTTTTATATTCATGGATGTTTGTCTTTGCAACTACGTGGCCTTGAATGGACCATTTTTTGTAGTTGGGGTTTAGTGCTTTGAACATAATAATAGATAATGGCATGGATAGTGGTGGAGGTGTTGTATGGGTTGAGGAATTAACGTTGTCTTCTATGCGGCAAAGGGGTTGGGTAGTTGATGAACCAGTTGGAAGACTAAGATTCGTTGGTAGTACGAGAGGGAGAGGGCTCCCAACAAGGGGTAGCTTGTGGTGGAGAAATTCAAGGTCGAGCACTGTAATAGTCCCGATAAGAAAAAAACACAACATTAAAAAATATGTTAAATTTTGTGCAAAGAGGGGGTGGTTAAAATATGAAGTGCAGGCTTGAAGTAAGCAATTTTAAAAAAGGAGGGAACAAAAAACTTTGCAAAGGCGAGATGTACGTGGTATTGTGAACGATGGTGCAGGTGCACTTGGAAAGCTTGATGATAGAGCCTTCTTGGAGTTGTCCATCTAAAAGGAGGGAGTTGAAGGCTGTTGGGAGCAAAGTCTGATGTGTGTTGGTGCCATCAGAGATAATCATCCGGTAGCGTGGAGTTGTTGCCTTCGTTGATCTTATTAGGGTTAGTGAAAAAACCTGTAGGCATGGTTGGAGATGTACAGTACCGGCCAAGAGCAGAGATATTGAATTTTTGTCAATGGTGGCTCCATTACGTGGGGGTTGCCTAAGTATATCAGGAAGAAGGAAAAATGTAAAGATACAAGTACTAAGTTAAGGAAAGGAGTTGTATACAACTATGCATAAATCCATTCAATATGTAGCAATTAGAAAAAGTAAAATGTATAGTTGGCAAATGTACATTTTCAAAAGTAAGCATGGGAAATTGTATGTTTGTTGGGAAAAATGTTGGTTTCATAAGAAGGAAAGAAAATAAGTTCCATGTTTAGAAAGTATAAGGCACGGCAAGCTTTAGCCTAATGAGAGAATGGAAAGAAACAATGAGTATTATATTGGTAAGGGATTTAAATTCAAGTATAGGTGTGTGTTAAATGATAAAATAAAAGAAGAAAGGGTTGGGAAAATAATATGAAAAAACGATGAAGAATGCTTTGCTTTAGATGAAGGAGAGTAAAGAAGGAGACTATAAAGTGTTAAATTTTGAGCATTAATTCACAATACTCTAGGATCTTTACTAAGAGAATAACATATACAGTATATCAATGCATGACAATCACAATAAGTATGACAAGCATCACAAGAATCAAAAGCATAAGAGACAAGAGACACAGAGTTTCTGTGGGGAAAACCCTAAGGTGAAAAACCCCACAACTTCCTCAGAGATAGAGAGAGCAATGGCTCAACCAAAGTACAACCAAAATACACTAAGATAGTCTCCTAGTAGCAGATGATCCTCCTTCTCACTAGTGTGCCACTTTCTGAGTGAGAGAGATGTACTTTTTCGAATGATCTAAAATAGAGATCACCTGATCTCTATTTATACTAATCTGTTTGCCTAGTGACCTTATGGGGCCAACTTGTCTAGTTAGGTACATCCACATTATAATATATATATTTCAGGGCTGACCCCACACATGGTGGTCTAATAACCCATCGACAAGTACACACACTTGCGACACTTGTCAATCCACATGACGACACTTCCTTATAGAGGAATAACACATCTCTTATAAGGGTACAATAAATATATATAAAATACACATATGAAATACATTCCGAAGTTACATATACATCGACACTCCCTCTTAACTAGGAAGGTATTTCTCGACACAGATTTGTTAGAAAAGTCTTCTTCTCAGGATCATTGTCATCGATGCATCGTCACTGCTACTTCTATCTCAACCAATATCTGACTCTACTCATCATAGGAAGTTCTACAGAGCCAGTCGTTTTTCATACTGGATGTAGGCCCAGCACCTGTAGGTCTTCATCATTACTGGCCATACTATGGAATTCTCAGGACTTATTACGTGCGTCACAAAACCTGGTTGCAGCATCCCAGGTTATTACGAACACATAGCTCTACCTGTCGGATCTCCCAGGAGCACATTACATGTGACCCATCACAAAACCTGGCTGAAGCGTCTGAGGCCTTTTTCATCCTGTCCAGATCTCCCAGGAGCAAATTACATGTGGTCATGGCAAAACCTGGCTGAAGCATTTGAGGCCTTTTTCATCCTATCCAGATCTCCTAGGAGAAAATTACATGCCATAGGACAAAACCTCGCAAGAGCATCTCAGGATGTTACGGGTACACAACTCCGACCTGAAGATCTCCCAGGGCACAAATTACATGTCCTCCCAGAGCAATGTCTCGAAAGAGCATCCCAGGCTATTATGGGTACGCAACTCTGACCTATAGGATCTCCCAGACATGCTCATCTGCACAACCTGATCCACAGACACAAAGTATCATCTGATACTCACCATACATCATCCTGATGTACACATGATCATCCTGATCATCATCACTGTAACATCCTACTGCATGTCATCTGGAGAAGCTCGTCATCCACGATCATCCTGATCATACAATGCATCTACCTGATGCATACCAAGTATCTACCTGATACATATCATCATACATAGTGTATTCACCTGATAGATAGATACATGATCCACACAATGTATCCATCAACATACATGATCTACCTGATCATACCTGATACATATCAACATACATGATCTACCTGATCATACAATGTATCCACCTAATACATATACAGATACATGGTCCAAGCATCCAACATGATGCATACAAAATACATACAAATGGTCCAACTGATCATATCATGCATCCAACATGATGCATATACAAAATACATACAAATGATCCAACCGATCATACAAAGCAGAAACTAGAACATCATCCTGATGCTCATCATCCAACGCTTACATCCACAGCCATGTGAAGGATCCTCCTTCCAACATGCTTGGAATGGCTTCAGGAAATGTGTCCCTCACTTCTTCCTTGAAGTGTCCTCAATCTAAAGAACACCAAGCCTCTCCCTGAAGTACTCGAACTTCACCTTGGCTAGTGGCTTCGTCAGCACATCTGCAATCTGCTCGTCCATCTGCAATCTGCTCATCCATCTGCAATCTGCTCGTCCATCGCAACCTGATATAGTGATATTTGATCTCTATGTGTTTCAACCTGTCATGAAACACTGGGTTCTCAGACAGCTTCACACAACTCTGGTTATCGCAGAAGATACTAGTAGCATCCAACGGGAGATCAAATAACTCAGAATGTAGCTTCCGTAGCCATACTGCCTCACAACTAGATGAACAGGATGTAACATACTCTACCTCAGTTGTACTCAGTGCTACCCAAGACTGCTTCCTGCTAAACCAAGAGATCACACCTGATCCCATATTGAAGCAGCACCCAGATGTGCTCTTCCTATCTGCAACATTTCCAGCCCAATCTGAATCAACATAACCCTGTAGGTTAAACTTTTGATTCGCTTCATACTTGAGCCCATAATCCACTGTACCATTCAGGTACCTCAGAACATGCTTTACAGCAACCAGGTGAACACTCCTTGGATCTGTCATGAACTGGCTCAATGTGTTCACAACAAAGCAAATATCCGGTCTCGTGTTCGTCAGGTACATCAAGGACCCAATCATCTGACGATACATAGAGACATCAACCAGCTCAGATGAAGCATTACATAGAAGCTTCAAATTCGATGCCATAGGTGTGGCCATGGCCTTGCAATCCATCATCCCGAATCTCTTCAGGATATCTATTGTGTACTTCCCTTGACCAAGGAAGATCCCACCTGCACTCTGCCACACCTCCATACCTAGGAAATAATGCATCATTCCCAAATCTTTCATATCGAACTCAGCAGCAAGCTTCCTCTTAGTATCTGCAATCAATCTGTCATCTCCTGTTACAAATAAGTCATCCACATACAGGAGTAGAACCACATGATTCCCTTCTTCAACCTTGTAGTAAAGGTTGGAATCCGCTTTACTCTTGGTAAAGCCCAAACGAGATAGGAAACTGTCCATCCTACCATACTAGGTTCTGGGAGCTTGTTTCAAGCCATACAAGGCTTTCTTTAATCTGCACACATATGACTCCCTTTCATGTATTTCGAAACCGAGTGGCTGCTCCACATATACTTCCTCTTCAACTACACCATTCAAGAAAGCAGTCTTGACATCCATCTGGTGTATTTTCCATTTCATCGCTGCAGCTAGGGCAAGTACTGTTCTGATGGAAGTATACCTGGCTACAGGTGCAAAAGTTTCTTCATAATCTATTCCCTCTTCTGAGAGAAGCCACGAGCTACGAATCTTGCCTTGTATTTCTCCACATTTCCATCTATAGCATGCTTGATTTTGTAAATCCATTTGGAAGTCACAACAGACTTCTCTTTAGGTCTTGGGACAACATCCCAAACATCATTCTTCATTATTGATTGATATTCCTCAACCATGGCATCCTTCCATTCTTTCTTTTCCGCTGCTTCTTCATAACTGGAAGGCTCTTTGTTCATAATGTCACAGAGTAAAGCAACATAGCTGGTATGTGATCTGTTTCTCTTCTTTGCTCTATGTTCCTCTTCTGGAATGCCAAATCTTTCTGCATCTTGAATGAGCTCTCTAGCCCATGCAGGTTTTCTCTTGTGAGAGTTATCCTCATGGGGTGGATCTATAGGTTCTTGTGGATCTTCAAACTCACGAACAAATTTTGGAACTGCTTCAGTCATGGTAGTGTCTTGAAATCTAGTTTCCTTAGGTTCTTCATAAACCTCGATCGGTGCCTTCCTTGATTTGATGAATGCTGAGTTTTCATCAAATGTCACATCCCTGCTGACATCAATATTCTTGAACCCTGGAAAGTATATTCTGTAATCCTTCGAGCTTTCACTGTAACCCACAAAGATACCCTTCTTTCCTGAAGGATCTAGTTTGGTCCTCTTTTCCTTTGGGACATGAGTGAATACTGGACAACCAAATATTCTGAGATGGCTGAATTCAGGTTTCTTACCAAAATAGACCTCTTTTGGTGTCTTGTTGTCCAATATCTTGTGGGGTGTTCTGTTCTGCACATATACAACTGTTCTAGCTGCTTCTACCCATAGATGCATAGGTAGATCCTAGTCATGGAGCATTGCTCTTGTTGCTTCCATGATTGTTCTGTTCTTCCTTTCTGCAACTCCATTCTGTTGTGGATTGTAAGGAGCAGTCAACTCCCTCTTAATCCCTGAATCACTGCAAAGCTTCTTGAAGTCACTTGAGGTGAATTCTCCACCATTATCGGATCTGAATGTTTTGATCTTCTTGTCAATTTGATTCTCCATCAAGATTTTGAATTCCTTAAACTTATCAAACACCTCATCTTTGTTCTTCAAGAAGTATACCCAAGTCTTCGTGGAGAAGTCATCAATAAATGAGACATAGTAAACATACCCACTTAGAGAACTGGATGACATAGGACCACATACATTTGAGTGGATGATTTCCAGAATGTCTTTTGCCTTGCTTTTACTGCTTGGGAAAGCCTTCTTAATGTTCTTACCTTTTGCACATCCTTTGCAAACACTTTCATGTTTGGTCTTGATTTCAGGAAGACCCTCTACAACCTTGCTTGCAATTGGAAGTGCCCTATAGTGCATATAAGCAAGTCTTCTATGCCAAAGTTCAATTGGCTCCATGGATTCATGTACCATGGCATGTTTAGGTTTTCCCTTCAATTTATACAAACCTCCCTCTTTCTCTCCAATCACTACTGCATCATCTATGTTCTTTCCCTTTGGCCACATTAGGACTTGGCCATCCACAAATGCAACCCTCATACCTTTTGAATCCAATGCAGAGATGGAGAGTAAGTTCTTCTTGAGCCCAGGTACATAAAGAACTTCTTTCATCTTCAAATATTTTCCAGAATTTAGGTTGTAGGAGGCTTCACCACTTCCTTTGATTGGGTATTGATAATCATCCCCAAGTTTCACCTTTTGGGGTGATTCATGTTCAGATATATTCACAAAAGATTCCTTAAACCCAATCATGTGTTTGGAAGCCCCACTATCAATCAACCAATCATTACAACCATGGGAGATTGTACCTGTGAGAGTAGAGATCAGAACATACTCTTCTTCACTTGATGAGTTATCATCACTTTCTGCCCTAGCCTTCTTCTTGGGTGGTTCATCATCCTTGGCAGCATGAGCATGAAACCTTCTTTTGCTACCCTTCTTCTTCTTGTTGGAGTTGTTGTTGTCCTTCTTGTTCTTGGGACAATTTATGGCAATATGTCCTTTCTCATTATAGGTGAAGCATATTCTTCTTTCTTTGAAGTGATGTGAAGATTTCTTGGAGTGAGATGGCTCTCTCTTGGACTTCCCTTTCTTGGTGTGAGCTGTGAGAGCTTGATCTTCATTCCCCATCTTTTCTTCTCGTGCCACAAGCCTTGCTTCTTCTTGTGAGCATTCTTCCCGTAGTCTACTGAAGGAAATCAACTTCTTTCTTGCACAGATTCCTTGAATGAAGGCGTCCCATGACCTAGGTAAGCCATTCAGAGTGGTCATGACAACTTCACCATTCTCTACCATTTCATCCACTGCTTCTAGTTGTTCCTTGATCTGGGAGACTCTTGAAAAATAAGATTGAATGGTTTCTCCATTCTGAAACTTTACTCCTTTCAATTGGTTCTGCAGGATCATCTTCCAATTTATGTTCTTCCCTTCAAATAGCTTGGTCAAAGAGTCAAACATCTCTTTGGGTGTCTTTAGAGAAGACACATGGGATATGAGATGGTCTTTGATAGAATCAGTAATGATTCTCTTTGCCTTGACCAATTTCTTCTTATGCAATACTTTAGCCTCTTCATCCTCTGGGATAGGGATGTCTTCTTTTATATATGAGTCCAACTCATTCTCTTCCAGGATTAACCCAATCCTATACTTCCAAGCTTGGAAGTTATCAGCCCCTTCAAGATTATCCTCAAGCTTGGTGTGGTGAGACATTTTAAAGAGTACTTCAAATGGAAATAGAAAATATTTAGGTCTTACCACTTGAAATGCTGAAAACTGGATCTGGTCCCGGATTAGGGTTTGTCAGAAAAACCCTAAAAATTCAAAATGTGAATTTCAAATTTCTGAGAGGATAGAAAGATGTGCCTTGATGAGCTGATCAGCCTGGTGCATTCAGAATTTGAGATTAGTAATGTTTTACCCTTCAGATTTGCCTTTTTGTCGTCCCGGGTTCACTAGGGAGAGCCCTGAATTGGGGTTTGAGTTTCCCGGAGATCTACCAGCCAAAAATCTGGATCCAAAGCTCTAAACTTTGATTTTTGCAAGGAGCTTCCAGCTGTGTCTTCAGATTCCAAAAATTCCTATTTTTGTGGAAACCCTAATTTTTAGGGCCAAATCTGAAAATGCTCGGAATTGAATTCTGATTAGACAGATAGATGCGCCTTGATGAGTAGAGTCAATCTACTATATTGATTTTCCAAAATCTATGGAGAGAAACCCAATAAACAACAAACTCAAGTTTCCGTCACTGTAAAATGTCTTCTTCTCAGGTTAGCTCTGATACCATGTTAAATTTTGAGCATTAATTCACAATACCCTAGGATCTTTACTGAGAGAATAACATATACAGTATATCAATGCATGACAATCACAATAAGTATGACAAGCATCACAAGAATCAAAAGCATAAGAGACAAGAGACATAGAGTTTCCATGGGGAAAACCCTAAGGTGAAAAACCCCACAACTTCCTTAGAGATAGAGAGAGCAATGGCTCAACCAAAGTACAACCAAAATACACCGAGATAGTCTCCTAGTAGCAGATGATCCTCCTTCTCACTAGTGCGCCACTTTCTGAGTGAGAGAGATGTACTTTTCCGAATGATCTAAAACATAGATCACCTTATCTCTATTTATACTAATATGTTTGCCCAGTGACCTTATGGGGCCGACTTGTCTAGCTAGGTACATCCACATTATAATATATATATTTTAGGGCCGACCCCACACATGGTGGTCTAATAACCCATCGGAAAGTACACACACTTGCGACACTTGTCAATCCACATGATGACACTTCCTTATAGAGGAATAACACATCTCTTATAAGGGTACAATAAATATATATAAAATACACAGATGAAATACATTCCGAAGTTACATATACATCAACATAAAGGATATGTAATAACTAACATAAGTAAAGATTCATTACTATAGAATAGATGTATGTGTAAATTTCAAGGGAGTTGTTGATTTTATGGTTTAGGTGAACCTAAATGATAAAGGGAGAGGACAACTAAGCAAGGTAAAAAAGTTTGTACGAAATATAATGAGTAGATATATGTGATTCTCATCTTAGACGTCAAATGAGCTTGCATAGATGAGGGTGCAAAGGTAAGATGTGAATGATGTGCAAGTATGTTGATGCATTGGGAGAGATGTTGGAATTACTTGGGTATCATATAGCATATCAAGATGTGAACATAAGTATAGATGCACATGTGAAATGGGCAATAGTGGTGATAGTAATGCAATGGGTTGTTTAGCCACGGTATCATAGTTTTATGTGGCCATTTTGCTTTCATCACATTACTATGTCCTTGGGAAAATTGATACAAGTTGCATTGTTCCAATTAAAGCTATATGCTTTTAGGTATGCAGATGTAGATGAAGAGAAGAAGTAAATGCTGTAATCTATGTAGAAGGATGGATAATTAGAATTGTTATGGTTGGGAAAAAAAAAGAGAAGAACTGTTGACATCAAAGTAAGATATAAGTATAAAATATGCAAGGGAGAATATAGGATATAACAAAAGGAAGGTAAATTAGATTGATTGAGCAGGGAAAATATAAAAATAATACATTTGCATGGGAACATTGGTGTAAGGAGATGAGAGCATGCATTATGTCTAAGAGAAGTCTATTGTTGGTATGATCTAGTAACAAGTAAAGAGAAAATGGTGGAGGACTGAAAGTGATGGACTGAAGCAAACATACCTTGGAAATGAGGGGAAGCTGTAGATATGTTGTGGACAAATGTAGTATTCACTCTAGTATGGCGCTGGGAGATCTGCAAGACAAGTGGGAAGGAGTTAGAAATAAAGTGAGCAAAAGTGAGCTAAAGAGTAAATTGAAAGTAAGGATTTATGTTTTCTAGCAACTTAAATGTATACACAATATTAATCACAAAATAGGACAAGAGTATATTTTGGATTTGATCCCTAGCCAATAGTTGAAATAATAGTTATGGCAACCAAGTAAAGGCATCAAAGGTTATTTTATTGCAATTTAAGGAAAAATGTTGCAAAGACCCCTTTAATTTATTGAACAAACTATTGGCAAGGAAATAATTTTTTGTTCCATTGAAAAGTTTATACTATATACTGTTCTAAACCAGTAGGTATGTACCTGATAGGGGTATTGTAAATTTTGCTAATGGGTAGCTGACTGAAGTGATTATGTTCTTTATTATATTTCTTCTTACTGTATAGCAAGTAAAAGTTAGTGGCAATTAAATAAATTTAGAAAGGCTTAAAAATTATTTTATGACAGCTTAGCAGAAACTAAGGAATACAAATAGTCAAAAGAGCACTTGGATTCAAATCCTGCAAAGAAAAAGCAACTCGGAACCTACTGAAAGTCAATGGAATCCTGGTATAAAATCTACAATGGAGAAAAAGACACTTAAGGCCATGACTCAAGAGGCAACTATCGGTCAAATCAGATAAAACTCAGTGAAGCCCATCTTTTAAATCAGAAAAAAAAGCACTCGATTTCTTGTTCCGATCATCATAATTAGCTTAAATTTGATAGAATTCAAAGAATCTCGAGTCAAAAATGAAGAAAAAACGAGTACTAATGATCTAGGTAAAAAACTCAAAAAAAGGACCAAAATCCCAATAAATAGTGGCACCATAAAAAAGAAACTTGCATTGTGGATAAATTAGTAATTACAGAGTTTTGAAAAGATCTACTTGCACTATAGAGGAAATACTACTCACAAGAAACACAAGTATGACAAGATCCATCTTTAAAAAGGGTACCAAAATACTCCTATGATGTTGTGGCACCATAAAAAGGAATATGCAATGCATAGGAATTACAATTCACAATAGAATTTTGAAAAGATCTATTTGCAGCATAGAGGAAATACTACTCATAACAAAACACAGTTTTGACAAGATCCACATTTCAAAAGATGGGCTCACTCTTGCCAAAACTACTACACTCCCAAGACACAATGGCACCATAAAATGAACTTTCATGGTGAAGGAATTAGTAATCGGAATAGAGTTTTGACAAGATCCACATAAAAAAAATAATCATTCTTGCCAAAACTCTCAAAATTCCAAGACACAGTTTCAACATAAAAAGAAACTTGCATTGTGGAGGCATTGCTATTACAACAAAATTTTGACAAGATCCACATCAATGAAATGGACTAACAGTTACCAAAATACTCCTAAGACTGTAACCAAAGTACGTGTGACTCTTACTGTATAGGGCAAGATTTATACAAGTGTAATAAAAGAAGTTATTTTCACCAAATCAAGTACCAACCAGACCCAAAATAGAGGAGGAGGAGAGACTTTATGGGGCAATTTTCCATTTGTCAAGGGAAATATCAGATTAAAGGATTTATAAACTGAACTATATTAAAGTGGCATGACTCCATACGTATGTTGATCACAAGGCTTCATGAATGTGGAATTTATTATATAGTTGTATATAAGCAAATTGTTTGAAAAGACAAGTATGACTACCATTGAAAACTGTACTTATTGTTGAGGGATCCATGATTCAATGCAACTTCTAGTTTTATGAAGAAAGCATTCAATCCACTTCCATCTAGAAATTTGAATATGAAAAACAAAACCATTGATCTACCAGCCGGTAAACATTGTTCCAAGGATACATTCTACAGGGTAGAGTTACACAGTTTTTTAGAATCTAGTCCATCCAAATATATACAACTAATTTGCTTAAAATATTAACACTCTACTTATAAATACAATAGACATGGACAATTTTGTGTATATTTCAGAGATTGTTGAGAAGTTCAACATTCGGTTTAAAATTTTAAAATCAAATCAGAAAGCAGGGGCAATATGCTGATAATTTTAACATTTTGCTTTTAAATAAAACAGGCATGCACAATTTTCTTTAAATTTTGAAATTCAATCAGAAAGCAAAGGCAATTTAATGAGAAAGCAAGGGAAACATTTGGAGGAGGCCCAACATTTTGCCTGTAAAAAACATAGCGGACAAGTTTCTGTAAATTTGAAAATCTAATAAAAAAGGAGGGGCAATAATCTATGAATTTTGACAATCTGCTAATAAACAAAATATACATGGACAATTTTCTTTAAATTTCGAAAGTAATAAAAAAGAACAGGTAATATTTTGTGAATTCTGGCATTCTTATTATAAACAAAATATGCACGTACAATTCTATTTAAATTTCAAAATTCAGTCAGAAAGAAGGGACAATATTCTGAGTGTTTTAACATTCTGCTCATACATAAAATAGGCATGGACATTTTTCTTTAAATTTTATTTTTACATGGCAACATTGAAGGGTTCAATATCTCATAGCCCTTCAAAGTGAAATGGGACCCCACCCTTCCAATTTGATCCCTAGTGGTTATCCTGTTTGGCTGTGTGTAATCAACCCATAAAGCAAAATCATGGCGGTTATTGACTCACAAAAGTCGAGTTTTGGCCTGTGCCATTCATGAGAATAGATTCGGATCTTTGAAGTCTGGAGTCTCAACACGTTCACAAAGAAAAACAAGTAGTAATTTAATTACAAGTCCAGTCAACGAACCGGTAATCTAGAAAGCAGGAATATGTCATCTTCTTTTAGTTAGAGATAAAATAAATATCATCCAACTACCCACATCTATGGCTATACACGTCTCACACTAATTTCCTCACTACAAAGAAGCGAAGTTCTCTTTCCGTGTCTGTGCCAGTGATAGCACCAGTCTTGATAGAAAATAATACCCAATATGGCAATTCATCTCAATTCGATGACAGCAAGTGTTTTTATTCTATGGTTTGCTCTTGCCTTTTCCATCTGCCGTGGAGATGTAGAGGGCATTGCCACCGAAGAGAAAAAACATAAGAACTAAATATATTGTATTATAATCAAATTTATAAACTTGGGCTTCCCAATGTATATCGACTATAATGAGACGGCCATAGGAGGGGTTTGGTAATCAGTTGGGTTGCTCAAGAATTCCCAATGAAGAATCCATGACAAATCTAAATATTTCTACATATTTAAGTGATAAAAGAAATGCAAATCCAAATGAAGGACTATCGAGTAGACCGTTCCAGTTCGAGTTTGAATTAGGGCAGCAGAACTTGAACAACACAGGATGGAAATTTCTTAGTCGGACTGGGATAGCGGTGCCATTCAACAGTGTTTTGCTGAGGGGTTTTGATGTTGTAGCAGCCATTTCAGTATCTACGAAATAATGGTTCCTTGATTTCAGATGTTGAGTAACAGTAATCAAACACTATTTATAATGAAATAAAATGGAAACAAAGCATTTGAAAGAGACCAGGAAAGAAAGACAGAAGAAAATACCTGGTATTTTCGCTGAAGTATTTGATGAAACCCGAAACATCTGCATCTATGTGCGTCTTGACCCAATATATGGTCGCTGGAGGGATGGTTGGTGGATTGACAAGATGTCTAGCGACCTCAATGAATACCTTAAATGAAAACTGACATTTCGGCCTTCAAAATTCTCCATCAATCCCAGGAAGGGATTTTGTGTAGGAAAACTGTCCATCAAGCCCTCTGTCAAGGGAAGGAAGGGATTTATTGCAGGAAAACTATCCATCAAGCCCAGGATGGATTTATTGCAGATTAGATGGAGGGTTCACGGCGAGCCTACAGCAAGAAACTTGTTCAACTGGAGGACGGCCAGCATGCTGAAGGTTGAAGGGTTATGTTATGTCTACATAAAGAAACGACATTTCAACCCTAACACGGCGAGCCCTGCTGTTCCGTCCTTGACAGCTTCTTATGGTAAGCTCTGTATAAACTCCGTTCCTGAATCGGTGAGCTCTATTGCCTTGGTCTAACAAAGAATATGTTTGCAGCTTGAGCTGTAATCTTAACACTGCAGCTTGAGCTGTAATCTTAACACTGCAGCTTGAGCTATAATCTTAACATGGTGAGCAGACGAGACTTCAACCCTAACACGACAAGCGAGCAGAAACCCTAACACGATGAGCAGATGAGACTTCAACCCTAACATGGAGAGTAGACGAGACCCGCAGGAAAACAAAGAAACCAAGGACATTTAAGCTTATCTGAAATACATGTGGTAGTTTCTAATTTGGGAAAGCATGGCATGTTTTCATTCACCCGAGGGACGACGAAGAGCTACAGTGCTCCTTAGAATGATCCTCGGGAAATAACGCTTATCGACGTAAAAATAGAATAAATTATTGTAATTAATTTAATATATATAAAAAACCAAACAAACTATTGGGTCCAGTATTTAGGTGCACTTATGAAGATTGATAGATTTGTTCAAAGTGCAGACTATAACCATTTTTTCGTTGTTTTGGCCATGTTGTGCCCCATATTTGCAATCAATGGGCACATTAACAACTTAAAGGTTTGAGCTTAAGCTAAACCTTTACAACTTGCACCAAATAAATTGCATGACAAGTGGTCCAAATTGTTTGTTTTTTAAATGAGCACACGACTTTAATGAAGTTGATTTATTAGTGTTTTCTTTTACAAGACTAGTCATCTTGCATTGAATACATGTTTTGTTATCTTGTCAAATCCTTTTGGAAATATCAACTCTTTTGGAAATATCAACTTGCATCTAATGTTGGGGTATGGGTTGATAATTCAAAACTGAACACTATAAGGAAATAATAATATTGCTCTAAAGTTGATGATAAATTATGTCAATATATTTGTAAATTTATATGTATTTACATCAATATTTTAAAATAAAAAGAAGAAAAAATTGTATATTAAAATCGAATTACAATCAATATTGGTCATTCATTACTTCAATGGTATCAAAAAGAGTTGTTTCTAAATAAGATGATAAAAATCGAGAAGCTATTTTCTCCATTTTCAAGCAATGTGCTCATAATGCTCTTGAATCTTACATTTCTTATGAATGTTTTTGTTAAAGTGCATTTTAGCATACCCCTCCCTTAATTTATTACATACCACTTGAGTGCAACATTTCATGTACTCTATTGATATCTAGAATGTATGAACCTTGCATTAGTATTCATCATTTCATTGACAACATTTCAATTGCCTCATAATTTCAACTCAAGGAATAGCCATGCTACATGGCTTATCTCCCTTCGAGTATACAAGACAAGGCATTTAGAGTATCATTTTTAATGAATAACAGTAATTGTAAAACTACCCTTCTAATAAATAGTCACGGTAAGTTTCCTAACCTAGTATTCCACTACGAAAAGCATCACACTTTAGACCTCAAAGTATCACATCCCCATGAACTTATATAATTTAGATATATATTCCAACTTGTGTAGCTGTATATTTACCATTAGGTTGTAGAATGTGTCCCAGGGTGATTGAGTTGATACACACAGCATATGGCGATATGCTGAACTTAAGAAATATGTTAATCTTTATATATTGTGACATTACATTTCTAATATTATAAAGTATTGTCTTTATTGGTCAACTAGGACCTTAATTATAATTGTGCCCTTTGTCTCCTATTTATGTACCAAGGAAACATAGTTTTAGGATCATCCCATAATGTCTTATGCATTTGATACATTGTAAAAGGAGGTTTACCCCTCAAAGAGGTCTCTTAATCATTTATTTATTGCATTCTCAAGGTGTCAGGTTACTTCCTCTTTTTAATTTTATGCTACTTTGGGAATTTGGTGCATAACATTTGGTATCATAGCCATTTTTGCTATAAGATTTTGTTGGGGATGTTTTAAATAATTAGGTTTAGGTCTTGGTCCAGGGTTGGTCCAAGCTAATGAGGGTCTCTTTTGACGTGTTGGATGCAATAGAAAATTGAAAAAACAAGCGTCCCTCAACTTGCATGGATATTTTGAGATACATGCACAATGAATCTTGGTTTGAGTAAAATAGATGAAATGTAGGAAATTGATTAACATTCCCGCCGAATATATGAATTTTATCTATTGGAAATGTTCATAATTATCTCAAGTTTGATATTTTCTAACATGTTTTTTTTAGGAAAATGATAAGGTATATGTCTTTGTGGGTGTAGCCTTTGAGTGCCTAAATGATGTAATCAACCTGCAAAAACTAGTAGACATATGGAGAACAAACAGTACTAGTGCGGCACTATTTTTCCAAAATAGATTTAATAATTTATAATTTTTTTAATTATCTAAGTGATCAAACCTCGAAAACAATACGACAAGTGTGGGTTCATCTTTTGAAGGTCTTAATGCAATTATCATGAAATGTTATTTTATAGCATGTAGATATCTATGTCTAGTAGTGCAACATACAATTTTGTTTTAAATGCTTGAGAAATGAAAAAGTTATGGAAGAAACACTAACAATGTGTTTTTTGAGTTAAGGAGTTATGACACAAGAAAAATAAAAAAAATTAATATATATATATATATATATGGAATCTGCAAAAAAAAATGCTATCTACGTCTAACATTTCATAAAAATGATTGTGTGTAGCATACTGTAACTAGTGGTAAAACAAAGGCATATAGATAAAATGGATAAAATGCCTAATTATCTATGGTTTACCATATTCCTAGATATGGTATTGGTGAGGAGTGGGGGGATTGGGGTTAGAGAGAGAGAGAGAGAGAGAGAGGGAGAGGGAGAAGGTGGTTAGTGGCAAGGGGAGGGGGATCATGAGAGACGTAGATAGAAGGGGGTCAGGGGTAGGGGGTGTAGGAGAGAAATAAAGAGGAGGGGGGGGTTAGGGATATGGGGAGTATGATAGAGATAGAGAGGGGGGATGTTAGGGATTTAAAGATATAGAGAGGGGGTGTTATGAGGTTAAAGGTAGAGAGAGGGGGGATGTTAGGAGGTTGGGGGTACGTGGAGCAGGGGAGAGAGACTGGGAGAGGGGGTTAGTAAGGGTTAGGGAGAGGAGGGGGGATAGAGAGAGAGAGAGGATGGGGGGATTAGTAGTAGGAGGAGGAATAGGTGTGTGTGTGTGTGTGTGTGTGTGTGAGAGAGAGAGAGAGAGAGAGAGAGAGAGAACTAGTGGGGTGGTGTGGTTTTAGGGGGTTGGGGGGGAGAGAGGGGTGGGGGTTAGGTGTAGGTGGAGGAGTATGGGAGTGAGAGAGAGTGAGAGAATGGGTTAGTAAGGGTTAGAAGGAAGAGGGGAGAGAGAGAGAGAGAGGAGGAGGAGGGGGGGTCATAGGTAGGGGGGAGGAGTAGGGGGTGATAGAGAGAGAATGGGTGGGTTGGGGTGTAAGTTGGGGGGAGAGAGAGGGTCAAGATTTAGGGGTAGGTAGAGGAGTATGGGAGACAGTTAGTAAGAGAGGAGGAGAGGGGGTTAGTATGGGTTAGAGAGAGAGAGAGGAGAGGTTTTAGAGGTAGGGGGGGGACTAAGGGGGTGAGAGAGTAGGATCATGGGGGTTGTTAGGAAGTTGGGAGAGAGAGAGAGAGAGAGAGGGGTGTGGGTTAGATGTAGGTGTAGGAGTAAGTTGGAGAGAGAGAGAGAGAGAGAGGGGGGGCGGGGGGGTTAGTATGGGTTAGGGTGGAGAGAGAGAGAGAGAGAGAGAGAGAGAGAGAGAGAGAGAGAGAGAGAGAGAGCATGACAAAGGTGTTAGGGGGTTTGGGGTTACGGGGTTGGGGAAAAGAGAGAGGGGTGGAGATTAGGTGAAGATGGGAAGGTAAATTTTCCTTAGTTTGAGAACTATTTGCATAATTGCTCATTCTTCTTTTTATATTGGTAATTGTTTTCTTTTTAGAAGTTTTGAAGAGCAGCTTGAGTTCCTAGTAATTTCTATCATTTTGTTTTTAAACATAAACCACTCATGGAAAGTAGAGATGCTATGCTGGTTGAATGGTGTATTTGTCAAGAAGAAGAGAACAAAGGAAATATGGAGAATCTCTATACTTGTTTTGACACCTTGAAGGTATGGGGTTTTGGGTTTAGGGGGGTAGATAAGAGTGGTTTGTATGGTGTTGTCAAAGGTTTATGATGGTTGAGTATTTATTATTGAATTCTAGATCCAAAATATGTCTTATTTTCTCCATAGTATGCTCACAAGAGATTCCTAGAGCATTGGTCCCATAAAAAGGAGATTCCATATGTGAATTGTGCTATCAGGTTCATGGTTTTCTATTTTGAAATTATTACTTTTCAATCAAACATTAAAATATATATATATATATATATTCTTACTATTATTATTACCCTACATTAATATTTTGAATTGACAACGTATCCATAATTATTTTTTCATTCGTCCATTTTGGTTTTAGAACTTGAAAACCCTTTATTGCTTAAAGAATGTGGATTGAATTTTCCTAAGTTTATAGATGATTTGGGTTGTAAGTTGATGGTTTAATTTAAAATTCAGTATTTTTCTTGTCGACACGCCCAGTATCTACAAATTAGGTTTTAGAACTTGAAAAAACTAGCATAGGGATATTTTCATTGCTTAAAGAATGTAAACTGAATTTTCCTAATTTATAAATGATTGGGGTTCTAAGTTGATGGTTTTATTTAAATTTCAGTCTTTTTTCGGTCGACACGACTGGTATCTGTAAATTAATGTTGACAAATGAAGACTATTTTGTATTTGATGTTGCAACAATACATGGTGAGGAGGGTTAACCAAATGTTGAGAGGAGATTCAAACATCCAGATGGGGAAGGTAGGTCTCAAATTATAATGTCATTTATGTTGCCACTAATATAATGTTGATTCCTTTAAATTTAAGCCTTTCACACTGCTTGAAATATGGAAAAGAAATGCCTGATATTTTTTTCAAGTATGAATTTCATTGAAGAATTTGTTTTGGATTTGAAATAGGAGCAATACAAGCCAAGGATGGTTGACCAAAAACCGAGAGGAGATCTAGACACCCAGAGGGACCAGGTGAGTTCCAAGTTATGACTCCTTCCATGCTCATACCACATATTCCTAATGCTATAATAGTAATGGGGAGTAATTTAGAGATAATCCTTTCACACTATGGTTACATTCTTGAAAGGGAATAAAAATTCGCTTCATATTAATAAAAACGTATTTGATTTAACAATGTGTTGTATTGTTCCATGAACAATACTAAACAAATATTTGATTTATCAAAATAATTTATGTATTTGCATAATTTTTTTAGAAATAAATGAATAAGAACTTTTAACCAACAAACTTCATCTCACTTTTTAAATTCCGCCCTTCATGAAGTTTTTCAAATTTATGTTTGTTTCCACTTATTGGCAGTAGTAGCATTTCAAATTTCTCCCTTTCACCCCCCATAAATGGTGGAAAAAAAGTTTGTGTGCGATATAGAGTTACAGAATGTGATTGCGATATAGAGTTACAAAATGGACACACGATTTTAATCAATAAAATGTGTGCATGATATGTACCACTGCAACTAAGGATTAGTAAGGGTTAGGGGGAAGGGGGGGAGAAAAAGAAAGAGAGGAGTAGGGGTGAGAGAGAGAGAGAGAGAGAGAGAGAGAGGGGGGGGGGTTAGGGGTTTGGGGAGGAGTGGAGTGATTTGAGAGAAGGCGGGGTAATAGGTGAGGAGTGGGGGGGTTGGGATTAGAGAGAGAGAGATAAAGTGAGATAGATGGTGGTTGGTTAGTGGCAGGGGAAGGGGGATTTGGAGAGACAAAGATAGATAGGGGGGTTAGAGGTAGGTGGAGTAGGAGATATACATAGAGGGGGGATTAGGGGTAGGGGGAGTATGAGATAGATAGAGAGAGGGGGGGGATGTCAGGGGGTTATAGGTAGAGAGAGAGGGGGATGTTACAGGGTTAAAGGTAGTGAAAGGGGGTGTTAGGAGGTTGGGGGTAGGTGGAGAGAGAGAGAGAGTGGGCTTTTGTAAGGGTTGGGGAGAGGAGGGGAGAGAGAGGGGGGGGTTTGTAAGGGTTGGGGAGGGGAGGGAGGAGAGAGGGGGGGGGTCTGTAAGGGTTGGGGAGGGGAGGGAGGAGAGAGGGGGGGTTTGCAAGGGTTGGGGAGAGAGAGGGGGGGGTTGTAAGGGTTGGGGAGAGGAGGGTAGAGAGAGAAAGAAGAGGGGGATTACTGGTAGGGGGATGTGTAGTGTTGTGTGTGTGTGTGTGTGTGTGTGTGTGTGAGAGAGAGAGAGAGAGAGAGAGAGAGAGAGAGAGAGAGAGAGAGGTTCTAGGGGGTTGGGGAAGAGAGAGAGAGGGGTGGGGATTAGGTGTGGGTGGAGGATTATGGGAGTGGGAGATAGTGAAAGAGGGGGTTAGTAAGGGTTAGATGTGGAGAGAGTGAGAGAGGAGGAGATGGGTGGGAGGTAGGGGGAGGAGTAGGGACAAGAGAGAGAGAGAGAGAGAGTAGGGAGGGGGATGCTAGGGGCTTAGGGGAGAGAGAGAGAGAGAGAGAGATAGAGAGAGAGAGAGAGAGAGAGAGGAATTAGGGGTTGGTGGAGGAGTATGAAATAGAGAGAGAGAGTGAGGGAGGGGAGAGAGAGGGAGAGTAGGGAGGGGTTAGTGGTAGGGGGAGTAGGAAGGTGAGAGAGAGAGAGAGAGAGACAGAGAGAGGTGTGATTTTTGGGTAGGAGGGAGGAGGTTGTTTGGGGAAAAGAAAGATATAGAGACTGAGGGGGTTAGGGGTTTGGGGAGAATTAGGGACGTTAGAGATAAGGGGAAATATAGGTGAGGATGGGAAAATTGTACTTAAACATAACACATACATGTTTCTTTGATTACAAATGTGTGCATGTTGTGTTCCACTAAAATTTCATGATAGTCATGTAACTACCGCCTTTAATGTTTAAAAACACACACGTGTTTTATGAGAACAAAATGTGCATGTGTTTTGTTCTCATATAGATAACAATTATGCATATACAATAGTCACTCTAACATGTTGAACATCATATTACAGTCAGATTCATGCATTGTTTAGGAAG
Organism: Larix kaempferi; assembly: GCA_027924585.1. Taxonomy (NCBI): domain Eukaryota; kingdom Viridiplantae; phylum Streptophyta; class Pinopsida; order Pinales; family Pinaceae; genus Larix; species Larix kaempferi. Next base: position 1,015,504 of record BSBM01000137.1, read on the forward strand.
TAAGTAAAAAAAATCTCAATTTGATCATCACATTTAACCATTTCAATCATTCAATTGATAAGAATTGAGGAGCACCAAAGACATTGAGAAAGGTTGAAGAATCTCTAATAGAAGAGAAACATAAAACATCTTTAATTGAAGAGAACTATAGATCATCTCCAACTGACACTAGTACAAAATGAGAGATAAATGACTAAAAAAACGACCAAATTCCACATATAAACAACCACTTTCGAGTTGGCGAGCATTGGTGGAAAATTAGCGGTCATTGATCACGCAACCAGAAATGTGGTCATATTTAACTTGTTCATTTCTAGCTTATCTTGTGGTAATATATTTGGTCGTTAGTTTGGTTGTATATTTGGTCATTAATTGTCACAAGTAATGACCAAATATATGACCAAATTAACAACCAAATATATGATCACAAGACAAGCTATAAACAACCAAGCTAAATATGACCACATTTTTTGTCGCATTATAAATGACCGCTAATTTGCCACCAGTGGTGCAAACTCAAAAGTGGTCGTTTATATGCGTATTTTGGTTATTTTTTTGGTCATTTATCTCTCATTTTGTACTGGAATTATTCATGAATTGTTGTGGATAGGGCATGGAGGAATCGAACCACGAACCTCCTTCCTGTAAGGAAGGTGCTCTTCCATTGATATAGTATCCTTGAAGTCCCATTAATGATTAAACTATTTCTAATCCATTATTCATAGGATTGCTTATTCGTATTCATACTTTACCAATAGATGATAGAATACCATACATTAAACTACATAATGAATAGAATCATACCTGATATAGGAAAGGTCACAAGATAGTTGGTTTAGAATTCCACCAACAAATGCATCTCCAACACCCGTTGTATCCAAAGCCTCCACTTTTAGACCCTTGACTCTCCCATTAAAATCGTGAAAAACAACTTCTTTAACTCCCTTGGATTTGAGAAATAAAATGTCCAGCAACTAAATACCAGTCCTCATCAACAATTGAATAGGTTTACATTTTTAATATTAATTTCCAAGAAGACTCTAACACAACAAGGTTATGTTATACAATAAATATATAGGAAATTAAGGTGCTTAGTTTATATATTTCCTTTTCCCTTGATTCACTCCCCACAACAAAAAACAACAATAGCATCAAATTGTAACCAACTTAGCATTTTGCAACAATAATTTATCCATTTCATTTTACTTTGATTCAGTTCACGTTTTAACAACCAAAAATCATGAACGAATCATAAATCAAAACATCGAAGTATTTTACAACAATGGTATTCTATTTTATTTTCTCCTCATCTTTTGGAAACTTTATTTTTATATCAAAAAATTAAATTCTTATAATACATCGTAAAAGTTGTAAAGGCGATAACTACATGCTCATCTGTAGTAGTCAAATGGAGTTTTGAATGATAATAAAGCCGCAATGAAGTTTGACCAAAGCATTAAATTCATTGAAATCAGGTCAATTTACTAAGTTTCAAAAACATTTGCATTGCTTTTTATTGAGAAGAAAGAATTTGTATTAATGTCCACCAATAACGAAAGTTGTCAACAAAACTAGGAATTACAAAACCTATTAAGACATTGAGTTTGCACATAATTTCACTGTAAGACATAAACAAAACCATATTACAAAATATCATATAGCATTAAAACAGTAGAGTCCATCTCTTTAAACATCAAGTATATGCATCTGTCAAGTACCATTGAAACCAAGAAGTTGAATCCTAGCCATGTAATGGAAATGACATCTTATGTGTATGTGCTCAAATTCAATGTTGAAAAAACCGGGTTTGGGAATAACTTGGCAGGGGTCAACAAATTAAAAAAATTGGAATGACTTGACAAAATATCCCAAGTAAGGAGAATAAATTGAAAGGTTGTAAGACTTGGAATCCAAAACAAATTCTAGCTTGGGATTTAGTGACTTGGATAAACCTAGCTCAAGGCTCAGTGAAACTAGGCAAATAGAAAAAATAAAAATAAAAAACTCAAATTACAAGAAATTTGGAGGTTTGAAAAATTTTGGCAAATTTCATTTTCATGCAAGTTTAGCCCCACATACTCATGTCCAAAGAGACTCTGAAATACTCAAAAGTCCCTACCAAATCTCACAACACTAATAAATCGAGAAAAGAAAACAAAAAATCTGAAAAACATAGGTTGGGCAATAAATAAAAAAACAATCAATTTCTCAGAAAAAATTTCCATGCTACTCAAAATCACCTTGGGAACGGCTGAATTTGGGGCATTGAACTTATAAAGACACCATTAACATAATTTGAGAGCTAGAGGGATTGCTCATATAATATGAAGAAATAAAAGCAATCACGAACTACCACTCAAATTGTGAGACTTTCATTTCTATGCTGAATATGAAATAAGCAGCTTTTGGAAGAGATAATTAAAGGTGGAATAAACAACAATTGAAAACATGCCCCATAGGTATCTAAAATATCAACTCAAAAAAAAATTTCCATAAAAATAAAGAATGAAGCCATTCCAATTACGCATTTAATAGTATTATGTCATTTTCAATTAAAATGACACAATTTATAATCTAATACCCATAGATGGATACATGCCCAACATTGGCTTGACAACTAGACAGACTAAATGGTACTAAAAGAATAATAAGCTGGCTAGTCATCATTTTATTTCTGAAAGTGATAATCAAAATAAATAGTTTTCAATAAAAATATATGCCCCCATGAGAAAATAAATGCATCACTACAACTCTAAAATGTCTTTTAAAGGCTCAAACACACCAACAATTTGTTGGTCTCTAGAAAGATTGGCTTTGTAGGCATGAGAAAACAATTTTCAAACTATCTAGAATAGATCACATACCTCTAAACATCTCACAAATCAGCGATGCATACTATTTATTACAAACTATACTTAAATGTGGCATATGCTAATAAGAATCGATCTGCAAGGTTTGTGAACAAATTCCTAGTATATGAAAATGATGTAATCTTGATAGCTAGGGAATTAAATAGCTTATCGGAAAAATCATTGGCCTTGGAAACTTTTTGGTGGAGCTAAGGATGTCAAGAGGGGTGACACTAATATGGTGATATTTTCACTATAAAGAAATTAGACTCCACTGAATCAATTTTGGAAAAGAGCATCTAGCTATTATTCAAAATTACAAATACATGGGATAAAGTTTAATGAGAGGATTTTGGTATTAAGAAATTTCATTCTATACAAAGAAAGTGTGTAATACATGGAAAACAAAAGGATACCCAACAAGATCCACTAAGAAGACTTTAAAGAAGGAAAACTGCTTGGGCCCTATAATTAACATAATGGCTCAACAATTGGGACATATGAGAGGAATTTTTCTCAACATATAGCTAAAAGATAAAAATCTGCACAGAAGAGTTCTATAGAAGAAGTAAGTGGAAAGGAAACTCCAAGAGAAAAACAAAATACTGCATGGAAAACTTAAATTCAACGGGAAGAAACAAAATTAAGAAATACTTGAAACTAAACATCCCATGGAGATAAAATAATGGTTTTTCTTGAATCAGAAAGAATTATCATATATTAAGTTTGAAAAAAGAATATATAAAGAATTAAGGAATATTGGTAAATTAGTATATATTTGGTCTGTAGAAAGGGAAAGTGGAGAATGAGGAACATTTCCTACTACATTATGAAGCCTACAACCACTAGGAAAGGAGAGAACATAGAAAAAAACTACTAGGGTTTTATATTCCAAGAGGATCATGTAATGGACATGGCCAATATAGTCCCAAGGATTATGTTCCTTAAAGACATGTTACTAAAATCCAACCCATTTTTTTCAGGATACCTACTCACGAAGAGGAGGTAAAATATAGACTAGAAGTACAACATTGCTTTGTACCATGTAATGGATCTTGAATCCTTACTATTGTTAGGGTTTTTACCTTATAGTTGGGGATGGAGACTATCAACATACAAGGGGTGTAAGATGGATATATAAGGTTCTGCACATACATTTACTCAAGCAAATAAGTTAGAGATTAGAAAGACATGCACCTTATTCTGAAGTTTGATCCTAGCTTTCTCTCCTTTTGCTTCTCAATGTATTAACCTGCAAAACAAACCTAGACCTTCCTCAAACCAATTTGATCACATAAAAATAAATTGACATTTTTTTTTCAAAGCAAAAGGGTGAAACCATTCTATTCCATAAAGAGAGAAATTGCATTCACTGTTGGGAATGCATAATCGTCTACATCAAAGTTATCTCTGCGACTTGAAATACATAACGACTTGAAATACCCAACTGATAATAGTCACCAAAACCATTATTCGACTAGCAAGTCCTAGGCTTAACCAGGTAAAGCCCCACAATCCCAAAAAAGCACAGTGCATCCCTTATAACCCAAGACGACAACATTTTTGACTAAACTTATACAAAATAAAGCCAAGAAAGTAAGAAACAAAAGACTTTAGCAGTGGTACCCAAAAAGGACCCGGAACCAACCCAAAATAGAAACAGGACAACAAATCCATTAACTCAACGGCCTAGGACCAACAGCTTGGTTGGAGGGCGATGGCACCTTGATGGGGGTAAAATCGATCACAGCCAATCCAACCCGTACCTTCCCAGGAAAATAGGGTGATTCCTGAATCGAACCTCTCACTTGGCTAGAATCAACCAAATCCTTCCCAATCATGGCCCCTGCCTTCAGGATGGGCCTTCCACAACGTCCTAGTGTCTCCTTCCTCCAGAATGGGATTTTCGCAATGTTCTTGTGGAAACACCTTCTTCCCGCAGCCGTGATGTCCTTCTGCAATTCTCCTTCCACAATCACCTTTCTGCAACCTCCCTTCCGCAATGGTATCCTTCGCAACGACCTTTCTGCACTTGCAGATATCGGATTGTGGGCACACACTTCGTGTTCTCTCCGAAAATATTTTCGCAACTCCCTTCTGCAACTTAGCTCCCGAAATTCCTCGCCAATATCCCTAATTCTCTTTTCTTCTGTGGAACGTCATCTCCGTCGTTGATCCTTTGCGGATCTTATCTCGGCCGTTGATTTATGATCAATGCAGAATCCTTCACTTTGGTTTGTGGAATTGCTAATTCCCTTGCACGTTGGTTCGTGCAAATTTTCCCTATTGTCGATCTCCTCCTTGGCTTGATCTGAGCCGTTCAACTTCAACTTGCAGAATCTACTGTATTACGCTATGCTTCCTTGGCCGATTAATCATGGAATCGATTAATCCAACTCAACCCTCGTCTGGATCTAAAGGAAAATTAAACACAAACAAGGAATCTACCTAAACTACTTAATGGTTATCAGTTTGTCAACAATTAGGATGCTCTTAACTACACATGGAAATCATGTAAACACGAAATAGGGATTCATTCACATAGAAATCAAGCCAACAATTGGACACAACTCTACCTGACAGAATCTCAAAGTGCTCTTAACTCAGATGAACATAAAACTTATCAAGTACACATAACTTCTAATTTTATTCATAGATATGCATGAAAAACTACATTCCATCCAGAACGACCAACTCCACCCACATTCACCCAACACCGACCTACCCGACCAACACAAACCAACCCTTTTCTCATTCAACTCTTCCCTATTTATTCACTCGACTGCCCCCCAAACAGAATCGCCGAATCTTGAAATAAACTAACAACCTAACAACCCAAAAACTCTCCATGATGGCGGTGTCTTCATCATTATTCAGTAGCCTTCCTAACCGGCTTGATCTCCATGCAGGGAGTATCAACTCACCACTATGTCCTATCTTCTAAAAAACGGACAACACATCAGATGGTTACATGCTTTGTGAATCAAAATGATTACAGAAAACAACTCACACTGTCCACATCAGATCATCTCATCCCCATGCTAGTCACAACATGTGACCACGCAATCACACTGTTGACTCAGCATTAATGCTCCTGCATCAGACTCCCAAGGTTAAAATTTTGGAACCCTTGTTCAGTAAGTCAGCTACTGAGAAACCCTTTGTCTCCAATTCTTTAACATTCATCCATGTAGAATCTTCTACAGGTTGTCCTTTCCATTTAACCAAGTATTCCAAGTAATCCCCCTATCTGGTACTCCTCGCCACTCTAGTATCCAAGATAGACTTAGGTTCTGCTGGTTGGGCTATAGGCATCTGCTTCAGCCATTAAAGATATTCTACTTCCGGCACTTGTACTATATCATCTGTCACATAAGTATACAGGTCTGCAGCATTGAAAATAGGTGATATACCAATCCCTGTTGGCATTTGTAGTTCATAGGAATTTGCTGAAAATTTTCTAAGTATTTTGCAAGATCCAATATTTTTCATCTTCAACTTGTTGCACTCCCTTTGGAAACCTCTTTTTCCTTAGATGTGCTAAAACCAAGTCTCCCACTTCATAGTTTTTCTCTCTTCTCTTGGAATTTGCTCTGGTTTTGTAATTACTGTTACTCTGTTGCAACCTTTCCTTGACTTGTTCTTGTAGTTCACTGATCCTTGTTGCATACTCTTCTCCATATGCGCTCCTCTTCTCCAATTGACCCAAATCACGAAGTTCACATACTCCTCTTGGATGCATTCCATACAGGATTTGGAATGGACTCATTCTTGTACTTTGGTTGGGTGATTCATTATATGCAAACTATGCTTGAGCTACCACTTTATCCCATTGCTTTGGACACCCTCTAATTAGACTTATCAACATGTCAGCCAGACTTCTATTTACCACCTCAGTCTGGCCATCAGACTATGGATGATATGCTGAACTGAAGTTCAACTTAGTACCCAAATGTTTCCACAAGGTTCTCTCGAAATGACCTGTGAACTTCACATCCCTATCAGATAGAATACTCTTGGGTAAACCATGTAGCTTCACCACTTCACTGAAAAAAAAATTAGCAATGTGTGTGGAATCACTAGTCTTATAACATGGAATGAAATGTGCCATCTTAGTGAATCTATCCACCACCACAAAAATAGAATCATTTCTCTTCTGAGTTTTTGGCAAACCCAGAATGGAATCCATACTCACAGAATCCCAAGGCCTAGTTGGAATAGGAAATGGTGTGTACAATCCTATGTTTTGGCTTCTTCCCTTGGCATGCTGGCATACCCTACATCTGCTCACAAATTTCTCAACATCAGACCTCATATTTGGCCAAAAATAAAAATGGCTCAATTATCCAAAGGTTTTATCACTTCCAAAGTGACCTACCATTCCTCCACCATGCTTCTCTTGTATTAGGTTCTCCCTCATGGAACAATTGGGAATACAAAGTTTACTGTCTTTAAAGAGTAAACCTTCCTGTAACATATACTCCATCCATGGCTCTCTGTCCACCTCCATAGGATTCTTACAAACTCTATATCCATCCTGAAAATCAATGTTAATTTCATACAAACCACTTAAGTGCTCAAATCCTAAGACTTAGATCTGACTTTCTTGCACCATCAAATGTCTCCTGCTTAAGGCATCAACTACTCGATTTGATTGTCCACTTATGTGCTTTATCACAAAGGTGAAGTTTTGCATGAACTCAACCCACTTGACATGCTTTTGATTCAACTTAGGCTGCTGCATGATGTACTGCAATGCATGATTATCAGAAAACAAAACAAATTCTCTAGGCATCAGATAATGTCTCCAATGCTTTAGTGATTGCACAATAGAATAAAATTCCTTGTCATAAGATGAATACTATTTTTGCAATCATTCAACTTCTCACTGAAATATGCTATAGGTTTGTCTTCCTAACTGAGTACAGCTCCAATTGCTACCCCACGGGCATCACACTTCACCTAGAAAGGGTGTTTGAAATCTGTAACTTCAACACTGGTTGCTTAGTGATCTTCTTCTTCAAGAACTGAAAGCTTTTTTCAGCCTCCGTTGTCCATTGGAATGGTTGCTTGTCCTTCCTAATTATCTCAATGATAGGTGCAAAAATACCACTGAAATTCTTTATAAACTTCCTATAAAAACTTGCCAATCCATGGAAACTTCTTACCTCAAAAATGTTCCGAGGTGAAGGCCAATCAATGATTACTTGCACCTTTTCTGGATCCATCCTCAATCCATCTATTGAGATAACAAAAACCAAATACACTAGTTCTGATTTCATAAATGTACACTTCTTCACATTTAACAACTAATTTTCCTTCTGTAATTTCTCTAAGACACATCTTAGATGCTTCAAGTGTTCCTTTTATGTTTTACTGTAAATCAGAATATCATCAAGGTAAACTATCACAAACTTACCTATGAAATCTCTCAAGACTTCATTCATTAACCTCATAAAGGTACTTGGTGCATTGGATAGTTGGAATGGCATTACGAGGCACTCATACAACCCATCATTGGTTTTAAAGGTTGTCTTCCACTCATCTCCTTCTCGAATCATGATCTGATGGTATCCACTATTCAGATCTAATTTTGAAAAGCATGTTTCCCCACTGAGGCAATCCATCATGTCACCCATCCTTGGCAATGGAAATCAGTATCTGATGGTAATCTTGTTAATTTATTTGGAGTCAGTACACATCCTCCATTCACCATCATTCTTTGGGGTAAGTACTGCTGGTACTGCACATGGACTCATAAATTTCTGAACCAACCCTTTATATAGAAATCCTTGGACTTGCCTTCTAACTTCTTCATTTTCTTAAGGTGTCAATCTGCATGCTACCTTGTTTGGTAAGCTTTCTCTAGGAATAAAATAAATATGGTGACCTATACCCCTCTTTGGTGGTAACTCATTGGGTAAATCATCTACCACAATGTCACTGAAATCTCTTAGCATCTCCTGAATCTCCTCAGGCAGATCTGTAATATTGGTTTTCATTACTACCACTCCAGGCTTACATACTACAGCATAATTTAGTTCCTTCTCATCAATCTACTGCAAATACTCCTTCCCTGTCAACATCAGGACCTTAGATGTATCTTTCCCTGTTGAACTCTCTCCTTGCAAAGGATGAAGAATATGATTTATCCCACCTTGCACAAAACTATGACAATTCCTCCCACCATCATGCACTACCCTTTTGTCAAATTGCCACGCTCTCCCAAGAAGAATATGGCAAACATCCATGGGCATAACATCACATATAATTTTATCCTTATATGTTCCTGCTTGAAAATCAACTTCACACTGTTCACTTAGCAGTATTTGATGTCCCTTGTGCAACCAAGACACTTTGTATGGAACAGGGTGCTTGGTCTTCTTCAGACTCAGTTTCTACACCATCTCTGTGGAAATAAGATTGTTAGTGCTACCACTGTCAATGACTATCTTACAACACTTCCCTGTGACTTTACACATGGTTCTAAATAAAGCCTTCCTTTGAGCAGGTTCCACTTCCTTCTTTTCAGGTTTAAATAAGAACTTGTTCATCATTAAGGATACCCCCTTCTCTGGCATATTCTCAGCCACTATCATCTGCTCTTATTGCTGCTCATTTTGAGCTACATAGGATCCTCTCTGCCCTATGTCTTCCTTCTCTGGACATTCAAAGGATCTATGTCGCAATCTGTTACACTTGTAACACCTGTAGACAATCTCTCTGCCTCTTCCTCTACCTCTACCCCTTTGGTAAGGTCCTCTCTCTTTGGATTTACTTCCTTTATTTTGGTGCTCATGCTGGTGTGAATTGCTAGACCCTCCTCTATGGGCTACAAACCTTCCTCTTCTAGTCGTTTTCCCTCTTCCTTGGGATGGGCCTCTTCCCCTATTGAAGCTCTACTTTCTCACTAAGCTTTCTTCTGCTCTCATGGCACATTGGTATGCTTATTCCATTTTCCTTGGTGATATCATGCTGATTTCATCCTGAATCTCCATTCTTAAACCATTGAAATATCTAGCAGTATTTTCTATTGATTCCTATATATATCCTACCCTTAGGTTTACTTTGTAGAACTCTTCAGTATACTCTCTTACAGTCAATAATATTTTCCTAAGGTTTTGCATCTGTCTATACAAGGTTAGCTGGTAGTCCTTTGGTAAGAACTTAGCTTTCATCTTAGCCATGATCCTATCCCAGTTCTTTATCAACAATTTGTTCTTCCTCCTTCTTTTAGCTTGCACACTATCCCACCATAAGGATGCATGACCCTTCAACCTTGTCACTACAAATATGACCTTCTTGTTCTCTTCAACTTCATCATACTCAAAGTATTTGTCTAACTCATTGATCCAGTCAATGAGATGTTCAACAGTGAGACTCCCTTCATAGGTAGGCAAATCAGGTTTTGGTCTCGAAGTTGCTCCAATAATTGATGAAAAGTATCTTATCCAGTGTCTCTCGCATAGGTGTTGCTTCTTCTCCTTGCTCGTCTTCTGGGTCTCTTCATCTACCCATCTCCATAGCTTCCATATGCGCTCGTATTTCCCTCATTTCCTCCAAGACTTCTCATTCGTTGCTATTCACCCTATGCCACGAGCCCTTTCTCTTTCTATACGTACATAACTATCTTTTCTTCTACTGGACTGAGCAAAGTGCTACTCTGATACCAAAATTGATGGGGACGGAATCGACCATAGCCAATCCAACCCGCACCTTCCCAGGAAAATAGGGTGATTCCTGAATCAAACCCCTGACTTGCTAGAATCAACCAAATCCTTCCCAATTGTGGCCTCTCCCTTCAGGATGGGCCTTCCACAACGTCCTGGCATCTCCTTCCTTCAGAATGGGATTTCCGCAATGTTCTTATGGAAACACCTTCTTCCCACAACTGCGATGTCCTTCCGTGATTCTCCTTCCACAATCACCTTTTTGTAACCACCCTTCCACAACAGTCTCCTCTGCAGCTTCCTTTCCGCACTTGCGGATTGCGTGCACACTCTTCGTGCTCTCTCCAAAAATATTTCCGCAACTCCCTTCTACAACTTAGCGCCCACAATTCCTCACTGATATCCCCCGTGCTCTTTTCTTCTACGGAACGTCGTCTCCATCATCAATCCTTTGAGGATCTGATCTCAGCCATTGATATATGATCAATGCGGATTCCTTCACTTTGGTTTGTGGAATTGCTAATTCCCTCACATGTTGGTTCGTACATCTTTTCCTTGTCATCGATATCCTCCTCGACTTGATCTGAGTTGTTCAACTTCAACTTGCAGAATCTACTCTATTATGCTATGCTTTCTTGGCCGATTGATCATGGAATTGATCAATCCAGCTCAACCCTCTTCTGGATCTAAGGGAAAATTAAACACAAACAGGGAATCTACCTAAACTAATTAATGGTGATCGGTCTGCCAACAATTAGGATGCTCTTAACTGCACATGGAAATCATGTGAACACAAAATATGGATTCACTCACACATAAATCAGGCCAACAATTGCACACAACTCTACTTGACATAATCTCAAAGTGTTCTTAACTCAGATGCATAGAAAACTTATCAAGTACAAATAACTTATAATTTTATTCATAGATAAGCATGAAAAACTACATTCCATCCAGAATGACTGACTCCACCCACAGTCGCCTGACACCGACCAACCCGACCAACACCAACCAACCCTTTTCTCATTCAGCTCTTCCCTACTTATTCACTCAGCTTCCCCCCAAACAGAATCGTTGAATCCTGAAACAAACTAACAACCTAACAACCCGACAACTCTCCATGATGGCGATGTCTTCATCATTATTCAGTAGTCATCCTAACTGGCTTAATCTCCACGCAGGGAGTATCAACTCACCACTATGTCCTAGCTTCTAAAAAATAGACAACACATCAAACGGTTACATGCTTTGTGAATCAGAATGATTACAGAAAACAACCCACACTGTCCACATTAGAACAACTCATCCCCATGCTAGTCACAACATGTGACCATGCAATCACATTGCTAACTCAACATTGATGCTCCAACATCACACCTCCTTTGACAGTAGTGGGTCGCTGAGTGTAACAAATTTCAGGGGAGCGTTAGTCTTAGGCTTTTTCAGGAAGGAAATGCCCAGAAGCTCCACGATAACGTCAATATTCAAATGAATGAAATTGGATTCCAGCATGGTTGTAGCACATTTCTTCAAGGTTTTTGAAATGCTGAGAGTCTGATAGCACATCAACCCTAGCTTCAATAGTCTGTGCAATTAATGTCTTTGTGACCCAAAACATCATAATTGCCCGGTTATACAGGACCATCCGTCCCCGAGTATTACCCGATTCTTGAATCTAGTCTGCCATAGCTAGGACCTCCAATGGAGGCTCTCCCTCTCTAACGCATAACCAAAGATTCTCTTCCAGTTCCTCCAAATATTTCTGTAACTCATGAGGGAACAGTCGGCGAAAGAACACCGCTATAGCCACAACACTCCACTGATATCTACTTGGACCCTCCTGGGCTTGACGCCCCCTTCTTTCTCTGCTCGGACCCCCCTGGTCCAAATGACCCCTCCTAGAAGGTCTCCTACGAGGAGGCATACTAAATTATTTCTCTCTACCGTTACCCACCCAGTGATGTAAGATGGACAACACAGGGGAGGTAGAAACACAAACAAAATTATAGCCATGGTGCCTGAAGCCGAACATGGTATGGGAATTTAAAGGGGTAATCCCACTTATCGCCATTAAACCTACCATAATGAGCACAACATTGCGATAATCATCTGTGTACTCTTCAGTTGTCATTCTCTCAGAGGCTTTATTGATCTCATGCAGCAATAACGTGACAGGCCGAGAGATCATCACCTTCACACACCCCATATCACCGGAAATGATTAACAATAACAATAGGCTAAGGATGAAGGGTCGGCTTAATAAAAGTTCCATTAATTAACGGAGAGCCATCTGTCCACTCCACGACATGGAGGTCTCCTCTTTATCAATCACATCAACCCGTATTCCAATTGTAATGCTAGCAAAGGGATCCTTAGTACATCGCTCAATGTTAGCTATCTAGAGGCATTTGCTGCGACACGTTCCTTGTGGCATGTCAAGGGCCGATCCTTCCCACCCATCTTTATGGCATGTGGTTCCTTGATTAGCGAGGTAGTCTGCCAAGGAGTTATCCTGCCGACGAACATGGTGGAAGGCGACTATGTTCATCGTGGCAATGGTTTTGCCAAGACAATGAAGGAACCATGCAAGCTGCCACGAAGGCGCCACCTTGGATACGTGGGACCCATTACGTAGTTTAGAAGTAAGGTGGGGAATCAGCTGCAAGTCGCCTTCCAATTGGAGACATGAATAACCACATCACCTAGCCATGCAAAGTCCTTGTACCAGAGCTTCGCACTCCACCATGTTGAAAAGTCTCCCTCCCCAGGGATCCATAAAAATTGTCCATCACCCTTCCCTGGTCATTGCGAAAGACTCTGCCATAACCTGCATGACTCGGGTTTCCTTTGGACGTTGTGTCGAAGTTCAGTTTTATCCAGCCTGAAATGGGAGGAGACCAAACCACAAGGCTAGCAGGAATGCTAGGACATCGGTGAAGGCTGCCTATATGAATTGGAAGAGCCTGAATTCCCTAGGTATGCAACATTCTCGTCTCACTATCTGGAATTACTAGGTTCTTTTCCGTCCATGGTGTTAACTTAAGAGTTTCATGGATACCTCGTTGAATTTGACTCCACACTAGCTTGCTAGTCTGTTGTTTCCCCGTAAATATACGTCTATTACATTCTTTCCAAGTTTCCCAAAGGAGGAACCCAATAAACAGTTGCCATAGCCTATTCGGAAGTCATCCATTGAAGGGATCCTCCCTCCACCATTTGATAGAAACAATCAGGTCAGTATGGACTCTATTAGTCAAGCGAAAGACCGTAGCCCCTCCATCCCATAATGCTGAGGTGAAACTACAGCCATCCAGGAGATGAGAAATTTTTTCGCCATTATCCCCAGACAGGACACAATAAGACGACCCTTCGATACCCTTTTTCGTGATATTGTACTAGGTTAGAATTCTTCCTTTCAGCACCAACCACAGGAAACAAGTGATTTTAGGCCATAACTTAGCATTCTAGAGACACTTCCATTCTCGTCTTGCCGGCTAACCCTTCATGACTGTCCAGAGTGAGTAAGCTTCTTTAACACTAAACATACCTTTGGGTGAGTAGCCCCACCGAAGTAAATCCGGTCCCTCCTAAGCTTTTATCTGTCTGTTATTGAGAAGTTCATATATCTGATCCTCGGCCCTAGCCCCATACTATGCCTTCCACCAACTTAATGGCTTCCACACCCAGAAGCCTTAGCCATCCTACTCCTCTTGCCAATACTGATTCACAGTATGCAAATTATGGTTGTGTGCAGGAGAAGAGGGAGCTAAATTGGTCATGAGTTTTTGAAGGGTTGGCTCTTGTTTCCAAGCATTAGACCAAAGTTTGCCAAGGAGCCTTGTCGTATTTCCCAGAAACTATGCTTTCGTATCAATGCATCACCGGCCCTTGCCATGTTCCAAATGTGGGAACCTTTCTCAGGTCCTTCGATCTGAATCCAGTCTTGTTGCTTAGTCAAAGGGGTATGTTTCATGCCCCAAAACCCGTCCCATAGTTCATTTGAGTGAGTGAGCCATCACCACCAGATTTTCACCCCACAGACAATGCTAAGCTTCTCCAAGTCTCGAAGGCCCAGACCACCATTAGTTTTGGGTTTGTATAGAGTATCCCAGTCGACCAAGGGCCATTTTTTGTGCTCAGCATTACCTACCCATAGAAAGGAGCATTGGATACTTCGTATTTCCTTCATCACAGAGTTTGGGGCAGCCAAAACTGAGAAAAGATACAGAGGTAGCGCTTGCAGGACAACTTTGACAAGAACAATTCTGTCGGGGAAGTTTAACGCTCTCAGAGTCCAACTTAAGATTTTTTCCTTCATTCGACTCAGGAGTTCTTCCCAGGACACATTTTTTAAAACAGAATCAGATAAGGGGGCGCCCAGGTAATTGGTCGGAAGGGAACTCTTCTTAAAACCCAAAATCCTAAGAATATTTCTTTGGCAGATAGGAGGGGTATTAAAAAAGAAAACAAGAGACTTGTCCATATTGATTTTTAGTCCAGAGGCTTGGAGAAAAGTTTTTAAATCCCTCTTGAGTTGTCTATCTTTATGGACTGATGAGTGACCCATGAGGAGAGTGTCATCAACAAACTGTTGGTGAGTCAGAGCTTTCTCATAGGGTGGAAATCCTAGACCATTGATGCTTTCTTATTCAACTAAGTGATATATGAGCCTCCCTAACCCTTCAGTCATAATAACAAAGAGGAAGGGAGAGAGAGGATCTCCCTGCCGAATACCCCTGGACAGTTTAAAGACAGCTGAAGGATGACCATTGATCAGGATAGAGAAAAAATATGAGGAGGTAAGATTGGTTATCCAATTAATCCACATCTCACTAAACCCAAAGGAGCTCATAATTTCCTTCATGTAGGTCCAATTAAGCTTGTCATAAGCTTTATACAAATACAGTTTTATCATCATACCATCTTTTTTGGTAACCCTAAGAGAGTGCAAAACCTCCTGGGCCAAGATAATGCCATCAAGAATTTGTTGGCCTTCCACAAATCCAGATTGTTCCATAGATATTAAGGAAGAGAGTACAGGTTTGAGATGGTTAGCTAGGACTTTCGTGATAATCTTATAAATGATGTTGCATAAGCCGATCGGTCTAAACATATCAGGGCTCTCTTCCATCGGGTTTTTAGGTATCAGAGTTAGAAAAGTAGAGTTAAGAGCTGGGAGAACCCCCCGCATTTTCCTCGACTCCTCCACCACCTGCCAAACTTGTAATCAAGTCCTAGAAATAGTGAAAGAAGTTGGCAGTAAAGCCATCTGGCCCAGGAGATTTTCCATCCTCTACTTCCTGAAACTCAATTGGACTAGTGAGAATCTCATTCTGCTCCTCAGTAATAAGTCTAGGGATGACACTTTTGATATCCCTACAGGCCTCAGTTTGATCAATCGGGGGTTCAGTTAGCACGATCCTGAAATGATGAATCAATTCCTGCTCCATATCTTTGTGGGAGTCCACAACCTGTCCACTCAGAGTTCATAGGTTTCTAATTTGGTTTTGATGCCTGTGTTGGATCGTAGCTTTGTGGAAAAACTTGGTGTTCTTATCCCCTTCCCTCAACCACTGGTTCCGAGATTTCTGTTTCCAAAGAAGTTCTTCTTGTTCCTGCCTCTCCTGGATTTGATCAGAAGGTAGTTTTTCCTCTGAGGATAGTTCTTTAGTTAGCCCCTGCTGCATAATGGAATCCTGAATTATTTCCATATGGGATTCTAACTTAACCTTTTCTATCAGCATGTTACCAAAGACCTCTTTATTCCAGACCTTCAATTTCTGTTTTAGCTACTTCAGTTTTTGTTGGAATTAGTACATCCTCATGCCATTTGGAGGAGTGATATCTTCCCACCAGTTCTCCATTTGAGTCGAGAAATATTTATGGGTTAGCTAGAACTTCTCAAACCGGAAGGGCCTGGTCATCCTGGTTCCAATGTTACTCCAAATAAGGGTAATAGGATAGTGGTCAGATCCTGCTGAGGCAATAAGGCGAGAGGTCAAAGTCCCTCCTAAGAGCATAATAATTTCTATCATAAGAAATCTGTCAAGCTGAGCTGCTACAATATGGTCCCCTCCTCTTTTGTTATTCCAAGTATACCCATTGCTCCCCAATCCAATGTCAACCACGTTACTTGAATCAATAAATTCATCAAAAAGGGTATTTTCATGGGTGAGGACTCTTGTTCCTCCTTTTTTTTTTTTTTCTGATAGGGACCTAATCAGATTAAATTCCCCTCCTATTTTCCAATGAGCACCTTCAAAATTCCTCCTTAGGTTAAGCAGGCTTGTGATGAATTTTTGTTTTTCCGGATAGCTGCTAGGATCATACACATTAGTGACAATTCCTCTTGTAGTGGTACCTATTATGTGGAATTGTGCAGAGAGGCTAAAGGTCGTAGAGAGAAAATTGGTGAGGGAGACCACTCTGGGATCCCATAGGATTGCCAATCCTCCAGCATGTCCTACTGCATCAAGCGCCATACTCATACATTGCTTCCAAATTCTTTTGGATTTAGTTTCTAACTAAGTTCCAGAACACTTTGTTTCTTGTAAGAAGACAACAGAGGGTTTCTCCTTCATGATCTTATTTTTCAGAGTTTTGTTTTTTTGAGGACCATTGGTCCCTTGAATATTCCACGATAGAATTTTCATTAGGCAAGATATCTTACCGAAAGGAGAGCTTCCTGAATGGTAGGGTATTGGCCTGAGTCCACCAAATGCGCCTCGACTTCCCCAATCCTATCTCTGTTTATCCTCCTACCACACTTAGCTCCTCCTTCTTTATACTTTCTTTTATTCTTTTTGAGTTTTAAAGGTCCTATCCCCAAGCTCGGAGTCAGTTTGATTTTGAGGATTGCTTCTTTTAAGAGTTACAGTTGAGTATCAGATATCGAGTGAACCTCCTTATTTTTGCATGCCTCTTCGATACTATCAAGAAATAGGTCTCCCAGTTCCATTTCATCTAGTTCCTTATCCATTTTAGCCTCTTCTAGAGGGGTGCCCTAAGCAGAGGTGTTCATACTAGAAATCCCTATTTCCATGGCTAGAGGTTCTTCAAATTGGGGTTCTATTACATGAGCAAACAAAGGGGTTGGAATTTCCACTAGGGTGGTATCCAAAACCATAAAACTATTAGTTGTGTTATCCTTTTTTCTAGGGTCTGGGCCATTGTGATTCCTTCCCATTCTTTTTTGATTGGGTACTTTAATAAAACCTTCAGAGTCTCAGTTCTCCTTAGGTTTATCCACAGGGATCTCAGCTTGGAGGTTCAGATGGCAATCTCGAACCAGATGGCCATGAGTATGACAACGCTGACATCAGAAGGGGATGTGCTCGTAATCCAGGGTTTGAAACCACTCTGAGTCTTCCCAAGTTAGGTTGATCCCCTCAGGGAGGTCTTTAGAAATGTTCATATAAACACAGAGTCAAGCATAAGTCACATACCTTCCTTGTTTAGTAAGGTCTGATATCTTCACGAAATGTCCCAGAGCACCTCTGATATCCTTCAAAATTTCAGGGTCTCAATATTCAGTCGGTATTGAGTAGAGTCTAATCCATACCAGAGCTATGGACAGGTCCTCCTTGTCAGGATTAAAGTGATCCTTCCATATTCATAAGTATAACCCTGCTGAGTTATAGAAATAAGGGCCTCCCTCAAAGATACAATCCTTGCCTTCCACACTTAAGAATACCACTATGAAGAATCCTTTCAAGCCCAATAGGAGGTCGAAGTGGCCTTTTGGTTTCCATGTTGAGTTAATCCACCAGGTAAGCACTTTCTCTGAAAGCAAAATGCCAATGAATTTACCTATCAAGGCATGATCTATCATATATTTTATTCTTTCCTTGATCCAAGATGGGTTGATCGGAATAGCAGGAATATTGAGAGATTTTGGAATACAGGATCCTTTCCCATGAGTTCCTTGCCCCACTTTAGGATTTTCCTTCGGAGTAGAGCATCTCTCCCCTCCAATTTCCCCTCCTAAATCTGCAAAGGAGAAACTACTTGTTGTTATGAGATTTCTTACGTTGGAGGAGGGGTTGGGCCCCTCCCCTTTGAACTAACCATCCCGTGAAAACTCAGGATGAGCCCCTATGTGTAACCCTAGTCCTTCAATGATCTATGGATCGACCGTTATAACTATGCACTTCTTGGAGTGCATCCAAATGAAATCCTATATCTCTCTAAATAAATAAATTGACATTTATAATAGCATGAAACATCAATTAATAATCAAATTTACAACATATAAAACAGATTATGTTGGGAAAGGATGAATGTCCGACCTTATTCATAAATAAATGAAGCACGTACAACAATTTATACCTAACTTCTGTATGAGGCACCTTCGTAACTAGGACCTAGGCTCCTGTTCCTCTCTTTAGACTTGGAATTTCTTCAGCATAACAATAGCTCTCAATGAATTGGTCCCTTTTTCATGGCCTCCTCTTGCATTTATGGCAAGGAAAGGAGGGTTGGTTTCGAAAGGCAGTTGAATTGGGGATTTAAGGGAGTTATAATACCTAACTAAACTAATCCCAATTCATGTTTTAATACATATTTTCAAACTTTCCTTAAGACACCCGCGACTATGACAACTAGTAACTAGTGAGTGACTCGCAGCATGCGGGCTTAGCAACTCGCGGGTGCAGCTTTTAATTGATACCGGTGGGTTGTCAGTATAAAGACCCGCAAGTGACTCATGAGGTGTCAAGTATAGGAGTCGCGGATTTATGGTGAAGGTGTTAGAAAATTAAGTTTTTAAGCTGAAAGAGTAAGGATGGAGGTCCAAAACATCCAAGGTCAAGTGAGCTCTTCCATCCATAATGTCCTTTTGTGTGATTGACAAGGAGATGTGATCACATACGGAGAAGTGCTAATTTGACCGATAAAAAATTCCCCCTAATGTGTGAGGTCAGAGGAAAATGATGGCCGAAATACATTACATTCAAAGTTAGAGGGGGAGCGAGGAAACCACAGGACGAAGTCACAAAAGCACATGAAAACAAAATACCAGGTTAGTTAGCAATTACAATATTGACATCAGGAGATGTTCATGATGATAGAACATAATCTCCAATACATAAGTGAAGGATGTATATAGCATGGCCATTGAAATACAAGCGTGGATCCATGTCAAAATAAGATATCATAGCCATAAATACAAGCTGGATCTATGTCTCATCAAGAGCCAAAAATGAATGTGGCTCAATCTGTCGCAACTTGGGCAATAACAAAATGTAGTAATGCTATCATAGGCCCAAGGTATTCATTCAAAACACCTCAAGGTATGAATCCTTAACCATGTGAATAAATGAGTTGAGGTCGAACATGGGGGATACTGTTGGATTACCAGTCATTGATGTATACCATTAACAAACGTGAGGATGCCCAACGACAATGAAAATGGGACCCAAGGTACCTAGTACATCTTAACAAGTGTGAATAAAGGGTCTTGAATTCGAGCACTTGAAGAATATATCGAAAAGGGGACATTGATGTATTCCCACTATTCAATAGCGAGGGAAATTGCCACTTATGATTGCAATCCCCAAGGTACTATACAAAACTATAAACTTCATTCCCAGAGGAAAATGAGTTGAAATCGACAGGAAGAAGTTCATTGGAAGGGAGGCCTTTAGGCATCCTCCATCATCCAACATGAGGAACAATCATGAGATTGAGTTGATCTAGAGTAGGACTGAATATAATATGAAACAAACTGACACCGGGGGATGGATGACACATGAGGTCAAGGTAATTGCAGAATGGCTGACACAGGTGGTATCCTTGAATAGTGAGCATGACACATGAGTGACTTAGGCAGCTTTGACACAACGAGAACATGACATAAATTTGAAATGTAGGAGACATTAAAAGACTCCCCATATGATCGGAAGAGTAACCGATCGGAGGAGTAAACGCTCTGATATCAGGTTCATCCTAAAGTCAAAACTACAACCCAACTGTTTGATAGACTCAAAAGGTGCTTTGTTCAGGGATATGACTGACTTGCTTCCTTTGAAACTGAAAAGATATTGGACACCTTTCCTTTCCCTTTTCTCTTTTTATTAAAGAATATCCTTCTTGTTGGTTTTAATGAGTCCAAGAAAGCAAACTCAATAGTCCTTCTTCATTTTTTAAGCAAGCTCGAAGAAAGAGGGGGAAGACTGCTTGATAGAATTCCAACCATGTGTAATTTAACGAGTCCATGGGAGGGAAACGCAATGACCTTCTTAATGTTTTAATGAGTTTGAAGAAGAGATAGACTAATAATAGATACACTTATCCATGTATTTTAATATTGATGCTGGATCGGTTCATGCTTGCCGGTGTTTTCTTTTTTGAGCAGTCTGAAAAACTTAAACAATAACTCCATACACCTATTCGTGGATTTTAATATCGAGCTCGAGTTGGTTTATGCTCATCGGTGTTTTCATATTTAAGGAATCTAAAAAACTTAAACAAGAACTCCATATACTCACTTGTGGATTTCACATCGATCCCGAGTTAGTGCATGCTCGCTTGGTGTTTTCATATTTCGAGAGTCTAAAAACCCTAAAGGAGACTCCAAAATGTCATTTTTCGTATACTTAGTCTCCTCACCCGAAAAAATGTAAAACAATGAGAGAAGAACTCTTCTAGCCACGTATGACTAGAGTATTGTTGTTGTCCATTTTGTCACCACTTTTTGATCATCAACCACACTCTGATTGGCATCATTTTCACTATTTTTGATATGATAAGTTATTCTTTCCTCCATTTAGACCATCAATCAGATCAGGTATGCATATATTCACACATCACATGAATTTTGGGTAAAAATCGTTATATTGTGATTTATTGATGTTTATTTGACATCTCTCGACTTGCTTGGCAACTAGATTTTGTTCTGCAGGCAATGGGTTTCAAACGGAACTCCATTCACACACGTGTTCACGTTGCAAACGTTCAACTGCATCCAACCCGCTGTTCAGACCATTATTCAGCCAGCGAGATCGTCGGTTGGAATATATCTGGTCATTAAAGGTAGAAACGAAAAGATGGGTTATGTTAGCAACGTGGCTGTCGTGGTTGGTGAGCCCTTGTTCTAGAAGATATGCCCTCTTACTTGCCTCGCTTGACAACACACCTACAGCTCACATCAACACTCCAAAAGTTCTGTCTTTCCTGTTCGGCAAGCCTGACAGCATGCACCTCTCCCCACATTGACATTCCAGAAGCCCTTGTCCTCCATGCTCAGTCTTCCAATGCATTATCTTCCCACGGTGGAAGGAAACCGACTCACAGTTGTTCGTGTCAAAGGGAATCAACGATGTGGACTTAGGAAGATGCCTCTGCGCTGTCGTCAACCACCATGTAGTCATTTGTAAATCATTAAGACTTCTATTTTTAGAGAGGTCGACTATGTCGACCTTCTCTCTGATTGTAAACTTATATATAGACGCCTACTTTGGAGAAAATGAGGACAATAGACAATAGATAATATACATACATGCTATCAGTGATTTGTAGAAACGTTGTGTAACTTTCTCAGTTAATGGAAATTCCTGAATTTTACTGTTGATGTTCTGCTGTTGGTAATTAGTTGAGTTAAAGCTTTAATCCTGATTGCTTGGAAGGGCCCCTCAACAACCGGAGGTTCTATTGTGTATATTTTGTATTTTCCTCTCTGCAAATAAATAGTTTTTCATTTCCAGTAATTTTATTTAACTGTGTTTTCCTGTAGCTGTTGTTTCATTTCTTGTAATTTATTTCCTGTTGGTAATTTAATTTACATTTACAGAATTGATAACAACCGGTCAAGCATAGATTTCCTTGTAGTTTGCTTTCAGTCTTTTGCAATTAGATAGAGCTTAACTAGTTGTTGTTTCAAGTTTAGTTTATAATTAGAATTAGTTCTGTTGGTTTCTTTCCTGTAGCTGTAGGTTAGTTTTATTTACATTTCAATTTTGTATTATAATTCCATAGAAGTAGTTCATTCCTTAGAAAATGATTAGTATAAGTTACTTCTTGTTATCTTAGCTCCTAAACACTCTATTCATTGCTTCCTTGCACTGTAGGTTCATATGCATCAGCCAGCTGGCATTAAGCTCATCCAATCTACTTCTTTCCTTAGTTTAAATCATTTTTCTCCATCTGGACTGTCATTCGGGTAGTCATCCGAATCATCATATGGACCTTAATACTGTCTGCATTGTTTTTATGCTTAATTCGAATCCAGTTTTCTTAGGTCTTCGAACTATAATATTTCTTGCATTTAATTAGCATTCTTAAATGTAATTAAGATATTGTTTCACACTACATAGAGTTTTAATTTAGTTTCATCATCGTTCTTAGTTTCCATTCCATCTTCCTTAACCATGTTTTAACTACTTTTCAAGTCATGTCTTTCATGTTTGGTTTGCTAATATGTTAATGTTCTAGAATTCATCAGTTTTCATTCTTAGTTTAGTTATGTCATGTTTCTTAAAGATTGATTTCGGATTAGACTTAGTAATTTCATTCTCCAAGTTATCTCAGTTTTGAATAGTTTCTTAGTTCAAGCACAGGATCAACTTTCCCTTTCATACAATTAATAAAGATGTTCATGAAATAGGGTTTGGTTCAGAAATAAATATCTTTATCAAGTTTTCTACTTGCTTCCAAATCAAATTTAGTTCAGGTAAATATCTTTATTAAGTTTTCTACTTGCTTCCAAATCAAATTCAGTTCAGGTAAATATCTTTATTAAGTTTTCTACTTGGTTCTAGATTTCATTAGTTTCAATTCAATTGCTTATGGATAGAAGATATATCATAATGTTTAAAGTTAATAGTAGTTGGACAATCTTTAGTTTGCATTTGTTTGTAGAAGTTAAACTATATTTGCTTCTATTTTGTTTCCTTGTCACATTTAAAAGTCACTTTGATACATTCACTCCCATTCCTATTACATTTGATACACTTCCTCATAATCCCCAAGGAGAATGGAATTAGGTAGTTTAGTGTAGTCTTGAAGTATTAGTTGAATGCATGAATAGTTGTTGAATTTCTTAAGTAAATTATAATTTTGCTTTAAGTTTATATAGTTCTTTGTCTCATAGTTAGTTATCAATTATAGATAAGTCTCTAAACTCATTTAACAATTGTTTTCTAATTCTTAGATTAGAGCTTTATTAGTAGTTTTCAATTTCATTAAAGTAGTTCCGTTTTTTATTAAGTCCTGCTTCCTAGAATAATATTTGTTGTTTTTATCTTTTTAATTATTATCCATAGAGTAGAGTAGTATAGCGTGATACTATTATGATCTGTTGGTTTAGTTAGGTTTAACTAGTTTAGTAGATATATTTTCTAGAAGTTTGACTCGGTTTTTCATTTTGAAAGATATTTCGATCTTTTCTTTATTAAAACATTTCTAAGGTCTGCCAAGCCGAAACCGTAGGTGCCATTCTACCTTAGCATATATTGTGCCACAACTCTAAGATTACCAACCCTGGTAGATAATTAAATATTTTGGTGATTCCTTAAAGACAATAATTACACCTCAAAATTTTGGTGTCATTGTCGGGGAGTTGTAGATAGGTAGAACTCAATTGTAGATAGGTAGAACTCTCTTTTGAAACTTAGTTATAGATGTTCGGGTACACGGGGTACTCCCAAAAGACCGAACACCTAGAGCAACCACTTCACAAAAACAAATCACAGATCGATACACCGATGTTTTGACGTGGTTTAAACCCTCGTGAGGGAAACACTCCACGACCCCGGCCAAATAGCTTCTACAGGACAATTTATTATGCAAAGAAAGAAAGTTACAAATGAGCTTCTCATAATCGATCAACTTTCCAATGACCCTCCATGCTCTTTAAATAGAGATCATGGACCAATCGGGTGTTAAGCCACAGATCAAGGGTAGGTATGATCTAAGAGAAGTTGAGTTGTCGGATCAGTCTATGTTGGGAAGATATCGTGACCGTCGGAATAAGTATTTACAAATGCATACTAATGCATACTAAAGAAACACACTTTGCCTGATGGATCTATTACACAAGTTGATCTTAACTAACTCCTAAATGTCTAAATATCCTAACATCCCCCCTTAAGAACAACTTGGGATAGGATTGAAGGATTTACAAAAGTGACACTATTAAGAGAAGGAAGGAGGCATTAGAGCCTATCCCCCCTTAATGACAAGTTCGTGAACTCCTAACATAGATCAAAGTTTAGAAAACTTCGCTTCTGTAAGAGACTTGGTGAAGATGTCTGCAACTTGATCATCTGTAGGACAAAAGAGCACTTCAAGAACACGATCATGAACAAGATTTCTGATGAAGTGCATATGTGGCTCAATGTGTTTGTTGCGTTGATGTAGGACTGGATCTTTGGCAAGCTTGATGGCACTTTGATTATCGCACCAAAGTGGAGTAGGCTGCTTCTGCTCGAATCCAAAGTCTGAAAGGATTTATCAAAGCCATAAAGCTTCCTGGCTAGCATTAACTATGGCTCGATATTCTGCCTCTGCTGAAGAAAGAGCAAGAGCTTATTGTTCCTTACAAGCCCAAGTGATAGGTCCAGATCCTAGATTGAAAACATAACCTGCAGTAGACTTTCAATCGTCAGGATCACCAGCCCAATTTGGATCAGTGAAACCAACCAACAAAGGTTCCCCCCCTATACTATAATGAATCCCAAACTGAATTTTACCTCAAATATGTCAAAGTATTATTTTATCTTCTTTCTAGTGACTTTCATGAGGTGTTTCCATATACCGGGCAACACGACCAACGACAAAGGAAAGGTCAAGATGGGAATGAATCAAGTATAAGAGACTACCAACAAGATGACAATACAAGGCGGCATCTACTTTAGGTGAAGTACAAGTGGCAGAAAGTTTGACTCTAGATTGGAAGGGAGAAGGGGCTGGTGTACAATCTTCCATGTGAAAGCAACGAAGGAGGTCACAAGCATACTTAGAGTGAGAAAGAAAGATTCCTTCTTTGGTTTGCAGAACTTGAAGACCAAGAAAATAATGCAAATGTCCTAAGTCTGACATTTCAAAATTTTGCTTAAGACTGGATTTCACATGGGTTATAAGCTTAGGGTCACTACTAGTAAGAATAAGGTCATGAACATAGAGAACAAGTATGATGAGATGGTTTCCTACTTTCTTAGTATATACATTGGGGTCAGAATGGCATCTAGAAAAACCAGTGTCAAGCAGAAAGCTATCCATTTTGGCATACCAAGCTCTAGGAGCTTGCTTAAGGCCATATAAGGATTTCTTAAGGCGGTAGACAAGGCTAGAGTTATTCTAAACATATCTAGGAGGTTGTTCCATGTAAATTTCCTCCTGTAAATCACCATGTAAGGAGGAAGACTTGACATCCATTTGGTGGACTTACCAGTTATGTAAGGCTGTGAGGGAAAGAACAAGGCGGATAAAGTTCATTTTTGTGACAGAAGCAAAGGTTTCATTGTAGTCAATCCCTTCGACTTGGGAAAAACCTTTGGCAACTAACCTTGCCTTAAGTCTTTCAACACTTCCATCTGATGCATACTTAGTTCTGTAGACCCATTTAAATATGACAAGTTTTCTTCCTTTTGGAAGAGATACAAGATCCCAAGTATCGTTTGCCATTAAGGAATGATATTCTTCATCCATAGCTGCATCCCAATATGGATTTCCTGAAGCTTCTGCAAAGGTTTCTGGATCATGATTCTCAGAAATTTGAGCCAAAAGAGAAGAGGCTCATTGAAACTAAGAATGTGTTTGACGTTGATCTCGAGGATCACCAGCAAGATCACCAGCTGCTTCACATGTTGAACGGACCCATCAAGGAAGCACTTGTGCTAGTGCAAATGGAGGAACATGAGTAGGCGGAGGTGGATTTTCATCCTAACTGTCATCATCAGAAACTTGAGTTAGAAATCTATCAAGGATGCTGGAAGAAGAAGAAGGCACAATCACCGAATCAGGCTCACAGGCCAAGGATGGCACAATCTCCGATTTAGGCTCACAGGATAAGAGATTTCCTTCAAATTTAACATCTCTTCTAATGATTACATCATGAGAATGTGGTTGAAGAAGTATATAACCTTTTACATCTTCAGAATATCCAACAAATATGCACTTTTCACTTTTAGGCTGCAATGCTTTCCATTTTTCATCCGGAATGTGAGCTGATGCTTCACTACCAAACACACGGAAGTGACTTACATCTGGTTTAATTTTACTCCATGCTTATTCTGGTGTGATACCTTGTAATTCTTTAGTGGGGTTTTGATTGACTATGTAATTTGCACAATTAATGGCTTCAGCCCAAAATTGAAGACTTAGTCCCTTAGATTGGATCATACAATTAGCCATTTCTTTTAAAGTGCGGTTCTTCCATTCAGCTACACCATTTTGTTGTGGTGTATATGGAATAGTGTGCTGTTGTTGGATTCCTTGTTCAATTCAGAAAATAGTGAACTTTTTGGTAACATATTCTCCTCCATTGTCAGATCTTAACTTAATAATTTGATGACCAGATTGTTTTTTAACAAGGGCCTTGTAGGCCAAGAACATGTTAAATACTTTGCTCTTAAGTTTTAGGAAATAAACCCAAGTGCGTCTGCTGTAATCATCAATGAAAGTTAAGAAATATTTGAAACCAGAAAAGGAAGCAAATGGAAGAGGACCACACAAGTCACTATGCACACACTCCAAGGGAACCAAGGTGTGCCAAGAGGCACGTTTGTCAAAACTGTCCCGATGATGTTTTCTTATTACACAATCGGAACAAACACTATCCCTGCAAGATACCATTGGAAGACCTATCACCATATTGTCTTTACATAGTTGTTGCAATGAGCGGTAATTTAAGTGACCAAATCGCTCATGCTAAAGTTTGCTCAAGTTATCACTATGAGCAACAAAAACTGAAGGAAAAGGTGATGACCCAAAGTTGTTAAACTTGTACAACCTGGTAATATCATCAACAATTTTGGTAGCTAGGACCTGTTGAGGATATTTAAAATCCTTGATTACAACTTGGTGAGGTGTAAACGTCACAGTTTTACCTTCACCAGAATGAGTGATTTGATAAACTAATAACAAGTTGCAGGAAATTCTTGGAACACATAGTACATCACTGAAATGACCATTATCTACTGGAATTGTTCCAGCTCCTACAATACTTAGAGATCTATCATCACCAACAAATATTTGTTTGGTGTTACATTCATGCATAGTAGAAAAGATGGCTTGATCCTTAGCCATATGATAAAATGCTCCAGAATCAATGAGCCATTCATTTGAAGTAGAAGAAGAAGATGCATTATAAGAATAACTAGAAGCACAAAGTGCATGTCCATGAGATGTAGATTCTGAAGGCGAATCTAGGCTGATGTGGTGCTTCTTCATTGCTGCTTCCAAGGCTACAATCTTCTTGAAACACTTATATTCATCATGATTATTTTTCCCGCAATAGTTGAAATGACGCTCAGCCTTCTTTCCTTTTGGCTTGGATCCTTTGTCATTTTTTAAAGAAGGAGCTAACTGAGAGGGTTTGGGACCCTTGTTTGACTTATTATTGCGAAAATTTTGTTTCTTGGAAGGATTGGACTTTTCTTTTTGTTGGGCAATAAGACTTTTCCAGATGTATCTGCATTGTTAATTATTCCAAGATGGATGAGTTTATCTTGCTTGCTAATCAAGGAATCACAAAAAGATTCAAGACTAAGCTCTTGATAGCTAGCTGCATTCAAGGATTCTTTCATGGAGTAAAATGTAGATACAAAAACAGAATATGCAAGTCCAAGTTTGGAAAGAATATGATAAATTCATTGTTTGTCTTCCCTCTTAATCTTGCATTCTTCACATAAGAGTTTAAGAGTTTTGTACTTAGATAAATAATCTTGTATGCATGAAAAATCACTTGGATTTAAAGAAATCAACTCATTTTCGAGTTGGTGACCTCGAATTTTATTGTGTTTACCAAACATAGATTCCAACTTATCCAAAGCAGCATTAGTTTCATCAATTCCAAATATGTGGAATCGCAAATCAGTAGAGATTGACATCCCAATCAATCCACGAGCTTCATCACATCTATTTGCCCATTTGATTTTCTTATCATTATCAGTAGGTTATGTTTCTTTCCCTGAGGTAATTCTGAAAAGTCCTCTACTTCGTAGAACATCCTCCATACAAGATTTCTATGAGAAATAGTTGGAACTGGTAAGTAGAATATCACAAGGGGCAGTCATATTTGTAAATTAATGGATTTAAAAGCAGAAACCAATAGTTTGGATGTGAAGAGCTCGAAAAAATAGGCGGTTTAAAAAAGAACGACACTGAAAACTGACTCTGTATGATGAAGTTATGCTTGAACAAAGAAACTGTTGAAGATGTCCCCAATAGTGATGTGACAGATAGAAAATGACCAGCTAAAAAAAAAGGACCCCCCTCTTCCCAAGATGAACCTTTGACAATCACTTTACAATAAAGTTGTTTTAAGTGAATCACTTTTCTAAAATAAGTGATTTCACTTTTACAATGATTTACTTTAAATAGTGCAACAATAAAAATGAACTTAAGTGACTCACTTTGTATTTGTATTTTTTATTATTTAAGTGAGATGCACTTTTACAATAAATTAACTTGAAAATAGAAATTGCATGCACTTTTTCTTTTAAAAGTAACTTCCTAAGACTTGAACTCAAGACTTATTAAGGAATAAAGCAACTTTGAACCAAGTGAGCTAGATTAAAATGTATGTAAAATATGGGAATGGGGAAGGGTTTTTTTTTTTTAACTCTTCTTGCCTAGTTTCTATGTTTTCCTTTTTTTCTGCAAAACACACCACAAATCGAAACAAAATTTTTTTTCCACACATTTGGGGTTAGATCTTGTTAGCTTACTCGGAAAGTCTACATTTTCTCTCTGTTTCTAATTTGCTAAGATCACTCAAGGTGCATGGCAACAAGCATACGCAGCTGAGA
The DNA here is from genome assembly GCA_027924585.1 of Larix kaempferi. Taxonomy (NCBI): domain Eukaryota; kingdom Viridiplantae; phylum Streptophyta; class Pinopsida; order Pinales; family Pinaceae; genus Larix; species Larix kaempferi. The sequence continues at coordinate 1,044,991 of BSBM01000137.1, forward strand.
AAAACCATTTCCCTTTTTGTTTCTAATTCACCAAGATCGCACAAGGTGCATGGCAAAGAGCATACGTAGACAGGGAAAGCAATAATCTAAAACTAAAAAAAATCTAATAATAAAAACTGATAAAATATGAGATAATTTGTTTTTAAAAATAAAAATAAAAAAGCGTCACTGTAACATTATACTTTCAGATCTGATGAAATACGCGTTTCTGAAGTAACCAAGAATTGTTTTTGACCAAACGAAAACTATTTTCTAATTGAAATGGCACTCTGAACGCAATGGAACACCTCCCACAGCCCAAAAATGTACAGAAATACCAGAACTAGAAACCCTTTCAAGTTTCAGCAACAACAGTTCAAGATCTAGATCATAACCGGAAGCGGCTCTTCATAAAAGCTCTGATACCATGTTCGGGTACAAAGGGTACTCCCAAAAGACCGAGCACCTAGAGAAACCACTTCACACAAATAGATCACAGATCGATACACTGATGTTTTGATGTGGTTTAAACCCTTGTGAGGGAAACACTCCACGGCCTCGGCCAAATAGCTTCTACGGGACAATTTATTATGCAAAGAAAGAAAGTTAGAAATGAGCTTCTCATAATCGATCAACTTTCCAATGAACCTCCATGCTCTTTAAATAAAGATCATGGACCAATCAGGTGTTAAGTCACAGATCAAGGGTAGGTATGATCTAAGAGAAGTTGAGCCATCAGATCACTCTATGTCGGGAACATATCCTGACCGTAAGATTAAGTATTTACAAATGCATACTAATGCATACTAAAGAAACACACTTTACCTAATGGATCTATTACACAAGTTGATCTTAAATAACTCCTAAGTGTCTAAATATCCTAACAATAGATTTGAATTCTAATCTCTAAAGTTTAGAAATAGGCTAGTGGCGGGTGAGCGGTAAGACGAGAGGCAAGAACCTGTGCATCTGTTATAACAACCATCCGCAAAACCCAACAATAGTAGTAATGCAGTTAGAATCTATTTCAGTTATAGTTTGTTTTCATAAATAGGTCTAGAGACTCAAAAGGTAGATTTATTAAAAGTAGCCCTCCTACTAGAATCCCTACTAAAATTCCTACTAACCTATACGGGGGGCATGCCACCCAAACTACTAACTCAATAGAAAGGTATCGGAAGACACCTAAAGGCGATAGTCCTACTTGGAAAGCAAAGAAAATCCTTTCTGAAAATCAATTAGGGGAAACAATAGGGACATCAGAACAGTTTTTTCATCAAGAAATTCCACTAGAAGAACCTCAAGCTCATATTGAGACCGAACTTAGACAAGAAGAAATTCAAAAGGATAAAACTTCAAAACCTCTCAACCCCCCATTAGTTCAAAAACCCAAAGACACTACTTTTTCAATAGTAGGTGGTCCAAACTTAGTCGACTTTATTGATCCTACACAATTAGATATCCTTTTTGAAAATTATGTGAACATAGTTATTTCACAGATTGAAACAACAACGGTAGGACCTTCAAAGCTGGACTCCCACGTAGCTGGTAATTCTCCTCCTAAAAAAAAATACTCTTCTTGAAAGAGAACGTTGGGATATCTCATATTATCCAAGAAAGGATCCACCTAAGTATTCTCTCTTTGGCAATCAAATCTTCATGGAGGATGAAAATGAAGATCATGTCCGACAAGATGACTAAGAGGGAGAGGTTAGGATTGAAGGTACTTTTTTATTCCCTATCCTAGACACTGCACAAGATGTGACTATGAAAAACATCCCTCCTTTCTCACTACCAACCTTTTATGGGAAGAGTAGTGAGGATCCGAATACATTCTTATTCGAATTTGACATTTTCTGTAGGAGTTATAACCACCTACAAGATGGCCAAAAGCTAAAACTCTTTCCTTCCACATTAAAATATTCTTCTCTTCGATGGTTCATGGGGTTAGGAGAATCTAGTATTAGAACTTTGGAAGACATGAAGAATGCATTTCTACAGAAATATCAGGATTATTGTAAACCTAAGGACTCTCGCAATGATATTTTCAAAATACAACAACTTGAAGATGAGAGCCTAGAAGACTATCTCGAGAGATTTAATTATGTGTTACATAGATCTAAATATAGTGATCTTCGGGAAGATGTAGTAAGAACACTCTTCCTCAAGGGAATCTTAGAAGAATTCTTAGAAAACCTTAATCTCATGGCATCAGGAGACATCTCTCATAAACCTTTTTCATGGATTTGTGAACTATGTAGGAATTACTCTAGGAGCAGAGGGAAAAGTGGAAGACACTTTCAAGAATCTTATGCTAGGAACCTAAAAGGAAACACATCTGGTCCTAGTGGAGTTACAAGGGTAGAGTTGGGAAACCTATTAGAAAATTTCAAAATAAATATCTTAGGGGATATGGGTTCCCAATTAGATGCACTACAAGCCAAAGAGAGACAGGATGAAGAGTGTGCAACAATGAGTGTTTTCTGTCCTAGGTGTAGAACTAAACATCCCCAACGATAATGTCCATTGAATAATGTTTCAATTTGTCACCTTTGTACAGAAGAACATCTAACTGATAATTGTCCATCGTTTCCTGGGTTGCAAGCCGTGTATAAGAGTGAAAACTTTGGTGAAACATCTAGGAGGCCTTGGAAACCTAGAGATCAATCATCATATCAAGATCCATCATCACAAATTCCACCCTAATACTATCCTTATCAACCTCCTCAACAATGGAACACTTCAAGTTGGCAAAATTGGCCACCTCAGTATCCTCCTCAGAATGCTCAACAACAACAATGGCCACATGGGTGGAGAGGACAAGTTGATGCTCAACCACCTCCTCCAATGCCTAACTATCCTTACGCACCTAATATTCAGCAACTCTTGCCTGGATTTGTACCTCCTTCATTAACCCCATATTTCAAATCAACCTCATCATTTCCAGAATATGAATCCTCCAAGGCCCACAATATTACCTGCACAACCGATACCAAATCCTAATAACAAACCAACCCAAGATCTTAACAACATTGGGTTGTTATCTCTTCCATCATATGCCATTTTGACCTCACCAATACATGAGATTCATATGCGGTCTGGAAGAGTTTTGCAAGATCAGCCCAAGTCATCAGTTGTTATCCAAGAAAAGAATGAAGAAGAAAATATACCCAGTGAAGTTTTGAATGATGTCATTCTTGAAGATGTGGTTATTCCTAAATCTTCAACACACAACCATCCTTATGAAAAAGTAATTACAGGAGAAAAATCACCCCCATATCTGGAGCGTCTAGTAATAGAAAAACCTGTAACTTATACAAAGTATGATATCATTAACGAATTGAAAAATATTTGTATTAAGATCCCTTTGTTACAAGCCATTAAAGATATCCCAATCTATAGTAAATTAATAAAGGAACTCTATATTAAAAGACCAAGGAGAAAACAAAAACACCCTCCGATGATTCATGTAATAGGAGAAATATCAGATTGCATAGAAAACCAACCTAGAATCCCAAAGTATTCAAACCCAGGAAACCCCATGGTGACTGTTATCATCAATAACACTGCCATAGGAAATACACTTATTGATCTAGGAGATGCTATTAACTTGATGACTACCACAGTTTTATAAACTCTCCATTTAGGACAATTCCTCCGCCCTACCCCAACAATGCTAGAATTAGCAGATCGCACTATGGTTCAGCCTGCTGGGATCTTAGATGACATCACTGTATCAGTAGCTTCATGGGAATATCCCATGGACTTTATGGTCATAGACTCAAAGGACCCTTCCAAAGGTCACCCCATTATTCTGGGAAGACCTTGGTTGGCTATTGCTAATGCATTCATAGGATGCAAGGATGGAGAAATGATTATCTTTGATGGGTTATCTACAAGAAAATTAGCTTTATACCCACCAGCACAGCCAGTAACTAAAACCCTATTTTGGTTAGATTGTCCTTTCGGGGATGAGAACTTGGAAGAACTTTCCCTTGTTAGTGATTTCTCTTGGGCACTTCAAGAACAAAATACCGAGAATGTGTTGAACCAATTTATCTCTTCCAGAACATGTATAGAATTTCCTCAGTCTTTTTCACAAGTTGACCAAATCTTTGGAGATGAATTCCAAGAAAACATGAGCCTCTTAACATTTACAAGTACACCCTATGTCTTCGCAATCGAAGAACATCTAGGATCCTATACCATACCTTGTGAGGTTAGTTCTGACAAATTTCTACATATAAATGCAGGTCTAGATGAGAGTCAGCAAAAACAATTGCTAAAAGTTTTCAAGAGTCAAACTGGAGCATTTGCATGGAAATATACCGATATGAAAGGTATACACCTATATACCTGTATTCACCAAATTTACACAGATTCAAACATACCTCATGTCAGGCAGCCCCAGAGAAGAATGAATCTAGCCAGAAAGGATATAGTAAAAGTTGAATCACAAAAACTCCTTAATGTTGGTTTCATTTACCCAATTTCCAACAGTAAATGGGTGTCTCCTTCGGTGGTAGTTCCAAAGAAAGTCACAGGGAAATGGCGTATCTGTGTTGACTTTTGAGAATTGAACAAGGCCACTCTTAAAGACTACTTCCCTTTTCCTTTTTTCGATCAGGTGTTAGATACTTTATCAGGGAAACAATATTTTTCTTTCGTTGATGGGTATAGTGGATCAAGACAATACAAACTTTACTTGTTCTTGGGGGACATATGCGTATCGAGTGTTTCCATTTGTCCTATGTAATGCTCCTTCTACTTTCCAGCGTGCAGTTTTAGGAATCTTTGCTAACTTTATACATGATTGTGTAGAAGTTTATATGGATGATTTTACAGTTTATGGAAATACCTTCCAAGAAGCCCTTGATAACCTTGAAACAATTATTATTCGGTGCCAAGAAATGAACTTAGCTCTTAGACATGAAAAATGTAAGATGCTACTAACCGAGGGAATAATTCTGGGACATCATGTCTCTCTTCAAGGTATCAAGGTAAATCCTGCCAAGATATAAATAATTTTTAATCTTCCTCCTTGAAAAACTCCGAAGGAAGTAAGAAGTTTTCTTGGCCAAGCAGGCTATTATAGACTTTTTATTGAAAATTTCACTAAGATAGCCACACCTATGTTCAAGCTACTCATGAAAGACACAGAATTCCAATGGACTGAACCATGCCAACATGCCTTTGAAACTTTGAAGGAAAAGCTATCAGTAGCACCGATACTCAGGGTCCCTAATTGGTCCCTTCCCTTCCATATATCCACTAATGCTTATGACATAACTATAGGAGCCATCTTAGGTCAAAAAGAGGGACAAACATCACATGCCATCTACTTTGCTGGTAAAAATTTGACTCCTACAGAATCGAAATACACTATTACTGAAAAAGAGTTTCTAACAGTAGTCTATGCCATCAACAAGTTTCGTCATTATATCACAAGATATGAAATTTTTATACACACTCACCCCTCCGCCATCAGATTTTTAAAGAATAAACCTATCACCAATGGCAGAGTGACTCGGTGGCTTCTTTTGTTACAAGAATTTAACATTACTATTGTTGATCATCCTGGTCGAGAGAATGTGGTAGTATATTTTCTCCCTCGAATTCAAACTGACGATAATGTTAGTCCTATCAATGATAGCTTTCCAGATGAACATTTGTTCGTTGTGTCTGTTTGAACCCCTTGGTTTGCAGACATAGCCAATAATTTAGCAATTGGAAAGCTACCAAACCATCTCTCTCCACCTGAGAAACGTAGGATCATAGTTCAAATTTATAATTATTCTTGGGTGGACAATGATATTTTTTGTACTGGTCCTGATCCTATTATTAGACAATGTGTATGAGAGGATGAGATGGTAGAGATCCTTCATGCATGTCATGGTGGACCTTGTGGTGGGATTTTTTCTGACAAAAGAACAACATACAAAGTGTTGCACTCTGGGTATTATTGGCCAAGAATTTTCAAAGATGCTGCCAAGTATGTCAAGGGGTGTGATAGTTGCCAAAGAATGGGTAGAAATACGCCATCCGATCAGATGCCTTTACAACCCCAAGTTATGATTGATCCTTTTGAGAAATGGGGTCTAGATTTTGTTGGGCCAATTTCCCCTATGTCTCGCAAGAAGAAGTACATTCTAGTCTATATAGATTATGTCACCAAGTAAGTAGAAGCTAAAGCCTTATTCCAAGCCACAGAGAAATCTGTGGTAGAGTTTATATATGAAGAAATATTCACCTAATTTGGTGTACCTAGAGAAATTGTAACCGATCAAGGATCTCTGTTTACCTCCAAGTTGATAAAAGCGATTACTGAAAAATATGGTATTAGACATTGTAAATATTCACCATATCACCCGCAAGCCAATGGTCAGGTAGAGTCCACCAACAAAGTATTAGAAGCCATCCTGACTAAAACTATCCAGTTACACCACAAAGACTGGGCAGATAGGATTCCAGAAGCCTTGTGGGCTTATAGAATAACTTGGAGGAATACCACTAACCACACACCTTATGAACTTGTTTATGGTAAACAAGTTCTTCTACCTATTGAATTTCAAGTCAAAACCTTTCATATGGCTGCACAATTAGGGATGAATATGGAAGAAGCACAGAGACAACGAATCCTACAGATAAATGAATTAGGCGAGATTAGGCAAGATGCTATTCAATGCACAATTTTAATACAAAACCAACGCAAAAAGTGGCATGATAGATACATTAAACAAAAACAATTCAAAACTTGAGACTGGGTATTACTTTTTGATTCAAGGTACAAAAACTTTAAAGGTAGATTAACTACTCGTTGGATGGGTCCATATGAAATTGTTACAACTTTTGATAATGGATCTGTTAAAATTAAGACAATTGATGATTCTCAAATTTCCTTTGTTGTAAATGGACATAGACTTAGACTTTATCATCAACCAATATCTAAACAAGATTTTGTGCAGAATTCCTTACAATAGAAGGAGATGGAGCTGGTAGAAGAGGAAGTCATTCCTCCTTCTCGTGCAATCTATCATTTCATTTATTAAGTCATCATGATTTTTATGTGTAATTCATGTCTATAATTTTATAATGAGGATTATGTTCAACCTGTCCAAAGTGAAACTTTGGACATGGTTGAACATATCATAGCTATGCAGATTCACTAACTCACGTAGTTCCATGACGGCACATGACTTAAAGTAACTGAATGATAGCATATCATTCGAAAGTGCCAAATCTTCCCCATGATCATTTAGCCACTCAAACGGATCTCAATTTAAACTGGCCCTTACGTAAATTTTGCTTCATCTTGCTCATTTTCCATCCGCCCTGAACCTATCAAGATCCATCCCCTACAATTTCACGCATCCTCTCTATCCATTTGCATCCTTCGACCTCTATTCAATATGCCAATCCATTACGAGCCTGGCAGTTACCAAGACCTCCTCTACATTCCCGAATTTAAGGCATGTCATGAAGTATTTTTGCGAGCCAAATGGGATCCATTTCTTCACCTTCTTGATGGCCATGATGCTGAGGTTTCAATACTATTTGTTAATGGCTTCAATGGTAAGACAACCAGGGTTGGCCATATCACTTTCCCTATGATGGAAGAATCCATTGCATCGGCCACGAAACTGCCCAAGGAAGGAGCCCATTGGCACACACATCTTTTTCTTCCATGAACGGAGCTCGAGTTTGCTCTTAAAGCCGACTATTAGCATGTTGCTGGAATGAAATGGTTCAATAGAGAATGGATGAAGCTTGAATATCTCGAGCCATTGACTGTCCTTATCCATTTGATCACTTGTGAGGGTAAGGACACCATTTTCAAAGCTTGTCACTTTAGGCTATTGGCACATTTTGTTAATGGTCAGGATCTTAATTTCCCCTTCTATTTCCTAAAGAGCCTAGATAAAATGCCTAGCCAGGTTAGGAAGAATACCACTAACCCCTCTAGAAGCTTATACCACCACTGCTTGATTAAAATCTTGATCACCCACCAGTTGGAATAAAAGGGCAAACCTGGGAACGCTTTATCTTTGAAGTCCCGAACCCTCATCTAGTAAAGAATCCTACAGTTAAATCCCTTGCCTCTCGTAAATGTCATAGTTTCCAAAACTGTGTAAATGAGCCGACCCAAACCTCTGCCCAAGAATAAAAGGTTACCAAGTCCGTAAGATTTAGTGAGGGTGCCTCAGGAGAAATATACCCTGTTCATTCATCCTCTCCTGAGCATGTCTACAAGGATACAACCATGGAACCCCCATTTTTCTCACCAATACCCACAAAGTCAAGAAAGGGCAATCATGACCAGTTTATTGATCAGACCATCTTCCAGTCCGTCGATCAGTCCATCATTCAGCCAATGCATTCGGACAACCCTGACTGCTAAGCAAATGACCCCGTCCTTGAATCACCTCTCCTCGCGTTAGCCAATTTATCAACCAGTTTACTTGAAGACCCTGTCTTGGAAACTACCTCTGCACATATTGGAGATAAGGGCCCTGAGGCACACATTACATCTGTTGATCCCAAACCATCTCTTAGGGGATCAATCCCTCAAAAGGACCCTACGTCTCTTGTAGAATCATCTGCTCTGCTCCATTAGACCATGGATAGATTAACCAAAGACATAGCAGAGTTGAGAAGCTAGAATGAGAAGTATGTTGAGATCATCTCTGGGCTTCGTCAAGAGAACAAGGACTTACGTTTTCAGGTGAAGTGTGTGGAAGATTTAAATGAATCCAAGACAGCCTCCAACCTTTCTCTCTGGTTGAAGCATGATACTTTGAAGGACCAATTCCATAAGCTTAGAGCTAAATCCACTTCCTCTTCCAAGTCGAAGGAAGTTGCTACCACAGCTCATCCTTCTTCCTGAATTCTCTTTCTTTTTTCTCAGTGGGACCTGGCATGTCTCCGGATTGGGGGAATGTTGGTGTCCATTTTGTCACCACTTTTTGATCATCAAACACACTCTAATTGGCGTCATTTTCACTATTTTTTATATGATAAGTTATTCTTTCCGCCATTCAGACCGTCAATCAGATCAGGTATGCATATATTCACACATCACATGAATTTTGGGTAAAAATCATTATATTGTGATTTATTGATGTTTATTTGACATCTCTCAACTTGATTGGCAACTTGATTTTGTTCTGTAGGCAATGGGTTTCAAACAGACCTCCATTCAGATGGGTGTTCATGTTGCAAACGTTCAGCCGCATCCAACCCGTGAGATCGTTGGTTGGAATATCTTTGGTCATTAAAGGTAGAAACAGAAAGGTGGGTTTTGTTAATAATGTGGCTGTCATGGTTGGTGAGCCCCTTTTCTAGAAGATTCACCCTCCTACGCGCCTCGCTTGACAACACACCTGCAGCTCATGTCAATACTCCAAAAGTTCCATCTTTCTTGTTCGCCAAGCCTGACAGCATGAACCTCTTCCCACGTCGATGTTCCATAATCCCTTGTCCTCCCACGCTCAATCTTCCAATGCATTATCTGCCTATGGTGGCAGGAAACAGACTCACAGTTGTTCATGTCAAAGGGAATCAACGCCCTGGACTTAGGAAGATGCCTCTGCGCTGACGTCAACCACCATGCAGTCGTTTGTAAATCATTAAGACTTCTATTTTTAGAGAGGTCGACTATGTAAACCTTCTCTCTGATTGTAAACTTATATATAGACGCCTCCTTTGGAGAAAACGAGGACAATAGACAATAGATAATATACATACACGCTATCAGTGATTTGTAGAAATGATGTGTAACTTTCTCAGTTAATGGAAATTCCTGAATTTTACTGTTGATGTTCTACTGCTGGTGATTAGTTGAGTTAAAGCTTTAATCCCTGATTGCTGGGACGGGCCCCTCAACAACCGGAGGTTCTATTGTGTATATTTTATATTTTCCCTTCTGCAAATAAATAGTTTTTCATTTCCAGTAATTGTATTTAACTGTGTTTTCCTGTAGCTACTATTTCATTTCTTGTAATTTATTTCCGGTTGATAATTTAATTTACATTTAGAGAATTGATAATGATCGGTCAAGCATAGTTTTTCTTGTAGTTTGCTTCAGTCTTTTGCAATTATATAGAGCTTAACTAGTTGTTGTTTCAGGTTTAGTTTATAATTAGAATTAGTTCTGTTAGTTTATTTCCTGTAGCTGTAGGTTAGTTTTATTTACATTTCAGTTTTGTTTTATTATTCCATAGAAGTAGTTCATTTCTTAGACAACAATTAGTATAGGTTACTTCTTGTTATCTTAGCTCCTAAACACTCTATTCATTGCTTCCTTGCACTATAGGTTCATATGTATTAGCCAACTAATGTTAAGATCATCCAATCTGCTTCTTTCCTTATTTTAAATCGTTTTCCTCCATCTGGAATGTCATTTGGACAATCATCTAAATCATCATACGAACCTTAATACTTTCTGCATTGTTTTTATGCTTAATTAGAATCTAGTTTTCTTAGGTCTTCGAACTGTAATATTTCTTGCATTTAATTAGCATTCTTAACTGTAATTAAGATCTTGTTTCACACTACATAGAGTTATAATTTAGTTTCATCATCATTCTTAGTTTCCATTCCATCTTCCTTAACCGTGTTTTAACTACTTTTCAAGTTATGTCTTTCATGTTTGATTTGCTAATATGTTACTATTCTAGAATTCATCAGTTTTCATTCTTAGTTTAGTTATGCCATGTTTCTTAAAGATTTATTTCAGATTAGACTTAGTAATTTCATTCTCCAAGTTATCTCAGTTTTGAATAGTTTCTCATTTCAAGCATAGGATCAGCTTTCCCTTTCATACAGTTAATAAAGATGTTCATGAAATAGAGTTTGGTTAATAAATAAATATCTTTATCAAGTTTTTTACTTGCTTCTAAATAAAATATCTTTATCAAGTTTTCTACTTGCTTGGAAATCAAATTCAATTTAGGTAAATATCTTTATTAAGTTTTCTACTTGCTTCCAAATCAAATTCAGTTCAGGTAAATATCTTTATTAATATTTCTACTTGCTTCTAGATTTCATTAGTTCCAATTCAATTGCTTATGGATAGAAGATAGATCATAATGTTTAAAGTTAATAGTAGTTGGACAATCTTTAGTTTGCATTTGTTTGTAGAAGTTAAACTAGATTTGCATCCATTTTCTTTCTTTGTCACATTTGAAAGTCACTTTGATACATTCGCTCCCATTCCTATTACATTTGACACACTTCCTCAGAATCTCCAAGGAGAATGGAATTAGGTAGTTTAGTGTAGTCTTGAAGTATTAGTTGAATGCTTGAATAGTTGTTGAATTTCTTAAGTAATTTATAGTTTTGCTTTAAGTTTATATAGTTCTTTGTCTCATAGTTAGTTATCAATTATAGATACGTCTCTAAACTCATTTAACAGTTGTTTTCTAATTCTTAGATTAGAGCTTTATCAGTAGTTTTCAATTTCATTAAAGTAGTTCTATTTTTTATTAAGTCCTGCTTCCTAGAATAATATTTGTTGTTTTTATCTTTTTAATTATTATCCATAGAGTAGAGTAGTATAGCTTGATACTATTCTTATCTATTGGTTTAGTTAGGTTTAACTAATTCAGTAGATATATTTTCTAGAACTTTGGCTCGGTTTTTCATTTTGAAAGATCTTTCGATCTTTTATTTATTAAAACATTTATAAGGTCTACCGAGTCGAAACCGTAGGTTCCATTCTACCTCAGCATAAACCGTGCCACAACTCCAAGATTACCAACCTTGGTCAATAATTAAATATTTTAGTGATTCCTTAAAGACAGTAGTTACACCTCAACAAGTATACCTTTTTTGTAGTTAATCCCTGAAGGTCTGGAAAAGGGTTAAACTTATATCTAAGTGGATGTACCTTCAATTTCTTTAATAAGTTTGAAGTGAACAAGTATGCTTGGCAATCTCATTTGTTTTTGAAAATTCTAACAAGGGCTTAAAAAGACTTTATAGACATAAGGGAAACTAAGTTATGTGATCTTGTCAAATGATGAAATACTGCCGATATCATGGGGACAACCAGATTAGTGAAAAATGTTATATAACATGATCTAATAAAAATTCAAAATGACATGAAATGATAGGAAGCATTATACCTAATTGTCATGTCATAAAGAAAGACAAACCTTATGTAGACCATGGTTGCAAAAAATAGCAAGGATCGTCACATGTTCTTTACCTAATCACCAACACTTGGAAAGTACATTAGTTGATTAAATAAAAATTTTAAAACTGAAATGAAACTCTAGAAAACTTTTAAAAAGTGGGTACAGACCAAAACTGATTTTTATAAATAGTTCCAAAACTAAAAACAAAACTCACAAATCATTTGTTGAACCAAAAAGGTGAAAACATCCTCTTGCTTCAACTACTCATTGCGATCACACCGGGCCACCGGTTCGGTTTTTGTCACTTGCAAGTAAGTATACTCTCCCTTTACTTCTAGTTCAATGCATGATTTTTTATTTTTAATGGCTAATTTTTGTTTTTTAGTGTGCTTTAAAATTTAGGGCACTGTACCCACGGGTTTCCCTATAGAAAACTCGCGGGCACGAGAAAAGTGTGTGGGTTTTCCATAAGTCAACTCGCGCGTACGTGCTACTATCTAGTAAGGACAGTCACAGGTACTGCAGATTAAACATGAAAAAAAAAAAACTAAAGAAAAAAATGGTTGGATGAAATGCAAGGATGGTACACATGGAGGGAGAGGGAACACGAGGACATGGATAGATATGCCATAGGAGATCCATTAACACTGGGTGCATTAAGAAGGTGTGGTTTACTCAAGTTTTTCCGAACCACCAGTATGAGGGCACAAACACAACTGTTGGGAATGCTTGTAAACTACTGGGATGCCAACCAAGGGGTATTTGATCTCTAGGGAGAGATCCTTGAACTCACACTTGATGACATATATTTCCTAACAGGTTTGTCCCAAAGAGGGGAAATGGTAAAACTGAAAGGTACATTCCAAGGAGTGGGTGCCTTGTCCGTACATGATTATATCAATGCCTATTGTCTGCCTGGAAATGAGAAGAGTGGCAGTCAAGTTCCTATTGCTTCAATCTCGAGCTTCCTGTTGAAGGTTATCATGAGTACTTTGAACAAGATTGGGGGAAGCTCTGCAAAACACTTAGCATCCAGGAACTACATGCTGATAGGGGTTGAATGCCTCCGGGGGGTTGTCTTTGATTGGTGCTCAGGCCTTCTGGTGAATATGAAACACCAACTGACTAAGTGCAAAAAAGGAAGGAAATATAACTTTGGATATAGAAGCATCCTCTGTAGCTTTTTCTTTGAGAGGGTTCCCACCTTGAGTCCAGGAATGGCCCTACCGCAGCTCAATCCTCACGAGCCATTGATGAATTGATGGGGAGATATCTTCCTACGCCAGGGTGGCGGTGAGTCGATACTCTCGTATTTTGATGAGGACTACTTGGAATGGTGGGGCCGTTAGGTGTTATCCTTAGAGTAGTTTCCCTATGTAGGGATGGATTTCGATAGAGATCTAGTTCGCTCTACCTCCAGCAGTAGCCTAGGGAGATATGGGTAAGACCTACTTTTACTTTTTGAAAATTATTTCAATTTTTAAGTTTTTAATGTATATAATTTTTTATAATGAGTTAGAGTATTGACAATATGATTTTATGTAGATGTGGGATCTATGGGACCTGAGGGGCATCCTCGTGTGTATGTACGTCCAACTGAGCTCGGGGTAGCTGACGCCATGCTAGTGAGTATAGAAAGAAATATGAATCGATTGACTCATGACATTCCCACTTACAAGATCGAGCGAATGCCACTCGCTATGTAGGAGGATGTTGTGGGTGTACCCCCAGCATGGATCAGGCTACTTAGAAAAGTATCTAGTCTTGTCATCTGTTACAGAGAGGCTATAGAATATATGGTAGAGGCCCCTCCTTCTCCATAGAGAGAAGGACAAATGTATATTTTTTTAGGACTTTTGAACCCATTTTGTATATTGATATGACACTGCGACATACTATTGACCCCAAACTCATATTTTTTGATACGGATATATACAATACCGATCTTATATACATGTGTGTGTTTTTATCTTATGTGAATGCTTAATGTGTTTCTGTGTGATGAAGATGCTAATCTAAAATGTAATTTTCATATGAGTCAGCTAATGAATTTAAATGTCTTAAAATGTGTTGATAGGTGATGAGATCAAAATATCTTTCCAATAACTTGACCCTCAAAAATTGATGAAGCAAAACAAGATCCTGAACTCTATAGTCACCCATCAACTGAAATACAACTAACTGTGACTCAAGTCGTACCTCCAACTATGAAATGACTTGATGAATAGTATCTCGGAGAAACTTGATGACTACACTCTATTCATCCGTGTTGTTCGTCGTAGGACCTAAACAAGCACCTCCCAAAGACATGAGTTGACCAGACGGTGAGTAGATAACCCAAGCTACTAAAGCCAACTGACGTGTGTGGCGACTAGCACCATATACAAATCCTATGAAGCATTTAGTTATCATATGAAAATACAACCCATAAGACACATAAGACATAACAAAAAGACCAAAGAGAAGACTAACTATACAAAACATTTACAACTATGATACAAGAAAAAGCATAGAGACCTAGGCATAATACTTTTTTAGGTAGAGCCCATTTCTAAGCTCAAGCAACTTACATCCTCCATAATCAGTTAGTTCGTAGGACCCTTTCTTCAGAAATTTCAAGACAATATATGTTCCAAGCCACATAGATTTGAACTTGCTTGCCCCAAGGGTTGTTTGTCCTGGTCGTAAAGCAGGACAAGGTCTCCTTCAGAGAACACCCTTGGTTTAACAGACTTATCATATTGATGCTTGACTCTACTTTTATGAGCCTCGTTTGTTGTGAGCACGTCGCGACGCTGTTCATATAGATGTTCTAAGTGAAGCAAGCCTTCCTCTATAACTGAAGTGTCGGGGAGTAGTTGGACACCCAAATTTAATGAAGGAATTTCACATTCAACCGAAATAACTGCTTCTACCCCATGAACAAGGTTAAAGGGTGAGAACCCGGTAGCAATCTTAACATTAGAACGATATTCCCAAGAGCTGGATACAGCATGATGTGCCAGTTGGATCGACTAGCATTGACGGTCCTTGGAAGAATGGTTTTCAAAGTTTTGTTGACCGATTCGACCTGACCCTTCGCCTACAGATAGAATGAGGACGAATGGTCCTGTCGGAAACCTAGCATAGTATACAAGTTAGTCATCATCTTGTTCTGAAAGTGTCGACCATGGTCCGTAACGATTTCTTTGGGGATACCAAATCTAGCAATGATCTGGTTAAATACGAAGTAAGCAACCGTTTCTCCATCTCCTCTCACTGTAGGAATTGCGTCAACCCACTTTGTGAAGTAATCGATGGAAACAATGATGTGATGATGTCCTCCGACCAAAGCTGGATTACATGCCATGAAATCAATCCCCCACTTGGTGAAGTGGCCTGCTGTGATCACAAGATGGAGAGGAGCCCGATATGCTTGCATCTTTTTGGTGAAAAAATGACAAGGCAGACATTGTTTCACAGCTTCCACACAATCTTTAAAGATCGTGGGCCAAAAATAACTAGCATGCAGTATTTTCTAGGTTGTTTCCAACCCAGAAAGATGACCCCCACGGGCTCCATTGTGAGCATAATTCAATATTGTTTTTGCTTCCTCTAAGGTTAAGCAACGATGCATCCCACATCTATACAAAGTGTTTAAAATAATGAGATAGTTCTTTGCATGATTTTTCAATTTTCATCGTTCATCTCTAGAGAAGGTAGGAGGACATCTCCAAGTATGGAGATACACTAAAATATCTCCGTACCATGGGTCAGAAGTTGCAATAAGAAATATGTGTTCATCTGGGAACGATGACTCTTCCTCATTGTTTACTACATCACTAGGAAATTCAGAAATTAACTCGAAGAAAACCAGGGATTTCTTTGACTTAGCCAATTGGAAAACTAGGTTAAGCTCTTGCAAGATGACAATCCATTTATTGAACTTCCCCTCAATGATACGTTGGGTTAAGACATACTGAAAGGGATTAACTTCTGCAATCACTGTGGTTGTTTGCAATAGAATGTAGTGATGTAGTCTTTGAACTGCATGGACGGAAGCTAATGCCAACTTCTCAACATAAGAATACTTAATCTCAGGAGCTATAAATGCGCACAAAAGATAGTAAATGACATGTCCTTGAAACTTGTCATCCTCCTGAACAAGTACTATGCCAATCATGGATATAGATGTTGCCAGATATAGAAGGTCAACGAACCCATCGGGTAACCAACAGCCTGGTGGTAAGAAGAAGGGGAGAAACAACTGTAAGGGCGGAAACAATGGGAACAATAATAGCAATCTCAATACACCTCGTAAGGAGAATGCCAATCCTCCTCGAGAAGGTGGAAATGATGGAGAGGACCGTAAACCTAGGAGTAAGGTGAAATTCCCTTGCAAGCTTTGTGGGGAAGACCATCTTACTCACTTGTGTCCTCGAATCAAAGAAGCATCGAAACATCTTGCACAAAGCCCAGCTGTGTTGAAGGATCCCCTTCCTCATCATCAAAACATGGCTTCGCATACTTCCGCTACTGGTTATGGACCTAATGAGACTAGAATGTCTTCCTCCAATACTAGTGGATATGGATGCATGAATATGGTCCAATTAGAGGTTAGTGTTGCTACTCGTCAACGCGATTATGGTGCACCACAACAGAATATGGGGAATGAGCCTCCCCCTCCTCCTGATAATTCCTTGCATATCGAGAAGCCCTCTATTATGCCACGGATATCGAAAGGTGTTCTCAAGCACTCTACACATAATCCCAATGCTCGAGCTGCCCAGAACTACTCCATTGTAGAATATTTGGGCCAAACTCCTTGTGCCATGTTGGCTTTTGAAGTTTTATAAGTGTGTCCTTCTTAAAGGCATGCCCTTGTGAGTGCTTTAGGAGTTCAAGATGGGGGGAGTCCCAACCTTATCAAGTTTGATACTATTGATGTTCAACCTCG
Organism: Larix kaempferi; assembly: GCA_027924585.1. NCBI lineage: Eukaryota > Viridiplantae > Streptophyta > Pinopsida > Pinales > Pinaceae > Larix > Larix kaempferi. The sequence goes on from BSBM01000137.1 coordinate 1,062,043, forward strand.
CTTACCTTACCACATGGCTTTTCAAATCCATGTGGAGTGCCTTCATAATTTCATCAAGAGAACGATGGTTGACAAAGGTGCTTCCGTGTCAGTGATGTCTTTAGCTTGTTGGAAAGCTCTTAGCTCTCCTCCTCTACTCATGTCTAGGACCATGCTCACTACATTTAACGGTTGGTCATTTAATCCACATGGGATTATCCCTTCCCTTGTTGTACACTTGGGAGGTAAACTTGTGCCTATTGAAGTTGAGGTGGTTGATGTGCTCATCGACTAAAACCTTCTCCTGGGTAGGAATTGGATGTACGCTATGAAAGTTGTCGCATCTACTGTATTTAGATTTATTTGCTTTCCACATGAAGGCAATATTGTGACAATCAATCAGCTGGATTTCGTTAATCCTTCTCCCATAGCATCCACGGGATCAGTAGTCCCCCAAGTTACAGATTCTCAACTGGAAACTGGGAACATGGGTGTCATATTATACCCTTCATTGATGGGATCTTATGATTTCCCTTCACCCATTAATTTTATTGGAACCATTTCCGACGATGCGTCTCCTCCATTGCATAATGTACCATTCCAGACTTCATATTTTGATGATCCATGGACCTTACCATCCACGAGTTCTAAGTCTGGATACATTGCGCACGTCGGGATGTCTATGCCACTGTCTACTACTGAGCTTGCTTATCAAGATATTCAACAAGCCACTACAGAGCCAGATCTCTCCTCTTCACGGACAGAGGAGGAAGATCCCGTTATGCTGCCAGTTTGGGTAGCTGACTCGTCTTGTTCACATGATTGCCTTGATGGTACTTTAACTTCGGATGAAGCTATTATCGAGGCCATATGTGGTAGTGAGAGGCCTTGGGAGGATATGCATCATTGCTCTTATTTACTTCCCAACCTCGATCTCGCCGAGCAAGAAGAGTTTAGGACGACTCTTGCCGAGACGGTTGGTCACCCTGTGGCTCTTTTGGGGTCACATGAGATTTATGCAGAGGGGAACATGGCTAATATTTCCCCGACTATACTGATCAACATCTCTCGCACTCCTGGAAATATTGAGAACATTTACATCAGTGATGATTTCTCTTCTGAGAAGGTTGCCATTTACACTGAATTGTTTACAGAGCTTTAGGAATCTTTCGCCTGGTCATATGAGGAGATTCCAGGAATAGACCCCAGTATTGTCAAACATGAGATTAGAACGTATCCTCATGCTAAACCGGTTCGGCAACATCTTCATGCTGTTAACCCTAGGAAGGCAGCCGTTATCAAGGCAAAGGTGGAGAAACTGCTCAAGGATGGTTTTATCTATCCCGTTCCCGTTACCGAATGGGTGTCAAATCCCATTCCTGTGGATAAGAAGCAGGGAACGATCCGCGTATGCACTGATTTTAGAGACCTGAATTGTGCATGTCTAAAAGACAATTCCCCCACTCCATTCATTGATTAGATCTTGGATGCCTGTGCGGGAAGTGAGATTTTTTCGTTCATGGACGACTTTTTGGGGTATAACCAGATTCAAATCAAACATGAGGACCAACATAAGACTGCTTTCATTTGTCCTTGGAGTACATTTGTGTACCCAAAAATGCCCTTCGGCCTTAAAAACACTGAAGCTATGTTTCAGCGTGCCATGACATGTGCCTTTCACGACCTTAAAAATATTATGTAGGTCTTCTTAGATGATCTTGCTGGCCATTCTCGCAAAAGAGTGGACCACCCCAAGCACCTCCGTTTGATTCTCGAACGATTTATATGCTACAAGATTCGATTGAATCCCAATAAATGCATATTTGCTATGAGGACAGGTCGCCTTCTAGGATTCATAGCTTCGAAAAAGGGTATTAGAATCGATCCTCTTAAACTTGAGGCAATACTTCGGCTGCCTCCTTCGTGCAACTTGTTTCAACTTCAGAGCCTCCAGGGGAGAGCTACTTTTCTACGTCACTTTGTAGTCAATTATGCTATTCTTACCAAAGGTTTCACGCGCTTGTTGAAGAAAGAAACACCGTTTATCTGGGATGAGCAAGCCTAGCAGTCTTTCGATTCCCTTAAGAAAGCTTTGGTATCAGCCCCTGTGCTTAGTCCACCCGACTTCGCACGATATTTTATACTTTATGTGGATGAGTCTCAAGAGACAATTGGCATGGTCTTAGTTTAGGTTGATGATGTGCTCGTTGAGCATGTGATCTATTACCTTAGTCGAAATCTAGTAGATGTTGAACTAAGATATACTCACGTGGAAAAGTTGGCACTTGCGACTGTTCCTGCAGTCCAACGGTTACAACACTATATCATGCTTAGAACTACCATGGTTGTAGCACATATAAATCCATTTCAGTTCGTGCTATCACGACTTCTCATAGGGGGCAAGTACAATAAATGGATTGTTATCCTTCAGGAGTTTGATCTTGATTTTGCTTCGGCAAAGTTAGTGAAATCCTTGGTTTTTGCTGAGCTTATGTCGGACCTTCCAAGACTTGATGAGGATGTCGTTCATGAAGATTCCTTTGTGGATGAACACTTATTTCTTATCTCGTCAGAGGACCCTTGGTATGGGGATGTTATTTTATATCTCCAAACTTTGAAGTTTCATTCGCATTATTCACGACATGAGCGACGGCGTGTGAAACATCACACTAAATATTATACTATTGTCGACGACGCTTTATATCATCGATGAAAGGATTCTATTCTTCATCGTTGCTTGAATCACGAAGAAGCAGAGCGTGTGCTTAATGATTTCCATGTTGGGGCATGTGGCGGTCACTTATCCGGGCTTGCTATAGCCCAACGCATTATGCGAGCTGGTTACTTTTGGCCTTCAATATTTAAAGATTGTATAAATGTTGTGAAGAGATGTCACCCTTTTCAGGTGTTTTCTTGGAATATACACTCGTATCTAGTGCCCCTTCATCCGGTCGTCACCGTTGGTCCCTTCACCAAATTGGGGGTGGGTTTCATGCATTTCAAACTAGCTTCGGTTGGGGGGCATCACCATATCATAGTGGTCGTAGACTACTTTTCTGAATGGGCTGAGGCCATGCCTACCGTAAAAGCCGATGGTGCTACAGTAGCCCATTTCATGTTCAATCAGATTATTACTCAGTTCGGTATTCCGAAAGAGATTGTCACTGACCATGGTAGTCACTTTCAGAACAAAATGATGGAGGATTTGTCACTCAATCTTGGGTTTCATCAAGAACACTCATCTTCTTACTATCCCCAAGTGAATGGTCAGGTAGAAGTAGTCAATAAGTCTTTAAAGACCATTCTCCAACGTACCATCCAACAAAGCAAGAACAACTGGCATATTATGTTATATCCTTCTTTGTGGGCATATCGAACCACAGTCAAGATTGCCATCGGGTTCTCACCATTTCAGCTGGTACACGGTGTTGAGTTGATTTTACCGATTGAATGCAAAATCCCTTTGCTAAAAATAGTCGTAGATCTCCTCCCTGATACGTCAGGTATTGAGCAACGTTTAATCCACCTTGAGCAGCTAGACAAGCAATGTCGAGATGCCGCCGTGGCTATAGATGCCAATAAATGTCGTGTCAAGGTTCAGTACGATAGGTCTGTCCGTCCCCGTCAATATGCTGAAGGTGACTTGGTCCTCTTATATGACCAAGTTAAAGAACCCCTGGGGGTAGGCAAGTTTAACCCCATGTGGCATGGTCCTTACATCGTGAGGCGTGTCCTATAAAAGGGAGGCTATGAATTAGAGTATTATGAGGGGAACGCCTTGAAGGAGCCTAGGAATGGGCTCTACCTCAAGCGGTATTACGCTTGAACTTCTAGTTTGAGCTAATACTTTTGTATATTATTGTATAGTTGCTTCGGGTCTGCTGATTCGTTTCCGTTTGATTGATAGATGTCAGCAAAATTTCCTACGCTCTTAGGATTCATGGATGGTGCTAGTCGTCATACGTAGTAGCTTGCTTCTGCTGCCTGGGTTATTTATTCACCTGACCATCTAGTTGTGTCTTCAGGAGGATTCCATTTCACATGGTATCCAGTCTTTAGAAGTCCTCCTGGATTCACAATTAGTTGTGTCTTAGTTGAATGGTATGTACTGTGTGAGGGATCCTATGCTATTGCGGAGATTCTTAAGGGTAAGACTCTTGGAACGACATTTTGTTTCTATTACATACATTCATGTTCCCAGAAGTTTTAATCATATATTTGATGCATATGCTAACTATGTCCTAGATTGGCATTTGTCACATTCATAATGAAGCACACAAATAAAAGATACATTCATACATTTGTACATACACACATATAGTAGAACTGAAGAACCATAGTTTTTTTATAAATAATATGTCCAAAATGGTAGTGTCATAATACAAAACTGGAGCCCGTAGCGCTCAAAAATATACACATTGATACAAAAATGGGACTTTGATATGTCTAAGCCCTACGAGGAGGCCTAGCTACCGCCTTGGCAGGATGTGTCTGATAGTAGTCGCACCCAGCTGGTCGTTACCCCCACCACATGCCGCTGCATATCCTCTGGTAGCTATGCTACCTCCATCTATGGTACCCTGTTGGTTATCCGTGATAGGTTGACCCGCACAGTCTGTAGTGTACGCTCTGTTGCAGCACCCACTACCTCATCACCCCTGCCCCATCGAAGATGTCTTAGGAAGCCCTGTGGTCTCACTGGACCCTTGTCTATGAGCAAACAGTGAAACATTAATATGTGATACTACCCCCAAAAATATTTTTGCATTTACATTTATAATAAAAAATACATACAAATTTAATACACCAAAAACATAAAAAGAGTACTCACCAATGTCTCCAAACGCTGCTCCTGGTGGAAATGGCATGTCACAATCCTGCCAGAAGTCTATCCCTGCATAGGGGTAGTCATCTATAGCTATGACCTATCGAACCCACCAGTGAAAGAACTCCTCTATGTATGGTGACGCCTGACAGCCACCACCCTGTCGCGTCAAGACCTCTGCCCACCGGGTTAGGGCTAGGTCACGAAGACTATGAGGAGGGACTTCAACCCTCAGACTGAGCCCCAGAACTTGGTCAAAGAAGAAACTACATAAGATACTGTCGTATCCAAAGTTTTTTTCCTCCCCTTGCTTGCACTCCGTTAACTAAGTCTTCATAGACCCTAGTAACGTTGTGCACTAGTCATAAACCATGGGCTACATACACTCTGAGGAATAGAACATCACCGGCCTGGATTCCTGGTGAAGAGCTTTTGAACCAGAGATCCGCACTAAGGTAGCCATTATGATCTTCCTGCTCAGGTCGACTATGGCTTTGATGGGCACCTGACTCCCCACTGTCTGAGTATCGGGAAGACAATACTACTTGATATAGTCGGGAATGGTGATCCCACCACCCATAGTATGAGATCGAAGGCTTGCCACTTCACGTTGGCGGGACAAACCAATAATGAAGTAGATATCATCCACCTCCAAGGATAGTATTTTCCCGTCCAAGTTGAAGTTTTGTGCATCTATGTCCCAGTAATCTATCAAACGAAGGAGCAATAGTTTTGGGCCCTCAAACCCCCTATGTTCCAAAATTTGTAAATCCCACATGCTTGTAAATCTTTCTATGTAGGAAAATCATTAGGGACGGCCTCATCCACAAGGTCATGTTGCCTCTCTCTCCACTCTAGAACCATCCTAAAGGAAGAGAAAGTAAAGATTTTAGTTAATTTCATTTAAAAAACAAACTCCATGGCCATACCTGCGAGTTAATTTGCTCACACAGGAGGGTACCCGCGGTCAATGCATGTATTGACTGCGTGTACCTAGCCCTACCCACTACCCATATGCTAGTAGCCCGCGGGTACCGCTGTGACTATTTAGGGCTTGGCCATTTAAAAAATCCAACGACTGAAAATCAAAATAAAAGCATTGAAATGAATGATATCGATGAGACTACCAACCTTCTCCTGACGGCTCGATGAACGGATGCCCGTAGCTCCCGGAATCAGCAGTTGAACTTCGAGGTGAAAACTAACCACAAAACTCCAAATGGGTGAATAGTAAAAATGAATTGTGAATTGAAATTTTTTATTAATATTTATCACTTTTGAAACCCACGTGTCTATAGTTTTCACCATTATATGTTGTTTTGGACTAATATAATGTCTTGGAGTAGCATTTTTTGACCAAATTTCTTCGACGAGAGTTGTTTTTTTATCATTTCGTGCCTACGATAGGTATATTTCACACCTGGCATATAGGTTAGATGTCATTTTCATGTGCATTATGCATTTGACCTTTTGACCATTTTCATAAACCCTAGGTGCAACCCCACTTCTTAACCGACATGAAACCTTCACACTACTATAGAAGTGTCGTTATTTGGCGGCAGGTCCTTTCCGAACATGGGTGCCCTAGTTAGAGCCCCTTTTTTCCTTTCGGCGCCCATGCTACTGTCTCTCTTTAGGATTGGGAGTCCTTTGTAGTTACGCCATGACTTTGCGATAAATACTCATACTCTACTTTGTCTTATGCTGGCCATTACCTATAAGGACTCCCCTAGTTATATCAAGTTGCGATTGCATTGCATCATTCTGCTTGCTGCTTGAGCCTTGTGTCGGCTCCCGCTTACTCAGTTGTTATCCTAGTTCCTGAGCACTTTTCCCTATCGAGCCCTGCAGAGCTTCCATTTGCCCTTCGCATTTTGATGACCTTTTGACCCTGAGGCAACACCGCCCAAGTGTCCACATCCTGCTTCCTTGCATTGATCATAGGTATGTTCCACTGCTTGGGAATAGTCTGCTCGCTATTTGACACTCGTTCCCTCCATTGTTGTATTATAAGCAATTTTATTCTTTTTCAAGCTTTTCCAATTATGAAAAAGACCAAAAAATCAAATATTCCAAAAAGCTGGACAGGAATATGGTTACTACTTCTAGTTGGAAGCTGTTGTATCGCCTTTGAACAGAGCATTTATTCCACTCCATACATTATGAGTCGGGACTATAGTTGGACCTTAGGAGCTGTACTTGTTTCTCAGTTTACTCCACCGATTGGTTAAGCTTCCAGTCATTATGGAGCCCTTTGTTGATGCCTCCTGCATCGTGTAGTATATATCGAGTCTATGTTTCCTGAGTCTATCCATCTTCTCATGCTCTTGTTCAAAGGAAGTCTTGAAACCAGAGTCGGCCACTCCTCAGACCTCTTGACTATTGCATGTCGGCCATCCTTATTGAGTTAGTCCCTTTCACCTGAGTTTTTCCAAATCTTTCAGTGTAGCTAGTACCTCGTGCTGGTTGATGGGGGATTTGTTAATGTCCTCCTTCCAGCGAGTCTCGTTCCATCAATTTCAACCCATTTATTCTGGAACTTGAGGCTTAGAGTTCGGTTGAGTACCTTGAGGCTTGCAGTCATTAGTGGTAGGTTCTTTCGCCATCGACAGTTTTGGGAATACATCAATGTCCCCTAATCGATGGATTCATCTTAGTGTTCGACTTCACTACATCTATTCGCACTTTGATGATTGTACTCTGTGCCTTGATGCCCATTTTCATTATTGGTGGGTTATCTCACGTCTGTTAACGGTATTCATCATTGACCAGTAATCAGGCGATGTCACATCAAGTTCGACCTCAACTCCTTTATTCACTTGATGGGACTTGCATCATAGACGATTTGTGTAGAAGACCCCAGGCGATAGTGGCATTCAGTATGCTACTTATGATCATGACTTTCCATTTGAGATATCACCTCTCAGATATCAGTAGTTTGCACCTCCAGTTTGCACAAGTTGTTTCCTTTTCAGCGGGAGACCATATCTTACTGTAGAGGGATCATGGATATGACCACTTATGACAGATATTCATTATGTACTGCTTATTCATAACCATTGTATTAGATTGTTGTACTATACCAACATGTATTCAGAGATATTATTGTATTATGATGAGTGAGCTGATCCTTCCACTTGTGTCTCCATCACTCCACTTCTGAGATTTATAATGTATTTCAGCCGTCGTAGCACCATTCTTTGACCTCACACATTAGGGGGCATTTGCTACAACGTAATTTTCCACCTTGTGAGCATCAGCACTCTTTGGCCTTTAGTATCCATTTTACTAACTCAGATCCACTTTATATCCTTTAGATACACTATTTCCCTATTTTTCTTCCTGTATGCTAGTTGTTCCACTTTAGCCTGTGTACCTGCGAGCTGCACCACTATAGCCTGCGGGTGATGAGTAAAATGCTAAAAATCACTAGTAAATGACTTTTTACTCCCAAAAAGCAGTCTTTGGGTGACCTTTGGCCCTCCGTTTGCCCTGAAACACCTCGATGTGTCCTTTCACTTATCTTTGGGAGGACTATATATTGAACACATATGGCATATGGAAGGGAGAGGAGAAAAGAGAGAGCAAGATGACTCTAGTGGATTTTTGCCGCATCTTGAGTCTACACTCATTGATCCTTGTTGTTGTGAACCTCTTATGTTCACCTTCCAAACTCCTATCATAGTTTGATTTTTCCATTGCATTGAGGATTGAAGTGGTGGAGGGACAAGTGGAGAGACCCAGTTCTTGGTTCAGATTGGTTGCCGACAAGAGGTCGTATCACATTGTACTTCTTGTTATTTATTAATAGAAATACTCATATTCTCATCCATTAATGTTGTGAATGTTGTTTATATTACATTGGGTTGCATTTACTTATGATATCATGGACCATTGCTATTGATGATGTTAATGTATTTCATATATTATATGCGCTTATTGTATATTGGTTGTCAAGACTAATTTGCAGGTTCAAGTGCATGAGTTGAAAGCTCCAACGGGGATCTACATCAAACGTTTGGATCGAGGTCGGTTATATTCTTCATTGTCTTAGCATTGTCATTTATATAGCATAGCATTGATAATTGAGTTAATTTCTAGTAGTCAACTGTCTGTTGTGGTCTACCCCAAGCCATAGGAAGTTTTCTCTGTAACAGGTGGTTGAGGAAGTTGGAATAACTTCCAAAACCAATCCATAGTTAGTATTTTTATATATATTTTCAAGATTTCTTAGGATACCCACGACTATGACATAGGACAACCAGCGAGTGACTCACGACTATCCTAAATTACATCTAGTGGGTGCATATTTTCAGAATATACTCGTGGGTTGGTAGTGTAAACACTGGTGGCTAACCCACGTGTTGGAAAGTATAAGAGTCGTGGTTATGCTCTAAAGTAGGCAGAAAAAATATGTTTTGAGGAAAGGAATGCAAGGCTCAGCTCTAAGTCATCTAAGGCCAAGAAAGCTCTTCCATCCATAGTGACCTTTTGTGTGATCGATAGGGCAATGTGATCACGGATAGAGAAGTGATATTCTGACCAATAACACGCATGATTTTTATTTTGAGTCAATTCATTTTTCTTACTCTATGTTTGAAGGCATCGCATTTCCATTTCCGTTGTTGTTATGTTGTCTCGCCATTTTTTTTTTTGCTCCTTCGGATTTGATGATAATTACGTTAAGCATACATAGTTTAATAATTTAATGCCATGGGGTTGAATGCTGGAACCTATTCAATGCCTTTTTAAAAGTGTTCCCAACCTTGGTGAATACCAATATGCAATTTCAAGGATGGGATTGTATTTTGATGCCATGCTATAGAAATATATAGGCCTTGTTGTTTCACCCTTAGGTTGCATATCCATTGGATTACTGTATGATAACACAATTGTGAAGGTTGTTGGTGGGTAAGGTCTCCAATACATTCCACAGGGGTGGTCTATAGCCTCGGGTCCTTTTATACAAAGATGCATTCCCTGCCATGAGTATACAATTACTCATGGAGCCAAACCTAGGTTAATTACATTCTAGCCAATTTTTTCCATCATAGAGACATTCATGGTTCGATCTCTCTCTTGTCTATTGGAGCCACTAGTCCACCATAGTTGAGTTACAAATTTTGGATGATGGATTAGCATGGTTCGAGCATCAATTCATCTTTTGTAAGGGGCTAATCCTAAGTGTTGAGCCCAGAATTGGCCCTTTTTAATCATCTTCAATCATCTTTCCTGCCCCTGTCTTACACCATTTATCATTCTAATTAGACCTGTTGTCCTCACTTTATTTCCTCAAATTACCAAGGTATGACTAATCATTGTTTTATCTTATTAATGATTATGATTGTGATAATTAAAGCTGTGTATCTCTCAATTGTGCTAACATATTATGATTTATGAAGGTAGTTGAGATAAATGGACTGTAGGAAGACGGGGCTGAACAAGTCATGAAGGAAGGGATGTTCGTTGCTTGAAAAAGGGGTCCTTGGGGCTCGAATCATCAATTAAGGCACAGCTGTGACAGGGAAGCTGTAATAGAATGCGCTATCTTGAGTATGTTGCTGCTCGAGTCTAGCTGTGAGCTGGAAGGACCGCCACTCTTGGGTCAATTGATAACTTTCTCATATCCTGATGTTTCTGTTCTGCCACGTATTGTAACAGCTAGTTATTTAGGGCACCTGAAGATCAGAGATCTTCATGGATGCTCGATTATAGGATTGGATGTTATGATTTGTATGTATAAATATGGGGAGCTGCCTCGACCCAGGGGGTTGAACGACAGACAATTAATTCATTGCATTAGCAGCCGAGCAAAACTGTGTAATCATTCTTCTATTAATATAAGGGGTTACTTCTGAGTTAAAGGAATTCATGTTGTTCAGCCATCGTCTCTGTGTGAAGGCTGGGCCTGTCTTCCACAGAGATTGCTGAGTTAAAATAGGATTTTGATTTCATTGTTGTGTGATGCTTTGTTCATGATATTTCCTTTTGTACGCAGAAGCAACATTTATGGTGTGGATTTTCAGTACAATTAATATTAGAGTCCCTTGAATTTGGAAAGTAATACAGAGTGGCAGTCGACTGAGTAGAGACTTTATGCAATTCATGTGACAATTATACACAGCCTTGTTCATCTTGCAGCTAAGTTGTGATCCCATGAGCCCTTGCAATTTATCTTTCCTGTTATGATTGTTGATTTCCATTCTGCAATTCAATTTCTTAGAACAGTTCACTCAATCCTTTGCAATTGGATTTCTAGATTAATGTTCAGTTTATGCCTTATGATTTTCCAAAGTGATTAGATCAGATAGGTGATTGTTCTAGAATATGAATGAGATTTCTTTCCTGCAATTGTTGATTAGATCTGATACCATTTCTTATTGATGCATGATAGAGAGGAATTGAAGTGTAGTAGTTAGAAGGCAATTAGGATTGCATAGATTTTTGGAATGAACATGGATGATAGAAGATAAAAGTATTCACTTCTAATGGTTTGGTGTTTAAGCATAGATTGTGCACTTATCCTTTGAAATAAAAAGACTTTCTCGGGTTGACAATAAATCTCATATGCTCTGTGTGTATTGGTAACAATTTATCTGCATATAGAGTGCTTGACATTTTGGCATCGTTGCCGGGGAAGGATAAAAATTAAACACTAGTCATTAGTTGCATCTGATAATTGTTTTTAGTCAGTCTCGTTTACTGAAATGATCTGCTTCGCATGAATACGAGGAGGGTAAAACACGATCACCTCCCAACTCCCAAAACCCCACAAAATACTAACAGCGCAGGTGGTTCAGGTCGTGGTTGAGGACCACCGTTGGGCAGAAGGACATTCATCAACGATCTTGTTGACAAAACTGATTCATCTACCAGGACTCGTCAATGGGAAACTCCTATCAGAAGAAGCCCTGCTGATCCTGGGGCGCCAGCGTCAGGATCCACGGTGGAGAGTACAAAAGCAGCCGTGACTCACTCATATACCCCTGCTAAGGAAGGTACAGCTGACATAGCTATTACAACTAAGGAGTACGCAGCTATTACAACTGAGGAGTACACAGCTGTTACAACTAAAGAATACGCAGCTGTTACAATTGAGGAATACACAACTGTTACAACTGAAGAATACGCAGCTGTTACAACTGAGGAAAAGAATGCAGGAACGAACGAAGAAGAGGATACAGAAGAAAAGATGAGTAACAGACATGAGACCGAAGAGGAAGAGACAGTGGTAGAATACCATCATGAAAATTAATCCCTGCCAGAAGGAACTACGGCTACATTACAATTTCCAATTCAGCAGCTAGAAGGGACAACTCCTATGAAGAACATCTCACCATTGGTGTTGCCTCGCTTCCATGGCAGGGCGGCAGAAGATCCAGACGAATTCCTTTTTGAATTTGATATCCTCTGTCGCAGCTATGATTATGTCACAGATGCCCAAAAGCTGAAACTTTTTCCCGCCACCTTGAAAGACAATGCATTACGATGGTTCATGAGCCTTGGGGGAGGAACTATTGCTAATTGGAATAAGATGAAGCAAGTATTCCTGGAGAAATATCAAGAATATTGCAACACCAGGGACAAAAGAGAGGAATTATTCAAGATGGTGCAGAAGGAGGATGAAAGTCTGGAGGATTTTGTAGAAAGGCTGCTGTACAATGTGCAAAGAGCCGGGCAGACGAACATGGGGTTGGACGTGCTCAAGATCATCTTGCTTTGAGGGATCAGGGATGATTGTTTAGACATGCTAAATCTGTTAGGAAAGGGAGATATCTCCAAGGAACCTTTTGAGACGATTGTGGAATTATGTAAGAGATACTCCAGGGGATCTTCCAGGAATAATAAGCGGGATAAACGGGATAAGATGGAACGTGATGTCTTCGACAGAACTTAGAAGTCATCCAATGGAGGAGCTACACGTGCAGAGATAGGAAATCTCCTTGAAAATTTTAAAACAGAAATGATGAGCTCCATCTCTTCGGAGATTGATGTCTTGAAGGAAAAACAAAGATAGGCAGTGGAAGATCTCACTCTAGGTGTGTTCTATCCCCGATGTAGAAAGAATCATCCACTGAAAGAATGCCCTTTCGACAAGGTAGAAGTATGTCAACTGTGTGAGCTGAACCATGACATGAAAGAATGTCCCACACTTCCCCAAGTGAAGGTTGTCCTACAGGAATCAACTCCAGAAGTGGAATCATCCTATTTCATTGCACAGAAGAAACCTTGGCAGCCTCGAAATCAAGGTATGCCTCTGGACTCGTTTCCATTTTTGAATAATATGAGCAATTGGAATAATAATATGCAAAATGTGAATACACAATTCCCTTCAAATTATGCTCAGTGGAGTCCTTCTCAACCTGCAATACAAAACTTTAATTCATAGGGTCCTTGGGCACAGCCACCACATCAACCTACGTCGTGGTCTCCTGGGTGGAGGAACTTCCCTCTTGGGAACCAGTTCCCTCAACCACCTCCACCTCAACAGTCAGCATATTCTCCTCCATACCCTCAATTTCCTCAATATCCTCAATACCCACCTCAGCAGTCGCAGCTGCAGCTACAGAATAATCTTGTTCCTAATATACCAATACAGCCTCAGTTGCCTGCCCAACCTAATCCTAACCCGAATAATAAAACAGTCCATCAATTGGAAATTGTCAATATGCCGGCCTACTCTCTCTCCCCTGTACCTTGTAATGATATTCGTCTACGATCTGGGAAGATAATAGAACCTGTAATTACAGAAGATATTCCACCTTCTATGCATGAAAAAGGAGAGAGTTCACAGCATCCATCCGATTCGGTTCCTATCACTGAAGGTGCTGAGCATCCCTTAGATGGGACAGCTGAAACATTAAATGAGAAATCAGATAATACACAGCCTACCCAGCTGGTAAGGTAACCACCATACCCTGAGAGACTAATGCTACCAAAAATAGGGGGGCAACCTCAGTTCAACCTCCTAGGAGACTTGAAGAATCTTTATGTTAAAATTCCCCTTCTGCAAGCACTTCAAGACGTGCCTATTTATGCTAAAACCATTCGGGACCTATGCACTAAGAAACTAGGAAGGAAACCTAGAGATCCTCCCACTGTTCACGTCATAGGGAATTTATCTGCTTTAATAATAGGAAAAACCCCCGTGACCAAGTATGACGACCTTGGCAATCCTACTGTCACTGTACATATAGGACAAACGCAAATACCCAACGTGCTAGTCGACTTAGGAGCAGCGATCAATGTCATAACAATTGAGACTGTAAAGAAGCTGGGACTCACTAATTTTAGGCCGACCCCTACCATTTTAGAATTGGCAGACAGATCCACCATTAGACCCGAAGGCATTCTGGACGACCTTGTCATCTCAGTAGATTCATGGGAATACCCTGCTGACTTTTTGATATTGCAACCAAAATCACAGCTGGGAGGACATTCATTGATCCTGGGGAGGCCTTGGTTGGCCACAGCTGATGCTTGCATCAGCTGTCGATCTGGGTCCATGACTATATCTGATGGTACAAAGATTAAAAACCTCACCCTGTATCCTCCAGCTCGGCTAAGTTTAGAGGCTGAAACTTCTCTCTGGATAGAACAGGAAGAGGAGGAGGATGTTCAGCCACTATTAATAATAGGGAAGGCCTTAACTTTTAAAAACGAAACAGAAGACGATGCCATCAATAATTTCATTAGCGAACTTGCTTCAGTGGATAAAGAAGTCTATCAAATCCTGAACATTACCCTTGGTAAGGAAGAACAAGAAAATCTTACGGAGGAAACACTAGTCGGTGACGCAAACATAATCCCAATTTTGAAAAACTCGAGAAGTATTCCCATTGAGGTAGAGCCTGGAAGAACTCTGAACATCAACCTTGGTCTCTCCTCAGAAGAACAGACGCGCCTAATCAGTCTCTTGAAGGAACATAAGGGGGCATTCGCCTGGGAGTATACAGATATGCGGGGTATCCCTTCTAATTTGTCCACTCATCATATTTACATTAAAAACGACTCCCGGCCTGTGTGTCAACCCCAACGACGCATGAACCCCAATCTGAGGGATATAGTGAAGGAGGAAATCCAGAAACTTTTGGAAGCAGGATTTATCTACCCTATTTCAGATAGTGAGTGGGTTTCCCCACTTGTAATTGTGCCCAAGAAAAATGGTAAATGGAGAGTCTGTGTTGATTATAGGGAGCTGAACAAAGCTACACAAAAGGATCATTTCCCTCTGCCATTTATTGACCAAGTACTTGATACCCTATCAGGGAAGAATTTCTTCTCCTTTTTGGATGGGTTCAGCGGGTACAACCAAATTCAGATTGCTCCTGAGGACCAGGATAAGACCACCTTCACTTGTCCCTGGGGAACGTTTGCCTACAGGGTGCTTCCCTTTGGTTTATGTGATGCACCAGCAAAGTTCCAAAGAGCTGTAATTGGCATATTCTATAAATTAGTTAATGATAGCATGGAAGTCTTTATGGACGATTTTACTCCCTATGGCAAGGACTTTGAGGAATCATTGGAAAATTTAAAGAAGGTTTTAATTCGCTGTGAACAGTCTCGCCTTTCATTAAGCACTGAAAAATGCCATATGATGATGAGTGAGGGGGTGGTATTAGGACATTTAATCTCTACCGATGGCATTCAGGTGGATCCTTAAAAAATTAAGGTGATAAAAAATATACCTACTCCTTCAACGCAGAAAGAAGTGCGAAGTTTTCTGGGACATGCTGGATATTACAGGAGGTTTATAGAAAACTTCTCCAAACTTGCTTCCCCTTTGTTTTCGTTGTTAATGAAGGACGCACAGTTTGTGTGGAGTGAAGCATGCTAGACAACGTTTGATAAGCTTAAAGAGAAGCTGTCCATAGCCCCTATCCTAAGGGGACCTAATTGGACCATACCTTTCCACATTTCTTCAGATGCTTCTAATACCGCCGTTGGAGCAGTACTAGGATAGCAGGATGGTCAAGTACCTTATGCTATCTATTATGTTAGTAAAAACTTAGCCTCTGCTGAACTTAATTATACTGTTACTGAAAAAGAATTCCTAGCTATTGTTTATTCTATTAATAAATTTCGGCATTACATTACTGGGTATCCTACATTTGTGCACACTGACCACTCTGCCATTAAGTATTTGATGAACAAACCTGTCACCAATGCTAGAGTAACCAGGTGGCTCTTGTTATTACAGGAATTTGATATTACCATTATAGATAAACCTGGAAAAGAAAATGTTGTTGCTGATTTTTTATCACGTTTTACTAACAGTGATGACAATTCGCCTGTTGAGGATTCTTTTCCAGATGAGCATCTATTCGCACTCTCAGCTCATTCCTCCTGGTATGCAGACGTTGATAATTATTTGGTTGCAAGAAAGCTCCTGCCACATATGTCTAAACGAGAGAAGAGAAAAATCATCCAACAAAGTGCCAGGTATTGTTGGCTCAATGGTCATCTCTTTTACATAGGACCCGATCTTGAGATTAGAATATGTGTAAGGGAAGATGAGATCTTTCATATACTGAAGGCCTGTCATGATGAACCTTGTGGAGGACACTTTGCAGACAAAAGAACAGGGCATAAAGCGCTGCGGATGGGCTACTATTGGCCGACACTGTTCAGGGATGCTAAAAGATATGTTCAGTCCTGTGACAGTTGCCAAAGGATGGGCCAACCTAATAAAACAGATCAGATGCCTTTACAGCCCCAAGTGGTACTAGAACCATTTGATAGATGGGCATTGGATTTTGTTGGCCCTATCATCCCTCCTTCCAGACAGAAGGTTTACATTCTAGTGTGTACAGATTACATGACCAAGTGGGTAGAAGCTGTAGCTTTGGCTAAGGCTAATGACCAGGTGGTGATTGATTTTCTGTACAGTGAAATCTTTACCTGCTTTGGGGTACCAAAGGAAGTAGTTACCGATGGGGGACCGCAATTCATCTCACACCAATTTGAATCCTTGCTCCGGAAGTATCATGTGCAACATAGGATAGCTTCACCTTACCACCCCCAGGCCAATGGTCAGGTGGAAAGTACTAATAAAGTTATTGAAGCAATCCTTACTAAAACAATTAAGAGCCATCGAAAGGATTGGGCTGACAGGCTTCCAGAAGCACTGTGGGCATATCGCACAACTTGGCGTTACACCACAGGGTTTTCTCCCTATGATCTGGTGTATGGAAAGAGTGCCATCTTTCCAATTGAATTTGAGATCAAGACCCTGAAAACAGCCACCGAAATGAATCTGGATGTAACAGAAGCCCAGAAGAGAAGATTGAATCAATTAAATGAATTGGATGAGAAACGGTTAGCTGCAGTAGACCAGACTATGCTACTTCAGCAATAGAGATCCAACTGGCATGACCAATTCATCAAAAAGAAAATCTTCCGTGAAGGAGACTGGGTGCTATTATACGACTCCAGATTCAAGAAGGATTTTAAAGGAAAATTACGTACAAGATGGCTGGGTCCATATTTGGTCGACAGGATATTTGACAATGGCACTGTTCGCCTGGTGACCATTGATGAAAACTGTATACCATTACTTGCTAATGGCCACAGACTGCGACTGTATCATAAGCCCATCTCGAAAGATGCATTCATTTCGCAAATTTCCGTCGATCCAGATTATTAGCTGACACCAGAGCAGGAATTTCTCTCTGCCTTTCCCAATCCTTAAACTGAAAATCATATTTGCTGTACATAAATAACTTCCTGTTGTAGCGTATAATTGTTGTTTTTTTTTTCTCTTTGCATTTGATCTTTTTCGTTTGCTGTTATTTTTCAAAAATTTTCAGGGAAGCACCAGGAGAACGACCAGATTGGGCCCGTCAAGCGAAATTCTCCCTGTGCCGTCCTGTGCTGTATTTCCCTTTTGCCTAAAAAAAAAATAAAATTCGGCAGCTGCGACATATTTTCCGACAGCTGCAACATCTTTTCCGGCAGCTGCAATATCTTTTCCGGCAACCGCGATATCGTTTCCCATCAACCGTAAAATCATTTTCCCCGCGGCCGCAAATCCTTTTTCCCGGCAGCTGCAACATTTTTCCTAACAGCTGCAACATCGGCAGCAGCAACATCTTTTTCGACAGCTGCAACACCATGTCCCAGCGGCTGTCACCTCATTTCCCAGCGGCTGCCACCTCATTTCCCTGCGACTGCAAATCCTTTTTCCTGGCTGCCATGAATCTTTTCTGGCAGCTGCAACATCGACAGTGTTAACACCCAAAAAGTGCTCACTACCTCATCTACCACATTACATGGCTCATTTGTCCATTTTCCTACCATTTTTTCCTTAAAAACCCAAAAAATCCCACTAAAAAGCCTCCAAAAGGCCTAAAATGCCTCCAAAAGGCCACAAAACCATCAAAATAGCCTCAAAAAGGCTAAAAAACCCCCTTTTCCTCCAAAAATAGCAAAAATCCCCTAAAAAGGGAATAAAAAATATAAAATAATGAGGAAAAGGAGGAAAAAACCCTATGCAGCTGCCCAAAACCATGTGTTACCCAAAACCATGGGTTAGCACTCCACCACCAAAAAACTATAAATAGGTGATGGAGATCCCTTATTCCATATCCACAATCACAAGCACCCTTACTCTGCCAAAATCTCTCTCGAAACCCTAGTTCACCATTGAACTACTTTCACCTTGAGAGCCACTTTTGGCCCATTCCCACCATTGGAGAAGGAGAAGGAGCATATTGAAGCTTGGAGCATCCTCTTGGACATTGCAAAGGGCTTCATCAAACCTTCACATTGAAGGTAATATCAATACAGAAAGCCATTATTTAAATTTGTTGTTTATGTTTCATGCATGTTTTAAAAGTAATTTAATTTCTGTTTTAGCTTAATTATTTACATTTACTGAACTGCTACTAAGGAGTCCATTCTCCTTAGTAGGTGCTCATTTGCACAAGCTAGGGGTAAAACCCTAGCTACAGTTTTGGCGACTCCCCTAGATTTTGAATTTCTGGTTTCCGTTTATAATTTTTTCCCTTTCGGCTGTCCCTTTCGGCCGCCGCATACCGCATTTTTTCCATCTACAGTCGCGTCCCGACCACGTCTTTCAGGCCTTTACCTGCGACCCGACCGCGGCTCTCAGACTGTTTCCGGCGCCCTACCGGCGGATTCAAGTCTGTTACCTGCGATCCGACCGCGGCTAATCAGCCTGTTTGCTGCGATCTGACCGTGCCTGTCGGCCATTTTCCCGCGTCCCGACAGCGGCTTTCAGCCCCGTTCCGGCGTCCCGACCGCGTCTGTCGGCCTCTTTGCCGCGACCCGACTGCGTCTTTTTCCCTATTTCCTGCGTCCCGACCGCATCTGTTGGTCCGAAAGCCGCGATCTGACTGTGTCTGTTTCCCTCAAACCCGCGGTCTGCCTGTTCCGATTCACCACCGACCCGCGGTCTGACCTCTGCACTTTTTGAGCCCAGCCCCTTTTGCTGCAATATTTTCTGCATTTGAACAGCCCTCTGTCCTACTTGCAGCCTCACTCCCTTATAGCCTTTCTGCAACACAATTTCTGTTGCCTTTATAGAATTCTTTTAAAATTTCAGTATTTTTAATTCAGAAAATTTTGCAAGTGAAAGTTTCAATTTCAGTATTATTGATAGTTGGAAGTTGCCCCCCTTGTGGCACTTCTATTTTGGGTTCATCACCTCACGAGCACACACTCTGTCACATAAATCAAGTGAGCCTTAAAAAGTACCTAATTGAACCAACATTCTAACCCCACTTGGGGAACACAAAAGAATCTTTGTAGTTAGGTAGGGTCGGGGGGATAGGCTTCCAATAACACCCCTCGGTCACTTACACTTGAGACATAGTTGTTGTCCAAATAGGGAACCAAAATTCCCTAGTACTTTTTGGCACGGTCACGACCAGTTTGTCAGAGGGCCTCTCCCTTAGGAGGGTTGAAGTCGGGAGACTGGTTCCGGAGGCCTGAGTGGAATACCGCACTCCATTCAGTAACCGAAGGGCTACCTTTCGCGGTTCGCGGGATATCCCTGTATAGGGGTATTGCGGTCAACGGACTAAACGACAGATTCACCTTTCTGGACATGTCATGAAAGGGGTATCTTAGTTGCCATTCTTCTAGGATTGACTACCCAGTGTCCCTCCCGGTAGGGGGATATCATAGCCACTTGGCTTTCCTACTCATATTGTCTGACTTGGATTTCATCACCTTGCAGAGGATATGTTTAGTTGAGTCAGAATACTTTTAGTTAGGTGTTTGCATGCTCCTTTACCTCCCTTTGGTCTAGTGATTCCACCATTTTTTATTTTTAGGAAACCTGCTGCTTGTTGGTATTTTGACCATCTTTGTTGTTACTCCACCTATTGTAGCACAGCTGTTGCAGTGGGTGTTTTGAGTTGGTTGTTGGCCTGAGTGCCTTGTTTTTTAGCTCTCCTTCTGCACACTCGGTTGCATTAGGATTTTTGAGCTGTTTTTCTACTCACCTCAACCCACAGAGATTAGACACCATCTGTCACCATTGAGTCCCCGAGACATTCTCGGCGCCTCAGGGGCGAGCCCCCACAGCACGGTTCTCTTGACACCACCCGTCATATATTCCGATCATCATCCGTTGATACCACCCATCACAGATCTAGAGCCTTGTCACTTGACTCCACTCGTCAGCGACGTAGGTCTTCGTCACCAGATATTGACGCTCCTTACTTTACCTCGGATTCTGACGAAGACTCTGAGAACCCTATTTACACTGCCCCTACTAGCCCCATGGCTGGCACGACTTCCACTCCTTTTGTTATAGGGACCATTGGTGGCACATCCACCACTACACCAGTTACTACACCTGTTTTGGGTATGCCCTCCATGGGACCCTCATCTACCGTTCCCCTCACGGTACCTATTCCCGCTGCGGGAATCCCTATCCCCACTACATCAGTGGCTCACACTACCCATGGTGGTGCTGGACCATCCTCCACCACCTTAGTTCCCCCACTAGGGGGCACCCTCCCAAATCCTGTCCCTCCACTTGGGGGCATTGGCCCCAACTTGGTCCAACCCACTACTGTGTCACATCCTCCTTCCAGTTTGCCATTCATGGCTAGCCTTAACCTACCTGACCTGGCCAGATTGACCAACGATCCTATTCGACACGACCCTACGTGGCCTCATATGCCTACCAAGCTCCCCTCTGACATCCCTAAGTTCGAGGGCAAGGCCGGTGAGGACCCACAAAACCATATCATGTCTTTCCACCTATGGTGTTCCTCTAACTCCATAGTGGATGACTCTGTTCGCCTCCGTCTCTTACAGCGCACCTTCACTGGCTCTGCAGCCAAGTGGTATATCGAGCAACCTCATGGGACCCATGCCACCTTTGCTTCCCTTGCCTCGACCTTCCTGCAGTTCTTCCAGTTGCCTGTCCGCTACGACGCGGGCGTTGAGATCCTCCTATCTTGTAGACAGAACACGGCTACCCATATCACGGACCACATCCATGAGTGGCGTCGACGCCGAAGCTTATGCAAGATCAAACTCGACGACCGTATCTTCCTAGATTGGTTCCTCAAATCCCTTCTCCCTGTTATTGCTAAGGATGTGGCATCAGAAAGACCCCAGTCTGAAGAAGAGGCCATCCTTAAGGCCCAACAGTTCGACCTCATTTACGCCCAGTCCGGTTACCTTTATACCATTATACCTGACGCCCCTCGCGGTGAGTCCTCCCAGCATGATGCGCCGGGGGCATCCCACGCTGCAGACGGTATCATTGGCCGTGTTTCTTCGCATCCCCAACCATTTTCCATAGCACATCCTACCCCTGGCCCCGACCTTTCGCGGGCCACCTCACAGTCCGGAGCAACCAACTCGTATGCTCCCATGACACATCACCACCACCATGGACCCTCATGTCCTCCTCAGTGTTTCGGTCATGCGACTCCCGCTTATGCCCCCCCCGTCGCACCTCAGTCTTACTACCATCAGCAGGCTGCCTCAGCTCCTGCGCCTTCACAAGCCCAACCCGCTTATTATCCACCATAGGCAGCACCTGCGGCAAACCCGCAACCTGCTCCGCAGCCATATCAGCAACCCCCTCAAGTTGCTGCACCTGCTCAGCCTCAACCTGCATATCATCCACCATAGCCTGCTCCCGCACCTGCGCAACCTCAGAATCCACCTGCTACCCAAGGGCAAGTTTACGCTAACCAAAACCCGCAGCAAAACCAAAACAACCAACGTAACCAGGGTCAACAAAACCACGGCAAAGGCCGTAATCAGGGGAACAACCAACCTGCAGACCAAGCTGGGCAACCGGCGAATCCCCCCGACAATAATAATGCCGCCCCTACTAACCAAAACCCTGATCGCCCGCCCAAGCAGGCTAAAAACCCTAATCTGCGAACAAACCACCCTTGTTCTATTTGCGGGGTCTATGGCCACTACACCCATGCTTGCCCACACTTGGAGCGAGCTAGGCAACTCTGGGTTGACGATGCCCACCGCCAAGGGCAGGCAGCTCCTCAGGTACCTCCTCACCCCCCTCAACCTCAGCAGACACCTTTGGTGCTGCAAAACCCATTACCAACCCAAGGCGTCGTGAACACTCAGCCGTTGGCTCCCACTCAAGCCAACGTGCAACCCCAACAGCAGATCACGTACGCTGCCCTTGATCAACCCATGTTTGACTCAGGTACCCACCACTTGCTGATGATGTCATCTGCTGACGTCAATCTCCAGACCCGTCGGAACCAGTATGGATCCACCACTGACGTACCTCCCACTGATAAAACCACCAACGCCCATCCCACAGATCAAGCGTTACGTATTCCTCCACCTCCATTAGATGGCGCTCCCAAAGCCCCTCGTTTCCCACTTCGCCGTATCAATAATAACCCCAATGCGCACGCTGCGTCAAACTACAACATTGTAGACGACCTAGCCCAATCTCCCGCAGCCATGTCTGCGTTAGAAGTCTTGAAGAATTGCCCTTCCTAGCGCAAGACTTTACTCTCCGCCATTGGGGGGATTGACCCAAATGATTCGAATTTGATGGCATTTGATTTAGACCAGTCTAAACCTCGCCTGCCTTCCACCCTAGCATTCCAAGTTTCTGTTTCCATTCGGAATCTTGTCATCCATCGATGCATCATCGATGAAGGTGCCTCTACATGCGTTATGTCTACATTCGTATGGCAGAAGTTGGGATCCCCCACTCTCCAGCAGTCCACCACTGCATTACGCGCCTATGACGGTCGTTCGGCTCAGCCCCAAGGCCTCGTCCCCAATGTCCCCATCGAGTTAGGTGGCAAAACCGTCCTCATCGACATTGAGGTAATCAATGCCCAATTGGATTATAACCTTTTACTTGGCCGCAGCTACATGTATGCCATGCGCGCGGTTGCCTCTTCCGTCTTTCGCACCATGATGTTCCCCCATGAAGTACACGTGGTTAAGGTTGACCAGCTCACCTACTATGATCCCAGTGCTCCCGCGGCCCCTGAAAATGTCCTCCCCATGGTTGAACAACCTGTTTCTCGTGCCACCACCTCGTTTGTTTCCTCTACGGGGCCTGGAGTCTACTCAGACGCGTCGATGAGTTCCACCTTTCAATCTATTCCGCCTCCATCATCCCACACGGAAGTGTCTGACTTATGTACCTTATCCCACGATAATCAACCCCCTAATAATCAACCACCCTTGTTGCCTAAACCACCATTGGTACCTAGCCACATTGGTGTTACACCGATCCATACCATCCCCTTTCTAGTCCCTCCATCGGGAGTAGTAAGCGCCCCGGTTATGGCTACCCTTAGCCTCCCGGGGTTAACCTTGGGATTACCCGTCTGGTACCTTTCGCCTCCTGTTTTCCCGCCGACACCGGATGTCGTCCTCCAACCGGTGCAACCCATGGCTACATCTTTTTCGGCAGCTGCAACATCGACAGCTGCAACATCTTTTTTGGTAGCTGCAACACCTCATTTTCTAGCGGCTGCCACCTCATTTCCCGGCGATCGTAATACCCTTTTTCCCGGCTACCGTCAGTCTTTTTCGGCAGCTGCAACATCGGCAGTTGCAACATCTTTTTTGGTAGCTGCAACATCATCTCCCAGCCGCTGCCACTTCATTTCCCAGTGGCTGCCACCTCATTTCCCAGCAACCGTAATATCCTTTTTTTTCTGGCTACCGTCAATCTTTTCTGGCAGCTGCAACATCTTTTTCGGCAGCTGCAACACCATGTCCCAGCCGCCACCACCTCATTTCCCAGCGATTGCCATGTCATTTCCTAGTAGTCGCCACCTCATTTCCCAGCAGCCGTAAACCCTTTTTCCCGGCAGCTACAACATCATGTCACAGCGGCTGCAACATAATTTCCCAGCGGCTGCGTTATCATTTTCCGTCGATTGGTAAAATATTTTTCCTGGAAACTGTGAACTTTTTCCGACGAACATGAACTATTTCCTGGCAGCCGCAGCCATTTTCCCGTAGCTGCAACAACTTTTCCAACAGGATGCAACATATTTCCCACCGTCGTAAAACTTTTCCCGCCAGCTGTAATTTTTTTTCCCGCCGCCGTAAAACCTTTCCATGACAGCCGTAATTTTTCCCGATGCTGTAAATTCTTTTCCCGGCTGCCGTGAATTCTTTTCCGATGGCTGTAACTTCTTTCCCGGCGGCTGCAACATTTTTTTTTGGTGATTGCAACATCTTTTTTGTCGGCTGTGCTATCATTTTTTTGGCAACTTGCAGTGGTAACTCCTGTGTTAACAGAAGAATTGTTCCAAACCTGCTAAATCATGGTACTGATTCACCTCAGTCGTGCCGGCGAACTCATCATTCCGACCCCGAGGACGCGATGGTTTGTGTTTCACCGGTGGAATAAATTATTGCCTTATCCAAGTCATCATGCTCACACTTCTGACTGTGCACGAGTTCGGCTCCGCAACGTCACCAACTGCACGCTCCACCATTCTCCGCAGCATTCTGACGCACAGTCTTATGAGGTATGGCTTTCATTTATCACGTGATTGAGTATTGATATCATTTAAACGATATTAGTTGTACCTTCACTCGTACCACCATTATACTTGATTAAACCTTTCTCTTGTACGACGTAAACAGTAATAACTGCCACCTTCCCCAATCCGGCATGGAAATTTCAAACGTTTTTCTGTGGTCAACTTTCCAAATTTTCCCATTCTTTCAACATCTCCGCTCATCGATTCATGCATCCTCTATGTTGCAACTTCCATTCTGGGATCCTGTAATCTGTGGAATAGCAACTTCAGCTTGCAGCCAGGATCATGGGGATTCCAGTTCATCATGAACCTTTCAATACACGAGAACTTAGGAGAAATCTTCAAGTTCTTGCCATCTTTCAAGCTGCCAGCTGGCTCGATTTCTTTGAGCGACTAGACGGATTCGATCGGGATGCAACCCTCCAATTTGCTTTGAATCTTACCAAAACTCATTCCATGGTGTGGGGGCTGCGCATAGAAGTCTCCGAGACCATTATATCCGAGGTTACAGCCATCCTGATGGTGGGAAAACCATGGTTTAACCGACGAGTCCCTGCAACGATTGCACGAGAATAATTTTTACTCACATGGGAGCAAGTTGAAGCATCCAGAAGAGGGATTGCGCTGAACTCACTGCCGCGGCCATGGGACCAGGTTGCTGTCTTCCTCAAGAAGTACATTACTTGTGAAGGTAGATATCAAACTGTGTATAACTCTGAACTTCCTTTTCTTTCTCATCTCTGCCATGGCATTTTATTGAACATTCCATATTATTTACTGCACGACTTGCGTCATATGGCGGCATTTGTCCAGTCTACTAAGCACCCACTTTCCTCTCTCACCCACCATGGCTTTATCAAATTAATCATTGTAAGAACCCTTGCCCAACATCATATAACTTGGGAACAATTCATAACCCGACCTCAGCAACCCATTCCCTTGCGGTTCATCCCATTGCAGCAAATACAGGTTCCACCACAATAGGAGGACCGGAGTTCCTCCATTGAAGTTGGGGGGAGGGATGAATTGGAAGAAGAACATCAATCGAGGGCACAAGCAGGACCATCCAAGGTGGGTGAAACCACAGTAGAAGAAAAACCAGGGGCACAATCAGAGCCATTCGGGGGAGATGAACCTCTGGCACAAGCAGAGCCATTAGGGGATGAAACTGCATTTGAAGAAGAGAAATTGGAGGCACAAATAGAGCCATTGGGAAATGGTGTAGATAAAACCTTTATGGGAAACCCAGATAACAGGGCAGCTCTGACAGCAGAAGGTGAAATTGGAGCAACATCAAATGCTGCGACAATGGAACCTGAAGATGACAGAGCCAGAGCAATGGAAGAAGACATTGAGCTGGTAACAATTGAGTCTTCACCTGAGTGGGTAGGAGGAGGAGCTGTGATTGAAGAAGAACAGCATGAGGAGCAAGAAAACAATCCTTCGACCTCAGCTTTGGTTCCCTATGTCATAGCTCCACAAAAGAAAAGAAAGAGAGCCACCAATGAATTTAACCTAATATCACCAATCAAAAAGAAAAGAACTCAATCAGCTACAGCAGCAGAGGCAGCCAGGAAAAGGTGGGAAACCTTAGAGGCATAGAATGAGCCCCCAATCCTTGTACCAAGACCGATGGATGCTCCACAAAGGCCAATGGAGGAAGAACCTGGAATTGAAGGACTTCTGGATGAGAACGCAATGCTGAAAGAGGACCTCCAAGTACTTAGAAGGGAGTTGGAAATTTGGAAGGAAACCTGCAGAAAATAGGGTGAAAGAAAAATGTACACATTGATAGAGGTTGCAGAACAACTGGAGGGATCAGATTCTGTTGAAGCTGGGCAGGAGGATGAATGAATACTCTGTCCCACCTGTGGAGAAATATTCAAGGAAGCAGGCCACAAAATTATACTTAATACTTACCCAGCACAACATCCCGCAGCCATAATAAAGGAAGTAGCAGAAAAAGAAGGTGCTGCCACACAAGAACCAACATCTTTGAATATCCTTGCTGAAGCTGCCACTTCTCATGACACGGAGATTAGAGAACATATAGGAGAAGAACATGGGATGGAGGACACTCTGGAGCCTAATAAAGAATATACTGCAACTCTAGAATGTTCCCATGATATAGAGATTATAGAGAAGATGAGAGAAGAACCTGGAATGGAGGTCACTCTGGGGGCCAATGAAGAATTCTATACTGTAACCCCATAATGCTCCCAGGACACAGAAATTTTAGAAGAAGAGGCACAAAGGCAAGACAGTGATAAACTAGAACAGGATGCTGTAACACAAGAACCAGCAAACCTGAATATACTTGTCCAATCGGCCAAACAGATGGGAGAAGAACCCGGGACAAAGGACACTCTGGAATTCAATGATGAACTCTGGGTTGTAACCCCAGAGGAATCCCATGACACAGAGCTTATAGGATAAGAGTTGCAACAATAGGAGGATGAAGAGGCAAGCCAGGATGTTGTTACACAAGAACCAACATCCTTGGAAGCTGCAACAGGAACTCCTGAATTTCATTTAAAAGATAAACCTGGAGTGGATTTCATTCCCGATACACAGTGGGGTGAAGATGAACAGGTACAGACACCATGCTCAGGTGACACCGAAATCTTGGAGGAGGAGCTGCACAATGAGAAAGAGATCCAATCTCAGCAGCAGAAGGACAAGGAAGACACTGCTACACAAGAACCAGTGTCTCTAAAAGCAATGATGGTAGCTGTTGAAGAGGGCCTAAAGGATGTTGTTGCCACACAAGAACCAACAACTCTCTCATTAAACTTAGATGTGCTAGAAGACACTGCCCCACAAGAACCAATGCTTCTACCTCCTAGGAATGTTATTGATTTAGATTCAGATTAAGGATTTCCTTCTAAGCCCCCAGGCACAGCATAATGAGACTGCAGGAAGATTCCCACTACACTAACTACATTTCCAGATACCAACAATTAGCAGTAGAAGGGGAACCGTGATGAAGGAAGATGTTGGGTTACTCATAGAGGCTGTTCAAAAGATAGATAAGGTGCCTGGGTTTCCTACAATTCTTCCTCTCTCCATGGATAGAGCTCAATACAGGACTCAGATTCTGAATAATGCAGCTTGTTGCATGAGGACATGCAACAGGGTAGTTGGGGGGAGATGTTGAGCCCAGCATTGGCCCTTTTTAATCATCTTCAATCATCTTTCCTGCCCCTATCTTACACCATTTATCATGCTAATTAGACCTGTTGTCCTCACTTTATTTCCTCAAATTACCAAGGCATGACTAATCATTGTTTTATCTTATTAATGCTTATGATTGTGATAATTAAAGCTGTGTATATCTCAATTGTGCTAACATATTATGATTTATGAAGGTAGTTGAGATAAATGGACTGCAGGAAGACGGGGCTGAACAAGTCATGAAGGAAGGGATGTTCATTGCTTGAAAACGGGGTCCTTGCGGCTCGAATCATCAATTAAGGAACAGTTGTGACAGGGAAGCTGTAACAGAATGCGCTATCTTGAGTATGTTGCTGCTCGAGTCTAGCTGTGAGCTGGAAGGACTGCCACTCTTGGGTCAATTGATAACTTTCTCATATCTTGATGTTTCTGTTCTGCCACGTATTGTAACAGCTAGTTATTTAGGGCGCCTGAAGATCAGAGATTTTCATGGTTGCCCGATTTTAGGATTGGATGTTATGATTTGTATGTATAAATATGGGGAGTTGCCTCGACCCAAGGGGTTGAACGACAAACAATTAATTCATTGTATTAGCAGCCGAGCAAAACTGTGTAATCATTCTTCTATTAATATAAGGGGTTACTTCTGAGTTAAAGGAATTCGTGTTGTTCAGCCAATGTCTCTGTGTGAAGGCTGGGCCTGTCTTCCACAGAGATTGCTGAGTTAAAATAGGATTTTGAATTCATTTTTGTGTGATGCTTTGTTCATGATATTTCATTTTGTACGCAGCAGCAACATCTATGGTGTGGATTTTCAGTACAATTAATATTAGATTCCCTTGAATTTGGCAAGTAATACAGAGTGACAGTTGACTGAGTAGAGACTTTATGCAATTCGTGTGACAATTATACACAGCCTTGATCATCTTGAAGCTAAGTTGTGATCCCATGAGTCCTTGCAATTTATCTTTCCTGTTATGATTGTTGATTTCCATTCTGCAATTCAATTTCTTAGAACAGTTCACTCAATCCTTTGCAATTGGATTTCTAGATTATTGTTCAGTTTATGCCTTATGATTTTCCAGAGTGATTAGATCAGATAGGTGATTGTTCTAGAATATGAATGAGATTTCTTTCCTGCAATTGTTGATTATATCTGATACCATTTCTTATTGATGCATGATAGAGAGGAATTGAAGTGTAGCAGTTAGAAGGCAATTGGGATTGCATAGATTTTTGGGATGAACATGGATGATAGAAGATAAAAGTATTCACTTCTAATGGTTTGGTGTTTAAGCATAGATTGTGCACTTATCCTTTGAAATAAAAAGACTTTCTCGGGTTGACAATAAATCTCATATGCTCTGTGTGTATTGGTAACAATTTATCTGCATATAGAGTGCTTGACACTAAGTATTCCCACTTTGGAGCATTTTTATGAAGCCAATGTTACCCTGGAAGGGGGATTTTGGGACATGCTCTTGTGATCACTAGTTATTATAATGAAGCATCCCCTCTTTAAATGCATTTTGTATATCTAGTTGACGTTGAAAAAGTGTCTTTCACCACTATTTATTCTTATTTTTTGGTTAATCTACCTTTGGTGATGGATTAATAAATATTATTTTGTGGAAGTGGTTTCATTACTTTGAAGAAACCTTGGATTGATTTCTAAGTGGACAACATTGAGGGTTTTGAATCCCATAATGAACATTGCTTAATGGACAAGTTATCTTAATGATTATGTGGTGGTATTGTAGCTTATGGATGTTCTATAAGCCATAGATGTATTCCAGGAATGAGATGTTGGTCTTCCTCCTCAAACCATGTCTAATACTACTAAAAAACCTCCTGATAAACCCCATAAACTAACTAGGACACCAAATATCCTCTAAAAAATATTCTATGGTGGTTAAGTCCTTCTTGATGGCCTTCAAGCCCTAGAAAATTTCTTTAGGTTCTAAGGCATATCAACCCAAACACCCATTCACAATATTGAATACCTCCTATTGGAACCAACATACCTAGTAGGAGAGAAAATATTTTTTCTAATGTTTTAAGGCCACATTCATGGCATCTTAATGCCACCATATCCACACTTAGAGGATAAATATATCCTACAAATTAAGTTATTTTGTAGAGGTATGAGGTGCAATACAAGGCCTTTGAGCCCTATAAGCTATTTGTATAGCCTAAGTATAAGGTTTTTTCTTGCGGCTATCAATTTTCAAGGCGTGGAGAGTTATACTTAGTTCTAAAAATATATTAATGGTTCTCATATTTCCACAGAGAGGAATTCTTAATGGTCTTCTTCCCTAGAAATCCATTCGCAATGCCCTGTGACACATACATTACTCTCAAAATCATTTAATGGCACAAACATCATCAATATAGGCCAATGATACCCTCAAGAGGTGCTCAAGAGACCACTTGTTGTTGGTGGAGGAAACATTCTTATCCCTATATGGTTAGAAGATTCCTTTAGGTATTGAGCTGCAGGTCTCCTCCATTACCATGTATAGGGCCCTGAGACCACAAGAACTATATACATAGCACCATGTATACCCATGCAAACTCATGTATGGATATTTGAGGCATTGTGGTTGGCTCTATATGCCTCAATGGTTTCTTTAGAGACAAAGGTATGGTCTTCATCCCTAGAATTCCATTTTGAAGGCTCTAGGACACCTTCATAATTCTCAAACCACTTAATGGTGCCAACATCTTGAATCATAGGCCCGTGATAGCCTCAATAGGCCATGTGTGATCTATGGAGGAAACCTACTTAGTTCTATATGTCTAGAAGATTCCTTTAAAGCCTAAGGTTTAGGTCTCCTCCACTAACCATATTCCAAGGCCCTAAGGCCACAAGATCCAAATGCATAGCACTATAGATACCACTCCAAAATATTTCATTGTACTTTGAGTCAATTTACATGGATTTGAAGTCCATGACAATTTCTTTAGGGCCAAAGGCATGGTATTCTTTCCTAGAACATCATTCCCAAGGCCTTGAGACACCTACATACTACTCAAAACAACTTGTTTTTACCGACACCATAAATCATAGGCTAATAATACACCCAAGCGGCCATGTATGGTTGGTGGAGCCCACCTCCTTATCCTTGGATGGCTAGAATATTCCTTTAGGGATTGGGGATCGAGTGTCCTCTACTAACCGTGACCAAGGCCCTAGTACTCATACCTAGTGATAAAAGAATCCTAATGGAACATGTATCTCAATTTGAGGGAAAACATACCATCCAAATGTATTATACATTGATACATGCATTATTATTGGCCTTGCATGCCTAGAGCTTCCTTTAGGGGCTAAGGATTGGGTTTCGTCCTTTAACAATTTTGAGGCACCTAAACTCATATATAATTCTCAAAACCTCCTAAAGTTGATGATATCCTCTCTTTCAGGCCAAGGATATATCCTAGGCCAATGATCTGTGTTTCTTTAAAATATTGTTCATGGCTCTGGATACCTCAAAACTTCCTTTAGGTCATAAGGAATGTGATTCCTTCCTTAATTATGTATAGATGCTCAAGACCCCTAACTACTATTCAAAACCATCTAATGACATAGACATCCCTACTCAAACACTAAAGATACTCTCAAGAATCCATGTTTGTTTGTTCAAGTTGTTCTTCCTGGCCATGGATTCTTGAAAGGTTTTATAATGGATTAAGGCCCAAGTTTTATCCCTCAAGCATGTTTAGGGCACCCAAGACCCATACCAGGTTCTCAAAAAATTCTAATGGCACTAATATCCCCACTTAGATGAATATTATGCCCTTGGGAGGTCATGTGTGGTGATTATGGGAATTGTTCTTAGCCAAAGATGCCTAAAGATGTTTCAATATGATGTTGTTGGACCTACCTACCCATATCCCAACTTGAAGGGAAATGATACTCTCAGGATATAGAGTGCGATGGTTCAAGGTGTTGTTCTTGAAGTAAGCTACCTAAAATATTGTTTTAAATACTAAGGATTAGGTTCCTCTATTATCCATGTCTATGGTCCCACGATCCATCCGCTAAAAACCTTCTAATGGTGCCATTTTACAACTTAGAGGCCAAATATCCTACATAGAGGCAATGGGTGGAAGGTTAAGAGTTTATTCATGGCCCTTGAGTTTCTAAGGCTACATTTTAGGACTAAGGCTAATGATTCATCACTCCATCTTGGTTTAGGCCTCAATACTTGAAGGGAAATGATACTCTCAAGATATAGAGTGCGATGGTTCAAGGTGTTGTTCTTGAAGTAAGCTACCTAAAATATTGTTTTAAATACTAAGGATTAGGTTCCTCTATTGTCCATGTCTATGGTCCCACAATCCATCCTTGGTGCTAAAAACCTTCTAATGGTGCCATTTTACAACTTAAGGGCCAATTATCCTACATAGAGGCAAAGAGTGGAAGGTTAAGAGTTTATTCATGGCCCTTGAGTTTATAAGGCTACATTTTAGGACTAAGGCTAATGATTCATCACTCTATCTTGGTTTTGGCCTCAATACTTACACATAGTTCTCAAAATACCATAATGGTTCCAATATGCTCTACTGAAGGTGAAGGATCCCCTTGAGAGGCCATTTGTGTTTGTTCAAGGCATTGTTATTAGCATTGGAAGTACAAAATATCCCTTTTGGGTCTAAGGCCTAGGTTTCCTCCATCCACCATGCTCAAGGCCTTGTGAACAATACCTTGTGCTAAAAAATTCATAATAGTATCCACATCACCATTTTGAGGTCAAATATCCCCTTGAGAGGTCATTTGTTTTAGCTCAAGGAATCATTCTTGGGACTATATTCCATTAATATGCATTTCATTTTCTACCAACCATGTCCAAGGCCTCGAGACACATACTTGGGCCAAGTATATGCTCGATAGGTTGATGTGTGGTTGATCAAGGCATTGTTCTTTAACCTAAATGCATATAAATTTACTTTGCGAAATAAGGCCTAGCTTTCCTTCCTTAATCATGTTCAAGGCACAGAGACTCATACCTAGTATCCAAAATGTTCTAATGGCACTTGTATACCCACTCGAAGGCAAGGATAACCTTGAGAGGTCTAAGTTGGTGGTTTGAGGTATTGTTGATGGTCATGATTACCTATAATATTTATTTGGAGTCATATCCCCACATTTCCTCCCCAAACCATGTCAAATTACCTGAAATCCATACCTACTACAAAATATTCCAATGGCTCCATTAGCCCCAATTAAAAGAAAACGATACCCTTGAGAGGTTCTATGTTGTAGCTTGAGTTGTTGGTCTAAGCCTTAGATAACTAGAATCTTCCTTTATGGCCTAAGTTTTAGGTTTTATCCCCTACCCTCGCTCTCAGCTCCAAGACCCATACATAATGTTGAACAACCTCTTAATGTCATCAGCATCCCACCATTAGGTGAAGGGTATCTTTCAGAGGTCATTTGTGGTGGGTTGAGGTGTTGTTCTTGGACCTCTATGCATTAAAGTTTCTTTTAGGGTGAAAATCCAATATTTTATTTGTAGACCATGTTCATAATCCTAAGACCCATATCTACTATTGAAAGCCTTCTAATGTAATTAATATCCCTTGTAAGAGGTGACAGATTCC
Source organism: Larix kaempferi (assembly GCA_027924585.1). Lineage (NCBI taxonomy): Eukaryota > Viridiplantae > Streptophyta > Pinopsida > Pinales > Pinaceae > Larix > Larix kaempferi. Next base: position 1,095,622 of record BSBM01000137.1, read on the forward strand.
CTGGGTGGTGATTCAAGCCATTGAGATGGGCCTTGGGTGTATAGAATGTGCCTTTAGGGAATAAGGCCTAACTTTCCTCCATTGACCATGTCAAAGGAATTGAGGCCAATATTTATTGCTCAGTTCCTCCTAATGGTATTGGTATCTCAACTCATAAATCAAGGATACCCTCACATGGTCTTATATAGTCATTTGAAGAGTCTTTCTTGACCATAGATTCCTAGATAGTTCCTTTTGGATCTAAAGTTCAAGTTTCCTTCCTTGTCCATATCTAGGGCCCCAAGACCCATACCTAGTCATTAAAACCTTACAAATTCCACCCATATCCCTATTCTAAGGCCAAGGATCCCATTGAGAAGTCATGTCTTGTGTTTGGAGGTGTCTACATATTTATTAACCTTGAATACCTAACAACATCATTTAGTGCCTAAGGCTTGGTTTCCTCCCTTATCCATGTAAATGACTCCTAGTCCCATCTGTACTTATTAAAATTTCGTAATAGTATTGATAACCACACACATAGGCTAAGAATACCCTCACAAATCCATGTATAGTGGTTTGAGGTGCTTTTATTAGCCATATATGTTTAGAATATTCCTATAATACTTAAGGTAGAAGTTTCCTCCCTCAACCATGTTTGGGGCCCCGAGACCCTTCTTAATGCTCAAATATTCCTAAAGGAACTAATACCCATCAAACAATTTGATAATTAATTATTACTATTAATAAAAAATTGATCATTCAAACAAATAAATTTCAATTCAAAACACTTTTATCACCATCTTTATAATCTTAATAAATTAAAGTTGATTACCTTTGATAAACTTCCAATAATAATTTTGTAAAATGCATATATTTATTTATTTGAAGTGACAATAATATAAAAAGTAAACAAATGAATCAATTATATATATATATATATATGGTGCAAAGCCTAATATTAAAAAAAATTATTTGCTTGAATAAAATAAAAATTAAATAATTGAAGTGGGTTATTTACAAAAATAATTACTTGTGAATTCATTTTATGGTTGGTGCAAAACCTTATAATTAAAATTTATTTGTAAGTGTCAATGTGGCAAAGGACTTATCACCACCTTATTGTACTTTTTTTTCCAGCGGAAAAAAGCATACTATTTGTATTCATATTGAAAAAATAGTACATGATGGATCGGTCCATAGACTAGCACAGATCACTCAACATGCTTTCATGTTTTTCAAGACATGACGTAACAGCCCAATCAATCATCCATTCAGGGATGCTCATTAGTACATAGAAAACCCATTAGAAAATGACAAATATCACATCTGGCAAAAAAAACTCCCAAAAACTAACTAATCTAAGAAAAATAGAGAACCCTGATCAAGGAACTCATCTTCAAAGTATTCCTCCTAGATGAGATATCCAACATCTCCAGAAAGTGTTTGTTTGGATAAAATATCAATAGCCTGATTGTGTTCCCTATATATGTGTTTGATATCAAAATCCATAAATTTGTTCATCTCAGCCTTAATCCTGCAACACCATTGAGTCAGTGAAATGATTTGTAACTTATAATCACCCAAAATCCATTTAATAGTAACCCTGGAGTCGCCAAATAACTTAATTCTTTGGGAGCCAAAAATATTTTCTAGACGAATAGAAGCCCGCAGTGCCAATAGTTCAGCCTTCATACTAGTGCCTGACCCACAATGGAGTCGAAAGGTGAAATAATGAACCTGGTTTATAAATATTTTTCCACCTGCTGCACACTGCCCCAATGCAGCTGCACCATCAAAGAAGATGATGGGATCATTGAATCTTGGTCTGAAAGTACCAGTATTCCTTTTTTTGGATATTTTCTTCAAATGTATATTTGGTACATATTGCTGTAGAATAACAGCAAGAACTTTATCTGTACTTGCCACCTGATCATCAAATATACATATGTTCCTCATTCCCCAGATTGCCCATGAAACATATACCGGAAGTGTGTGATGTTCACCACAATTTTGTTGCCAAATTCTTAAACTGGTAATAAAATCACCCTGTCTCCAGACTAGGCTAATATTCAGATTGTTACAAATCTTTCCCCAAATGTATAATGTGAAAGTGCAGTCCATGAAGAGGTGAGTTGCATTTTTTGTCCAATTTTTGCAGAGTGTACATCTACTAGGTCCATACCAACCTTTCCTTTCCAAATTGTCCCAGGTTTTCAATCTATCCATTAGAACAAACCAAAGAAAACATTTTATTTTCAGTGGTATTTTCCATGTCCAAATAAGTTTATACCACCACTGCTTTGGAAAGATGCACCTCCTTTTGATGATGGATTTGTAGGCAGTATTTGCAGTAACCATCCCTTGTGCTTTCATTCCCCTTCCAGATAAGGTTGTCATCTTCATCTTTCAACCTGCAACCAGTTGAATTGATAATGTTGGTATATCTATCCCATTCTGCGGCCCGATCACCCTGTAGGCTAAGGGCTTCCCCACTGTACCAATATGTCCCAGGTCCCCGATTCTTTACACTTTATTGTACTTATCAAAGTATCATACACCACTTCTCTAATTAACATATATGATGTGGCATGCCATTTCCAATAAGATTAACAAATACTATCACCAATTTAATACCATATAATGTAAGTGGTGATAATATCCCCATATTAACACCATATAATATAAATGGGGTTAACTTGTGGTGCTAAAGATGGACTTAAGCTAGTAATTAAAATCTAATAATGATACTAATGTCCATGAACAAATTTAATAAGCTCAACATAAGAAAATCCAATTGAATAATCAAATCTCAATTTAAATATTTTTTATTGATACTTTATAATATTAATAATTAGAAAAGGTTATTTTTATTGTTTGGAAATATTAAGAGTCCTAAGAATTTATTTTTTAAATAGTATTAAAATTGAATAATTGAATTAAATTGAATCACGTAAATTTATTTGTTTAAATAGTGTAAAAATAAGAAATTGAATTTGTTGGGATTGTGGTGCAAAAACTCATAAATTAGTCTTGATCATTTATTTGAATGAAATTTTTTATAAATAATTAAATTAAATTTTTACAAAATAATTATTTGTGAAATGGTCGTGTTTATGGTGAAAATCCTCATAAATGAATCTTACATGTACATTTCCATGTGACAAAAAATTATTAGCACCACTTTATGGTACTTGCGAACATGGCATTTCTCTTAATATACATGAGTAAAAACATAATTTCCAATAAACATTAAAAACATTTTAACACCACAAAATATATGTGGTGCTTACGTAATCAAATAAACATTTTGTTGTTCAATGAGAGGATGGATGGCTTACGTAATATGATTTACAGTTCAGTCACAACTTTTGTTTTATGGCTTCTGAAGATGAATGTACTTTTTTTGTTGAAACGACATTCTATTAAAGAAATTTACCCCTGTGTAATAGCATAAGGTGTGTAGGAAGCCCTAAGAGAATGAACATCTCCTTGAAATCCCTAGAGCTTGCTGGTGTTGCCGCAGGGCCTCATGGCCGCTCGGCCACACTAGGGAAGCCATTGCACTCGCCTGTAAAGCTCCTTGCTTGGCCTCTCTAGGAAATCCATCGCCCTCACCGATTTATGATGCACCATGGAGACGGTGTTTATAGAATGAACATTGAGCGGCCTGATCCCAGGAACGTCGCCCTTCATCTTCTCGACAGGTGCTTAAGAGCTGCAGGAGGCATCAAGGAAGGAACACCAGCTCGCCCGCCTATGAGTGCTAAACTCCTGGCACAGGTGCCCATCACAGAACGACTGCCACCTCTCATTCTTTTGCATCCTCTTAGGCCAGAGATCTCGAAAGAGGAAGATCTATGTTTTGCAGTCCACCTACCTGTCTTGACCACCTCAGTAGTTCTAGTAATCTCGAGACGAGACTATACCTCTAGAACTCCTCAAGAACCTTATTCATTTTTTATTTTTGTAAGATCTTTGACGGGGGTCTCTCTTTGTCTGCGATTTACACTGCAAAACTCTGTTCTAGAGATGAAATCCTTGATTCATCAGGTAGAAGGAACCCCTCCAAGAATGTAGAGGCTTATCTTTGCAGGGAGGCAACTCTCCGACCACCGGCAAATCCACAGCCTTGAGATCTTAAAGGATTCATGCATTTACCTGGTGGCAAGTTAACGAGGAGGAAACAACCAACCCTCTACTTCTCAGAGCAATTCATTCAAGGATGCAATGCGAGCAGGCCTCTCTCAAGCTCAAAATATGGTCCAGCTCCCTCACTCTCATTAGAGAGATTTTGAGGTCAAAAAAGGACCTCCTAAGAGATGTACTACAAAAATATGAGATATATTAAAATATTATGAATTGGGGGTTTTATGGGGTAGGTATATATAACAAGTCACCTCCCACACTATTTTCTATGCACAATATAAATAACCATGGTTGAGTTACTTTTCAAAATTCACTAGAAATAAAATTAATAAAATAAGTCTACATTGATGTGACTAAGATTCATTGTAAATTCCCAAAAATGTATTGTCCTTTAACATTTATTTGTCTTGAACTTGCAAATGAAATTAAATAATAAAAAACATTTTTAAGAGCTTTTTTTATTTTATTTTATTTTATGTTGACTTTTTATATTTAGTATTTTTCTCATGAATTTAATAATGTAATTTAATTCAGAATTTATTTACATGTAAAATGTCAATAATATTATTATAATCCACATTGCATTATTATTATTATTATTTATTAAATCTATTATTATTCTTTATTAGTTTGACATTATGTTATTGAATAAAATGGAGTGGATATATAATTTAAAATTAAAAACATAAAAATGATAATATATTATTTTATAAAAAAATATGAAAGGACTTTCTTTATGAATTAAGAGTACTTCACTTGAAAATGACAATAATATTATTTTATGTGAAAGTGTGAAAAGACATTCATTATGAGTACTTTACTTGAAAATGACAATAATATTATTTTATGAAAAGACTATCATTATGAGTACTTTACTTTATGACTTAAAAGTACTTACACCACTACCTTGGTTAACTATGTGTTTTCATCCACCATAGAAAATTTGACAAATAAGCATTCTTAACTCATGCAATGCCACCTCACCAAGGGGGACGATGTCATCTACTAGAATGTGATTGGTTGTATTTTATAGTACATTTTCTTTGTTTTGAGGCCATTTTTTGACCTCAAAATTTCTCTATTGTGTATACATAGTGGAAAAAACAGAGGAAGTTACCACATTGGAGATCTCTCATCCAGAAGTAAACCAGAACATTCTCCAGTTCAAGGAGCAGACCCTAATCTATAGATTCAACAGAATGTGGCCAAATACAAAGGATCTCCTTGATTGGATACACTCAAACTGGCCCAAGGATGCTTGTGTTTCACTCTGCTCTAAAGGGTTTTTTCTTGTGATTTTTTCTTCTCAAGAAGACCTTCATGTTGTTACGAGCAAGGGGCCTTGGTCTTGGGGAATTGTAGGGCTCTTCATCACCCCCTAGTTCCCTGCTTTTGATCCTCTAACTATGGTAGTTACAAAGGTGCCCATCTGGGTACGTCTTCCAAACTTACCAATCCATTTCTGGATGCCTTTAGTTTTCAAAGAGACCGGAAACACTCTTGGTTGTTTCTTGTCCTCGGATAACACTCGCACGAATCAGGGTCTTTTCACCTATGCTCGCATCAACACCACCATTGACATCAGTTCAGGACTTCCTGACAAGATCAACCTGAAATTAGGCAGCTTCATCTGGACTTAGGATTTGGACTATGAAAACACATTCTTCAGGTGTCGTATTTGTCGTCACATGAGGCACCTCCTGAATGCATGTCCGCAAAGAAATCCCCAACAACAAAGAACAAGGAAGGCACACAAAGCCAAAAGCTGGAAACCCGGGTTGTCCTCGTTTGAAGATGACAATCAAGATGACTAGATTAAGAAAGATACACCCCCAACAAAGCAGGAACAAAGATCGACTCCACCTCTGCCTGAGGTGCACATGCAAGAACAAAGATCCACTCCACCATTGCAAGAAGATGAAACCACGAAAAGCGGCCCTCCTCAAGGCCAGAAAAGATATCATGATCCTACCCCTTTATACTATGATAAGGAACTTGTTCAGGAGTCCACTGACGCATTGCAACTGGATTTGGTGCCCCCAACTTCAGGGGGATGGATACAAGTCAAGAAAAAACAAGGAAAAAAAGGAGAGACCTGAGAATCATCCCATTTCAGGGCCTTGATTTTCTGCTTCATTTTTTCCATGTCATAGCTTTTCTTTCTGCTACTTTTTGGTACTTTCTTCTGCTATATGTTGTGCCGATTTGGTTGAGAGTTCTTAGATCTCCTTTCGGTAGATAGCCACTCCTTTCTGCCTCACTTGGCCTTCGGGAAGGTAGTGGAAAATTGTTTGTAACATTATTTTCTTTTCTGGCAGTACAAGGTTCTTCACTAGCTTATAAAAAAAACAAATTACCCCTGTCCAAAATCCCAAAAGCGTAAAAGGGACAGAGCATCATCATCATACAATAATGGCAATTCATAAATCTTAGTATAGGTTGTCTTGGGGAATGTGGTAGAATGATCTTGGGTTTGGTGAGAAAAACTTTGATCACTTCATGCAACATTTGCATCTTCTTCCAACCATGTGTATTATGATGTTGATCGTTGTCCCTACAAGAATAAGATTTGGTTGGCTCCTTCTCCTTTCATTTGGATCCATGGCATGACTATGGAGGATAAGTCATTATAGGAGAGTTATTGTGTTTTGCATGATATTTGGAAATTTGGATCCTCTATAATACTTGAAGGGTTTAGTGTCATTGTTACTATGAAAACAAATTTTTTTATGTTAGGATCCTTTATAATACTTCTTGAAGTGTTTGGTGTCAATGTTAATATGAAAAAAAAAAATGGAACATATGTCAAGTGCCTCCATGTGCAAGAGCTTTTATTGCTCACTGATAATCCTCTATTGTTAAGTGTTGTGCAAAATACTCAACCACCTATTGATTTTCTGCCTCATATGGGATATGAAGTAGTTTATTTGAAATTTGAATAAGTTTTGATTCCTATAAAAAATTGGACGAATTCATTGACTTGTAACATGCCCTCAAATATTAGAATGATTCAAAGTTTGATCTTCTACCTTTAAAAGTTCATCCACTTGTCATCAATATCCTTGGAATCTTGTAGTATAAAACTATGGATTTTCCAATGTTAGAAGAGGAAATGAGATGATCATCAATAATTTTGAGAAGGTCATTGCAAACCTTGTTGAGTTTATACTCAACTTTGTGATGGTACTTCTTAATATTTTTGGCAATAAGCTCATTACCCTTTGTCTCTTCTTTCTTCTCAATGGAGGACATATATGCCATGAGGTTCTCAACACCCCATTGACATTCTTATATCCAACTGAGAGCAAGTTTCTCTCTGGAACTTGGCTCTATGTAATCACATTTAACAGTTGATGGGTTCCCTCGATGAAAACTTGGGCATCGTAAGCACTATCTGATACTCATAAATGTGAGTCTCCATGCTTCCTCTTAATTGGACCCTATTGTATGGGTTGAAGGCCGAAATCCTTGCCCAACATCACCTGGTGCTCACTCCTCAGATGATAAGGATATGAATCTTCTATGTCGCACCAGTTGACAAGCCACGAAAGATAGGAAAGCTTAGGTCTAGGTAATGGTCCCCCCCTATCGGTGTATGTTTGATGGGGGGTTGTTTCCTAGCAGGACGAGGACCTAACAATGGGTTGTGCCTAGAATTTTGTCTATCTTGTGCAGACCCACAACCCACCGCCTGAAATTCATCAATGTCAAAGTAGTTGACATGGTTCACTAACACAAAATATGTTAAGATAATTAATACTCCATCCTTGTCCTACTTAGCATTATTTACCTTTTCCTAGTAGTTTATGATGTTATTTCCCCCCTAGTGGTTTGCAGATGTCATCTAGGACCAATTATCCACCTAATGTGCCATGCATGCATCTATTTAGGACCACTAGAGTCATTTCCCTACATTTTAGGAGCCAAATCAGTGATCGGGTTCAGTCCACCTGAGTTAGCTAACTCTTGTGGGGGGTTTGTGTTCCGATTGCCACTTTTTTTTATCTAATGCACCCTTTTTTGAAGGATTTGTATGAGAAAATCACTAGTGTGCTCTACTTGGTTAGTTAACTTATTGTGTCTTCAGTTAATTGTGTTTTGGTTTAATTGATTTGAGTTTGGTTTTTTCGGAGCACTCCAATGCTGACAATTTCTATGCTAGATAGATTGAGACTCGAATTCTCCTAGGGTATTTGAATTCTCTCTATTGTAAAATATTTGTGGACTATACAGATTAATGGATAATGTTACACATTTATGCTTCCATCTGAGTTCCAATGCAAGATTAATTTTACTGCTCTTTTCACTGCAATTTTCATTGTAATTCACCTTCTCTACTCATTCTTTCACTATGAGGTATTCTTCGCTCTATGATATGCTGTGACTTAGAATTTCACATGGTATCAGAGATTAGAGAGCGTAGATTGAGTAGCTTCTTTCAGTATGCACTAGAAGTCTCTAGATTTCCACAACAAATCTTGGTGCCATTGCATTGAATTCATTGGAGAAATCCTTGAGGTATAGCCAGGTGTGAAGGGTCCATATAAAAGTTCCTATTGTCCTAAAGCAGTGCTCAGTAGTATTTTATCTCCAAAATTGAGATTTTTTTGCAAGATATTGAAGGTTTTCAATGCAGCACTATCAACAGTTTCAGTTTGTATTCGCTCTAGCAATTTCTCATGGAAAATTTGAATGTTCCTTTGTCTCCAAGGATCCTGACACCCTTCAATTATATTGATTGGAGGGATGATATGAATATGGTGTTTCTCAACAAATTCTGTATAGGGTCACAATGGGCAAGGAGGTCAAACCTCAGGTAGCTATTGAGAATGCCAAGTATCTAAACAGATTAGATGAAGCATTTGGTTTCATGTGTATTCATATTTCAAGATATTTTATCTTCCAACTTGATGGATTGAAGACTCCAAGAGAGGTTTGGTTGAATCTTGAAACCCTCTTCAGAAAGCAAGATGAGCTAAGGGGCCATATTCTAGAGAATGAGTTAATTTCTCTTCAACCTGGTAGTTTTGAAACCATACAAAAATTCTTATCTAAATTAAAATCCTTGGTTATGCAATGCAAACAATGTGGCATTGAGAAGAAGGATGAGTAGCTAGTGCTCTTTTCAAAGCAATTTTCACTATAATTCACCTTCTCTGCTCATTATTTCACCATGAGTCATTCACAGCTCTATGATCTACTATGACTTAGAATTTCAAATTCTCAACATACAATTTCCTCGGGAAGTAGAGATGCACCTCCCTATTATTGCAAGGATTTTTTCCAAATACCATAAACCACCTAGCCATCCAATGGTGTTTGAATGGTTGGAAGGTGCATTAATCCATACAAATGCATTTCTTTGTCACTGGTGAATTTAATTGAGTTCTTGGGTAAAAAAAAATGCCATCAATTGTTGTTTGGATATGTTTAGGTCTCTAACTTGCTCTTTACTTAGGCCAGTCTTGTAGTATTCAAACATTCTAGCCCTATAATTGGACATATTGGTTAGTTGTCCTTAGGCATCTGCAAGGGAAGATATGATTACCTTTAATGAAGTAACTAGTGATAATTGGTTGGGCTCTCCAGTGTTTTGCAATTCATTGCAAATATTTCTAAGAGTTCTCAAATTTGCATCAATTTCCATGTCAATGTTTGGTGGTTGAAGATTCATGTTCTGGTTATATTCAAGATTCAAGTTTGGGTTGTCTTCGGGATTCAGGTTTGGATTGTCTTTTGAATTCATTCTAGTCAATATTGCTGCAATTTAATAAAAAAATTGGGTTGGGGTTTATATTTTTGTTTGATTTAAAAAAATATACAAATTTAAAAAAATCAAAAAATCCCACTTGGAATTCAATGCACTTGAGGTGGAAATCCCATTGGTCAATGGTTAAGTTGGCTATCTTGGTGCTAAATTAGTGTGCTTAGTCACTTCAATAATGTGCGGTGCAGTCTATGGGGAAAATATACCAGTCCCTGCATTTAAAAAATATATATATAGGCAGGAGCGCATGCGCGCTAATAATACAGGTGTGCTCCTTCTAGGGTGACATGGAATCCCTGTTGACAGTTTGGAAATCTTCAAAGCATGAATGCGCAAGCGTTCATATTAGCGCGTGTGCATTCATGCGTGAGAGCATTCCTGGTGATCCATTTTCCACTTTTTAGGCCACCATCTTCATTCACCCACCCTTTATTATGTTTGAAGATGGTTGACTATGTTTAACCATGGTGAACTATGGTTGGCTATGGTTAAATTTAATTAGCCATGGTTGACTATTTTTTATGCATGGTCCACTTTTAGTAAACCATAGTTGACATTAATGCAACAGCATTGACTAATGCTTGAGTTTGGTTAAAACCAATGTTTAGTTTATTGGACATTGGTTGTGTATGGTTGAATTTGAGTAGGTGAGATTAAATCTATTTCACCATAATTAACCATATTTGGATACCATGGAACCATGGTCAACCATGGAACTATGGTTGATCATAGTTGACCATGGTTGACCATGCTTGTTTATGATTAAGCATGTGTGTTTGTGGTTGACTATGGATAAATATGTTTGAAAATGTTTGACTATGGATAACCATGATAGAATATGGTCAACCCTTTTTTACTATAGTTGAATTTGGTTGACCATGCTTATTCCATGTTTGACCATCATTGTCCATTTTTTACCATGCTTGAGCATGTTTGACCATGATTCTCTAAGGTTGACTTTGGTCGACTATGTTTCACCATGGTTGAAGATGGTTAACTAAAGTTTGCAATGTTTGACTATGGATTACTTGTGATGTTTGATTATGGGTGACTTTGGTTGAATATGGTTGTCTCTAGCAGTATTGATGACCATAGAACCATGGTTGAGCACAGCTAATCATGGTTTACTATTATTGACCATGGTTGACTATGGTTGATCATGTTTGTCCATTTTTTATTTTGGTTGGGAATGGTTGACCATGGATGATTGTGTGTTACTATGGTTGACTATGATTAACATAGGTCAACCTTGTTTGACTATGGTTCACTAGGTTTGAATAATATTTTTTTTTGTAAATTAGTTATTTACATTATATTAGCAAAAATGTACAGATATTTACATAATATAATTGTTCTTGGCTTTCAAAAATAGACCAATGTCCAGACCATATATCAAACCCATTATCTATCCAACCAAAAGACTGCCTAGGATCTACGCATACCACCATACCATATAGTGCCTCTGTCGAAATACAAAAATTAACATACAAAATTTCTATGAACAAGATGTTTACCCAGTAGACCATAACTAAGACCTTATAACAAAATTGAAAACCAATAGGACTATTAAAATATTGCTCATGAAAGAGGCTCTGATGCACATACTTCATACCCATTAACAGTATGTAGAAGGGTTGATTCGAAGATGTTCCTTGGGAAATACCTCACTCTCACTCGCATTGTAACCATGCGTGTTTCTCTTCGCTTTCTCAGGATTGTCACCTTCCCCTTTGTTCCCCATATCAGTCGGCATGTTCGAAGTGGTGATCTTGGTCTTGACCTTGTTCTCAGTCGTTAGCTCTGGATTGATAGTTTGAGCATCTGCCACTAAATCCATAGGATGGGTAGACGATGTGGTTGCTTGGGATGGAGATACTACGTCTTCATTGACTTGCTTAGTCGCATGCTCTCCCCAAAGGGCAAAATAGGAAGATTGAAAATTTATGCTAAATCCATGCACTAGCTTATGAGTTGCTGCACTCTAACAACAATACCTTGAAGTTGCTCCTAGGAATTTCCATTGAGATTCTACACATCATTCCTAATGTCGTAGGGAGATTTCATATTCTCCATCACGTGACGAGAAAGGGATCGATTGTTGGATTCCATTTGGCCCGTCTGAGAGTGGCCACGTCTCCAGCTCAATGCACTCAAATGTTCCCTCATCATTGCTCCAGCAACAATGTACCATGGAAACCTATTCCCACCAATGTTGTTGTGGTTCTTAGATCCAAACCTTGCAATGCCACCTTTCGGAATGAACCTCAAATGTTTTCTCTTCCTGAAATAAGGTACTCCCATCACCATGAATGCGCCTAGTACCTCCAACAAGAGTGTAGTTAATTAGTAGTGTGGTGTCACATGTCAATACCGAAAAAAGGGAGGGTGGTGTAAATTCCCATCACCTCGATCCTTTCCTCACTGTTAATGTGCATCCCTTCGATGCTTGCTCTTTCATCATGCCACTGAATCACCCCATCTAGGGAGGTTTGAATAATATTAACCATGATTGGCCATGTTGAATTTTCACCAATTTTGCTTAAATATATTTGATATTGGTTAGTTATATTGACTATGGTTGATATTGTTGACCATGGTTAATGATAGGTAATAATGGTTAGCTAATGGTTAACTATAAAATTGACATTTAACTAACCATGATTGACTATAGTTGAGAATGTTTGATCATGATTCAACATGTTTCACCATGATTGATCATGTTTGACATGATGGACAAAGCTCTAATACAAGTGGGAAATGTGAATATCCTACCCGTCTGTTATTCCGCCATGCCCAATTGAGCCATCTCTATACTTGGGAAGTTGTGCAAAGATCGATGAATAGTGCGTGCCAAAAAACTAAATGGGCGGTCTGCCATCCACAACCCTTAGATGACCACTGGCATAATATTAAAAGCTTTATTGGCATTGGATTCATCATACCCACACACATCAATATTCTCTCTTGTGAAGTCTCGTTGGTTTAGATAATTGATGAGCGGACAGTATGAGATGCCTGCAAATACATACATACACCATACGCTAAGCGATCAATGTTTGAAACACCTCAATGTGAAAATTATTGCATTTGCTTGAAATAGAATCTACACGATATGATCCACCGATACAACAGTTTAATGAAGGAGCATTTCTTATGTGTTTCAGGGCCATGTCCACATATTGGCACTAACTAAGGCTATAATTGACAAAGAGGTTCTAAAGGGACACCTTGTAGTAGTCTACGTAGAAGAAATGACCATGCATAATTACTCTAATAGTGGCACGTTAACAATAATGCACAACCGACGAGTAACTCTGATGGCACATTGGCAATGAGTGGCAGATGCCATGATCATTCTTTTTGCAGGCAGAAAGCAATTTATTTTTAGAAAGGAAAGACACAAGAATTCATATAGATTAAATGATAGCTTGGCACAACCCTTGTCAGTCACACTTATTAACACACTCATTCGATTTGCAAGAAAGGAAAAAAATGTTTCAACATGTCGACTGTGAGCACAACAGGTGCAGTTACTCTCGGTGGTGGATGGTTGTGATCTTGGTCATGAACACAAATCACAAGCCAAGAACGACAGGCCATATTGACAACACATGAGCAAAACCATTGAGCAGAGACTTGTAGTACTCAACACCATTGTGGCTTGCAAGTGGGACCTAGAGAGAAGAAGCTCGAACTAGATTTCCTGTAGGAGCTGATGTGAATGAGATCGGGCCCCATAGTTCAATGCCAGTAAGTAGTATATTAATTTAGGAGGGAAAATTCCTATTGCTATGGTTTATGCTTCAGAGGGGAAATTGGTCATCGAATTGGGAAAATGATGACATGCCAAACAACAATTCATCCTAGCGACATGGCAATCCCGATGTAGATGACGTGCTGACAAAAAGGGGACATATATCAATTGAAATAAAATCTCGAGGTCTTTTATTGATAGTTTAACTTTGCAAAATTTTATAAATTAGAAAATTAAAGAGGTATGGATGAACTAATTTGTGCAAAATGAAAACAATATGTTATGGACATAATAATCTTAATTAAATGGTGAAAGTCTTAGTTTACATGTCAAATGTTTTTAAAATATAATAAATAAAAAAAATACTTTACATGTCAAAAATATAATGAAGGAAACAACCTTTCTTACCAACCACCCAAGCTACAATCAATGGAGAAGGGAAGATAACTAGACTATGACAAAAATCAAAATCAAAATTTCCATATTAGAAATAGAAATATAAGTAGAATATATATATGGAATTGAGATATAGATATTAATGATGTGTAAGAATAAAAATAAAAATTGACTTGTAAAATAGCGAATGATAGCTATTTATCCATCAAATCAAGTTTACATAACAAAGGGAGATAACCCCTCACAAAAATCAAAATCAAAATTTCCATATTAAAAATAGAAATATAAATAGAAAATATAATTAATAGTGATATATATCTATATATCTATAGATATATAGATATATATATGGGATTGATATATAGATATATATATGGGATTGATATATAGATACGAATGATGTGTAAAAATAATAAAAAAAAACTTGTAAAATAGCAAATGATAGCTATTTATCTATCAAATTTCAACCCTGTAGACTATCAAATCTATCTAAACTAAATGTATAAAAAAATCTGTCTAAAAAATTTTGATTATAAAGACGATAGACATGATTTCTAAACATCACAGTATATAAGTTTTCCATGGGAATACGATGAACTTCATTTGAAACATTCTTTTTTGAAACTATATGGTAAAGTGTAATTTTCTGAACTGTCAAGATGGAGACAACTCGAAGAACAACTTCACGACACATAAATATTCTATATGAACCATGATCAATATCATTTTTATACATAACTTTTATAAATATTCTATATGAAGACCATGAATGTGCTAAAATTTATGTATAATGTGAAGACAGAGAGCCTTCCTGTGGACCAACGATAGACTCATAATTTGTGGATAAGATAAAGAAGACGAATCAGCAATCGAGAAATTGCTACGGATCTCATATCACATCCCTAGCTAATCACAAAACAACAACAGTTGTGGACGATCGATGATCGATAATGTATAAAAGTTGAGGCGACACAGAGAGGACAAACAGACTCTAAGATGCTCTGGACTTTGTGTACGGCCCGATATATGTATACAAGTAGAGGAGACACCGTGTGAAACAAATAACCTGTAAGATGCTCACGGCCCGTCTTAAAGAGATTTTAGCTGTTTCCAGCTGTTATAGTTGTTTCCTGCAAATGCATTAATCGATTCTGTCGTCCCGGTTTCTATATAGGGATTCCTCGCTGCAATATCCTCCATGGTTAGACCAACCCGTCTGCAACAAATTGATTCATCTCTTTCGTAAAAAGAATGGAATTGCATATTGCAGCATTTGTTGTTGTGCTATTATTATCTGTTTCTGTAACGACGGCAGTCGCAGCGCCGCCAGCGCACTTCGTGTTTGGAGACTCGTTGCTGGACAGTGGCAATAACAACTATATTGCATCGATTGCGAGAGCGGACCATTATCCTCACGGGATTGATTATCCCTCCCGTCTACCAACTGGACGCTTTTCCAATGGATTAAATCTCGCGGATTTCATCAGTTAGTGTTTTAGAATATATCATAGGTTTTCCATTTTTTTAGTTAACCATAATTAAGAGAATGTGTTTTCTATAGAACATCGTAGCTTCGAATCTAACAAAATAAGGTATCTGTATGGGTTTATCAAGTTCATTAGTTAACTGTTATTATCAAATTCATTGCTTACATATAATAATTCTAACTTAATGAAATCACTATGATAATGATATAAAATTTGGATAAAATCTGTGTGTTCAGGCTTGAAGCTTGGAGCGGAACCCGTGTTGCCATATTTAGATCCTTTCCTCAAGGGCAATGCATTGCTGAGGGGTGCCAACTTTGCCTCCGCCGGTATTGGCATTCTGAATGATACGGGACTCCAATTTGTATGTACAGATTCATTTTAAGCTCCACATGATCTCTTCGTCATGATTACTGTTGCTAGTCGCTCTCTGGTGGAATGATTTATAACAATTGATCACATCAATGATAATAACAATGAGAAATTGTTTGCATACTGAAGGGTCAAATTATAAGGATGCCTGAACAGTTCCAACATTTCCAAGAGTATCAAGACAGAGTTGCAAGCATCATAGGACGTAATGCGACCAATAAACTCGTTGCGGAGGGGCTCGTGTCGATCTCCCTTGGAGGAAATGATTACGTCAATAACTACTTTCTTCTTCCTGTAACAGTCAGATCCCTGCAGTACTCGATACCCGCCTATACTAAGCTCATCATGTCCGAGTTTGAGAAGTATCTGGCGGTAATTAGTTTTCTGTTTTCTATGAGATTTACTGCTGGATTCACTTTTCGCAAGTCTGCCTGCCTTGTAAATTAACTCATGAATTTGCAGAGATTTTACGAGCTGGGAGCCCGCAGGGTTCTGGTTCTGGCCGCAGGTCCTATGGGTTGTGTTCCTATGGAAAGGGCAACAAGATCCATAAATGGTGAATGCGCTGCGGAGCTACAGCAAGCCTCCTCCATTTTTAATTCACTATTGAGATCTGCAGTCAATCGACTCAACATCCGGTTTTCTGGTCAGATCTATACAATATCTAGAATGTTTCCGATTTTCATGGATTTGTATCAAAACCCTCAAGAATTCGGTAATGTTTCTTCCTGATTTTTGGATTCTTTCTTCTTAATCCAAGAGGTTGTGCTGATCAGTAGAAATACCGTTTTTCAGGGATTGGGGATGGCAAGGATGCATGCTGCGGCCAAGGACCCTATAACGGTTTGGGGATTTGCAGTGCACTGTCAAGCTTGTGCCCAGATAGGGACAACAATGTGTGGTGGGATCAGTTTCATCCAACTGAACGGGCTTCTAGAATTATTGTTGATCGATTCTTTTCCGGTTCACCCTCCGATGTGAGTCCTATCAGCCTAAGAGATCTGTTGAAACTTGATGTTTAGTTATGGATAAGTCGTCTATGTAAGAAGAATGTCGAATTCACATTCGAAGATTTAATGATGTATTTTCAATTGTTCATTGGATGTAGTTAGTTTGGATGGTTGGAAGGAATGATGGTTACTTTCTTTCAATATTTTTGTGGAGTTCCTATATATTGACTAACTTTTCTTGATTCTTTCCAAATAACAGAAAGACACTATCATATTGTTTTCGATCCTTTTTGTAATCAAAAGTCAATAAAACTACAATAGAATTGTACTTGTTTTCTTCTTTGTGAAACGAGAAATCTCCAATAGAAAAACAAGCAATCTTTGTTTGAAATTATTTTAAAATCTGTGTCTCATCGTGCAAAAAGATGAAACAAATAAAGACTCATTTTACCTCACAATTAATCAATAAATATGTAAAGTAATGGAGATCTAAATTATTCCGAAAGAGGTTCATGGGATTGCATTAAAAATACTGAATATGTCAGATATAAGAAAAAACTGAATATGCCACATAGTGAAATGAAAAAGTAAATAAGTTGTACATTGAATTATATCAATGAAGTATTTGTGTTCATATAAATATTGAAATAAAAATATATAAAATTGGTTATTTTGTGTTTATATAAATATTGAAATAAAAATATATAAAATTGGTTATTTTAAAATGGATATGATCAGTTTTGTTTTTGTATTTTAGTACATAAAATTTAATAATATTAATAGAATGTGATAATTTTTGTTTTTGTATTTTATACACAAAATTTAATAATATTATATGGAAATTATCATATTGTATTTTAAAAAAAATTCATATTATATGTTATAACTTTTGTATTTTAAAAATTAAGTTACACTTTCATAAATATATATTTGAATTGTGTATCAAGACTGCTAATTCTCTAATTTTTATGGAGGAAATTCAAATTGCTTCTAAATTTGAACTGGATTTGTTGCTAAAATGATCCAAAACGTCGGGCGTTCATATATATCCCATCAATAATTTTTATCTTATAAAAAATGAAATAAGGAAAATATTAAAATATTAAAAAAAACATTTAATAAATTATATTTTGTAATTTACTATCACAACATCCACATCCACATTGCATCTCATTGTATTAAGTTTTTCATTCAGTATTTTTTGTTTCCGTCTTTGTGAATTAGATTTGTGATTTACAAGGCAGGAAGGATCCTTCTTTTCCCTTAATTCATAATTGATCAATCGGGGTTTCCTAGCAGACTTTTATTTGTTTCAACGTTAAAAAACTTAGCAAGGTAAGAGCCCATCCCTTGTATTTTTTTGAGATGTTCGTTTTTATTGAACCCCGAAATCTCAATGTAAATAGGTGGATTTTTAGGGTGAACAATATTCAACCTATTGCAGACCTTTAGTGCAGCAGCAATGATCAACAGACCTGCTGCTGCCGCATTATAGGGCTGCTGCCACATTATACAGACTGAGCAAGCTAAATATTGTTTACTTCGCAGGGTGCACGGCTAGATGGTAACATTTGTCCAGCTGGTAACCCCGTACACTAAGGAGATGTTATTATAAGCATGAATATGCAAATTATAAGCATGTACAGAGACGTTGTTACTCTTTATCATTGAACATTAAATGAGCACAATAACGACTTAAAGGTTCGAGGTTAAGTTAAACCTTTAGAACTTGCACCAAATAAACTGCATGACAATAGTCCAAACTGTTATTTTTTGGGTGTTATAACGAGCCTGCGATTTTAATGTAGTCGATTGATTGAAGTGTTTTCTTTTACCAGACTAATTTGCATCAAATACATCTTTTGTTATGTTTTAAAATCCAAGAATTTGGAAATATCAACGTACATCTAATGTTGGTGGTGTGTGTTGGTAAATCAAAAGTGAACTTTATAATGAAATTATCATATTTTTTTATGTTGATGATAAAACATGTTAATGGGTGACTGCAAGTTAATGATGGTCACTTTTGGCACATTAGATATAACATAAAACTGAAAAAACAGACATCTCTCATTTTTCAAGGTTATTTGGAGATACTTGCACAATGAATCTTGGTTTCAATAAAAAAGATGTAATGTAGGAAATCGAATCACCTTTTTAAATATATAAATTTTATTTATTGAAAATTCTCATTACTAGCTCATTTATGATTTTTTCTAACATTAACATTTTATTCTTTTGGCAAATTATAAGGTATATGTCCTTGTTAGTGCAACTTTTGAGTGCCTAAATGATGGAATCAATTTAAGAAAACATGTATACATGTAGATAAGAAGAAGTACTAGTGTAATGCTATTTTTCCAAATTAAAATTAGTATGTTTTATTTTTTCATAATTATCTATGTAGGAGACCTCGAAATCAGTTCACCAAGTGTTAGTGCAACTTTTGAAGGTCTTAATGTAATGATGAAGGATTGCATTTTTTTCATTCGTTCCTAGCATACCGTTGATCCAATACTTCATTCAGGAGCAATTTCTCTTGTGAGGATGTTTTTCATATATTATATAACGCTCCATAGCCTGGTTTTCCATGCATGTGAAGTTAGGTGTCTAGTAGTGTAACATATAATTTTTTTATGAAATGGTTGAGAAATGAGAAACCTATGGCCCAAACACTAATAGGGTGTATTTTCTATTGAGTTACATCACAAGAAAAATATTAAAAAATATAAAAAATAATAAGTGTTCTTAAAAAGTACAAATTTGTAATTTGCATAAAGGGTTCTATCTATGTCCCCAATTTCATCATTTGTGGTTATCTGTAAAGTCACATTAGCCATGGTTGTGATAGTTCCATAGGACAAGCTTCTTTACTCTGAACCTAAATCCATAGTAGAACATTAGTATAGGAGGTGCCACGTAGTTATGTGAGTACGAGTGTTAAAAGTATTACATAATGCATGCATGTTATGTTTAAATTCAAATTTTGTGGTAATGCCATGTGAAGTGTTGTATATCGTGTGTGTGATATGTTTATATCACATGCATGATGTGTTCATATCATGCATGCTAATTGTTCACATTTCGTGCATGATGTGTTCATATCATGCTCGATATACATGTACTTACTTTTTGTATATAATGCATAGTAAATTGAGGCAAAAGAAGAAAAAAATATCGCATTACAATTCCACCACCCAACATCTTGAATACCTTGAGGGCATCATTTGGTATTTCCAAGAGGATTCCAACTAGGGGTGGGGTAGGGGGGTTGTATTCTCAAATAACCACTCTAAGATCTTTTATAAGAGCCCGTTTTCCAACCTTTCATGTTGTTGCAACATGTTCTTTGTATTTTTTGGACTTGACAACTTGGGACTTTGTGAAGTCAAAATCAAGGAATATCGATGGGAGGAAGTTTCTGATTCACCTAAAAATCTTGTAGTCAACCTCTTAAGGTTTAAATAAAAAGAAAAGAGTGGATTTTAAACCAAACCATGCACTCATTGGGTTTAGTTCAAAATGACATAAGGAATCCTAAAGAAAAAAAACCCATGCATGCCTGGGGTCTAACGTAGTTAAAGGAAATGGTGGAAGTCCTCTCACTTTCAAGTTTAGTTCACAAGCTAACTAGGTGCACTCCTCTATGAGTTTGGCCTAAACTATCTCTTCAACCATCATTCCAAATTAGCTTTGTCTCTTCCCTTAAAAACACAAACCTAAGAATTGATGTCACAGTCCCTCCCATCATCCCAGTGCGATGGAGAGAATGTGATGCTAAAACTGGGCACCTGGCCCCATGATTACTAAATAAAGATTCACATAATATAAAAAGACATCTGCAGATGTATAAATGTAAGAAACACAGCAGACATAAATTCAATTACACATCTTCATACATTCAAGATATTCATGATAGTCATCAAATAAATACATTGTAGAGTTAACACGAGAGAGTACTTATCTTCTAACAAATTAATCCCGAGCAACTGGCTATGCAACTGCAATGTTCCACCCAACCATAGGCCAGTTGTGATCATCAATCTCTCAACACAACTGCCACCCCTGAGCTGGGCATGATCTCTACAAGGAAAAACGGAACAATAGACTCACACATAGCCCAATATGCACCAAAATCAGCCAAGCCAATCTATAGTTGGGTTTATCAGACTGTTAAGGAAATGGAAAGGGTGAATTGCTAAGCTAATGAGATACACCACAGACATATGGACACCCTCTGCAAGATCTATCTATCTTGGTCTCCACAATAGCTACACTCCTAGCTCAAGGAAGTATTCCCTTCACTATTACACAGTCCCTCAGGCCATACCTTCCATTCTAGTGTTCTTCAAGGTGTGCATAGAAGAGAAACCAACCCTTTTGATCTTCTTGAGGGGTTACCTCCTCACTAGGTTTATCAAGCCAATTATGGTCCACTTCCACTGCTAATTCTTACTCACAAGTTCAAACCAAAACAGGGATGCACACAACAACAAAATCACAAGTGATTGGTATGAAGGAAAACGTGGGCAACCAAAAATGAACTGGTAGATGGGGAACCATCCCTGGGGAAGCAAATTCGTTTTCAGAAAATGTTCATAAGCATTCAAGGGAAAGGAACGACCTCTCTAATCCCCCAAATCATGACTCCCTTCCTCCCAGCCACTGTGCAATACAAAAACAAGTTCCTAGCTATGGAAATTGCAGGAAAATGATGGCAAATGTGAAGGAGAAAGCCCCAGCTAGCTCAGACTACGTGAGAGAGAAAAGACCATGGGTGCAGAATGGCTTTGGGCACCATTTAGTGGGTGTTTTCTTTCCCAAGAAGCAAAAATACATTCTCATAGGTTGATGGCTTTCCCATGCACGAAATTGGCTGCCATACCTCTCCATTTCCTAGGCATTAACTACCTAAACCAACTCTTGGAAGAATTAAATGATTGGGTGCATAAGTCAAAATGGGTAATTGAGGGTTTATGGGTTCCTTCATTGAAATTTGGATTAACACCATTGGATCAATGGTTTGAATAATCCCCCCCTATTCCTTGTAAAAATCATGCCCCCATCTCTTTGTTGCATTGCATAGCTAGTTGTGGGTATTTCACTAAAATTCATATTTACATGATGTCTTAATTTACATTGTGCCTATCTAGCACAAGAACCATAGGCATCTATTTTTAATTTCCGATACATAAAATGTTAAATCAATGGCAGGGCCTTGGCCTTCAGCTCATCACAATGATTTAATAACGATATTTACATCATTTACAATTTTAATGCAATAGGGTAAAGATGGGGACGTGACAATTGAGGGGTTTTCCTAAGTCTCATTCTCTTGTTTCAATAAGGCCTATTAGCAACATGTTTCCTCATGTTTATTTCTTCTATCCAATACTTTCACGTAGTTAGAATGCCCCAGGAAATAAAGAATGTCCTATATTTGGGTGTCATGAACCTATTGTTTGAGAATTAAAAGTTGGATTCCAATTATAAGACTATGTGGGTAAGAGATTGCACATTTGGTTGCAATTTTGAATTCATGAGTTCCACATTCTTTTTTATTTGAAAGAAATCTTGGATCTAAATCTACAATATGATATTTGTCACAAGCTACAAGTTTGAATATTAAATTTGTGTGACAAAACTAGCCATGACCTAGGCAACTAGGCATATTTGTTGTCCACCCTAAACTACTCATAACTTTTTGGTTGACAGGCCATGTCCTACCAGCATCCCATAAGATGAGTGTTGTGACTTGTAAAGATCCTACAAGCTAGGAGGAGGGTCCCGTATCCTACATGGAGGTAAAATAATGAAGGGGAAGGAGGAATAGGGAAAGAGGAAGAAACATACCATGATTATCCACATCGAGGCTATAATGAGAGGGGAAGGAAGGGGTGTGAGAGGTTGAGTGGATGTAGAGTGGGGATTTAATGTGATTGAAGTGGAAGAGGAATAGGGAAGTGGAGTGGAGGTAGAGTGAAAAGAGATTGAGCATGGACGGGGTTGTGGGGATTTACAGCTAGCCTATTGAGTAGAGAGTCGAGAGCGAGTAATGATGAAGAGTGTTAAAGGAGGAAGATAGTTGAGAGGTTTTGGGTAGAGGATCCATGGATAAAGGAACACATTGAGGGATCATAGATGGAGAAACCATGAAGTAAGTGGTGTAATCTCATATTATCTAGCATAGGGGGAACTGAGGAAACATGGGGATTAGAGCATCATCATTGTATCGTCATAGTTAGAGGCTTGATTCATGGAACATGGTCCCTAGAGGATTCTTTTATTTTATACATGCTCTAACTTTAATCCCTGAATCGTTCTCAACCAAGTGTCATCGTTAAAGTGAAAACTCTCCTAATGGCATGCATATCTCTAATTGGATGTGACAACAATCCTTTAAAGAGGTCATGCATGTTGCTTTTAGGCCTCCTTTACGGATCTTAAGTCATAGAATATTTCATTAGAGCATCATCCATTAGGTTCCTCATCCAACATTGGTATAGTCCACAGATACTAATTTTCCTAGTGCTCAAAACCTTCAATTGGCACCCATATCCCAATTAATAAACCAAATATCCCCTAGAGGGGTCTTGTTTGGTGGTTAGATGCTAGTCCAAGGTCCTTGTTCCCTATAATATTAAGATACTAAGGCCCTAGTTTCCCCTGATTACCATGGTAATAGCCTTTAGACCCATTCTGGGTACTCAAAACCTCATAGTGGAATCTAGTTCTCTAATTAGAGCTACAATACCCCTATATAGGTATCATGCGGTGTTAACACCTAAAAAGTGCTCACTAGCTCATTTCCTTATTCACATGACCCATTTGTCCACTTTCCACCATCTGAGCCTCTAAAGCCAACAAAAGGTCACCAAAAGATCTTAGTACACCCCTTTTCCCACTCAAAAAGATTATTTTTCCTAAAAAAGCATAAAAAACCCTAAAAAATGGTCCAAAATTCTCCAAAATATTAAAAAGGGAATAGAAATATTAATTTTATTCAAAAAGGGAAAAATGAGGGAAAAGTATCTAAACCATGTTGGTCAATACCATTGGTTTCCACAAAACCATAATGGTATTCCCCACCACCAAAACCTATAAAAAGGTGGTAGGGGCTCCTCATTTCACATCCATCCATCTTCCTATCCTCATGCTGCCAAAATCTCCCTTGAGCTTTTGGCCATTGTAGCAACCTTAGAGAAAGGACCCTTTGGAGTTTGGAGCTGCTCACCCTTGGAGCTTCTCAACTATCTTCATCACTTGGAGGTATTATTATTGCAAGCACTTGCTTGCCCCCATTTTCAATACAAAAATTATTTTTTATATTTCTTGTTCTTGTTTTTTAATTCAAAAATGCACATGCTAGTTTAGTTTAGATTTAGATTTAGTTCATTGTTTTTGCTTAATATTGAAACTGCTGCTACTAGTTAGCAGGTGCCCATAGCACTAAGCTTGGTTGCAAAACTAAGCCAACAGTTTTTGGCGACTCTACTGCTTTCAAATTTTTAGATCTCACTTTTGCTTTAGATCTTAGTTTTTGAAAGTATTAGTTAGTTTAATTCATAGATCTACCACCTTATATAGCAGATCCATTGCTGTTCTAGATCTTGGCCCATTTTATTGCCATTAACAGCCCATAATTCTCAATTTTCAGGTTCATTTTTCGGCGTCCGCGTATGGCTTTCGCCTCACGTCTTTTTGCCCAACAGTCGCGCGGCTCATCGCGACTGCGCGGCCCTTTTCCGCGTGGTTCACCGCGGCTTTGCGGCCAATTAGCGCGCTGCACATCGCAGCTTCGCGGACATTTTCTGCGCTGCACATCGCTACTGTGTGATGAAATCTTGCGCGGTTCATCGCGGCTTCGCGGCTAAAACCCGCGCTGCCCATCGCGACTATGCGACAGAAACCCGCGCGGCCCATCGCGACTATTCTGTCAAAACCCGCGATGCCATTTTTTTTCATTCGGCCAATCCATTTAAAAAATTAATTTTTTACTGTATTTTCTGCCCACATAGCACATTTTACAGTACTAAAATTCTAGCATTGTTTACAGCCATAGGAAAATTTTACTATTTAGAATACACCTTTGAAAAAGTCTTTTTAAAAATTTTCAGAAATTGAAAGAAGGATTTATTTGCATTTTTTCTAGATTAAAATATTTTTACTGTTTACTTCCTCCATATTTTTCCCATAGCAATTTTTGAAAAAGAAATCCATTTATTTCTTAAAAAAGTCATATTATTTGCTTTCCTATTTCAAAAGATCCTTTGTTTTTTGAATAGTTTTTGCAAAGCATTTAATTTCCATTTATTGAAGAAGTCATATTATTTGCTTTTCTATTTCAAAAGATCCTTTATTTTTTGAATACTTAACATTTACTTTTTCAATTTCAGTTTAAAATATCACACGTGCACCCACTCAAACACATAATTTAAACTGAGCCTTAAAACTTACCCTAACTTCAACCCACTTTTAACCCCACTTGGGGAACACTTAAAAGAACTTTGTAGCTAGGTAGTATTGAAGGGATAGGTGTTCCAATAACACCCCTCAGTTATTACATTTGAGACATAGCTGTTGTCCATTAGGGAACCAAAATCTCCTAGTATTTATTGGCACGATCATAACCAGTTTATCGGAAGGCCTCTCCCCTAGGAGGGTTGAAGTCGCGATGATGGTTCTGGAAGTCTGAGTGGAATACCAAAATCCATTCAGTAACTGAAAGCTACCATTCCCAGTTCTCGGGATATCCCTGTATGGGGGTATTGCGGTAAAAGGACTAAACGACAGATTTACCTTTTCTGGACGTGTCATGAACGGAGTATTCTAGTTGCCATTCTTTAGGATTGATTACCCGGTGTCCCTTCTGGTAGGGGGATATCTAGCTGTTGATTCAACACTCAATATTGTCTAACTTGGATTTCATCACCTTACAAAGAATATCGTTTGTTGATTCACAATACTTTTAGTTAGGTGTTTGCATGATACAATCCACCTTTGGTCTAGTAGCACCTATTTTTTCTAGAAGCTGTTTGCATGTTGGTAATATGACCATTTTTTGCATCCCTCCACTTATTATAGCACAGCTGTTATAATAAGTGCCTTTTTTTAGGTTGATTTTTTGGCCTGAGAGCCTTTATTTTCACTCCCCTTCTTGCACCCTTAGTTGCATTAGGGTTTTGAGTTTTTTATACATTACCATTTTACACACAAGATTTTGTTCACAAAAAACTTATTTCTCACCATTGAGAATTTTAGACGCTCTCGTCGTCTTCAAGGCGAACTCCCAGAGTTCAGTCTACTTGGCTCGCCACGTCACCGACGCCGAGCCTTATCCCTTGACTCGACACATCGTCAGTCAAACAGACAGTCATCCGATTCTGACATGCCTCACTTCACACCTGATTTTGAGGGAGAATCCGAAAACCCTACCGAGCTATTACCAACCAACCTCATGGCTAGGACACAATTCGACCCACTTTTTACCAGCTCCATAGGTGATACATCCATAGACCCTTCTACTGCGGTTCCATCCATGGCAACAACCACCCCCCTGGGTATGCCTAATATGGAGGACACTCCATTTTTAGGAATTCCCAACATAGGACCACCTCCTATTATGGGTATGCCCAACATAGGGGTCACACCCCCTCTGATTACCACATCCCAAATTCCAGGAATCACCATTACTATTCCTAACCCCAGTGTAACCCATGTTGCACTAGGAAACACTGGCCCATACCAGAACACAGCTATTGGAGGACACATACCTTCAATACCTAGCATACCCTTAGGCGCTACTGGACCCCCACATCATACCACCATGACTAGTCATGTCCTAGTCACTACACCACATTCATCTGCTAGCTTACCATACATGACGAGTCTGAACTTACCAGACTTAGCCAGGTTAACCAATGATCCTATCAGACACGACCCTGCGTGGCCTCACATGCCCACCAAACTCCCCTCCGACATCCCTAAGTTTGAGGGAAAGGCAGGTGAGGACCCCCAGAACCATATTATGTCCTTCCATCTATGGTGTTCCTCCAAATCCATAGTGGACGACTCTGTCCGCCTCCGTTTGTTACAGCGCACCTTCACTGGCTCTGCAGCTAAGTGGTATATCGAGCAACCCCATGGGACCCATGCCACCTTTACCTCCCTTGCCTCGACATTCCCACAGTTATTTCAGTTACTTGTCCGCTATGATGCGGGAGTTGAGATCCTACTGTCTTGCAGACAGAACACGGCCACCCACATCACTGACCACATTCATGAGTGGCGTCGACACCGAAGCCTCTGCAAAATCAAGTTAGACGACCTTATCTTCTTAGATTGGTTTCTCAAATACCTCCTCCCTCTCATTGCCAAGGATGTGGCATCCGAACGACCCCAGTCTGAAGAAGAGGCCATCCTCAAAGCCCAACAGTTTGACCTCATTTATGCCCAATCGGGTTATCTGTATACCATTATACCAGACGCCCCTCGGGGTGAGTCATCTCAACATGATGCGTCGGGGGCATCCCATGCCGCTGATGGCATCATTGGTCGTATGGCCTCGCATCCCAAACCCTTTTCCATTGCACATCCTAGCCATGGTCTCGACCTTTCGCGGGCTACATCTCAATCTGGAGCAACCAGTTCATATGCTCCCATGGCACATCACCACCATACCCATGGACCTTCATGTCCACCTCAGTGCTTTGGTCATGCACCACCTGCATACGCCCCCCCAGCTGCACCTCAACCAATGTATTATCCACAGCAAGCTGCGACAGCTAATCCAACACATCCAATAGCTCAGGGTAACCAACAACCCCAGCAGGTAACTGGACCACCTCTAGCCCCACCGGCTTATTATCCACCGCAACCTGCTCCCGCACCTGCGGTAAACCAAAATCCTCCCACTGCTCAAGGGAAAGTGTACACACAACACAAACATCCCCAGCACCAAAAAAAACCAGTGCAACCAGGGTGGGCAAAAAAACCGTGGAAGAGAACCTAACTGCGGAAACAACCAACAACAACATCAAGGTCCTCCACCTCCCAATCCCCCGCAAAATAACAATGCTGCTCCTCCTAACTAGAATCCGGATCGTAATCCCAGGCAGCCTGAAAACAGTAACCTTAGAACAAACTATCCTTGTGCTATTTGCGGGGTCTATGGCCATTACACACATGCTTGTCCACATTTGGAGCGAGCTCGAAAACTCTGGACTGACGATGCCCATCGTCAAGGACAAGAAGCTCCTCAGCCGCCACCCAACCCTCCACCACCTCAACATCAACCTTTGGTGTTACAACACCCCTTTCCAAACCAAGGCGTAGTGAACACTCAGTCATTAGCTCCCCCTCAGGGCAACGCGCCACCACAACAAATCACTTATGCGGCTCCTGATTAACCCATGTTCAATTCAGATACCCACCACTTGTTGATGATGTCATCCACAGATGCCAACCTCCAAACCCGACAGAACCAATATGGCTCCACCCCTGAAGCCACTATTGCCGACAAGAGCACTAACGTTCATCCCACAGATCAAACGTTACATATACCTCCGGCTCCACTCGATGGCGCTTCTAAAGCACCTCGCTTCCCACTTCATTGCATCAACAATAATACCAATGCTCGTGCTGCGTCGAACTACAACATTGTAGATGACTTAGCCCAGTCTCCTGCAGCCATGTCTGCTTTAGAAGTCTTGAAAAATTGTCCTTCACAGCGCAAGACTTTACTCTCTACCATTGGCGCCATTGACCCCAATGATTCACAACTGATGGCATTCGATTCAGACCAGTTCGAACCTCGTTTGCCTTCCACTTTAATATTCCAAATTTCCGTTTCCGTTCGGAATCTTGTCATCCATCAGTGCATTATTGATGAAGGGGCCTCTACATGCGTTATGTCCACATTCATTTGGCAGAAGTTGGGATCTCCTACTCTCCAGCAGTCCACCACTGTGTTGCGAGCCTATGACGGCCGTTCAGGTCAACCCCAAGGTCTCTTAGCTAATGTCCCTGTCCAGCTGGCGGGTAAAACCGTGCTCATTGACATTGAGGTCATCAATGCCCAACTCGATTATAACCTCTTACTTTGCCGCAGCTACATGTATGCCATGCGGGCTGTTGCCTCATCCGTTTTTTGTACCATGATGTTCCCCCATGAAGGACGCGTGGTCAAGGTCGACCAACTCACCTATTACGATCCCAAGGCCCCCGCCACACCTGAAAATGTTCTCTCCATGGTTGAACAACTTGTTTGTGGTGCAACTACCTCGTTCGTTTCCTCAGTAGGACCTGGACTTTACTCCGAGGCACCAATGACTTCTACATTCCAATCTATTCCACCACCGTCACCGGAGACCCACATCGCTGAACTCTGTACTCTTTCACATAATACACAAACACCCGGTAATCAATCACCCTTGTTCCCTAAACCACCATTGGTCCCTAGTCACATTGATGTTACACCCATCCACACAATCCCCTTTCTATTTCCTCCCTCGGGCGTAGTAAGTGCTCCGGTTATGGCTACCCTCAGTCTCCCTGGGTTAACATTGGGATTACCCGTGTGGTATATTTCACCTCCCGTTCCCCCGCCGACACCAAATGTCATCCTGCAACCGGTGCAACCCATTGTTACTTCTACTCAACCACCTCCCGGTATCACTACTCCTTCGTCATCTACAAATCCCCCTCCTCTCATCAGGCCCACTAGGGGCATAGGCTGACAACCATACACTGCGGTACCCCCACCCAAGGCAGTTAAACCTCCCCCCGTATTCCGTGCTCCTCCAAAATGCTCGTTGTGTGATGAGTTAGGCCATCCAACCCATCAGTGTCCACAGTTACCTGTATTACAAGAAAACATGCAAATGCTGGACGATGACCCCAACATCCTGGTGGTCAAAATCAACTCAAACCCCATGCCTCGTGATAAATCACTGCGTGCCAACCACCCTTGTGCTATATGCGGTATTTACGGCCACTACTCACATCACTGTCCTGACATCCCAGATTACAAAGCAGCTCTCTACGAGATGAAGAATTTGGACCTTGAGATGGCACCACCCACAATTGAGGAGATCTTCCCTCCCGTATCATCCTCATCCGGAGAGATTAACACCATTTATATGATCTCTTCGACTACCCAAAACTCGTCAACTGACTTGACCACTCACAGCTTCTGCAATGATGAGGAAATTCTCGAGACTCCTATTGCTCCTGATGCCTCTCAGGAAATTAACGTGGCCAATATTTCTCCCGTCATCCACATCAACATCTCTGACCCACATGGTGCCCTTCATACCATTACGTTAGGAGCCTCCCATAGTGAGCATGAAATTGGAGAATACAAAAAACTGTTCCAAGAATTCACTGATGCCTTTACTTGGTCAGATACCGAAATGCCTGGCCTTGACCCCGCCATTTATACAATCTCCACTGGATACCCTTCTGTCTAGTCAACCCCTTCCATTGATCCCATTCGCACACATGTTCCACTCTGCTACGTCGGTTTCGCTGATGGTTCAAGCCGTTGGTCCCCCAATCTGGCCTCCGCAGCTTGGGTAATATATTCCCCTTCACATGAGTTGATCCACATCGACGGAGTGTGTTTAGGTGCTGCCACCAACAACCAAGCTGAATACGACACCGTGATCGGTCTCTTGGTCGCAGCTCTCCAATTGAGCATACGTCACCTTAACATTTTCCTGGACTCACAACTCCTTGTTCCCCAGCTCAATAATGATTACCACGTACGCAATCCCTGCCTTTTCAGAAAATTCTTGCGCACTAAACAAATGGTTAGACAGTTTGAATCAATTTCATTTACACACGTCCCAAGGAACCTCAATAGTGTAGCAGACCATATGGCCAACAAAATTCTAGACTGGCACACTAATCACATCATACCATAAACAAAATATGCATCCACGTGCATAACATGTGCCTCCATGGGCATATACCAAAAAACAAAATGTGCATCCACGTGCATACCATGTGCCTCCACGGGCATATACCAAAAACAAAATGTGCATCCACGTGCATACCATTTGCCTCCACGGGCATACAGAAAATCAAACATGCCTCCACGGGCGAATGAAAAGACAACAAGTGCATCCATGCGCATACACGACTATATACCAATATCAAATATATATATATATACATCACCGTATAAGTCAATACATGTCAGAGGTGCCCTCAGCACCCAATATACAAAAACTACATCAGTCGTACAAAAAGGTGCTTCCCCATATGCTCATCAGCATTTGGGGGCAAGTACATATCATCTAGTCATCAAGGTCCCTGGGCTCCTCTGGTGCCTCCTCTGCTGGTCCCGCCGGATCATGCCGAGCCTGGACTCGCCTCTCCGTCGGCCCCACTGGATCATCCCGTAAATGAATCCTGCCCCCCGCCGGCCCTGCCTGCTCCCGTCGAAGCCTATCCCTCAACTCGGCCGCCATCACTGCTGCTCTCAACAACATCGAGCGCCACTCACGAGGTGCCTCGAAACATCGCTCGGTGATGTCCCGATCCAAATTCCTCCACCCATCCTCTGGAAACCCTGCTACAATCATACCCAGTGTCTCTCGGACACCATCAACAACATCATCTTGAGGGCCAGCCCCTCGGACACAAGCCCCAAATCCTCGACCAGGTGGAGGCAGTACCGTTGCGCGAGGGGGGGAAACCACCATCGCCTGTCCCCTGTGAGCCACATAGTCAGCCGATGGTACAGGACCAATATCTACACAATGCAAGTAAACCATCATATACATATCTAACTATAATCATAGCCAATAAATCTACAAACACATGATATAGTAGAGAGCAAAATGTACCATCTAAAACCTAGGCCTGTCCCTGGGCTCGTGGCATCTCAGGATCTCCTCGATAATCCATACCAGCGTATGGACAGTCCTCAATCACCAGGGGCATCTGCTCCCACTGCTCATAAATCTCCTGCGAGAAGAAACCCCGAATACCACCACCTCCGCGAGGCACCATCTGCCCCCACCGCACCATGCGCAACTCTCTAACCAGACCATCATGAATGGGCACCGGTGGTCGCAAAGTCGGTACCCGCTCAAAGAAAAAAGAACACAGAAAGGAGGCATAACAGAACTCTCCCCCCTCCCGGCTGGCCTTGTCTAGATCTCTCCGGACACCAGCTAAGAACATCTGAGCCCATGCATAATAAGTCCCCCTCAACACAAAATCCACCATCATCATTTGTCCCCCTGACAAACGATGTGGCGCCGCAGCACCCAGCACCCGCAGCACACATGCCCCAATAGCCCTTATGTCCCACTCTCGCAGAGATCTCAGACTCAGCGAGCTGTTCTGCAAAATAGACCCAGGGACACAGAAGGTCTCCAAGAGATCCTCCATGTCAACATCTGTCGGGATCCTTGGCAGAAGATCCCCCACCTCCCCTAAGCGAGGCAACCCAGTAAGAAAATAAACATCTGTGAGGGTGATCTCCAACCTCTCACCTCCAACAACAAAAGCACCCTCTGCAGGCACCCACCAGCTCACCAACTTGTTCAGTAACGGTCTTACTGAATGCATTGGTGGAACCTGTCCACTCACCGCCAGGGTCTGCCGGACCCCCTGATGAGTCCGAATCCTCTCCATCAGATCCTCGTCTATCTCCCGCTCTCGCTATGAAGTCAATGGTCTCCTCAACATCCTGCCAAAAAACAGAAGAAATTTTTAGCACCAGGGCAAAATTTTCAAAGAACACCATCGCGGCTTTTCCACCAAAAGTCGCGATGATCATCGCGGCTTCCATACAAAAACCCGTGATGATCATCGCGGGTATTGTCCAAACAATCGCGATGAACATCGCGACTGTCTCTCCAGAACACGCGATGAACATCGCGGCTCTCAACCTGACAGCCGCAATGAACATCGCGACTATCATCCTCAAACCCGCGATGTCCATTGCGGCAAAGGAGTCGAAACCCGCGATATTCCACATTGGAAGGCCAACATGGAATTTCGCAGCCTTCGGGGGCCCGCCGCTAACCAAAAATGACATAATTGAGAAGGCTAAGACGAATAGAGTTACCTGAAACTCGCGGAATCGAAAACCAACGGTGAAATCTCCCGGAAATCAAGAAAGAGCTCTGATTGCTCTGCCAAAATTGCATGTAACAATGACACGTCATATGGGCCCCACGCCCTATTTATAGAGATTCTACC
The DNA here is from genome assembly GCA_027924585.1 of Larix kaempferi. Taxonomy (NCBI): domain Eukaryota; kingdom Viridiplantae; phylum Streptophyta; class Pinopsida; order Pinales; family Pinaceae; genus Larix; species Larix kaempferi. The sequence goes on from BSBM01000137.1 coordinate 1,128,694, forward strand.
ATTTTTCAAACAACCATTCCGGTGTCAAACGACGTCCATTTCTCAAACCGTTGGTACCATTGGAATCAGAACAACGAGAACTTCATGACAGTTCTTTCCTTTTCCTGTTTTCACCAGGTCCATTCTTTGAGGCATTTTTTCATGCCCCCTCGTCGCCTCGGTTTGCGTGCCACATCGACCATCGTCTATTTTTAGTGAGTCTTATATCTCCGGATTCATTTTTCCATGCTCGTGATGATGCTTGAGATCATTTCTCGCCCTCACGCCCAGATTTTTAAGGCATTTTTCCATGCCCCCTTGTTGCCTCGGTTTGTGTGCCACATCGGCCGTCGTCCGTTTTCAGCGAGTCTTATATCGTCGGATTCAGTTTTCCGTGCTCGTGATGATGCTAGAGATCATTTCTCGCTCTCACCTCCATATTTTTCAGGCATTTTTAAAAAAAATGTCACCCATCACCTCGGTTTGTGTGCCACATCGACCGTCGTCCGTTATTGACAAGCCTTATATCGCCGGATTCAAATTTCCGCGCTCGTGATGATGTTTGAGATCATTCCTCGCTCTCACCTCCATAATTTTTGGGCATTTTTTCCATGACCCCTTGTCGCCTCGATTTGCGTGCCATTTTGGTCGTTGCCCCTTTTTGACAATCTTTATGTCACCGGATCCAGTTTTCCGCACTCATGATGATGCTTGATACCTTTCTCGCACCCATCAATCCCTTGTTGTTCGGTATAATTTTATCCCTTTTTCGGGCCGAGCAATCCCTTTTACGAGAAAGGCACTTAGGGAGTTTCTGTTAAGCTCTTTTATGACTCCTAAAACAATGAAAAGATCGCCAAGCAACCTTGCTTCCTTTCATGCTCGCTAAAAGTATCTAAAAGGGCGTTTACCTGGTATAAGTTTACCCCTTTTCCGGACCTTGTAGACTAATTACGAAAAAGGAATACTCTAGTCATATCGACTAGAAGAGTTCTCCATCTGCATCATTTTATGCTTTTTCGGGCCTTGGAGACTAACTTACGAAAAAGATCACCAATGGAGTCCACTTACCGCTTTAAGAATCTCTAAACATGAAAGCAACCATGAGCAATCACCATCCTAGGCTCGTAAAATCCACAGGAAAGTACCATGTCAGAGCACACTTTTATCCCTTCTTGGAGCTCATTAAAACTACGAAGAAGGAATCAATGGTGCTTCTCGGTGCCACAACAGATCACGTCTACTCATATGGCAGCTTCCCCATTTTGGTCGCCTTTGTTCAGAGTATTCTGCAGTATGTCACCCTGAGAACCCCTTAATAGCACCCATCAGCTTGACCCCCCCCAGAGTCAATACATACCCTTCAGTCCTAAAAAGATATGATACCCACACCTACAAGTCAGTTCCCTATGCTGCCCGGTCAACCATGTCATCATGCTCTGAACAAAGGAAGTTTGAGTCTACCCACTATATGACCCCTGTTACCTCCCATCCCCACAAGTATGTCAGTCCTACCATCAGTACTACCACACTTTAGTTCTACACCTCGCGCTCCTATCAAGGAAACATCATTTCCTTGTTAGTTGTTGGTCTCCCTCTGTCAACGACAACCAAATTTATTCCAGAGGATAGACCTAGAGGTCCCTGTTTCTTGAACTCATCACCATTTATGATGAGTGCCTACGAATCATTTCGAGAAGAGTCCTCAGTGCTTCTCCAAATGGTTGTTTCTCGCATGCTCGACTTCAACACCTTGATCGCATCGTTGAGACTCGCACAGGGCATCGGTCAATTCAATTATTAGTCGAAGATCCCGGATACCACCTGACTCTTGCACATTTGAGAGTCTACCTATGGAAACAACCAGTTACATTTTGCTATAGATATCTGGGTTGTGCATGGAGAAAGTATTCAGATGTACCCAAGTTTTTATACTCCCTCGAGTATACAGTTACATATACTCCCCAGAGATGGCTCATGGTCATTGAGTCCTTACAGATGTTGGACACCTTCAGTTTCAGCATTTCATCAGTTATTCCAGTGTCTCAGTCATTGAGATCAGTCATGTCATGATCATGCGTACATCCCAAAATGATGTCCCCTCTGGACCATTATGATGTACCAGTAAATTTTTTATGTATTAGATCCCCATTCTTGGGACTAATTGTTATGTATATGTCTTGATACGAGCATGGGTATGCCCGCCTCGTCCATTATCAGAGATTCTTCCTCATTCATATTGAGGCCATGTAATATTGTTTATTTTTTGCAGCTTCCAAGGGCCGTGGATCCAGTCTCCAATCGGTCTCTTCTCCTCCCCAAAACCCCAGAAAAAAGACAAAAGAACTATGATGTCTATTGGCCATACGATGAGCTCCTGCCCTCACACATCAGGGGGCAATCTGTTAACACCTAAAAAGTGCTCACTATCTCATTTCCTTATTCACATGACCCATTTGTCCACTTTTCCACCACCTGAGCCTCTAAACCCAACAAAAGGTCACCAAAAGACCTTAGTACACCCCTTTTCCCACTCAAAAAGATTATTTTTCCTAAAAAAGCATAAAAAACCCTAAAAAAGGGTCCAAAATTCCCAAAAATATTAAAAAGGGAATAGAAATATTAATTTTATTCAAAAAAGGAAAAAGGAGGGAAAACTACCTAAACCATGTTGGTTAATACCATTGGTTTCCACAAAACCATAATGGTATTCCCCACCACCAAAACCTATAAAAAGGTGGTAGGGGCTCCTCATTTCACATCCATCCATCTTCCTATCCTAATGCTGCCAAAATCTCCCTTGAGCTTTTGGCCATTGTAGCAACCTTGGAGAAAGGACTTTTTGGAGTTTGGAGCTGCTCACCCTTGGAGCTTCTCAACTATCTTCATCACTTGGAGGTATTGTTATTGCAAGCACTTGCTTGCCCCCATTTTCAATACAAAAATTATTTTTTATATTTCTTGTTCTTGTTTTTTAATTCAAAAATGCACATGCTAGTTTAGTTTAGATTTAGATTTAGTTCATTGTTTTTGCTTAACATTGAAACTGCTGCTACTAGTTAGCAGGTGCCCATAGCACTAAGCTTGGTTGCAAAACCAAGCCAACATGCGGTTTTCTAATTCCTTGCTCATCTCCATGGGGAAAAAGAAGCTTCCTTTAGGTTATAATTCATAGGTTTCCTCCACTAAACATGGTAATGGACTTGAGACACATCCATGCTCAAAATATCCTCGTGGTACCCATCCTCACTTTGGGACAAGAAACGCCATTGAGAAATCTTGTGTTATATTTAGAGGCTTAATTCATGGAATACATTCCTAGAAGCTTTCTTTATCCTATACATGGGATAAATTTCATGCCTCAGTCATTCTTAAGGCCACAATATCCATCCATAGTGTGAAAACCCTCCTAATGGAATGCATATATATAATTGGATATAATAACAATCCTCTAAAGAGGTCAGGCATGTTACTTTCAGACATTGATGCAATAACAATATCATCATTGTCATCGTGATCATCATCATCATCATCATTTTTGTCATCGTCATCATTGTAATCATAATCATTATCCTTATCATCATTGTCATTGTCATCATCATCATCATCATCATCATCATCATTGTCATATTGATCATCATCATCATCACCATGATCGTCATCGTTGTCATCATCTTTAGTGTTGTTGGAGGGGACCCTTTGGGTTCCTTAATTGTCATTAGTTACTTATGTAATAGTATAGTTAAAGAAGTCATTGGAGTGGGTGCAACCACTCCAACCACATGTAACATTTATAAATAATACCATCAAGATGAATATAACCAGTTGGATGCATTCGACTCATCTCTCTTGTCTTGATTATATCTCTGTGTATGCTTATACTCTTTGCTTGAATACAACATCTAGCGCTGTTGTCGTTCTCTTTTGGCTGGGTGACAGCAGCAACAAAGGAGGAGCAGTTCGAACCAGAAGGAGATCCTAAGGAGAAATAACCCTCCAAGAAATGGTAAGAAATGATGATGTTGCGTGATCAAATCTGAAGGAAATTGTGCAATTTTTGCTGAAGAAACCTGCAAGAAATATCGAAGTTTGCTTATATGCCGTGGTAAATACTACAAGATGTTCAGAAGAACCTGAAAGAATGCTTGCGTGTGCGTGTATAAAGACAACTGCTATCAAAATAATGATAGGCGACCATCTTGGGTGGTGTCATTAGTAAGAGACTCAGCCGACTATATCTACTCACTCTCATGTCAAGCAATGAAATAAAATTATTGAATTATTAAAATATTTTGAATTTTCGTTGATATATTGTGTATTCTGAAAATAATATATAATGACAGTCATGAGGTCCATGTGCCAAACCTTGTTGGGGACTAATAGATACCTGCACACCTTTCAAACGAAGAAATTCTAAGATAAGCGTGCATCAGAAATAAGCCCATTGGTATCTGCACACTGTCGAGTTGAAGAACTGAACAATACAGTCTTCCCGTGATGGATGCTCGTATGTCGATTTTACTGAAGACAAGAAACATCGTCAAAATGAATGTGGATGACCATAATATGCTTATCCTTCCATCCGCATTCCTAATGTGTTGTGCTCGAGAGTCGACCTATTGTGCTCAAGAGTCGAGTCGACCACTCTGATTGTAGTAGTCCAGAAGTACAGGAGGTGTATATCATCTTGGTCGATGTCATCTTGGTTGATATCGACCATAGATCTGCAAAATCTGTTGATTGCCAATAGCTCATAGCCTGTCAACCACGTGTTCTCATCCATCACAGTATCGGTCGACCTCATCTATTTGACTTGGATTAGTCGACTATTCATTATTTATATGATTCCGTTGACAACATAATTCAGTGGCATTAATCTCTGATGAAAGTATGCAGGAAGCATATTGATAGTCAAACTAGTCGGCCACTCATTTTGGTAACTTCTTTAGTCATAATGTTTGGTCGAAGTTACTTGGTCAGGGACGAAGTTACTTATTGAAAATACAATCATTTTAATGTGGCCGATGAAATTACAAAATGGTCGGTGAAATACTTCAACCGTCGACAATATTACTCTTTGGTCAGTTGTAGTCGAAAATGTCGGTGATATATGGTCCATATAATTGTTGGTCGGTGTCCCCATTTTGGTCGGTCTTAAATTTCGTCATAGTTGTCAAGTTAATTATGTTGGTCAAAACTTTATATATATCAATGAGGTTGTCTCAGTTGAGTATTATATTTTTGGTCGACGCTTTAAAAATGTAAAATTTGGGGTCACTTTTGAGTCAATCGGCAGTAATGTAATTTGAGTCATGCTTTGAGTCAATCGAGTCACTATGCAAACATGAATTTGCTATGTGCATTTGTTGGTTGTAAATGGTCCGTACTAAAAGTGGTCAAAACTCAAAATAGGTGAGTCATTTGTTGATATTGTAAGTGGTCGAGTCTGTTAAATATGTCAAGGTCCGATGTTTTTGTATTATAATTTTGTAATTCATTCGGTCTCTAGCCGACTTAATAAATCATGTCGAGTCAAGTAAGTCATGTCGAGTCGATTCAAGTCAACCAATATCAGTCGGTATCGACCACAAGCAATAACAACACATTTGAAACTTGCAGGAAGCCTCACGACAGTTGAGTCTACGAAAACCATGTATTCAAGCATAAGACATCTATACCACATAGAGAAAGTGCTTCACATTAATAATGGCATAAGAACACTTAAATTGATCAGGCCCCCCAGTGCTGACACACATAAACATATATTCAATGTCATTTCAGAATTTTTTCAGGCAGTTGGTGAGTTGGTGCAATGGCAGAGCATGGAAACCCATAAGCTCCTGGACCGTGGAAGATGAATCCGGCGGGAAGGCGAAAGGGGTGAGAAGCTCTATTGGCCACTACCCGACTGTTGATAGAGACTAAAGGAATTGCAGTTCATGGTTGTTAATGTTTTCTTCGGGACGAAGAGATATTTTGAGGTGGGGGAGATGTTGGAGGGGACCCTTCGGGTTCCTTAATTGTCATTAGTTACTTATGTAATAGTATAGTTAAGAAGTCATTGGAGCGGGTGCAACTGCTCCAACCACATGTAACATGTATAAATAATACTATCAAGATGAATATAACCAGTTTGAAGCATTCAACTCACCTCTCTTGTCTTGATTATATCTCTATGTATGATTATACTCTTTGCTTGAATACAAGTGTCATCATCATCGTCATCATCATCATCATCATCATTTTGTTCATCCTCATTTTCATCTTCACCATCATCTTCATCATGATTTTCATCATCATCATTGTCCTCAGTCCATGAAGGGTGATTGATTATTTATCTCTAATTTGATACTATTCTCCATTGACAAGTTTATTTCATCTTGACACATTTATTATCCTCCTTAGATTCCTTACTAGTCACCTTGAAGAATAAGGGGTTGTTGTAGAATTCCCTCGCTATTTTTCGATTCCTATTGGTAACTACAAGAAATTCAATGAACCTATCCCTTCTTGGGAATGACTCCTTTAAAAACCCAAATTTCATTTGTGTGTAATTGAGCATTCATCTTGGCACTAATGTTGCAATGGATGTACTTGAAAGCAATGTCCTATGGGCATCCAATAATGTGAAATATGTTTCTCCCTAAATTTATAATGAACTATGAGATTATTTTGACATACAAACATGAGATTATCAAAGATGTTTTCCGAAAAGCATCTTTTGAAAGATGCCTTTTAAGATTCCTTATTCCCATATTTACTAAAATGCTTGCCCCGACCAAACTGTGAGGAATCTCTTGAAGCTCAAAACATGAAATTTGTATCCATCAACGATATATTTCCAACAGTAACAAGTGTGCCAATCTAAGTTCAAGATAAAAAGTTATTGCAAAAATACGATAATATTCTCTTTTTCTCTCTCCTTTTTGCTTATCTCTCTCTACCTTTTTCTTATTTAGGATACATTGTAGAAGAGGGATACATCATGCATGTACAATATGAAGAAGTACATAAGGAAGATACATCGTGTAGATCCAGTTCAAATAAATACATAAGTAATGTATCCTACTACATGTGGTACCTGCGCATATATCAAGTCCACCAAGTCATATTCTCTCAATGTAGCAACCAAAGAATTCGTTGGAAAAAGGTACATGTGCACAAGTAGCCAAGGAGTTGTTCAAGCAAAGGCACAAGTGTGCAAGCAAATCAAGAGAAGATTCTAGAATGCGCAAGCAAGTCTAAACATTATATGGTAAAAAATCAGGTGTGTGCAAGTCTCACCAATCAAAAGATGCTTTCAGCATGCACAAGTTCCAAGAAGGGTGTAGCGGTTGAAGTTAGTATATGAGAAAATTCCACATCCAATGACATACATAGTGCGCAATACCCACAAGTGGTGGTACCGCAAGGGTGGAAGTCCCACTAAGTCAAGGACCATGTTTGTGCAAGTTCTCCAAAGAAATGGTACATCGAGAGTGAAAGGCTACATTGTTGAGGTGTAAGTTCCACTAAGTTGTGGACCATGGATATGCAAGACTCACAAAGGATGACACATGAGCAGTGCAGAAGATGACATGTGGCAAAAGCACAATCTGTGAAGCAAGGAAGAAGGAATGACACAAACAACTTGTGGACATACAATCAATGCAGGACATGTATACATAGAGATGCAAGTTGGAGATTTGAAGTAAGCTTGATGGAAAGGATATACAGCTTCAAGAGGAAGATACATATTTATATTTGGGGCATCAACGGATCGACGATGGAACAGTATGATATAGCAAGGATCCGAGTGCGCACATGCATCAGAATGAAATATTGATGGTGCACAAAATGATGTTGTAGATACATGACGAATGCGAAAATACTAAAAGGCATAATTATAGAAGTATGCGCAAGTGCGTGAGGACCGAATGATAGTATTGTTTCTAGCATGAAGACAGTCACATATGTGTTAAATTAAGAAGCACAGATATAGATCTGAGACATATCAGAAGATCTATAGAAGGTTGGCTGATGCATGAAGGTTAATATGAAGTGTGCAAAGCAAGGAATTCCATTTGATGCGCGAGGACAAAAAACCAAAAGAATCTTGTATGCGCATCATGATGAGGATGATCTAAGGCAAGTGCGTTAAACCGAAAGGAAAAATCATATGATGCACATAATGTCATAGATTTTATAAATAACTATATCACTTAAACCGAATGGACACATCCAAGTCAGTGTGCAGTTCCATCTTATACTGGTGCGTAATTTCAAAACAACAAGCTATCAATTGAAGCACAATATTAGTTGGTGTAGTGAAGTTGCGCAAAAGCATAACAAAATAGCTAATTAGTGGTGCATACTACAACAAATGAAGTAGCACATGACATATGAAGTAAGTCATCATCAAAAGTGAATAATTGAGTGGAATGAGAAGTCAAGTGATGTATGCATGGGACTGACTGCAATACGACTGCATACAGAAGGTAGCACACATCAGAACTAATATCAGAAGATCAAAAGTGTGTGCCAGTTGAAAGTTCAATAAGACATAATAATCTTCTTGATATCTGGGTGGTAGGATGGGACAAGGAGTAGGAGGTTGTATCCTCCTTCCATTTGGTGCTGAAGAACACAGGGAGTTAGTGCTTCCTTTAGGTCGGTGCCTATAAAACCAGGGGGTTGGTGCCTCCTTCTAGTTGGTGTTGGTAAACACAAGAATTCAATGCTTCCTTGAATGTATTATTTTCATTACAAAAGAGCAATATGTGGTTTTCTCCTAATTGGGTTTCCACGTCAAAATCATGTGTGTTATGTGTTCTTTGTCTTGGTGCATATGTGGATGAATGTTTTATTTATGTTAGATGCATAATTAAAATCAATACTAAAGTTAAGACTAATATGTTAAAGAAGGTAAAAACTATTGATAATTGCGTTAATACGGATTCACCCCCCCCTCTCATTATTAAATTGATTCCAACAATTGGTATCAGAGTAGGTGTCTTCAATAATAGATTGACATTTGGAAGATAGATCCTTGTACAGTTATGGGGAAGGATCATCTTCTAAGCAAAGCACCATGGTTACAATAAGATGTGAGTCCAGACAAACTCTCTATCACAGAAGCAAGAAACATTATTCACACATAGAGAAAAATGATAGAATAAGTGAAAAAGTTAGCAACCAATATCCTGAAAAGGAAAGAATAAGAGTCAAAGGAATTGGCAACGGCCTTCACTATCCAGTTACAGGAAATGGATTAGAACTGTCAAACTATAAGATTGGGAAATTACTCCTTGGAAAGAAATCTAAATAAATCAATTGCATAAAATCATAAACTTGAAAAAGAGATATATCTATTGAAGAAAAACTAGAAGAAGCAACATAGGAAAAGGAAGAAGTTCGGGTACTAAATGAACTACTCCAAAAGCAACGTGGTGATCAAATCCAAGCAAAACAACTGGAGGCCATTGAGAAAAATTCAAAGTATGAAAATATGCTTGATGAACAAAGAATTCAACTACGAGAAAAAGAAAGGGAAATTTAAAAGTTGTGGGATCAATTCATGACAAATGAAAGATTTACCAAAAGCATGGAAGTAATGAATGAGATTCTCAGTAAGCAACAATTATCTCTCGACAAAACTGGTATAGGCTATGATGATTGCAAGAAAATTGATCAAAGAGAAAGCAATGTTGCACAAGTAAGTAAAATGGCCATGCACAGACGAGTTCAATGTTGAAAATGCATGATGACAAGACACATTGGAAAATACTGCAAAAACATCATTTGTTACAAGTGCAACAAAGTTGGTCACAAGGCTCAGGACTGTGGAGAGTCAAGGAATATTGTAAAACACTCGATAAAGAAATCGAGTAAGGGAATTCCAATTTGTTAATAGATGTAGTACATTCCGGCTTAGAAACCTGATGCTCTGCATGTGGGTCGGCTAGAAGTAGAAGATACCCAGTGACAAGATCGAAGGAGCTCTAAAGGTGTATTTGTTGAAGGAAATATGCATGCCTACTACACAAGTTCACATTTGTATATCATGATGTTACCGATGTATTGTAGCTGCAACCCCTTCCCCCAAAATTTTCAAATTTAGGGCCCCTCCTTCTATTTTAATTCTAAATCTTACCTTTATTTTGTGGTCTTTTTCACAAAATATTTTCTTATAGCTTGACTCATGGAAGATTTTATACTTAGACAAAATTTCTAATTTTTTACTGTTTCAGCGACTTCTCAAAATTTTAGCGAAATGGTTGGAGACAAATTCGATTTAACGCCAAAAAAAGTTGGATCCAAACTGCATTTCTCATCGAAACGGTTAGAACAAAATTCATTTTAGGACCAAAAATGGTCGGTTCACTTTTTGGTTTCGCGTTGATTTGATCGAATCTGAATCCATTCTTTCTGTGAAATAGTCATACTATTTTTGAGTTTCACGTCGATCTGGTAAGGTCCAATTTCGAATTTCCACTAAAAAGGTCGGAATTGAATTTGATTTAGCCCCGACACACTTCAACACTTAGACTTTTCTTGAAAATAAGACTTCGTTGCTACTTTGGTTTAGACCTGAAATACATTAGAGTCCTTTTCGATTTGGCACTGAAACGATCGACATAATAATTTTTTTGCTCCTGATTCTATTTTTCATTGGCATAGGATTGATTTTGATGTTGGTATGAAATGGGTTTTAGTGTCAAGTCAAGTTGGAATTGAATTTTTTTAACATCGGAGCTATCAATACATAATTACTTTTATATCCGATTTTCATCGATGGAATTTTTTTTTTTGGTCTAAAATACCTTAATGGTCATTTTATCGCCGAGTTATATCATTTTATGTCGGAATCAAACTAAATTAAGCATCAAAATGATTGGCACCCAAACAAGTTTTAATCTTACACATGTCATTGAAGTTTTTATTTATCAACACTAGAGGATCGGATTTTAAAACATGGTTCATTTCTAAGCATAAAGTCATTCATTATATGATTTTCCTATAAAGAAATATGAGTTGAAAAGATCACCCTTAGGGTTTTGGAATAATAACCCCATCACAAATCATGTTTGGCTCTTGCACACTGTTACGTTCTTGAGACATGTGGATAGAGAATACTGCCAGAGCATCTACCAACTTGGAAGTACATTTGTCATTCTTCCAAGTAGGTTTTTCTTGTTTTATATAGTAAATTTGTAACTTGGTTGAACTTGATTGGGTGTCAAAGATTAGGTAGAAACCGGTTTTTGCTTGCCCTAGATTTTATGATTTCAGACAACACAATCAAGGGAATATTTTGACCCTATCCCATAGTTGTTTCTTCGCATATCCTGGATGCTAGGTTATCAAATTTAGATATAGTTAGTGAAACAATCATTTACCCTAATAGGTTTGATAACAATTGCATGGCGCTTGCTAACTTGTAGAAACCTAAATAATGTTCATCCTCTCACTTATAGAACTCATTTATCACTAGTTTAAGTCTAGATGCATATTTATACAAGAAGCGTAGTTCATCTCAAGTTGTACCTAGTGTGAATATGAATCATAATGAATTATGTTCATTCTTCTTGCTCACATTTTGGCCCTAAAAGCTCAGTTGGGAATGTTTGAGTTGGGGAAAACATATGGAAACCCTAGCCTAAGAGTTTTTCCTTAAACAATAATTCAAACAATGATTTCCCATTTTTTGAACCCTAACCAACATATCTTTTACAGTTGTGGATACTTGAACTGGGATTGGATCCCGAAAGATGATTGAGCCTGTGTAATGGGAGCGATTAAACTTCGGCACTTGAACCAAACAGTTACCAAAGGAAGCTTTGATTGTTTTCTTTCTATTTAATATTCAATATGGTCATTTGCTTGATAAAATGCTTGATCTGATTCATTGTTTTCAAAATGTTTCTATGATAGAAAGGTATTCACATTTTCATTTGCTTCATAAATAATTTTATGGATGGATTGATAGCATGAATATTTGGGCTTATATGTTAGTTTCATTTGATAAGTCTGATTGAAAAATGAAGATGCTCTATGAATAAATATTATGCTCTGTATTTTTTGATGACCTTATTTTATCATTATTCTCAAATTAAACCTATCTGGTTGTAGTATAAATGGAAACAATGCCACTCTTTGATGATGCTCTTATATCACAAGATTTGGAAATGACTGAAATAACCTCTAAGCACAATGTCAAGGTGGTAGAATGAGATTCATATGTTGAGGTGGTCCCCGAACCCACCATGGAAACTCAGTTTGAGGATACAAAATCTACCACAGGAATAGTACTTGAATATAAGTGGAGAGAAACCTAAGTGGGGAGAACTTAAATAAATAAATTATCATGTAAAAAATATTTCACCTGTGCCACTTATCAAATGAGGATGTTCTTTGAATAACATAGGCATGTATCACAATTCTTTCCTCATTTGATAGCTTGAATAAATGTCCATTTCCTTCTAATACTTCACCTGCAACTCTCTCGTCTTCATTGTCATCCCATACACATCAATTGACACTGCTAAAGTCCTTCATATATTTTCTGTAAATCCTATGGCCTCTTGCATTAAATATCCCTCACACATGCTACCTTCTGGTTTTTCCTTATTACGAACAAACTTTTTCAAGACCTTCATATATCGTTCTATACAATACATCCATCTCGTTCTTATTGGGCCACAATCCTCTAGTTCATGTTCTAGATGTATAGGAAGATGCATAGAAATATTTGTTGATGTATATGTAACTTTGGAATGTATTTCATATATATTTATTGTACCCTTATTAGAGATGTGTTATTTCTCTATAAGAAAGTGTCGTCATGTGGATTGACAAGTGTCGCAAGTGTGTATACTTGCTGATGCGTTATTAGACCACCATGTGTGGGGTCGACCCTGAATTATATATTATATTGTGGATGTTCCTAGCTAGACAAGTCGGCCCCATAAGGTCACTGGGAAAATAGGTTAGTATAAATAGAGATCAGGAGATCTCTATTTAGATCATTCGGAAAGTCATCTCTCTCTCACTCAGAAAGTGGTGCACTAGTGAGGAGGAGGATCATCTACTTCTAGGAGACTATCTCAAGTGTATTTTGGTTGTACTTTGGTTGAGCCATTGCTGTCTCTATCTCTGAGGAAGTTGTGGGGTTTTTCACCTTAGGGTTTTCCCCATGGAAACTCTGTGTCTCTTGTCTCTCATGCTTTTGATTCTTGTGATGCTTGTCATGCTTATTGTGATTTTTATGCATTGATATACTGTATATGTTATTCTCTCAGTGAAGATCCTAGAGTATTGTGAATTAATGCTCAAAATTTAACATGGTATCAGAGCTAACCTGAGAAGAAGACATTTTGTAGTGATGGAAACTTGCGTTTCTTGTTTATTGGGTTTCTCTCCACAGTTTTTGGAAAAGAAGTATAGTAGATTGACTATACTCATCAAGGAGAATCTATCTATCCAATCAGAATTCAATTCTGAGCATTTTCAGATTTGGCCCTAAAAATTAGGGTTTCCACACAAATAGGAATTTCTAAAATTTGAAGACATAGCTGGAATATCCTTGCACAAATCGAAGTTTAGAGCTTTGGATTGAGATTTTTGGCTAGGTAGATCTCCGAGAAACTCAAACCCTAATTCAGGGCTCTCCCTAGTGAATGCGGGAGGACAAAAAGGCAAATCTGAAGGGTAAAGCTTCGTTGATCTAAAATTCTGAATACACCAGGTTGATCAGCTCATCAAGGCGCATCTTTGTATCCTTTCAGAAAATTGAAATTCACATTTTGAATTTTTAGGGTTTTTCCGACAAACCCTAATCCGGGACCAAATCCAGTTTTTAGCATTTCAAGTGGTAAGACCTAAATCTTTTCTATTTCTATTTGAAGTACTCTTTAAGATGTATCACCACACCAAGCTTGAGGATAAGCTTGAAGGAGATGATAATTTCTGAGCTTGGAAGTATAGGATTGGGTTAATCCTGGAAGAGAATGAGTTGGACTCATATGTAAAAGAAGACATCCCTATCGCAAAGGATGAAGAGGCTAACGTATTGCATAAGAAAAACTTGGTCAAGGAAAAGAGAATCATTGTTGATTCCATCAAATACCATCTCATACCCCATGTGTCTTCTCTAAAGACACCCAAGGAGATGTTTGACTCCTTGACCCAGCTATTTGAAGGGAAGAACATAAATCAGAAGATGACCCTGCGGAACCAATTGAAAGGAGTAAAGTTTCAGAATGGAGAAACCATTCAATCTTATTTTTCAAGGGTCTCCCAGATCAAGGAACAACTAGAAGTAGTGGATGAAATGGTGGAGAATGGTGAAGTGGTGATGACCACTCTAAATGGCCTACCCAGGTCATGGGATTCCTTTATTCAAGGAATCTGTGCAAGGAAGAATTTGATCTCCTTCAACAGATTGCGGAAAGAATGCTCTCAAGAAGAAGCTAGGCTTGTGGCCCGAGAAGAAAAGATGGGAAATTAAGATCAAGCTCTCACAGCACATGCCAGGAAAGGAAAGTCCAAGAAGGAATCATCTCATAATAGAAGATTCTCACACCACCATTATCATAAAGATAAGAATGTGAAGAACCTGCAATAATTAATTAATGCAAATACACGAGATATCAGAAATAATAGAACTCAGAATCACTTTTATATTGATCACGAGCCACTTCGAGGGGGCAACCTCCTTTGAGCAAGCTCAATACAATTAACTTCACGGTGCCTTCATAGGCCTCAACACACACTTATATACTAAGCCTAGGTGCCAATACCATGTGTCAATACAAACCATGGGCCAATACAAAATATAGATAAAAAATTATTACGGGTCAAAACCATGGGCCAATACAAACTATGGATCAACAAAACTATGGGTGACTTACAAAGCATATGCGCCAACAACAATAACACAAACTATGGATCAACAAATACTACGGGACGACTTACAAAGCATATGCAACCAACAACAATATACTAACAAAGTAAAGACATGGGTTCCTAACATCCCCTCTCCCTTAGAAAAATCTTTGTCCTCAAAGCTTTAGATGTGGAAATTGATGCAGAATCTGAAGGAGTGGGTCCCCTGTAGCATCCTCAGGTTGCATTCCGGGCCATTGGCGCATTTTGAGTTTCAGGGAGGATTGCATGGAAGGCTGTAGATGAAGAAGAACCATATCAGTGACATGAAAAGTGCGCACAGAATGGTGCTGATCGGCTTGTTGTTTCAGTTGAATTCTTGCCATGTGAAGATTGTCCTGCAGAATGAGAAGAAGCTGATCGCGGTTTCGAAGAATTGAGTCAATTGCCTGAAATGGGGAGTTGCTGAAGGTGTATGAAAGAAGAACTGGAGGTGCCTGTCCAGATACTGCTTCATATGGTGTCCTTTTAGATGGGGTACTATACCACTGGAGTGCTTCCAGGAAATCCATAGAAATAGTTGTCCAAATCTGTGTAGGGATGGGCAAGGGTTCGAGTAGTCTTGAAAGGAGGGTTGTTTCACCCTTGTTGACCTGGAAAGTATCATAGTCAACCACCATCCGTTGAATTGTCATTTTCAATCCTTGCCAAAAGAAGTTACATTGTTCTTGGTCATACGTTTTAAGGAACCCAAGGTGCTCTGCTGATGAAGAAGCATGGAGTTCATAGAAGAGATATCCCCATTGAACAGATTGCAACCAATTTGGAACAAGCAGAGAAATAGCTGTAAGAGAAACCGGGTCATCAAATGTGCGAGAAGGAGCATCTGCCACCATATTTTCCTTACCCTTTTGGTAAGTGGTCACATAGTCATAACCCATGAGTTGGAGAACCCATTTCAGGTGTGCTGGGGAGGAGACCCATTGTTCCAGGAAAGTTTCCATACTCCGGAGATTAGTCTTGATGCAAAAATAATTCCCCAATAGGGATGGTTGCCACTTCTGTACTGCATGCAAAATAGCCATCATGTCCTGCTGACATGTAGATGCGGTAAAATGCTTACCGAAAAGGTCTCGTGAAGGCGGCAAGCCCACTGGTGCAACAAAGACACCTGCATATCTATCCAAGGAAGTAGTGGAGACCGTTGGTGGGTGCATCTGAAGGGAATGGAGCTGAGCAATGACACCATGTGAATTCTTCTTAAGGATATTTTCCAAGCAATGTGAACTGATGATGCAGAGAGACCCTGGTTGTAAGCCCATAAATTTGTGTTGTGTCCCATTGATTGAAAACTGCATCCAAAGTTCATCAAAATCCCATAAGATGGGTCCAAGTGTGCGTAGCCATTGAACGCCAAAAACTACATCACATCCACCTAAGGACAAGGCAAACATGTCAAAGCGCAGGTCATAATCTTCCATAGAGATATGCACATTATGACACTTCCCCTTGTAAGGTAAGGTGCCCCCATTGGCAACCATGACTTCAAAGTTGCAAAAAGGATGGACAAAACAATCAGCCTGTTTAGCAATCCGAGGATCAATGAAGTTATGAGTGCTACCAGAATCAATGAGTATGGTAAGAGGGAGCTTCTTGAAGTATTCCCTGACCCGCATTTTTTGTGGGGTGGTGACGCCAGTTACAGCATGGAGAGAGATCTCGGGTGGGTCATCTTGACATGGGGTGTCAACAGGCGGGTGCTGAATGTTGACCTGAACATCTACTGTATCTGGAACTTCTTCACCAAGTTCTGAGGCAGGCGGAGAATCCACATCCAAGAAATAGAGATTTTTTTGAACACATTTATGTCTCCGAGTGAATTTCTCATCACAATTATAACAAAGCCCTTTTTCTTGATGTGCCTGCATCTCTGTTTCAGACAAATGCTTGATAGGAGTTGTTCGAGGAGCAGGCATGATGGGAGGTCGTTGGGAACCCATATTTTTGAAGGGAACAAAGGTGGGTTTGGAGCGTTGTTGAGCTGTGATCTTGTCCTCTGCCAACTTAGCCAACCCTAGGACTTCCATCATTGTGTTGGGACAGAACATTTTGACTTCTGAGCGGATTTCATCCTTGAGACCACTGATAAAACAACTCTTGTAGAATTCATCAGACAATCCTTCTGTGTGATTGGCCAGTTTCTCAAATTATGTCTGATACTCTCTCACTGTGCCAATTTGGTGAAGTTTAGTGAGTTCTCCTGTGAAGTCATCAAAAGCAGTAGGACCAAATCGTGGCAAAAGGAGTTGGCAAAAATATGTCCAGTTGGGCTCGGGATGAGCTTTGATGTACCAACGGTACCATTGAAGGGCTTCCTATTCCAAATGAAAGGATGCAAGTGGAACGTTCTAGACATCAAAAGTATTATGCAAACTGAAATATTGTTCTACTCAGTATATCCATCCAGTCGGATCAATACCATTGAAGCGAGGAAAATCAAGCTTCAGCTCACGAAAATTGCTGGAAGAAGAGAACCGAGTGGCTGCAAAAGATTCTGGTTGTCAGTTATTGTTCATGGCTGAATGCTGAAGATGGAGGCTGAGAAATTTTTCATCCAGATCTTGGAGTTTGGTCTGGATGGCTGCAAATGCTTCCTCCATGGTTTTTGCTCCTATGCGAGTGACAACCATAACCAGGAATTTTTTTTTTTTTTTTTGGGGGGGGGGGAATGGATAGAAAAACACAAACACAAGCTTATTTAGTAAGGGGAAATTTGGATTTGGGAAAAACTCAGAGGGGTAATTGGGGTTTGACTAGGTTTTCGACACTTTCTGAGGGACAGGGAAGCAAAAAATGAGGATTTCAGAAGCATGAACTCTATGGTAAAATTTGAAGGCAATCGAGTGAAAATTGAAGAAGTTATGGTAAACCATAAAAATAGACAAATGTGGGATTTCTGGTCTTGGGAAGTGGAATTAGGGATAGGGTATTCAGGAATGAAATATGCAGAATGGGATTGCAGGGATGTCAGTGAAGTTTCAGGGAAAATAGAGATGAAACAAGGGAGATATGGCCAAAAAATAGTTTTTTTTTTTTTTAATGGATCGGCAACAACGGCGTGGAATGGATCTGCAACGACGTGGAAGGGATTGAAAACAGCTGGATCTGAAATGGCAACTGGATCTGGAATGACTTTCATAATAGATCTGAAACGGCTGGATCTAGAGCGGAAGTGATCGGCAACAGTTTAGCTGAAAATAGATATGGACCCCAGGTATGTACGGCTTCCTAACAGTTCAGGTGTTTCACTCAGCCACCAATGCTGTCTGACGGCTTACGTATTGGGGCAGTACCCCTCACTCCACGGCTCAGGTAAAACTGATAACCGCTTTGCCACAAACGACAGCTCTTGGTTTACCTCATGGGTGGGAACTAGTTAATCAGGTAGGGGTCATTGCCCTTTTCGCTGACAGGTCCTCTCAATGGGCCAGCTACTTTGGAGTTCCTGTGGTACTCCTCACAATGATTTTTAAGTCTTATTCCCAAGTACTTCCCACAGTTAAGCGGATAGGGATAGCAAGCCTTCTCATGATAACAAGTTCATCATTTGGTTTATATCCTACATTTCTCTTATTTTATTAAGTTATTATTGGGGTATTGGTTCTGAGTGTCTTTCTTAATATAGATTGAGAGGTGAGGCTCAAAGAATCCTCTTTGAGCCTCACCCCTCCATGTGGAATATTTATTCTATGTCTGTCCATCTATGCTATTCATAGCTCAGATCTCACTACTTTGTCTTTCTCACAGCTGGTTCATTGTTCGCTTCAGTTTTGAAGCTCTCTTTTCCTCCTCTCTCACATTCATCAAACTTTGAACAGGTTCCATGGACTGCATAGGAGGTTTCAGAGGCTCTACCATAGCTCATCGGAAAGGTATTTCTGTCAGCTCAAATGGGTATTTCACGGAATTTCATTTTGTTTCCCAGTTTGTGAGATATGCTTGTTTGAAGTAGCATATGTTTGTGCATAATGCGGCCGAACGTACAACAACTTTAAACAAGTACTACTGACTCCAAAGAATGTTTCAGAGGCTCTACCATATCTCATTGGAAAGCTCTTTCTGTCAGCTAAAATGGGTATTTCACAGTTTTTTATTTGGCTTTCCGGTTTGAGAGATATCATCGATTGAAGCAACATATGTCTGCAAAATAGTGTGCGCGCGTCTCTTGAGCTTCAACAAACATTTTCTCACTATCTGGGCCACCCTAGACCAAGTATGTTATATGGATGGAAAGGTCTCTTCGAGACCTCAAATGGGTCTTCAACAGAATTCAATTTCACTACATGCATCAGAAGCTATGAATGAATTTGCAGCAAGACATCAACTGCACCAAAGATCATGAATTTTCAATTTTTTTAAATCTTAATGTAATCATGGTTATGGGTTAACCGCACAAAACCCATGGTTATGGGTCAACCACACAAAACCCACAGTTATGTATTGTAATCACGGTTATGGATCAACCACACAAAACCCATGGTTATGGGTTAACCACACAAAACCCATAGTTATAAATTGTAATCATGGTTGTGGGTCAACCACACAAAACCCACGGTTATGGGTTAACCACACAAAACCCTTCTCTTCAATGGAAACAAGCTTGTCATTGCCACCATGGTTATGGGTCAACCACATAAAACCCACGGTTATGGGTCAACCATACAAAACCCATGGTTTTGAGTCAACCACACAAAACTCTTCTCTTCATTGGAATCAAGCTTGCTATTGCCATCATGGTTATGGGTCAACCTTGCAAAACCCACGGTTATGGGTCAACCACGCAAAACCCTTCTCTTCATTGGTAACTAGCACATTGTAATCATGGGTCTCTTCTTAGCATGAAATGATGGGGACCATCATTTTCTAAGGGGGGAGGAATGATCCGAATTTTAGGGGGCATATGGTCTAAATTTGGATGTATAAGCCATAAAAGCATTGAATGAAGAGGCCACCCTCTCATATCCATGGTATTTGGTAGAACATGGTTTTGGCCCATGGTATGGCCTCAAGACACATTGTAATAATGCTATATAAAGGCCTAGCAAGCCTTCTCATGATAACAAGTTCATCATTTGGTTTATATCCTACATTTCTCTTATTTTATTGAGTTATTATTGGGGTATTGGTTCTGAGTGTCTTTCTTAATATAGATTGAGAGGTGAGGCTCAAAGAATCCTCTTTGAGCCTCACCCCTCCATGTGGAATATTTATTCTATGTTTGTCCATCTATGCTATTCATAGCTCAGATCTCACTACTTTGTCTTTCTCACAGCTGGTTCATTGTTCGCTTCAGTTTTGAAGCTATCTCTTGTCCTCCTCTCTCGGCATTCAAGCCTTCCAAGTCTCAGCCCCCAAGATCCGGATCAACGGGCCACTTCGAGGGGGCAACCTCATTTGAGCAAGCTCAATACAATTAACTTCACGGTGTCTTCATAGGCCTCAACACACACTTATATACTAAGTCTAGGTGCCAATACCATGGGTCAATACCATGTGTCAATACAAACCATGGGCCAATACAAAATATAGATCAACAATTATTACAAGCCAAAACCATGGGCCAATACAAACTATGGATCAACAAAACTATGGGCGACTTACAAAGCATATGCGCCAACAACAATAACACAGGCTATGGATCAACAAATACTACGGGACAACTTACAAAGCATATGCGTCCAACAACAATATACTAAAAAAGTAAAGACATGGGTTCCTAACAAAGAAAGATCTCGGATGCTTCAATTGCAATGAGAAGAGACACTTTGCTTCAGATTGTCCCAAGAAGAAGAAAGACAACAACAACAACTTCAATAAGAAGTAGGGATAATTTTAAGGACCCATAATTATTTAAAAGTGTATAAACCTTGGCGAATTTTACCAATTCCTAAAATGTCAACTATAAAATATTTGGCGATATTTTCTAAAATTATTTCAATTTCTAAGGATTTTATATAGTTTATATAATAATTTGGCGATTTTTAGAGTGAAAAAAGTTTACCCCATCAAAATTGGGCGAAACAGGGCTTCAAAAAATGCAACTTGGTGAATTCTTTTTTGGAAACAATCATGGAAAAATAGCCCATGGGCTAAATTTCGCCCCTAAAATTATCCTTGATAAGAAGAAGAAGAATAACAAAAGAAGATATCATGCTCATGTTGCCGAAGATGATGAACCCCCAAAGAAAAAGGCTAGGGCAGAAAGTGATAGTGATGATGACTCTTCAAGTGAAGAAGAGTATGTTCTAATTTCTGCTCTCACATGTACTATCTCCCATGGTTGTAATGATTGGTTGATTGACAGTGGGGCTTCCAAACACATGACTGGGTTTAAGGAATCTTTTGTGAATATATCTGAACATGAATCACCCCATAAGGTGAAACTTGGGGATGATTATCAATATCCAATCAAAGGAAGTGGTGAATCCTCCTACAACCTAGATTCTGAAAAATCTTTGAAGATAAAAGAAGTCCTTTATGTACCAGGGCTCAAGAAGAACTTACTCTCTATCTCTGCATTGGATGCAAAAGGTATGAGGGTTGCATTTGTGGATGGCCAAGTCCTAATGTGGCCAAAGGAAAAGAACATAGATGATGCAGTAGTGATTGGAGAGCAAGAGGGAGGTTTGTATAAATTGAAGGGACGGCCTGAACATGCCATGGTACATGAATCCATGGAGCCAAGTGAACTTTGGCATAAAATAATTGCTCATATGCACTATAGGGCACTTCCAATTGCATGCAAGGCTGTAGAGGGTCTTCCTGAGATCAATACCAAACATGAAGGTGTTTGCAAAGGATGTGCAAAGGGTAAGAACATTAAGAAGGCTTTTCCAAGCAGTGAAAGCAAGGCAAAAGACATCCTGGAAATCATCCACTCAGATGTATGTGGTCCTATGTCATCCAGTTCTCTGAGTGGGTATGTTTACTATGTCTCATTTATTGATGACTTCTCCAGGAAGACTTGGGTATACTTCTTGAAGAGAAAAGATGAGGTGTTTGATAAATTCAAGGAATTCAAAACCTTGATGGAGAATCAAACTGACAAGAAGATCAAAACATTCAGATCCAACAATGGTGGAGATTTCACCTCAGGTGACTTCAAGAAGCTTTGTAGTGATTCAAGGATTGAGAGGGAGTTGACTGCTCCTTATAATCCTCAACAGAATGGAGTTGCAGAAAGGAAGAACAAATAAATCATGGAAGCAGCAAGGGCAATGTTGCATGACCAGGATCTACCTATGCATCTATTGGAAAAAGCAGCTAGAACAACTATATATGTGCAGAACAGAACACCCCACAAGATATTGGATAACGGGACACCATAAGAGGTATTTTCTGGTAAGAAACCTGAAGTCAGCCATCTCAGAATATTTGGTTGTCCAGTATACACTCATGTCCCAAAGGAAAAATGGACTAAACTAGATCCTTCAGGGAAGAAGGGTATCTTTGTGGGTTACAGTGAAAGCTCGAAGGCTTACAGAATATACTTTCCAGGGTCCAAGAAGATTGATGTCAGCAGGGATGTAACATTTGATGAAAAATCAGCCTTCATCAAATCAATGAAGGCACCTATCGAAGTTTATGAAGAACCTAAAGAAACTAGATTTCAAGACACTACCATGACTGAAGAAGTTCCAGAAATTGTTCATGAGTTTGAAGATCTGCAAGAACCTGTAGATCCACCCCGTGAGGATAACTCTAACAAGAGGAAACCTGCATGGGCTAGAGAGCTCATTCAACATGCAGAAATATTTGGCATTCTAGAAGAAGAACACAGAGCAAAGAAGAGAACCAGATCACATACCAGCTATGTTGCTTTACTATGTGACATTATGAACAAAGAGCCTTCTAGTTATGAAGAAGCAGCGGAAAAGAAAGAATGGAAGGATGCCATGGTTGAGGAATACCAATCAATAATGAAGAATGATGTTTGGGATGTTGTACCAAGACCTAAAGAGAAGTCTGTTGTGACTTCTAAATGGATCTACAAAATCAAGCATGCTGCAGATGGCAGTGTAGAGAAATACAAAGCAAGATTCGTAGCTCGTGGCTTCTCTCAGAAAGAGGGAATAGATTATGAAGAAACTTTTGCACCTGTAGCCAGGTATACTTCCATCAGAACAGTACTTTCCCTTGCTGCAGCGATGAAATGGAAAATAAACCAGATGGATGTCAAGACTGCCTTCTTGAATGGTGTAGTTGAACATGAAGTATATGTGGAGCAGCCACTAGGTTTCGAAATATATGATAGGGAGTCATATGTGTGTAGATTGAAGAAAGCCTTGTATGGCTTGAAGCAAGCTCCCAGAACTTGGTATGGTAGGATGGAAAGTTTACTATCTAGTTTGGGCTTTACCAAGAGTAAAGCGGATTCCAACATTTACTACAAGGTTGAGGAAGGGAATCTTGTGATTCTACTCCTGTATGTGGATGACTTATTTGTAATAGGAGATGACAAATTGATTGCAAATACGAAGAGGAAGCTTTTTTCTGAGTTCAATATGAAAGATTTGGGAATGATGCATTATTTCCTAGGTATGCAGGTGTGGCAGAGTATAGGTGGGATCTTCCTTGGTCAAGGGAAGTACACAGTAGATATCCTGAAGAGATTCGGGATGATGGATTGCAAGGCCATGGCCACACCTATGGCATCGAATCTGAAGCTTCTATGTGATGCTTCATCTGATCTGGTTGATGTCTCTATGTATCATCAGATGATTGGGTCCTTGATGTACCTGACGAACACGAGACTAGATATTTGCTTTGCGGTGAACACATTGAGTTAGTTCCTGATAGATCCGAGGAGTGTTCATCCGGTTGCTATAAAGAATGTTCTAAGGTACCTAAAGGGTACAGTGGATTATGGGCTTAAGTATGAGGTGAATCAAAAGTTTAACCTGCAGGGTTATGTTGATTCAGATTGGGATGACAGTGCTGCAGACAGGAAGAGCACATCTCGGTGCTGCTTTAGTATGGGATCAGGTGTGATCTCTTGGTTTAGCCAGAAGTAGTCCTGTGTAGCACTGAGTACAGCTGAGGCAAAGTATGTTGTAGCCTGTTCAGCTAGTTGTGAGCCAGTATGGCTACGGAAGCTACTGTCTAAGTTATTTGATCTCCCGTTGGATGCTACTGGTATCTTTTGTGATAACCAGAGTTGTGTGAAGCTGTCAGAGAATCTAGTGTTTCATGATAGGTCGAAACACATAGAGATCAAATATCACTATATCAGGGATATGGTGCAGAGAGGAGCTGTGAAGCTCCTGTAAGTTGCGACGGACGAGCAGATTGCAGATGTGCTGATGAAGCCACTAGCTAGGGTGAAGTTTGAGTACTTCATAGAGAGGCTTGGTGTTCTTTGGATTGAGGACACTTCAAGGGAGAAGTGATGGACACATCTGCTGAAGCCATTCCAAGCATGTTGGAAGGAGGATCCTTCACATGGCTGTGGATGTAAGCGCTGGATGATGAGCATCAGGATGATATTCTGGTTTCTGCTTTGTATGACCAGTTGGATCATTTTTTATATGTATGTATGTATGCATCATGTTGGATGCTGGATATGATCAGTTGGATCATTTATATGTATATGTATGTACGCATCATGTTGGATGCTGGATATGATCAGTTGGATCATTTATATGTATGTACGCATCATGTTGGATGTTGGATATGATCGGTTGGATCATGTGTATGTATTTTGTATAAGCATCATGTTGGATGCTTGGACCATGTATCTGTATATGTATCAGGTGGATACATTGTATGATTAGGTAGATCATGTATGTTGATATGTATCATGTATTTATATTTGTATCAGGTGGATACACTGTGTGATTAGGTAGATACTTGGTATGCATTAGGTAGATGCATTATATGATCAGAATGGTCATGAATGATGAGCTTCAGGATGTTGCTCCAGATGACATGCAGCAGGATGTTGCAGTGATGATGATAAGGATGATCATGTGCACATCAGGATGATGTATGGTGAGTATCAGGTTGATACTCTGTGGTCGTGGAACAGGTTGTGCAAATAAGCATGTAATTTGTGCCCTGGGAGATTTGCAGATAGTCTTTCGAGGTTTTTCCTACGGCATGTAATTTGTACCCTGGGATATCTGGCAAATCCTCTTTCGAGTTTTTTCTCGAGAGGACATATAATTTGTGCCCTGGGAGATCTGCAGATAGTCTTTCGAGGTTTTTCGAATGGCATGTAATTTGTGCCCTAGGATATATGGTAGATGCTCTTTCGAGGTTTTGTCCTATGGCATGTAATTTGTGCCCTAGGAGATTCGATAGGTTGATCCGTGTGCTCATTATCGAGCCTGGGATGCTCTTTCGAGGTTTTTCCATGACCACATGTAATTTGTGCTCTGGGAGATCCGATAGGTTGAGCCTTGTGCTCGTAATCAGTCCTGGGATGCTCTTTCAAGGTTTTGTGGCGACCACATGTAATTTGTGCCCTGGGAGATCCGATAGGTTGAGACTTGTGCTCGTAATCAGTCCTGGGATTCTCTTTAGAGGTTTTGTGGTGGGGTCACATGTAATAAGTCTTGGAGATCTGGACAGGATGAAAAAGGCCTCAGATGCTCTTTAGGGTTCTTGCTAGTCAAGAGACTCTTTTAAGGTTTTGTGACACATGTAATAAGTCCTGATATTTTCACAGTATGGCCAGTGATGATGAAGACCTGCAGGTGGTGGGCCTACATCCAGTATGAAAAAGGACTGGCTCTGTAGAACTTCCTATGACGAGTAGAGTCAGAGATTGGTTGAGATAGCAGCAGCAGTGACGATGATGATGATGATGATGATCTTGAGAAGAAGACTTGTCTAGCAGATCTGTGTCGAGAAATACCTTCCTAGTTAAGAGGGAGTGTTGATGTATATGTAACTTCGAAATGTATTTCATCTATGCATTTCATATATATTTATTATACCCTTATTAGAGATGTGTTATTCCTCTATAAGGAAGTGTCCTCATGTGGATTGACAAGTGTCACAAGTGTGTATACTTGCCGATGGGTTATTAGACCACCATGTGTGGGGTCGGCCCTGAATTATATATTATATTGTGGATGTACCTAGCTTGACAAGTCGGCCCCATAAGGTCACTGGGCAAACAGGTTAGTATAAATAGAGATCCGGAGATCTCTATTTAGATAATTTGGAAAGTCATCTCTCTCTCACTCAGAAAGTGGTGCACTAGTGAGGAGGAGGATCATATGCTTCTAGGAGACTATCTCAAGTGTATTTTGGTTGTACTTTGGTTGAGCCATTGCTCTCTCTATCTCTAAGGAAGTTGTGGGGTTTTTCACCTTAGGGTTTTCCCCACAGAAATTCCATGTCTCTTGTCTCTCATGCTTTTGATTCTTGTGATGTTTATCATGCTTATTATGATTGTTATGCATTGATATACTGTATATGTTATTCTCTCAGTGAAGATCCTAGAGTATTGTGACTTAATGCTCAAAACTTAACAATATTGAATATTGTTGGTGGAAATTCGCGTTCCAATAAGCAAAGCAATTCAACAACCTCTCCTCTTAGATTATCAAAGTTTGAAGGATCTAGCACATGCAAACTCATTCTCTTCAATATTAGGCCCAACTTTATAATTGCTAATCTTGGCCCCTTTTCCAAACTTGATATGACCATAATAGGTAAAATATCCTCGATTATGACATGATAGTCATGGGTCTTGAGGCCTCTTAAACTATTATTATCAGTTTGGATTCTAATATTACTACTTACATATCCAGTAGGAAAGCGAGTCTGAGACATCAACTTTAAGAATTGTGCACGTTGTTCCTTTGTACACACATAAGGAGCAATAGGATTTCTATATTTTCCATCACCAAAATTTTCAACCCAAAGATTCTGATGAATCTTTAGTTCTTGAAGGTCTAGGCATGATGACACTGTATCATATGCACCAAAAAGAGTTTCTATAATAGCAAAAGCTATGTTTTTCTTGGTATGCATAAAGTCAACAATATGTCTAATGGCTATATGCTTAAAGTATGGCAACCTATAGAATATGCACAATTGTTTTACACCACTATCATTAAGTGGATCATTTTTACTACCACAAATTCCACCATCCTTAATAAACTGCATTTTTTTTCTCCATTCTCAATAATGTAATCACTTGTTATTTCCAATGGTGCTTCATGATTCTCTTCCTGACCATTGAAACATGGCTTTTTTCAATGATATGGATGCTCCATTTTAAGATCAACACGATTTCCACAATAAATGCACTTATGTAAACTACTTGAGTTCGTCACAAAACCCTTAAAGATGCAAGCCAAACATCGATGGTATCCATGAACATTGAGACTAGTCAATGTGCCATATGCAAGAATATTGTGTATCATAAACAATAAAGAAGCTCTTAAAGTGAATTGGATTGAATCACCATCCCTTAAAATTTGAATTGCTTCAATTCCTTTCCACAATTATACTAGCTCGTCAAATAATGGCTCTAAATAAACATCAATTGTATTTGAAGTCACACTTTTCTTTCCTAGTATAATTAATGACAACATCAAGAAAAATGGTTTGGTTGCTAACCATGGAGGCAAGTTATAATTGATTAAAAACACTGGCCAATTTGACCATTTAGTACTCTGATCTGAGAATGAGTTCACACCATCTAGAGATAAACCCAACCTTATATTACAAGGATCTTGGGCGAAATCAGGTCATCTATTGTCAAATTCCATCCACACCTTAGAATCAGCCACAAATTGTTGTTTTCCATTGATGCTCTTATTTTGGGCATGCAATTTCATAAGCTTAGAAATGTCTCGACATCTGTACATTCAAAGAAACCATGGGATTAGTGGAAAGTGCCAAAGAACCTTTCTAGGAGCTGACTTTGATTTCAACCCTGGTTTATACCTCCCTTTTTTACATTTCGGACATTCAGTCTCACATGCAATAATTTTGCGAAATAATACACAACCATTTACACATGTGTGGATGTTTTCATACCCTAAGCCTAGCTTAGTGATTTGTGCTTTACATGATCTATGTTTTAGTGTCAATGTGGAATTAGGTGGTAACAACTCATGTAAAAATGCCAATAACTCATCAACACTCTCATTTGTCGAACCATGCACTGTTTGCAAGTTAAGAAGTACAAGGATTTTTTTTAAATGACTCAACTTGCAAGTATCATACACAGGTTTTGAAGCATCCTCCATCAACTTCTGCCAATCATCCTTGAAACCAGCATTCAATATTCCATCAACTTCAATCCCTTTATCTAAGGTTCCTACCTCTCAATATGTGTTTGTTACCTCTTCATTTATGTCTGGCACCTCTACAAATCTCATGCCATGCAATTGTATCCTATTTGAATAATAATTTTGAGGGAAAGGGCATATACCGCTATGACCATATTTTAACATATGTTTGTAAATCACTTGTCTTATTCTCATCTTCCCACCACAACAATCATTACATGGACATGCATATTTAAGGAAGCTCTTTGCACCGGCTATTATCTCATTGTATGCATGGTATTCAACGGTTGTCAAAATTGGGTGTTGACTCATCTTTAATTTTGTGCATTCAATTATGAAAACGATATGTTAACTCTTACTTTCCACTCTTTTCATCTATCTCATCTTGAATTGAAATGCATCAAAACCAATTCATAGATAAAAAATCAAAGGATCAATATTAATCATAAATTATTTTCAAATTTTGAGGCAGGAATATAACAATCGTATCTATATTTAGAGGGATTGAAGTGCTAATATGTACAGGTTAGTTATAACACCTTACTTACTATGATTAAGTGATAGTACACACCTATTATTACATATACTCATATGTAAGGATCTCATGGATTGTGTATAATCACCATTGCTCTTAGAGGCTGTAATGGTATGAAATCTCACATAGGGTAAAGTTGGAAACAATTGTAAGTTCAACCTAATCATTATTACTAATAAAAGATGCTAATCATTATACCTTTTCTATTACACAACTTAACATAGGTAATTGCACTATTCACCTTAGAAGGTTATAGTTGATTGTGGTGATGCCTACTTACCTATTTAGTTTGATTGCGTACTTATAAGAACTATCTCCATAATATATAGGGTTATATAAGCAGTAACACTATACTCATAACTTATTGATTACATGGTAAGTAGAATACTAGTATATACCCAATTGTTTCACTTGATTTCATAGATTCCTAAATGAACAATGGGAATAGAAGCAAGCGTATTTATATAATGTATACAAGGGAAGAGAAGATGAAGCTAACATAATCCCAAGATAAACTATAGTGATATATAAATTCCTTACACAAGAATAATTAGGTAGATGTCATAAGTACTTCCATAACAAAAAAACAAGAGATAAGAGTAAGTCCACCCTTTTCATAACAGTACTAATCACAGTAATATCATAATACAAGAGCTTATACAAGTGCAATGGAAACAAAGTGCATAATTGCAAACTTCTAAGGTCATGTCTTCCACAAACTATCCAATCTTCAAACATTGGCACCAAAATAGTTTTACATTTTAGGGGACTTCCAACAATAACAACTTCTTGCAAACCTCCTTTCACTACCCCTGGTTCAATGGCCTTTATATAAATACCATAGACATGGTTTGCAATATGGAAATAAAATATGCTCAGTTAGTCATGATCTTCCTTGTGCTTTCCTTCCTATATCCTTAAGTATTTTTCCAGATACCTAAGTGTTACATTAACTATTCCAATGTCGCATCCAGTCAAAAGAGCTCCCCAAACATGTTTTAATGGAAGGTTTCACTGCCATACTGAAAAATTATATGAAAATGGTGGACTTATATCCCCCAATAGGCTGTTGCTACAAGAAATCTAAGCTGCCTACTAAGTTGGCTGCGACAAGAATTTGACAACAGTGTTATTCATATTGGCCCTTATAAAATTCACTGGTAAAGGAAAACAATCTGTTTATGTTGCCCTTGGTCAGGTCTGAAAATGAATTATTATATTGCTGCTTGTCGTTATGTATATGTGCCTATCATCTTGTAATTTCCACTAGGTGGACAACACCCCCTATGCTGAAAACAAGACTTTGTCCAAAGATACATTGTAGGAATAACTACTATCACCATATATCATTTAGGACATTATTGAGATAAATTTATTTTGATCCTTCAAGCCTTCACCTTTGCTACTTTTCCTACTCTTATTATGGAAACAAAATTTTGATGTAATAGATTGCATTGAATGAGTATCTAAACAGGTGATGGTTCCATCCATGAATTTCATAATTTCATGAATTTGTTGAGTTACAATTACCTCAAACATTGAGGCATACATACATGCCATGGTATCATTTTTGGATTTTTTCTAGACATAGTGCCTTGTGTTTACAAATACCCACCAAAATGGAAACCAATATAAATCTTATTTCGTAGGTGACAAGAAGACCTCATTTCTCATTGTTGAGTGAAGTCTACATATGGTATCATGGCATGTGTTTGATGTGTATAAATGAAATATGGGAATCCATGGAAATAAGTTCATTTTTTGTTTCTGAGTTACTTCAAATATATATACATGTAGAATATGATGCACTATGAAAGAACCTATGGAAACTGGCAAGCAAATACCTCCTTGACCAAGCCTTTCTTTTTACCACATCCCTCTTTATAATATTAATTTGATATTATCTTCCATCTTTATCATATTAATTTGATATTATTTAAAGATAATGATTGATATGATGATGGGTGGATTTCCATAGACCAAATTGACATATTGGCATACCCTAGTTCAATCGTTAGGCCTTTCTAAATACATTTAGCTAGGTTTAGATTTAGGCTACTGATTGAAGGTGGAAAGTGTGCAACACCAAAGATTAAGGTCATCATTGCTATTCATTTCCTTAAACAAACCAGAAACTTGTCTTTCTACTATTGTTGCAAAATATACCCATCCAGATTTAGAAGAGATTGGTTACCTGCTTGTTGAAAGTGTCCATAATTTTTTGTTTCTACACAAATTGCTAAGAGGAATACCCAGAACATGCCCAATTTCTGATATTAGGTGGAATTATTCCAAGAAGATGAACATTACTGTTGTTTTAGCCTTCATGTCTTGCCCATAATTCATATTATGTGTTTTTAAAGGTTTCTTACGGCTGGTTTAGGCTCTAAATATGCCCATCTCTATGCTAAAGTGCCCAAAACCTCTGCTCTCAATGCATGTGGCCTCAAAATGGCCTCAAAATTTAACCCCTGAATATATATGCCCAAGACTTCTCACTTTGCTCAATCCAAGTGTGTAAAATGTACTTTCATGGATCATCCTCCCAAGAAGAGGCATGAGCAGGAGTGATTTTGATATCCCCTAATAATGAAGAAATGGATCTATCCTTCAAGCTTAATTTTGAAGCTACAAACAATGTCTCTAAGCATGAATCCTTGATACTGGGGTAATTAGAAACTGTCAAAATGATAGGAATTACTAAACTCACCATTTTTGGAGATATAGAGTTAGTGATGCGATAGATTAAAAATGTTTACCAAACTAAGAACCCTAAAATGGCCCATCTAATGTATGAAAGTATGAGGTGATTAGACTAGATTTGCCAATGTGGGACGATCTAGAGTTGAGGGTTTTTATGTTAAAATTGAAGCACCTCAAAGATAAATAAATCCAAATATTTTTGTTCCCCATACTCTATAAACTCTTCAAAGAACCATGTGAATATCTAAATAGGCGATGGTTCATCCATGAATTTCATAATTTCATGAATTTGTTGAGTTACAATTACCTCAAACTTTGAGGCAGACATACATGCCACAACATCATTTTTTGTATTTGTTCTAGACATAGTGCCTTGTGTTTTCCAATGCCCACCAAAATGGAAACCAATATAAATCTTATTTCGTAGGTGACAAGAAGACCTCATTTCTCATTGTTGAGTGAAGTCTATGTATGGTATCATGGCCTGTGTTTGATGTGTATAGAAATAAGTTCATTTTTTTATTTATGAGTTACTTCAGATATATATACATGTAGAATATGATGCACTATTGAATAACCTGTGGCAACTGGAAAGCAGATACCTCCTTGACCAAGGCTTTCTTCTTACCACATCCCTCCTTATAATATTAATTTGATATTATCTTCCATCTTTATCATATTAATTTGATATTATTTAAAGATAATGCTTGTTCTAACGATGGGTGGATTTCTATAAACCAAATTGACATATTGACATACCCTAGTTCAACTGTTAGGCCCATCTAAATACATTTAGCTAGGTTTATCCTATTTTTTTATGGACCAAGTGGAGCAATATGCACTCTACAGCTTGTACTAATCCTTATCCAACATCAATATGGATCTCTGTTAATAAATATTGAAACCATAGTTATACAACCTACAACATGGAAAGAAGGAGCAAGGAAACCTAAAGGAGTCTTACATTTACATAGGTTTATCCTAATCATATATGGACCATGTGGAGTAATCTGCAATGTACAGCTTGTCCTAATCCTTATCCAATCTCAATATTGTCATAATCCTTATCCAACATCAAAGATGGATCTCTGTTAATAAATATTGGAACCCCACTTATCCAACCTCCAACATGGAAAAGAGGAGAAAGGAAACCTCAAAGAGGTTTAGATTTAGATAGGTTTATGCTAATCCTTTATGGACCAAGTTGACTACTCTACACTCTACAACTTGTCCTAATGCTTATCCAACATCAAGATGGATCTCTGTTAATAAATATTGCAACCTCAGTTATCCAACCTATGGCATGGTGAGGAAGTTTAAGATTTAGATAGGTCTTGTCGTAATCCTTATCCAACCTCAAGATGGTTCTTTGTCAATAAATATTGCAACCCCAGTTATCCAACCTTTGGCATGGGAAGGAAGTTCAGATTTAGATAGGTCTTGTCCTAATCCTTATCCAACCTCAATATGGATATTTGTTAATATATATTGCATAAGAGATGCACAATCACATATAAATGAAAGAAATTCCAATCACAAGGGAACACCAATGATATAGTACCCCTGAACTATGTGAAAAGGGTGCATGTACTTACTCAAAACAAAAGCTAGGTGTGGATCAACCCTTTTCTAACTGAGAAAGTGGTGAAGATAGGGATGAAAAAGGTGAAAAAATCCTCCTATCATTGTGTGCAAGCTCCAAGTACTCCGGAAGTGGATCAGACCTCTTTGTAGTCCACAATCATGTTCAAAAATGCGTTCTTACAACTATTCCACAAAGAAATCTCCCAAGAAACAAGCCCATAATTGCAATTTCACCCTTGTACATTGTTGCATTATGTGTGGATTGTGCTCCAAGTCAAAATGGCTTCTCACTCCCCCATTGTCCATAGGTTTGATGAATTCCAAGAAAATTGATCCCGGGATGCTAAATTTTTTTTTCTTTTTTCAGGCTACTGATTGAAGGTGGAAAGTGTGTATCACCAGAGATTAAGGTCATCACTATTGTTCATTGCCTTGAACAACCCATAAACTTGTCTTTCTACTGTTGTTGCAAAACAAACCCACCCATATTTAGAAAAGATTGGCTACCTACTTGTTGAAAGTGTCCATAATTTGTTGTTTCTACACAAATTGCTAAGAGGAATACCTAGAACAAGACCAATTTCTTATATTAGGTGGAATTATTCCAAGAAGCAGAACTTTACTGTTGTTTTAGCCTTCATGCCTTTCCCAGAATTCATATTATGCATTTTTAAAGGTTTCTTACTGCTGGTTTAAGCCCTAAATATGCCCATCTCCGTGCTATGTATGAATCCTTGATACTGGGGTAATTAGAAACTGTAAAAATGATGGGAATCACTAAACTCAATGTTTTTGGAGATACAGAGTTAGTGGTGTTCTTTTAATTAAAATGACTCGGAGAGGTTACCTCCTATAAAAAGTATATAAAATCCATCTACCAAGAACCCTCAATTGGTGGGATAAGTACATCTTGAGCATACAGAGAAATCTTGTTTTTCCATGTAAGATACTAGCCAAGAATAGGCCAGAACATCAACTCAAAATACAAATTGTAATCAGAATTTTAGTAGTAAATTTTAACAATTTTTATGGCCTGCAAGGTGGTAAATTTGGGTGCTTCCTCTCAACTCAAGGGTGGTGGGGATGAATTTAGATTCTGGTTTTTGTATGGCAGATTTGCAGCATTAAGGTAAAATAGGACCAATCACTAAGTCCTATGCATAGAGCACTGGATCCATTTACTTTTCAACAATCAGATGAATCTGATGTCTACTTCGATGCTTTTTGGGATTTCAAACATATGCATACCAGACTTGGGAGTTTATACTAGATTTGAACAAGGGTTATATCAGGAATCAAAGTATGTAATAGATGTTTTATTAGTGTTTCTTGGGATTTGGAAGGCTATAGATAGATTTGGGAGAAAAATTGGTCAAGGGTGATAAGCAAGACTACTCACCTAGTAGATTTACAAACTCTCCCAAACTGATTCATATGGATCCAAGTTCTCAGGAACAAGGCTTTTGGTGCTTAATTAATGTCTCAGGAACCTCATACATTCATCATATCAGAAAATAGATTTGTACATAAATTTTAATGGCCAAAATGGAAAAACTAGTAATTAATTTGGCACAAAGAGCTAGTCTTCCAATTAAGGGTACCAAAATGCCTCAGAGGCTTAGAAATATCAGTTTTGGAATTAATTAAGATTCATATACATCATATGGAACAACAACAGGTTGAAATAATTGGTCTTGAACAGAGAATAAATATATTTGATCATTTATACCATCAATGCATCTCCAATGCTAGAAATCTTACATTATTGAGTAAATGGGCATGAGATGAGGAGGAGGATATGTAAGTATGCACTGGAACTGATAGGTGACAGATATCAGAGGTCTTGACTATTAGTGAAGTTCACACTAAACATTATGGGTTGCACTGGACTCCTCCACTGAATTGGAGCACCTCCTTCTGGTGAAATATCCCAATACTCTCTCCAATGGCACTATGACTGATGTACACTCACATAAATATTATAAATATTAAATGATGGAATAACAGGTATATGTAGAGATATATTACTATATATCTTGGGTGCACTGATCCTTCTGAGATGAATTGGATTCCTTCATTGAATGGGAGCACCTCTCTCTGATGAAATCCTCTAATGCTTTCTCCAATGGCACTCTGACTGATGATCACTCTATGGTAGCTTGAGAATATTCAATACTGTACTTATATGGAGATGAATATCAATACTCCATATCTATGGATATAATCAATGACTGACTAGAACATGAAAGACCTTGGGGCTCATCTCCCAAGCAAAGGTCGAGGCACATCTCTCAACTGTGAGTAGCAAGAGCTATCAATGACAAAAAATAATTAACCAAAAGATTCGAATGGGAGTTGGAATCATTCTTAAATATATTATTTAACTTCATCCACACGTGTGAGAGAGGTAGGGCACATTGCTTGAGAGAAATTGGCAATTACTTGCTTTGCAAACTTTCCTCCTTTGTGTCCTTTCACTGAAATTAGCAAGTGCGCCCTACTTATCGTTCCTAAATGTTTCCTGCTTTCTAACTGTTTTTTTATGCACTTGCTTTCTTTTAAACTTTCCTACTTTGTGCTTTTTCCTGTTTTTTTCTTTTTTTTGTCAGTTTCCATTTCCTTGTGCTGCCACCTTACCTTGGCTAACTCTTTGATTTTTATGAGCTTTCCTCTTGAGTAAGTGAAGTCATATTTTGACCTTATGCACCCTCGTAACCATGTTATCATTAAATATTTCCACAAAACTTAATTAATAATGATGAGACATTTATTATCAAAGAATATTAAAAATAATATCAGAATATTAAAAATAATATCAGAATATTAAAAATAATTAACTACTATAGTACTTGTGCCCAAAATTTACCCCTATTAATTATTACTTATTAAATTATTTTTCCTATAGCCCCTAGCGATGGGAGGATCCAAGTCTTGACCAAGGTCACTAGGGAAGGGACATGACATTCCTCCCCTCCCAAGACTGCTTGTCTTCAAGCAATTGCAATCTAGGGTGTTGCAAAATTTGTTCACCTTCCCAGGTTGCATATTCAATAGGCAACCCTTTCCACTGCACTAGATATTCCTTAATAGTTGTGCTCCCCAACTTCTTTTCTCTAACATATAAAATAATTTCTGGTTCTAATATCAGGTGTCCTTCATCATCAAGAGGAGGTAATTCTTCTAAAACAATTGTTGGCAATGGATTTCTTCAAACATGACACATGGAAAACATTATGTATCTTGCTCCCTGATGATAGATCTAATTCATAAGCAACTTCACCAACTTTCCTAGTGATATTATAATGCCCATAGAACCTTGGAAACAATTTCTCAGCCCCTTTTGATTTCAGAGTGATTTTCCTGTAGGGCTGCAACCTCAAGTAGATCAAGTCACCTTCTTGGAAGGTTTGATCTGTTCTTTTCTTATCTACATTCATTTTCTGTTGGTTCTATGCAACCTGCAAGTTTTCTTTGAGGGCCCCTGGTATGTATTGGATTTCTTGCAACCAATACTATTATTTTTGTGCTCTTTAATCCCCAAATATCAGATCTGCAAAAGTGGAGGATTCATATCCATATAGAGCTTTGAATGGGTTCATTCCAATGGACATATGGAATGTTGTATTATAACAGAATTCTCCCAAATGTATCCAGTTGACCCATTCCTTCTTCTACCTGGTAACATAATTTCTGAGATAACCTTCCAACCATTGATTTACCCTCTCATTCTGGCCATCAGTCTAATGGTGATAGCTTGTGCTGAGATTCAAAATAGTTCCAACTAGCACAAACAAAGTCTTCCAGAAAGCACTAGTAAATTTGCTATCTCGGTCATTGATTATAGCCTTGAGCAGACAATGCAATCTAAATACTTATTTAAAAATAGTACAACCACTTGGATGGTTGTAATAGTTGATGTGACAGCAAAAAAGTGAGAAAATTTAGTCAATCTATCAACTACTACAAAGATGCTATCCTTACCTCGATTTTTTGGCAGTCCAGTGATGAAATCCATGGACACACTCTCTCATTTTTGTTATGGAATTGCTAGTGGTTGAAGGAGACCAGCATGATGAGTGTTCTCCACTTTATTTTGTTGGCGTGCAGTACACTTCCTCACATGCCTTATCACATCATTTTTGAATCATTTCCAAGTGAACCTCTATCTCACCTTCCAATAAGTTTTCAGAAATCCAAGGTGGCCTGCTACTCGTGCATTATGGGTAGGCATCAAAATTTTTTCTTTTAATTTGGATCCAGGTACCAAAAAAATTGTGTCCTTGTAATATATGACATCATTGAGGACTTGGTAGGAATCATCTTGAATCTCCTTATCCAAGACTTCACAAGCAATTTGATTTTTAGAGTATTTTGTAGCTATTTGGACTTTCCAATCAGTGGGGACTTGCAGCAAAGAAAAACAAGTTTCCTAGAGAGGGATTCAACTACAAAATTCAATTTACCCTTTTTGTTTTCTATGTCAAAGTCATAAGACTGAATTTTACTTACCCATTTATGTTGTCTATCATTCATCTCTCTTTGGGTCAAGAAATGTCTCAAACTGTTGTGATTAGTCTTGACTATGAACTTTCCTCCCACTTGGTACTTTCTCAATTTGGCCAAGGCATGCATGATGGAAAACATCTCTTTATCATAGATTGAATAATGCTTCTCATGTGGAGGTAATTTTCTGCTCTCATAAGAAAAGGGATGCCTATTCTGCATTAAAACGGCTCCAATGCCTTCTCCTGAGGCATCACTTTCCAATATGAAAGGCTGAGTGAAATCGGGAAGTGCAAGTACTAGAAAGCTGCTCATGACTTCCTTCATTCAGTTGAAATCTTTTTCAGCCTCATTTGACCAGCAAAAAGCACCTTTCTTGGTGAGATTTGTCGAAGGGGATGTTAGCTTAGAAAATCCTTTTACAAATTTCCAGTTGTAGGTGCACAAATCAATGAATCCCCTTAAGGCTGCTATGT
The DNA here is from genome assembly GCA_027924585.1 of Larix kaempferi. Lineage (NCBI taxonomy): Eukaryota > Viridiplantae > Streptophyta > Pinopsida > Pinales > Pinaceae > Larix > Larix kaempferi. The sequence continues at coordinate 1,166,652 of BSBM01000137.1, forward strand.
TCTTTGGGCTTGGCCATTCAAGTATGGAATTGATATTCTCCATTTTTACTTTGAATCCTTCTTTCCCAATGATATGACCAAGATAAAGAATCTCATTCAACCCAAACTCGCACTTTGACAATTTAGCATAAAAAGACTGTTCTGCAAGGATTGTCCAAACATTGTCCAAATGGTGCAAGTGTTCTTCCCATGTCCTACTATAAATCATAATATCATCAAAGAATACAAGGAAATAATTACGGAGTTGCTTACTGGAAATTTTGTTCATGCATGATTGAAAATTATCCGGTGCATTGGTCAATCCAAAAGGCATGACAAGAAAATCAAAAAGCCCATAGTGGCACCAAAAAGCAATTTTATGAATGTCTTCATCCTTCATCCTTATTTTGTGGTATCTGGAACGGAGATCAATCTTAGAAAAATATTTGGCTTTATGCAACTCATCCATCAATTCATCAATCCTTGGAATAGGATATATGTTCTTGATGGTTCTTGTTTAAATCCCTATAGTCAATGCACATATGCATTGTTCCATCCTTCTTTTTTACTAGGACCACCGATGATGCAAAGGGAATTGAGCTTGGTCTTATGAATCCCATCTGGCAACTCTTTGATGGTCTTCTCAATATCATCCTTGAATCTTTTTGGGTGCTTATAAGGATGGATTTTGATAGGAAAAGTACCAAGTTCCAGCTCAATCCAATGTTCAGTACCTCTGTCAGGAGACCTTCCATGTGGAAAATATTCAAACACTTTATTGTGTTTGTGTAGCAAACTTTGGATGTCCTCTGGATGGTGTGACACATATGTGGAGGTCCCTTTAGTGGTGATAAAAAATTCAACAACCCACTTAATGTCACCATGCCTCAATACTGACCTCATACGATGTGCATAAATTACTTGTTTTGGGTAGGTGTTGACACCCTTCAAAACCATTTGTTTTCTTTCAACATCCTTGAAGCTCATTTGGGGTACTTGCTAATTAACTAAATTATCAACAATGGAGTACAGTCATTGAAATCCCAACACCACATTGGTATCATCCACATTGACAACATAAAAGTTGTCAGTCACAGTATGGTCTCCAAGAGTCACTTGCAATTTTGGGATCCATCTGTTACACTCCATAGTGTTATTTCCCGGAAAGATGACAGTGAAACCTCCAATTTTTTCTATTTGTCACTTTCTCCTCTCTACCATGGTTGCATCAATAAATTTATGGGTGGCACCCCCATCGACCAAAAATTATACCTTTTTCCCTTGCATAACCCCTTTGAATCCCATGGTGTGGAAGTGGGGAACTCCGCTTAACACTGCAATTTTTCTTTCTGGATGCAGGGGTTTTTCTTATCCCATTGTTTCATAACCATCATATACTGGTGCCTTTTCTTCCACTTCTTCATCATCACTTTTTGAAAATACCTCAATGTAATGTGATTTCCCCTTAGCACATTTATGGCCTAGAACCCAAGGTTCTTGACAAGAAAAACATAGTTTTTCCTTCTTAACTCATCTCGATCTTTGTATGAGTATTCCTTCTTATTCGGGGCAACCACATTTCAGAAAGGTGGTCTTTGGTTCTGAAATTTAGCAGGTGCATTAACCATTGGTTGATATCTTGTTCTTGGGATTGCATCTTGCAGATCCCTGGTTCTGCTCACTGCTTCTTGTAAGGTAGCTAGTCGGTAGGCCTTTACCAACCCTTTTAATGGTTCTTCCAATCCTTCTATAAATAGGAGGCTCAAGCGGACTTTAGATATGCTAGTGACCATTACTGCAAGTTTTTGGAACTCTGAGATGTAATCTTCAGGAGTTCCTGTTTTCTTCACATGTGCCAACTCCCTCAAAGAGATTTCAGGGTCTCTTCTATCAAACCTTTGCATTAGTCTCTTCGTGAAATATTCATAGGAAGTCACTTGATTGTGGCCCAAGCTTCTCATGCCATGGAACCACCAATCATTTGACTCTCTTTCCAGATGCAAAGTTGTCGTTCTGATGGCATCCCTCTAAGCCATGGAATTCAATTGAAAATAAGTGTCTATCTTCTGCACCCAGGAGCTAGCAGTACACTTTGAGGATCCATCAAAGAAGGGTAATTGGATCTTACCAATTGCATTACTCAATTCATAATTATGTGTTGGAATCCTATGACCTCCTCTTGGCTGGTTTTTATACTGTGATTCACAAAAATCCTTGAATGGCAATTCCCTTATGCATTCTTCACTCAACGTTTGGTATTCTACATACTGATCCTGCCAGGAAGCTACTGATTTAGTTGGAACTTGTTGGATTAAAATACTAATCTAGAGGTTTCCAATGTAGACCCAGGTTCTCTCTGGTTTCAAGGAACCAACAAAACCCCTTCTCACTGGCCCTTTCGGCAACAACCTATGAACAGGATGAGGTCTCACTCGAGGTGTAGCTATGAGGGCACTACGGAATCAAGTTTCCACAGTGATGTGATGAGTTATTCGGATAAGACTACTACACAACGCACTATTAGACTTGTGCTGTGGGATAAAGATTGCGCAATGATATACTGCGTCACGGTCCTTACTACTGCAAGCGAAGATTCCTGCACAACCAACGCATATACAGACTGCACGGTTCGGATAGAATGTGAATCACAAGACAACGTAACTGACTTGTACGCTTCCTCTTCCAAAATTAACCATTATGAATACTTTACTTTAACACTTAATCATCCATATAATGCCTTAGATTATTTAGATTTATAACAAATGCAAGAAGACGAAACATATAATGCTACGCACTTCCAGTGTGGTGTGTCTAAAGAGTTACACAACCCAAACTCTACATACACTTGTGATTATTCCATAAACTAATACTTCCGCAGACTTAGAGTGTTGAGCATTCATCATTCATCCATTCACACAATAATTAACATATTATCCCCATATTTCTCCTATGGCAAATACATATAAAAGCATTAACATAACAGCTAATAGATGAGAACTCAGACATTCATTTGTAAACAAACAGACAAGTGCAAAATGTAAACAATCACACTACATTGGGTTTAACAGGGTTCACCCCAGGGATGGAGGCTACGAACACAAGAACTGTTGTTATATTATTCTTTTGGAAGGGTACAACAGTTCTTTGTCTGCACACTCAGCTGTAGACTCTCTTCTCTCTCTCAATAGGCCTTTGCACACATAGCTTGCAGATCCTTTACAAAATGTTCCTTAATAGATATTTATCAAATAAATAATGAGAACAATACAAAAATAAAGAGTAACCCTTTCCCATACAAAATATGCCTTATTTATAGATCATGCCCGTAGGCCATGTATTTACAATTCAAAGGCAAAAACCCTTAGGTTTAGAAAACTGTCACGGTTTTCCCTTATTCGGACTGCTGGCTTCTGGTAGCGAATATTCCATCGTGGCCTTCCTGTAGCGCATGCTCATGTCACTATCGGCCTTCCTATTACACACATGCCAACAGGTTGCTTTCACCGATCCGTTCTTCCTCTAAAGGTCTCGTGCGACTGGTTCAGGTAGTGGTTCTTTCGCATGTGCGACCAGTTGCTTTCTTCTGCTTCTTCTCCTTACTCGTCGCCTGACACTCTTGGAGCATCTTTACCAACAATAGACCGCCGACGGTCTAACAGGAATCTGTGTCGTCTTCCATCCAACACTCTACTTTGTTAGATCCTCTTAGACAAGACACATCACAATGCTATCTCCTCATAGTACTGATCTTCGCAGCTCTTCCGACACTGTGTTGCGTGCAACTTCACAGCATCCCAAAAACTTAAACAAAAAATATTCCAACTGAACTGTGCTCAACTCCGCAGTTCCAAAATTCCTTCTTGGTCAAAATGCCCCACTTGGGCTAGTCCCAACAGGCCCCTAACACTTACATGTATCTCATCCCCAAGCCACCTGCAGCTTCAACTTCTCTGAGTTGTTTCGCCGCCTGCGGAGCTAGCTTCGCGGTGAACTCATTGTATGTGACAATCAGCTTTTCGACTGCTTCCTTCATGTCTTGCTCGACTTTTTTTACTGTTTCCAACATATCAGGTGTTATCTCATCACCGACCTGGCCTTCCACCTGTTCTTGATTTTCACGCAACTCCTTTAACTTTTCCTCGATCTCCTGCGAGATCATGTGGGAATCCTCCAGTAAGGGTTGTGATTTATCTCCCATTTCAGTCTCTTTTTCTATTAAGGCTTGCACTTCCTTCTTCAGTGCGTTGATTTTTTGGCACTTCTGAAGCCTTTCTCTTGGTTGCAGGACTTTCACTTCTGCATCCAATTATTCTAGTGTTGCTTGCTTATCTTTCACAGTGTTCTTTACTTGCAACAATCCTGGGTCCTCTTAGAGGGCGGTGAATGCCTTTGACGCTGCATGTAACACACTCTGGGACTTAGCCACTTAGGAAGCGATACTCTCTGTTGTAGCCTTCACCTCCCTTACTCTTAAATGCTGATGATCTGGTGGGGTCTATGGGTTGATCTGTGCCTCCAAGGTAGCAACCTTAGCTTCATGGATGATCTCCATGTCTTGCATCTCTGTCTTAAGGTTGTTAACCAGTTCCCCAATCTTAACGACAATGTCTGCGGGGTCTACCTATACCTCAAATTCTTCTATATCATCTGCAACCGCAGTGATTGTGGAATCTAGTCTTTTCTGACGATCATGCTCATCCTATAGTTCCATATCTCTCTGCGAGTTAACTTCCTCCAACTGCCTATTATCTGCTTGCAGCTCAGCTTGTCCTTTCAGTGTAGTGGTAGTTCTCTCATGCATCTCTTCAACAACCTACAGATGCAAGTAGTGTAGACCAAGCAATGGTATCTTCTTAAGGTCGAGCTCCACACGCTCGACATCCTTCATGTCCAACACTATTTTTTTTGGAAATGGAATCCTTATCGTTAATGGATCAAGGTGAACAACGCGGGACTTCGTAGGCATGATTATGGTTAGCCGGTGCTCCTTCTGTTGCGAAGTTCCTCTTGACTTACCTTTGGACTCTGAGTCTCATGGAAAGGGTAATCTTTTGTGGACTTCTCCAATTTTCTCTATGATCCCCTACTGCATGGTCAAATTCTTCTGCAGACTTTCTTGAATTGATTTGTCCTATTTCTCCTTCTCAGTCATCAGATCTTCCATCTGCTCTGTGACCTTTGCCGCGATCATTTCATAATCCTCATCATGGAGTACTGCGTCTGAATGGCATTTATCAGCTTTCTGCTTCTTCTGCGCTCCCTTTTTCTGTGCTGGGCTCTCAGGTTCCTTCCTTTTTCCTGTCTCCTTTTCTTCAGTGATAGGACATGGAATAGGTTTGTCCTTGCCAGAGTCACTTTCGACATCTACAATTTCCACTAGAAACTTGCCAGGCCATTCCTTCATGATATTATCAATATCATCTTCATACATATGGTAGTTTCCTGTGAACCATTCAATGTTCCTCTTCTGTTCTTTGGCTAAAATGTGAATACTACGCATGTCATCATAAAAATCAACAGTGCGAATGTACTTACTCGTTACCTGCTTTGATATCTGCGGCATGCTCAGGATTGCGTCGCGCAGCTGGTTATAATATTGGTAGGAAACCTCAGCTATCGCGTGTTGTCTCTGCGAGTTCAGATTTTCCCAAAGGTTTGAATAGCGGGCCCCTCTACAGTCATTGGTATTGGTGATTACGCCAACATAATCCTTCGCCTCCTTCCACCCTACGAAGGCGATCAACACAATTAGCCATGTATAATGGAAGTTTCCGCCATTGAGATGCGTGTCATTTAGTTCCTCTAGGAACTCGTTCAATAGGTATTGAAACCAGTTGAACTACTCTCCCTCCGCGACTGCGATGCCAAGTAGTACTGCACCCACAGGTACCTCCAGAGGCTTGCATTTTCTTAAAATCTTGCTAGCTAATAGTTACATGATAAACTTCGTTGCTTTATCATCTATGTTGTCCATCTGAAAGCCCCTCTTTCCTTTGACAACAGTTTGAGTTTTCTTCATCTTTGCCACGCCTTCTTTGTCCTTGCTTTTCCCTTGGAAAACCTGCTTCGTATCTTTACCCCATTTACTCAACCCAGTAATGCAGTGGATAATGTCAATGGTCAGGTCGACATTGTGGTCAAGCCACAAATATCTCTGGTGAATGAGCGCCATCAGAGTTTGCACTACCACGTTCAACTCTGGTTATCTGTCAAAATGCGGGAGTTTGAGAAAATTGAGCAGTCCCGACTTGACTACTCTCGATAACCAACTTTTCACGACCAAGCTGTGGTTTCCCTTCACATATTTCTTCGAGCACATGTACTGGTTGGGCTAGAATTGTCGGAACCTAAGTTAATTAGGCTCCTTCTACATCTGAAGCAGATCATAATCCTCCCACTTACATTCTAGAATTTTACCTAGCAAATTTTTATCGACATCAACATGCTTTGATATAGGTGATTGCAGGATATCGTATTTGGCATTCTTTGCTAACTTGAAGATCGATGCATCCAGTGCACACGGTGAGATATAATCTAGGGTCATTGTCAAAGGTATCTCCTTATTAGCTATTGGAGGTTTCTGCATTGTCGAACCCATCTTTGGTATCTTCGTTCTCGGCCCCACTAGATCTTTGCCTTTGTCTTGCATTGTTGGACCATGTCTTGGTGATCTTTTGGATGCTTGACCCTTTTCTATGACGACGTTCTTGGATGGGGTTCTCATTAACCCTTCGATCCCTTCATATTGGAATACCTTCATAGTCTCCTGGACTGTGAATTCTTCTTCAATGGTATACCTTTCAAACATTCACTGGAGAAATTTAATAGGATTTCCGATAGCCTGCAGAAATTAACTCGCAAAGTAGGGCTCGCAGGAAAATTCTAAGTGTTCGGTAACGAGTCTAAATGAAGCATTATTTATAGGCACAGCTGACCCCCTCTACGCCCCTCAACTGCTAGATAAGCATTAAATGCGGTATATGTTGGCCAAATCCAGTAGATTCTTTGGTCCTTTCCTTCATAAACTCGTTCAGAATGGCTATCTATGCGTTAAATTCCCAAGCGGTCGCTAGCGAAGTACTGTATAATGGCTATATTTTCGACTGACAATGTAACGACTACTTTCTAGAGTGTTGCATCAAACTACACGACAGGTCATCATTGCTCCTATGTAGTTACTTCGCGGTGCTTGACTTCTTGCCTCTGAACTTAGCATCTTTCCTCGTTCAACTTGATCTTCCCAATTTCCTTTTAGACTTCGCAACTGCGTGGTTCCTCTTTTCTTTTTTTTGGTCACAACGACACATCTTAACAGTGTTGCGCGGTATATACATGTTCCTCATCATACATTGCATACAAACTCTTTCCCATTTCTAGTGCCCAATTTCAACTATACTTGGCACTTAGAAATTTTGCTCTTTCTGATCATCACAAGTTCTGCAAAGCAGGACTATCCCAATAGGGTTTTAGTCTGCTTCCATTGACTAGAGCTGGCAAGTTATCTCCTGCCAATGTGGCTAACTGGACTGTGCCATCATTAGTTACATGTAAAATAGTATATGGACCAAGGTAATTTATTTTAAACTTTCCAGGAAATTTCATGAATTTGCTATCATACAGGAGGACTAGATCACCTACCTGGAAAGACTTGTTCTTGATGTGGCGATCATGCCATGCTTTTTCTCTTTCTTTTTGCACTTGTTGGTGAAATCCTGCGATGAAGTGATCCTCCTCCATACCAACCAAATGTAGAATCCTTTCTTCTAGCATGTCACCATCTTCCATTCTTGTAAACGTATCTATTCTTAAGCTGGGAACAATGTACTTCATAGGAATAATGGCTTCTTGTCCATAGGCCAGCCTAAACAATGTATGGCTAGTTAACTTCTTGCATGTGGTTTTGTATTCCCATAAAATAGCCGGAATGCCCAGGTCCCAGTCATCTCGACTCACATTGCATACCTTAGTTAGCGCATTCTACAGTACTTTATTGAATTCTTAAACAGTTCCATTCACCTGCGGATGATATGGCGTACTTCACTGATGATGAATGCAGAATTCTTCTCTCAATGCCTCAATGGTTCGGTTCAAAAACTGAGTTCCTTTATCACTCATCAAAATCTTTGGGCATCCAAACCTTGTAAGGATGTCTTCAAATATGAACTACACAGTAGTACCTACACTACAATCCTTTACTGGCTTTGCTTCTACGCATCTGGTGAGGTAATCAGTTGCATTAATAATGTACCTCGCACCAGTTTTCTTTCCCGGTGGGTTTATAGGTCCCAAAAAATCAATTGCCCATTTCTCAAATTCCTGTAATGTCAACTGTGGATTTAATGGAATCTCGTCTCTTTGCGATGGCCTTCTTGTCCTCTGACAGACATCGCAACTCCAAAAATGCTCCTTTGTGTCTTTATGAATTGTAGGCCATCATAGCCCTGCCCACAATATCTTCTACATAGTGGCTCTTCCTACATAGTGACCTCCTGCTGCTCCTGAGCATGCATCTGCTAATATGAATGGATTCCCATGCTCTAACACACACTTGCACAGTACTTCATCTGGTCCCAATTTATTTAACTTACCTGCAATAATGGTGAAGTCTGCAGCTCGCACTACCAGCTGCTTCTTTTGTTGTGTAGTGAACTCTATGGGTGCTAACCCAGTAGTCAAAGATTCTATGATGTCTTTATAATAATCATCAACTATCTGGAGATCAAACAACTGTGCATCAGGAAGATTGTCTTCAATATTCGTAGGCTCTTCTCTTGACTCGATTCTTGACAGATGGTCAAGTCCTAGTTTCAATCTGTCAGGTTTAACTACTATTTCAAAATCATACTTCTGGAATAGTAACAACCATCTGTAGATTCACCCCCCTAACACTGGCTTGTTGACCAGGTATTTCAAAGCAGAATGGTCAATGAACATAGAGAAGTGCGCACCAAAAAAGTATTTCCTGAACTTCTGCATTGCATATACCATAGCTAGGCGTTCTCTCTCAGTGGTGGTATAATTCTTCTTTGTAGATGAGAGCTTCCTACTTGAAAATGCGATGGGATGGTTAATACCTCCCTCTCCTGGTTGTGCTAAGACAAATCCCAATGCTATACATGATGCATCAACATGAACATGGAATGGCTTCTCCCAGTATGGAAAAACTAGGATCGATGTTGTGACCATTTTCTCCTTTAATGTATCAAATCCTTGTTCGCATTCTGCGTTCCAAATGAATGGAACATCCTTCTTCAGCATCTTCTTCATTGCTATGGTTATCTGCGCATACCCCTTTATGAACTTCCTATAATAACCGATATGCCCCAATCTAGTGCCCAACTGCTTGACTGAATTTGGCGTTGGCAAGTTTACAATTACTGCGATCTTCGCAGGATCAACCATCAAGCCCTGCTTGCACACAATATGTCCTAACAAAATTCCGTAAGGTACACAAAAAATACACTTCTTCAAGTTTAGCGACATTTGATGCTGTCTGCACTTTTCTAGCATCAGCCTCAGATTTTCACAATGGTCCTTCAACAACCCGAACACTATCCAATCATCGAAATAAGCTTCTAAAAACTTATGCATGAAATCTTTGAATGCTACGACCACAACTCTAGAAAATATGGTGGGAGTGTTCATCAGACCAAATGGCATTACTGTGTACTGGAACGACCCCCATTCGGTGGAAAAAGTGGTCTTGTGTCTATCCGCGGGATCAATTCTTATCTGATGATATCCCAAAAATCCACCAGTAAAGGAATAGGCCTCATTTCCTCCAACATTATCAAGTACCTCATTAGTGAAAGGAGTAGGAAATGTGTCATGCATTGAAGCATCGTTCAGTTTTCTGAGATCCACACAAATCCTAATCTCACCCTTTGTTTTCTTATCTTGGACAACCATAGGGATTATCCACTCAAACTCTTCAACTGGCTCAATGATCCTTGCATCGAGGATTTTATCAAGTTCTGCCCTTACTCATTCTTTATATCGTGGATTCAATCTATAGGGCCTTTTCTTAACAAGCTTCGCTCCTGGTTTAAGAGGTATTTTCATAACCCCTTAGTCTCCCAAAATACCCTTCATCTCTGTAAACTTTGATGGGAATAACTCTTGGTACTCGTGTAGTACATCTACGATCTTTGTAATAGTCTGGTCATCCCAGTAGTCTCCAATAGCTGCGAAATTTGGCTCTTCGCTGGTGCCAATGTTCACTTTCCTCATTTTCACAGGTCCACTGATATCTAGGATTTCCAGCATAGGTCCCTCTACCTCGCATGCACCTTCTGACTCAGGTATCTTAATGTTGCACGTATCCACCTCATCACTTCCTTCTTTTTCTTCAAACTCTTCGGCTAGGTTGTAACATTCCATGGCATGCTCTACCTTTTCCTTCCATTCTGTCTATATGCTTGCAGGTACATTACCAGCTCCAAAGAATTCCTCTAGGGTCATGTTTTTGTGTGGACATTCTGATCTGAATATTCTTTCCTTAAGAATCTGCAGCGCATCATTTATGGTAGGACTCTCGTCCTCAAAATTGAAACTCTTATGGAATTTTGCAGTAAGAGTAGGAAAATTCATAGTTTCCCTGCGCAACTCCATATCTAAATAGCATTTCTTTGGAATTTATTCTTCTAGCATGTGCACAAACAGATGCACCCATTCTGTCTTTGGTATCTCCTCCCATGCTTGTGAGCAGATCTAAATATGCTGCCTTGGATCTGTTTGTCCATTATATTTCTCAAAGGGTAGGGTAACTTTGTCAGCAAACCTAATCTGCATCTTGATTCTGCATTGATCCCATGTGGTCAATGTATGCTTATGCGCAACCCACCATCTAGTATGTGTCTTGCGCAGTGCCATATCTAGTGTCGGTAAGCGATGTGCAGACGGTAAGCGATGTTCTTCTGCAATTGCTGCAGTATAATCTTTGATAATGGAGTAAACATTAGCTAAACCATCATAGGGGGGGGATTGGGCTTACCTCCTTTCCAATCTAGCACAGTGAATTTGTAACCTGCGCGCATCTCCTCATAGATACTTCATGCATGCGACTTTGCCAGTTCTCCAATCCTGCATCAGAGTCTGAAATGCTAGAGTCATCGCATCTCAAGATGAGTTTTCCATCCACAATAGGATTAATGTAATCTTCCTGGTTCCCAGTCATCTTGTACAGTCGGTCCAAATCTTGAGCCCCAGATTCCTCCTGACTCGGCTCACTGTATATATCTCCATCTGCAGGATCCAATGGTGCGATGACCCTGAGATGCTTTCCTTCAAAGATCATCTTCTTTTTATTCAGTTTTATGATGGTGAGGTTATTGATAGCCCAGTCAATTCCTAACAACGTGGGAAAAGGATGACTATCATCAACAATCTTGATAACCTTGGAATCTGCATGACTCTGCACTCCATCAATGCCAATAATCATGTTGGATAACCATCCAAAGGGTATGACCTTCTCATGATTATCCATTCTCAACTAGATAGGTGACCAAAACAGCTTTGGTCTCCCCATCTGCTGCCATGTCTATTTGGTTAAGACATTTACTTCTGATCCTAGATCAAGAATGATCTCATCGATTTCATAATATCCTATCTATGCATTGAGTCTCATTCCTCTCCCTATTCTCTTCTGTTTCTTGATGTGATGAACTGTGCTATCAGTAGTTTCACTTTCACTACGCGGTTCATACTGGTCCAACTTTTGAAACTTTGCTATAGCATTTGGACTCTTCAACAACTTCATGCAGCTCCTGAGGAACTACGCAACAGAGGTGCATGTCTCTACTACGGCGCTCATTCTGTCATAAGTAGTCGGCATGTCTTTCCTATGCGGTATTTCGCTGCGCAACAATATTCTTGGTGATCTAGGTGCTGATTCTTTGAAGATATTCCACGCTTCTTCAAATACCTCTCTATTTTTCTTCAAGTCGAAAGCAGGTGCTTTCCCAGCAGCATTCCTTATCCAAATTGTTTCAAGAGGAGTTTCCTGAGTGTTGAAATCTCCAGAAGTCGAAGCTTCTGCTCCTCTATCTCTCTTGGTTGTAGCACCACTTCGCATTACTACGTTGATACTTGGATCTGCAGGTCTCCTTTCTACTGCGATCAACTAGATGTTTGGGTTCGGCGCCTTTGGCCGTTTTCTTTTTTGCAGTTCTACCTCTAACACTGGGAAGTCTTCAATAACATGATCAAATGATTGACAATAACTACATGCAGTGCATGGGTTGGTACAGTCCCTATATACATGGCCTGCTTTGCCATAGTTGTAATAGATTACTTGACCTCGGCCTGTCCGTTGCGCCAAGCCATTATTCCTTCCTCTCATGCGGTATCCTCCACGGCCTTTGTATGCTCCCTGATCTTGCAGTGCATTTTCTTGTTTCTACGGAGTCTCTCCTTGGACTCTATACATTTTTCCATACATATGCTCAATATCTTTCTTTCTTTCTAGCATGAGATCATATGTGAGGCAATTGGACTCATCATGGTCGACTGACTTACAGAAATTATAGTATATGTTTTTAGGTGTTCTTACGTATTTCTGTATTAGGTGGCAGTATTTCGGCCAGTGTCCTCTAGTTCCGCAAATTTTATACCATGGCCCTTGGTTCAGATTTAATGGGTTTGGTCCACCCATGTTAAGGAAGTCTTGGAATAAAGGACAATCATCCTTAGTGTGTCCTTCCCCTTTACATCCTGTATACCAGACTTCCTATCTCTCTTGCTTTCCTTTCTTGATATCTTGTAAATGTAGTGTCAGGGTAGCTAACTGGTTCTGAATCTGCGACATGCCAGTGCTAGTTTCTCCCATGGGTAAAGCTTCCAACTTCATCGCGATCTCCAAAGCTTCTGCCTATGAAGCCACTTTCTGCTGCTTCAACGACTGTCTGATATGGGGCAACAACGCGGCTATAAACCACTCCTTGTGCTACTGCAGTGCTATAACAAAGCTTACTTGGCGCAATAGCGTCTTAAAATTCTAGTCAAATTCCCATACCATTTCATTAGGTTTTTGTTTGATCTCTTTCAACTCTATGATGCACTGTGACTCTGACTTCGGCTTCTTAAATTCTGCTAAGAGTGCGGCCTTGATTTTTGCCAAGGTTCTTTAGTGTCCCTACGAATATTTCATGAACCAATGCAAGGATCTGTCTCTAAAGGTGGTGACTAGTTTTTCTTGCTTAACATCATCGTTATTTACTTGTTTAACACTCCAAACGGATTCACATAGAAACCAATGTTGATCAGGGTCTTCTAGACCCGTTCCTTTGAATATTGGAAACTTAATATCCTCGGTCATGCTTCTTCTACATGGTGGAGGGTTCTGCACAGGTTGCTAAGCAGAAAAGATAAATAGAATGGTCCAGGTGTTAGGGATATTTGCAATAGATGGGTTCTGGACTGGCTGAGCTTGTGCAATGGAAGGCGCGGTGTTCCCACCTGGTGGATTTTGCGGAGTAATAGGATGATAGGTGGAAGATAGAGGTATGGTTTGGCTATCAAGTTCATCTTTTGAATCAATGTCTACGTGGAGTCTAGGTCCACTAGCAGTCTTCTTAGGTGCATATTTATACCTTTTCCCACTTCTTCGATTGTGTGTCTCTTTATCTGACTCACTAAAAATGCTATTGACCATTACAAAGTTCCAAAATTTTACTGCATTCTAAAAACACCTTTCTCATATAAAAGCATTTTAATGTATAGACTGAGGTTGTTCAGATACTTACCTCTGAATCCCTTGAAAAAATCTCTTTCGACTGCGCTGTAGGACTTTAGCATGTCCACAACGAACTGCGTGACAAAAGTTTGTAATGTACTGTCAACCCATAAGTTGACTGCTTGTAAGAATGGACTGTCTAGTGCTTTGAGCCTTTCAATCAGCTCTGGTGTCCACTCGATCGGTATGTCTCGCGGGGTACAGTTTCTGTGTTCTATGAGCCTTGACAACCACTTGTGTAGCTCGTTCCCAAAAGACGCCCATAAAACTTTGTGAACGTCTTTCCACAGGTATTTATTCAACCACTCAATGTCAGAGAGATGTGGGTGTCTGTTTTCTTTCCTTGCGAAGTCTCTCTCTGTCTTGTCACACCAAGCCCAGATTTCTTTCTTGCCTAGCTACCAAAAGTCGACGCCCAACTCAACTTCTTCTACTTCTCACATCACGACTTCAACTTATCACAGATTCTTAGTGCGGAAATGGAACAATTTGTTGGCTTAAAATACTGATCTAGAGGTTTCCAATGTAGACCCAGGTTCTTTGTGGTTTCAAGGAACCAACATAACCCCTTCTCACCGGCCCTTTCGGCAACATCCTGCCAACAGGATGAGGTCTCACTCGAGGTGTAGCTATGGGGGCACTGCGGAATCAGGTTTCCACAATGATGTGATGAGTTGTTCGGACAGGACTACTGCACAGCGCACTATTAGACTCGCTCTGTGGGCTGAGGAATACGCTCTGTGGGACAGGACTACTGCGCAGCGCACTATTAGACTACGTCATGGTGCTTACTCCTGCAAGCAAAGATGCCTGTGCAACCAGCACATCTACGGACTATGCGGTTCGGATAGAATGTGAATAACAGGACAACGCAACTAACTTGTACGCTTCCTCTTCCAAACTTAACCACTATGAAGACTTTACTTTAACACTTAATCATCCACCTACTACCTTAGATTATTTAGCTTTATAACAAATGCAAGCAGACGAAACATACAATGTTGCGCACTTCCAGTGTGGCATGTCTAAAGAGTTACACAACCCAAACTCTACATACACTTGTGATTAATCCATAAACTGATACTTTTGCAGACTTAAAGTACTGAATACATATAAAAGCATTAACATAACAACTGATAAATGAGAATTCAGACATTGATTCATAAGCAAACAAACAAGTGAAAAACGTAAACAATCACACTAAATTGGGTTTAACGTGGTTCACCCTCAGGATGGAGGCAACGCCCACAAGAACTATTGTTATATTAGTCTTTGGGAAGGGTACAACAGTTCTTTGTTTGCACACTCAGCTGTAGACTCTCTTCTCTCTCTCAATAGGCCTCTGCGCACATAGCTTGCAGAGCCTTTACAAAATGTTCCTCCATAGCACATACTCACGTCGCTATCGGCCTTCCTGTCACACACATACCAATAGGTCACTTTCATCGAGCCGTTTTTCCTCTAACGGTCTCGTGCGACTGGTTCAGGTAGTGTTTCTTTTGCATGTGCGACCAATCACTTTCTTCCGCTTCTGCTCCTTACCCGTCACCTGGCACTCCTGGAGCATCTTTACCAAAAATAGACCGTCGACAGTCTAACCAAAATAACCACTCATACTATGAAACGAGAACTCGACACAGTTCTCGTTTTTCTCTCTCCTAATTTTAGTAGGTATTTTTAGCTCCGTTTCAAAAAGGGGCGATGCCAGTATCACACATTTTCATTTCGAGGCATTTTTTGGGACCTTTGAATTATCTTTATCGTAAAAAAAAATTAGTTTCTATTTTTAGGTGCATTTTTAGAAATTTAGCAAAATAACATACATTTTTAAGCAATTTATAATGAAAAACATATACATTTTGCAAATTTTTCTATAAAATAAGACATTTTTATGGACAAAATAAGACACTTTTATTGACAAAATTGTAAAAAATTCCAGAAAATATAGACATTTAAAACCATTTTCAATCAATTTTCAGATATGTTTTGTATAAAAATGATACTATTTCATATTATTTTCCGAAAAGTGTTGATTCACATAAATTCAAGAAAAACTATACAAATTATTTGTAAAAAACATATTTCAAACATTATATATAGAAATTTTATTTCTAAAATTAAGTCTGAAAGTCAAAACATTACTAATATATCTTATCAAAATATTGTCAAACTTAGCATTTTTTTCAAAACATGAAACTAATCAACAATATCATGCAGGCCAAATTCATGTCCTCTTCTGCTGCATGTTTCCCCCCTCTAACATTATAATAAAATAAATTAAAAAACAAATTAAACTAACCCCTAACAACATTATAATAAAAAATTCCTAACAACATTATAATAAAAAGTTTAAAGAAAAATTAAAAACAAATCAAACTAACCTCTAACAACATTATAATAAAAAATTTAAAAAAGAATTAAAAACAACTTAAACCAACCTAACAACATTATAAACTAACATTTAAAAAATTAAAAAAAAAAATTAAACTAACATTACAACTAATAGATTTAAACTAATGTTCTTATAGTTAAAAATTAAAAATAAAAATAAAAACCCAATAAACTAACCTAGCATTATAATTAAAAAATAAAACTAATTAACTATATACTAACATTACACAAAATTTAAAAAAACTTAAAAACAAAATAAAAAGAACATTATAAAAAATTAAAAATTAAAAAAAAAACTATACAAAATTTTAAAATAAATTAAAAACAAAAATAAAAAGAGACTAAAACTAACATTATAAAAAATTAAAAATAAAAAAAAACAAACAAACTATATATAATAACAAATCAAACTATATAACATTTAAAAACAAATTTAAAAAAAAAATTAAAAACAATCAAAAAAATCAAAATATAAAACATTAAAACAAAATTTTAGAAACAATTAAAAAACCAAACTATACAAAATCTAAAAAAAAATTAAAAACAAAATAATTAAAAAAAAACCATTCTATACAAAAAAATTAAAAAAAATAAAATTAAACACAATTTAAAAAAAAAACAAAACCATGCAATGGTCGGGGAGGTGGGTTGCGGCGAGGGAGGGGGGAGGTGGGCGACGGCGAGGGAGGTGGCAGGGGAAGGGGAGGGTTGTGGAGGGGGAAGGGGAGGAGGTGGTGGAGCTGGGCGGGGGAAGGGATGAGGAGGTGGAAGGGAGGGGCGGGCATCGAGCTGCTCGCTTGGGAGCCAAAGGGTGGCCCTCATGGCCCCCGTCGATGCCGGGGGCCATGAGGGCCGCCCTTTGGCGCCCAAGCGAGGGAGGTCCCTGGCTTGTGCGCCAAAGGGTAGCCCTCACGGCCCCCGTCGATGCCCGGCATCGACGTCGATGCTGGGCATCGACGGGGGCCGTGAGGGCCACCCTTTGGTGCCCAAGCGAGGGAGGTCGATGCCGGGCATCGACGGGGGCCGTGAGGGCCGCCCTTCCTCCTCCCCGCTCCCCTCCACTTCCCCCTCCCCCCGCGCCTGCGCCCTCCCTTCCACCTCCCCCCGCCGCCCTGACTTCCACCGCCGCCACCCACCACCTCCTCCTCCTCCCTTATCCCTCCACCGCCCTCCCCTTCCCCCTCCTCACTCCTCCTCCGCTACCCTCCCTTCCACTGCAACCACCCACCTCCCCGCCATTGCATTGTTTCATTTTTTTTTAAATTTTGTTAATTTTTTTTTTTTTTTTTAATTTTGTATAGTTTATGTTTTTTTAAATTTTGTTTAAAGTTTGTTTAATTTTGTATAGTTTATTTTTTTTTAAATTATTTTGTTTTTTAATTTTTTTTAAAATTTTGTATAGTTTGATTTTTTTATTGTTTTAAAATTTTTGTTTTGATTGTTTTTAAGTTTTTGTATAGTTTTTTTAAA
The DNA here is from genome assembly GCA_027924585.1 of Larix kaempferi. NCBI lineage: Eukaryota > Viridiplantae > Streptophyta > Pinopsida > Pinales > Pinaceae > Larix > Larix kaempferi. The sequence goes on from BSBM01000137.1 coordinate 1,184,224, forward strand.
TTTTTTTATAATGTTAGTTTGGTTAGTATATAGATACTTAGTTTTTTTTTTTAATGTATTTTTAAATTTTTAATTGTAATGTTATCTTAGTTTAGTTTGTTTTTAATTTTTTAATTTTTTTTAATTTTAACATTAGTTAAAATTTGTTAGTTTAATTTGTTTTTAATTTCTTTTTTAAAACCCAAAGCTAATATTCGTGGAATAGGGAGCATTCGTGCAAGATGGGAGTGTGTTAAACCAAGCCGTAGATCCCGAAGGAATATGACATCTGAAATGATCGGTATAGATGTAGACTCAGATTGTGCGCCCATTGATAATAGAGAAGAGTATGGGTCATCTACATCTTCATCAAGTCCTTCATCTGCAGAAAATGTAGATTCTGATGGGGTGTCAGAATAAATGGATGAATTTGAAGAAGCAATGTAGATGCTTTTTATTAGTATGATTTTTGTAATTGAAACTCTAGAGGAGTTTTTGATGATGGGGTGTTAGAATCCATGGATGAATTTGAAGAAGCAGTTTAGATGCTTTTTACTAGTATGATTTTTGTAATTGAAACTCTAGAGGATTTTTTGAATATTTATATGAACCATTTGTTCTTGTATGGTCTAATACATTATCTCATTATGAATCGCATAATAATTCCTTTGTTTTTATATGGTTATAATGGTGAAATTATTAGAGAAATTTGTTTTTTTGTTTAATATGCAATTTTCCTGAAAGTTGTAATTTATCTCTTCAAGAATTTTTTTTTTTTCCAATTTAAGGTTGATTTTAAAGTTTTGTTAAACAACAATATGGGATATTTAGGCCATGGCTCTATTTTTTACCCTAAAAAGAAATACGTGTATACTGGTATCAACACTTTTCTATTTGGGGGGTGTTTTTGGTGTTTTTTTTGCAAAAAACATCGTGTTTATGGGTAGAATTCTCATTCATAGTATATAGTTCTCGTTTCATAGTATAAGTGGTTAAATTTGTGTTGTCTTCCGGCTAACACTCTGCTTTGCTAGATCCACATAGACTGGTCACATTGCAGTGCTATCTCTTCACAGCTCTTCTGATGCTACACTGTGCGCAACTTTGCAGCATCCCAAAAAATTATACAAAAAATATTCCAATTGAACTGCGCTCAGCTCCGCAGTTCCAAAATTCCTTCTTGCTCAAAATGCCCCACTTGGGCCAGGCCTAACAAAACTTCATGATCCTCCTTGTGTTCCTCAAGGAAATTGGGCATGGACTATCGAGGTTGATCCTTGAGTTCTTATTTGTACTCATTAGGCCTATTATGAGGCCCAGTATTTGAAAAGATAGATTGACCAAGGATCTTCCTTTCTTCATTATGAGAGCCACTACTGCTCCCTTCTCCATCTTTATGTCCTAGCTGCTTAGCCAAGAATTATCTGGTGTCTTTCCCAGATTGAATGATGTTATGAGATATGTCATGCAACCCTTTCAACATACTTTGAACAAAGAGTCTGAACTCTTCCTTCTCATCTAATCCAAACACATATTTTCCTCGAATTTTTTCTCCAGTAGAATTCGCCTCTTCTTCAGCAGGAGGTTTTTCAGGTTTCTTTCCTTTGGGGAATGTAAATCTTCTAGGATTCATCACCAAATTTTAAGAGCAGTTTCAAAGTACCATGCTTTTATACCACTATAAGATACTAGCCAAGAATAGGCAAGAATATCAACTCAAAATAAAAATTGTAATCATAATTTTAGTAGTAACTTTTAACAATTTTTATGGCTTGCAAGGTGGTAACTCCAGGTGCTGGCTCTCAACTCAAGGATGGTGGGAATGACTTTAGATACTGGATTTTGTATGGGAAATTTGAAGCATCAAGGTAAAACATGGCCAATCACTAAGGCCTATGCACAAAGCACTGGATCCATTTACTTTTCAACAATAAGATGAATCTGATGTCTACTTCGATGCTTTCTGGGCTTTCCAAGATATGCATACTATACTTGGGAGTTTATAATGGATGTTAACAAGGGGTATATCAGGAATCAAACTCTGTAATAGATGTTGGATTAGTGTTTCTGTGGATTTGGGAGGCTATAAATGGATTTGGGAGAAAAAATGATCAAGGGTGCTAAGCATGACTGCTCACCTATTAGATTTCCAGACTCTCCCAAACTGACTCAGATGACTCCAAATTATTAGGAACAAGGTTTTTGGTTCTTAATTAATGTCTCAGAAACCTCATACATTCATTAGATCAAAAAATAGACTTGTAAATAAATTTTACTGGCCAAAATGGAAAAACTAGTCATTAATTTGTGCACAAAGAGCTAGTCTTCCAATTAAGGGTACCAAAATGCCTCAGAGGATTACAAATATCAGTTCTGGAATTAGTGAATGTTCTGATACATCATATGGAATAGAAACATGTCGAAATAATTGGTCTTGATCAGAGAATAAATATATTTTTTCATTTAGACGATCAATGCATCTCCAATGCTAGAAATCTTACATTATTGAGTAAATGGGCATGAGATGAGGAGGAGGATATGTAAGTATACAATAGAAGTGATAGGTGACTTATATCAGAGTTATTTATTGTTGGTGAAGTGCGCACTGATCATTCTGGTATGCACTATACTCCTCCACTGAATTGGAGCACCTGCTTCTGGTGAAATCGCCCAATACCCTCTCCAATGGCACTCTAACTGATGCACACTCATAGAAATATTATGAATATTCAATTTTGGACTGACTGGGATCTTTAGAGAAGATATTACTATATATATAGGGTGCACTGATCCTTCTGAGATGAACTGGATTCCTCCACTGAAAGGGAGCACCTCTCTCTTATAAAATCCTCCAATGCTCTCTCCAATGGCAATATGATTGATGATCACTCTGTGGTAGCTTGAGAATATTCGATAATGGACTGATATGGAGTTAAATATCAATACTCCATAGCTCTGGATCTGAGCAATGACTGACAGGAACATGAAATACCTCGGAGCTCATCTCCCAAGCAAAGGTTGAGGCACGTCTCTCAACTGTGAGTAGCAAGAGCTCTCAATGACAAAAAATAATTAACCAAAAGATGTGAATGGGAGTTGGAATCATTCTTAGACTCGGATGAGTTAAATTCATCCACAATCCATCCACACGTGTGAGAGAGGGAGGGCGCATTCCTTGAGAGAAATTGGCAATTAATTTCTTTGCAAACATTCCTGCTTTGTGTCCTTTCACTAAAATTAGCAAGTGTGCCCTACTTATCCTTTTTGAATGTTTTCTGCTTTCTCATTGTTTTCTTTTCTGCACTTTCTTTCTTTTAAACTTTCATGCTTTGTGCTTTTTCCTGTTTTTTTCTTGCTTTTGTCAATTTCCATTTCCTTGTGCCGCCACCTTGCCTTGGCTAACTCTTTGATTTTTTTGAGCTTTCCTCTTGAGTAAGTGAGGTCATCTTTTGACCTTATGCGCCCTCCTAGCCATGTCATCATTAAATATTTCCACAAAAATTAATTAATAATCATGAGATATTTATTATCAAAGATAATTAAAAACTTAGAATATTAAAAATAATTAACTACTATAGTACCTGTGCCCAAAATTTACCCCTATTAATTATTCTTTATTAAATTATTTTTCCTAGACCCCCTAGGGATGGAAGGATCCAAGTCTTGACCAAGGTCACTAGGGAAGGGACATGGCATGCCAACCTTCTTCGAGGTCTTTGGCTCCTGTAACTATTTGGCATAATGGTTGCCTTCTCACCACCTTAGTTGGCTTAAATAAAAATATATTCTTGGATAGATTTACCCAATTTCATATTCTTTCTCCCAACTACTTTTGTGTGAATAATGACCTTACTGCTAGGTTTCGAACAATTACCTTCATGTAATTATTTGGGATATAAGGTCTACATTGTTTGACTTCATTGAAGATTACAAATGCTTGTTTATTAATACCTGGGTAATTAAGTTGTGCCTCTTGTAAGCCAATACTCATGAAAGAAATTAGATGTTTATCTCCTTGTTATTTCTTTCGTGTTAAAACTGCTGCAATAGAATGATCATGGGTGAATGTATACAGTATAAAATATATATTAAAATTTGGTCCCTGTAATGTGATAGATTAATTTTGTTTACCAAACTAAGGACCCTAAAATGGCCCATCCAATGTCTGAAAGTATGAGGTGATTAGACTAGAGTTGGAAATGTGGGATGATCTAGAGTTGAGGGTTTTATGTTAAAATTGAATCACCTCATAGATAAATAAATCCAAACATTTTTGTTCCCCATACTCTATAAACTCTTCAAAGAACCATGTGAATATATAAACATGTGATACAAGAGTCAACCATATGCTTCGGCAAACAAGAGCCATGAAAGAAAACACAGGGACTAGGAACTTCACCGAAATGTAGGATGCTAATGAATATTGGCATGCATAAGCTAAAATTTCACAAGAAAACATGAAACTAACCTGCAAATTTGTAAGGAAAGAATGAGATTTTGACTGTAGAGCTGTAGAATTCATATTCCACCTCTTCAAGAGCCTCCAAGCTCTCTCCAATGCTCTCGTATCCATGGAAGCACTAGAAATTAATTACGCAAATTCTAAACCATGGAAAATGGTTAATATGAAACACCATTTCCTCAATGGGTATCAATGGTAACCTAATAAATGCCCAAAAATGCCTCAATATCCAATTCACAACTACTTGCTTCTCAAAACCCACCAAACCCTCCTCGCTTCCTGCCAATGGAAAATATTTGGTTCCAACGGTTTGCTTGGACTAGTTAGTTGGCTCCAACGGGATGCTTGACTCGTTATTTGCATAATTGGAGGATGAAATCTCCATGAGTTTAGGATAATCATCCATGAATGCATCCGAGCAAAGGTGGGTCAATAATGGTTATGTATTTTGTTTATTGCCGGGGTTCGTAGGAATATTGATCCATTGGGTTCAATAATTTTCATTTTTCGGTATCCAAATATCACCGTGGAGAGAAAAGGTCCACCTTGTGCATTGTAGCAACCATTGGAGAATGGGATATTACCGTAATCACCTAGGGATACCAACAACACTTCCTTCCACCCATGTATGTAACCCGACATGTAGTAACTAGCATCGACACTTGGATTTATTGTCCAGGTCATGATACTTGTGCTCAACAGGTGTGCTCAAAGAGTAAAGACGTTGTTCATTGATAAGTCCCTCCTTGAGTGAGAAAGAATTATAATTATTTCATATTTTAATTTAATATTATCCTCACAATAAGATATAAAATTAAACATGAGGAAAAAGACAAAAAATGTAAAGGGTTGAGAGCTCAAGGTAGTTTAAAATTCTAGGGTAGCCGAAAAATTGGGAAGTTGGAAGGATGGCTTGCTCGATGGTAGGATGGAAAGGAAGGCTAAGAGATTTAGGATAAACTTATAAATAGATCCCTAAGTGAATGGTTGTAGTCAGGGGCAAGCAAATGGTTCTATTTTTTGGCATTGTTGTTGTGGGATTTTGGTTGTGCAAGTGTGAAAACTAAGTCCTACTTAGTTATTGTTAAAATTTAGTAAGATAATGAAATGCAAAGCATAAAACTATAGATAAAGGACTCTTTAGCATGCATCTTTCACATTCAAATATTTGGGAAAGAAGTAAAATATTGATTATCGACTATTGGACCTTGGGAAATGAGGGTAATATGGGTTATGTATTTTGCTTATTAGGTACTATTCATCCATTGAGTATGGGATTGGGAATTATACGATGGATGATTTTTTTTATTAGGTATTATTCATCTATTGAAGTTAGCTCTAAGCTCGATTTTGGTATGGGAGTGGGATTTTATTTATTTATTAGGTATTATTCATGCATTGAAACTAACTTCAAGTGCGACTTTTGTATGGGAGTTGGATGGGTTATATATATATTTTTATTAGGTACTATATAAACATATTAAACAAATATTTTTACCTTTGTCAACTTCCTTATCTATTGAAACCAAAGTGCCTTTGGTAGGAGGAATATGTTAAGATACATTAATTGAAACTATTGGTTGGATTTTGAGGTAGTTTTTGAAAAGTTTGTCTAGTAGAGTTATGTTAAATTATATCATAATTGTGTTAAACATGGTTATATTTTATTTGACCACATACACAAAGGACATTTTATTTTGTTGTTTGGTTTATAATGAAATGTATATAATTTTGTATTGGAATGTTATACACATGAGATCAAATTTCATGTACTATATAGTTGGTTTATGTAACATGGTTTATGGCATCTCCTCACATGGAGGGTGTGAATATATTCTATTATAATGATTTGATTCCATCAATTTTTATAGCAATGTGTTGAGGATTTAACATGCATGTCCATGTTAAATTATTTTGGGATTTGCAGGCATCCTCCTCCTCCTTTATCTGGTTGCAAGGTCATTTTCAATGGGGCTTCGACCCATCAATTTTTATAGAAATATTGTGATGAGACTTCAACATGCCATGTTAAATGATTTTGGGATTTGGCCTCCTCCTCCTCCTTTATCTGGCTGCAAGGCCTTTTCCAACGGAGCTTCTTAGGAACAGGGTTGTTTTTGTTGTGTTGGGGCTCTCATTATAATTTTGGAGTCAGATCTTCACTTTAATTAATTATGGTTAAATTATTGTGGTTGATCGGGAACCATAATACGAGCTTAGGAGATTTAATGGCACTCTGGACTATCCTCTTTTTTGCCAATTAATCTCAACATCTTTCTTTATACCATATTGTTGCAGGTGGCTCTAAACTTATAGTTGATTGGGATAAATTAGGTATGTGCTCTTTAAAGGTGATGGAGCTCTCATCTTGGATGGCTCATGATGTTAATATTCTGCTCAAGGACTTTCCTGATGTCTCTATCATGCATATATATCTTAATTGGGGAGTTCAATACACACGCATATGCTTTAATATCGACCAGACGTTCTAGTCTTGTGGCCTCGAAGGGGTTTATTTATTTTGAGGAGTGTTACTATAGGGGTCTACTTTTTAATTTCCATTGGAGTTTTTCCTGTTTTGGGATCATAGTCGATGGAGACATTTCTCCTCATTTATATTTTTTTTACTTAGCGGTTATACTAGAAGTAGCTAGTAACTTATAATTGCAATTAGTTTCCATTTGCCGATTGACACAATTAGCATCACTCGAGTCTCTAAATACATTATACAATGTTACAATTTACTAAATTTTAACATTGTATATGGATTTAGAGACCCCCTTTAAAGGGTGGGGGTCTCTAAATCCAACTGCATTGTTAAAATTTAGTAAAATATTGTACAAATTCATTATCAAAATTGTAATTTTCCATTGTCAATGTGACACAACTAAAAATGAATAACATAAACAACTAATTCATAGTAATCGTTGTTAGCTAGTCATATTTATATTCTCATGACTAAATTAGTCATTTATGTTAGTCATTTTTATTTTAGTCACTTGTTATCTAGTCATATATTTTGTCCCGTGACTAAATTAGTTGTTTATCTTAGTCACTTTTTGTTGGATTCTTTAAAATTGCTCAATTTTAGTTGTTTATCCCTTGAAAAAACTGTGGTGACTAACGTTTTTAGTCTCCTAGTTAGTTATCTCTCATTTTGTACTAGTGCATACTTGTTTATTTGCTTATGTGGTGTATTTAAGCATTTAAAAATTGTCTTTTTTTTTTTTTTTCCAAGAAAAAAAAGCGTAATTTTATTTCAAGCCGAAGCGATACAAAATTACATTTGTAAGTGCATAAGCACAACTGAGTCAAGACCAAAGGTCTACAGAAAAAAAAGAACAATGTTGTTACAAAAAAATTTCTAGGAATTTGGGATTTTATAATAATCCTCTAATTTCCCTTTCTTCTCTCGCTTCTTTGATTTCACTTCTGTCCATCCCCCCTGCTGGGGTACAACTACAACCATCTCTTTATTCGCCTGTTCCTCTCTTGGCTGAACAGGGGTTTTTTCTTTGTCAGAGTCTGAATTTTCTGATTCATGTGCACGCTTTGACCCAGTTAAGGAAGTAGCCATTAGTTGCATGTTTTCCGTGAGTGTTTCCTTACCGGCATCTTTTGAATCTGATTGTTGCATCTCCACCGTGTCAGCTGTATGTACTATTTCCTCATTGACTTCCTCTTCTTGTTTTTCTTCTGGTTCACTTTCCTCACCCTCTGAATCCTCAGTGGGAGGAACATATTCTGCCTGCCATGTTTTCCCCTTTGTCTTCTTCCCCTGGTTCTTTTTGGAAGGCCGTTGATCAAGTGGGCACAAATCTTGTAAATGTCCTGTTAGATGACAAAATATGCACCTAAAAGCAGTGTTTTCATAGTCCAGTTCCTGGATCCATTTGTGCTTTTCAAATATCAGCTTGATTTTATCCAGTAGACCTTTGCTAAGGTCGATCTCCACACATATTCGTGCATAAGTAAAAAGTCCCTGCTCATGCCGATCAGTATCCCTTTTAATGAACTTCCCAAGTAGATTGCCAATGTCTTCCAGTACTAGATGATGCCAAAAAGGAAGAGGCAGATTTGGCAGCCTCACCCAGACCGGCATTTTGGTTACCACCATAGTGTTGGCATCAAAATCTGGAAACCAAGGGGTTAAGAATAACCCTGCTCGTCCCCAGAACCAAGGACCCTGCTCAATGGTCTTCTCATATTCTTCCTCGGATTCAAACTGTACAATAAAAAATCCTTTGGAGCATAAAAGAATTTGACAATTTGTTGTCCAATTTGAGTAGATCCACTTATGAAGATCATAAGATCTTGGCCAGAAGCCATTAAAACGGCAAATGAGAGCATGTGTTTGAAGATTACAAAAGAGTTGTGTTACCTCTGTATTTTTGACCTCCAAAGATGGGATGTCATCCAGTTTCTCCACGATATAGGGCTTGGGTTGTGAGGAATGAGGATCTGTTGACGTCTGTGGCCCCTGTGCACGAGCTGCGTCTTTGTATGTAGAAGGGCCTGCTGATCCTCTCTTCCCAAACGATCCTCCCCGCAAACGGTACATCACATGCAAAGTGGAGTTCTTGCAAATCCGGCAGTCCTTCAGCCTATCACCCTCATTCAGCACTTTACCTCCATACCGAATGTAAAAGGATATTCGTGAGTATCCCTCTCTCTGCGCTATCATAGATTTTAGAGTCTCCCCTGTATCTTTAGCAGTAACCCACACCAGAACTGTTTTCCCAGAAATCGTTTTTATAAAAATCTGGAAACTTTCATCTTCTACCCCAAAACCAGAGACAGAGAATCGTTCTTGTGATTCATACCGTTTTCCATCATGTGGATGGGCCGATGATGGTTTCTCCTCGGCGTCTTTTGACTGGCTAGAAGAGGAGACGACAGGCCATTCCCACCATGACTTTTTAAACCTGTGCTCAAAATAAAGCCAGCGCTGATCCTGAATGATCTCTGTTGATTCCTTGTCTGACGGCAATATAGACGGCCGCTCTAACCATTTTCTCAGGTTTGTTGAGGATCCGGACTGTACATTTACCACGCAAATCATACCCGTGAACACCAAATCCAAGCCCTTTGATGCAAAGTATTTGCAGGTATCGATGATGGGTGCGGCGAGCTCCTGCAATATCTCCAGTTCAGGTTGGAACATTGGGGGATAAAGGGCCTTCATGCAAAAAACGAGCACACCGCCTTCACAATAACCATCGCGCCCATTCCTTCCATAAATTAAAAAACCCTGAGATGTATTTGGCTCTGAGTGATCCCAGCTCTTCTGGCCTGTTGTGCCTCCTCGTCTACCTGGCCAATGGCGACGACCAACCTTCTCAGCATCTCCCGGAAGATCCATCCCTGTAGAGCCCCTGCGGCCATGTGCACCGGCGGCAGCTAGGGCAAGGGTTAGGTATTTTGCAGAGCACATCTTTTTTCAGCGTTATAAGTATGGATGTTAAAAATTGTCTTTTATAAGCCTTTTTATGAGATTTTACATGCAAATTTCACATGCAATTTATATGGTTAAAAAGATCCTGAAAGTTTTCAGATCACTAGAACATGACATGTGTGACATCTGCCTAATTTGCAGTTCTGGTTAATGGTTCGCGCTCATATTTTTTCAAAATCTCCAAGGGTATACATTAGGGAGCCCTTCATCCCCTCTTTTATTTTTGCTTATTATTGAGGGTCTTAGCAGGTTGATTTCTAATGCAAAAATATAAGGGAAGTTAAAAGGAATTAAGATATCCTCTGATGTCTTTATAACACATTTATAGTTTGTAGATGATGTTTTGATATTTTGTAATGGAATAGTTGAGGAGTGGACCATTTATGTTGATATAATAAAAATTATTGTGCAGCCTCAGGGATGGATGTGAGAATTGAAAAATATTGTACGTTTCAACACAAGATGGACAGAGATACCTTGGAACTGATCTCAATCATTATGCCTTACAAAGTTTGCAATATGGAAGATGGTTTCAAATATTTGGGATATTATCTCAAACCCGTTGGTTAGAGAATTAAGGATTGGTATTGGCTTGTGGAAAATTTTGAAAAGAGAATTAGTCATTGAACATATAGACTCATATATATTGGTGGCAAATTGACACCCATCAACGAAGTTTTGGTGGGCATTCCAGTTTTTTGGCTTTCTCTAGCATAGGTACCTGTGAAAATAATTAATTGGTTGCACAAGCTTATATTTATTTTTCTCTAGTTTGGTAATACTGAAGGGGGTAAATTAGTGATGTCCAGTTAGGAAAGGATTTCTAAGCCAAAAGAATGGGGTGGATGGGATATAAAAAACCTATGTTGGTTAAGTAATGCTTTAAGATTGAAAAGTGTATGGCGTGGAATCTTTGGTAGAGGACTTTGGACTATTGTGCTTCATGGTAACTATATTAAAGGACATTTATTAAATTGGATTAGGAATCCTGATAAGAATACAAGAAATTCTTCCCCTTTTTGGGCAGGATTTCTAAAAGTCTATCACTGGTTGGGTAGGGGTCTTTCCTGGAAGGCGGGGGATGGAACATATGTTCTAGTGGGTTATGACCCCATCTTGGGAATGGAGGCGAACTATCAATTATCCTCTTACATTCTGGAATATTTCGCAAAACTTGGTTTCTTAACATTGGCACATATTAGAATACCATATTGGCTAGCACATTCTGACTCATATTGGATTTCTGCTTAAGATTTGGATCTTGGAAGTCGATGGTCAATTGAATGGGATAATTACATCTCAAATTTGAACTTTACAGGGTGTAGACTACATGTTGGAAAAGATACACTGATTTGGTCTCTAAATTCTGCTACAGGTATCATTTATGCCAAATCTGCATATCATGTTATTGCTTAGGATTCAAACTGTACAGTTTCGAGGTGGTGGTACAAATCTCTGTGGTCATGGAAAATTCCTAAAAAAATCAAATGTTTTTTATGGTTCACCTTTGAAAATCGGATCAAAACCTCGAATAATCTCCTTAGAAGAGGTTGGATTGGTCCAAACATTTGTAGCATGTGCTTTAAGGAATCATAATTTGTGGATACCACTTAATGGACAATTGCCCATTTGTTGTTTAGTTTTGGAATTATATCTGTTATTATCTTAATATTAGTCAATCTTGGGAGAGTTCTTATTTTGATCTGAATTATTATCTTTGGGTTAAAACTTGCAAACAAAATTCTACCCTTCATGCTTTTATCTCTTGGGGCATTTGGAATTCTAGGAACATGTACATTTTTTATAACAAGCTCCAGAATATTGAAGGGACATGTGTGAAAATTATTAGACTCTACATTCACTATACTTCGAATGGTGTAAAAGGTCCAAAAATAAGAAATGCACATATTTTTCCACAGTCTCAGGATGATTGTGGATTTTTTGATGGTGCTACTAAGGATGGGTTTTGTGCAGAAGGTGTGATTATCTTACTCAATGAGAATCAATTTTTTAAGTTCAAATTAAATTATGGCACTGGATCAAATACAAAAGAGGAGCTATAAGCCCTTTTGTGTCTATGCAAGATGGTGTTTTTTAGTTGGCATTGAAACTTTTAAAGTCTTTGGGGACTCTATGGTCATCACAAATTAGGAAAATGGAAGCAATAATCTCCAAGTGGTTGCTCTTATCTCTTGGTGCAGACTCATTAGGGAGCTTATATCATATTTCTCCTTCATTGACTTTAAACACATCTTTCGTGAACTAAATCATGAAGTTGATACTCTATCCAAAGATGCCTTGACTGAAGTAGAAGGTATTCTTTTTTGAGAAGAAATCTGGGAGGATTCACCTATAGTCAGTGGATCAAAAAATATATTTATGTTGTAATCTATTATATATGCTTCATGCATGATAACATTATGTCACTGTTTTATTGGGGTTGACCACAAGATTACTGACTGATTATGTATTTTGTGATGGTTTTTTTGGGTTTTTAGTTTCTACCATGGTTTTTGAAGAACAATCAGCTTATATTTTGACTGTGAAGACATGTGATGTACTTTTTAATTTGAAATGAATAGCAAAAGTATGTTTTTTCTTGTTAAAAAAGGTTATAAAAATAAGTTATATAAAAAACCTATAAAAGTTTCTTCCAAATAACTCACTACTTTTAGGACGTTTTATCTCATCAAGGCTAATTCGAAGTATGCTACACTGAATGAAAAAATCTCCAATAATTATTAACTTTTATTTTTTATTTGACTATCAAATTTAAATGAATATTAAACTCATTATAAATATATACATATATTTAACCACATATATACTTAAATTAAATTAATATCAATATTGCATAAGATCTCTTCCACACCATTACTCTCCACTACCCCATTCTATCTCATAACAAAAAACTTGTATAAAGTTTTCAATAATACATATTGAAATTTCATTGTGTGATATCTATTAAAATAAGTTTTAACATTCATAATATTTTTTAATGTTTATAAATAAATTTAAATATTTTATTGTTTCGAAATATTTATTAAAATTATATTTATATATATATATATATATATATATATATATTCTTGTAAGAAGTTTTGGGAAAATTTTCACACTTTGAGATACTTCTCCTCATTTCAACGTGAGACCTTCTGTGTGAGTTTTAAAATATAATTATTAAAATAATTTTTCTATATTTTTAATTTTTTTTATTAAAATAAATACAATACATTTAATTTAATTTAATATTTATATTTATATATCTTCAATTTTAAATATCTAACTTAATATTTAAATAAATTAAACTCGTAAATGGTGATATATTCTATATTTTCAATTGTTTTTAGTATATGTTTGGAAATATTTAAAAGATCTTAAAATCACACATATTAGGTATAAAAATTATATAATTTATTTATAAATTTAATATTTATATTTATATATCTTCAATTTTAAATATCTAACTTAATATTTAAATAAATTAAACTCGGTGATATATTCTATATTTTCAATTGTTTTTAGTATATGTTTGGAAATATTTAAAAGATCTTAAAATCACACATATTAGGTATAAAAATTATATAATTTATTTATAAATTTAAAAACACATTTTCAACACTTTCAAAATTGAATTTTACCAAAAAAAAATTATCATATTCCAACCCAAACCCTAAAATAAATACACTACTCACACTTAAATACTTAATCTACTCCCTCTTAAATACTTAATGGAGTAAGCTATTTAAAATATCTCACACCACTAAATAGATAGTAGTCTAAATAAATTAACACGCATATACCGAATATCATGAAATAACTGACCAAAATACGGCCTATCTTAATGATTCTTGATGAAGTTAGCAGCTGCTACGAGGCCTCAAATGAATATTGAAAGCGAGGGATTGGTATGTTCTTTAATATAAAGTAGTCTGCTTTTCTATCAATCTATCGTGGCTCAATGTTAGTTTCTATCTTAATAGAAGTGTTTAGAATATATGTTAGAAGTGCTAAAAGGTAGTGTGGGATGTTTATCATTTTGGAGCTAAGACATAGTAATCTTGGATGGAATTGTTTTATGTTCTTTGACCCTCATCATATAGGTGGTCAAAACACTGATGATAGTTGGGATTGGAGTTTTTGGATATGAGAAATTCTCAGGTTTCTCTACTATCTATTTATATATATATAGCTAAGACATAGTAACCTTGGATGGAATTGTTTTATGTTTTTTTGACCCTCATCGTATAGGTGATCAAAACACTGATGATAATTGGGATTGGAGTTTATGGATATGAGAAATTCTCAGGCTTCTCTTCTCTCTATTTAGATATATATTCTCATACAACTTTTATATTAATATAAAAAAGTTTATTTTTTCCCATGTGAAAAAAAATTAAAAGAAAAAAGAGATAACAAAGTAAAAAAAAAGCAAGTTTATTAGAAAAAATAGTTATTAATTTAAAATGAAGAATTAATAAGTTTTAGAATTGTGTTTAAAGTTTTTTTACAAAACTTTTAAAACTCAAAATCATATGTTGTAAAAGAGTAAATAAAATCACTCAATATATTCTTATATAATATTTTAATATAAATAATACAAAAGTTAATTTTTAATTTAACTTATTCTTTCTTGAGTCAATGAGTAGATATTAATTTGATTTTCATTATAAGAGATAAATTATAATGTATGAAATATGTAATATAAAAACATTATTTCATTACTTAAACAAAATGTTTTTATATACAAAACACAAGAATGTTAAATAAATGTTAATCTAAATATCTAATCATTATCAATAATAAAATTTTACTTTAACAAATTAATTTCTTAAAAATGTTACATTGTCATAGTTGATGAGATAGCAATAAAGGAGAAGGTAACATATTTTTTTCTTATATTCTTTACATTAAAATGTAACAGGATTAAATACAATATTAAAAATGATATAGTTAATTATATTATATTAAATAAATAAATGCAAACCTAGTTAAAAACGATATTTTATATTATATTTCAATATAATAAAAACCACATTATAAAAATCAATAAGGGAGAAGGTAACCTATTTTTTTCTTATGTTCTTTACATTAAAATGTAACGGGATTAAATACAATATTAAAAATGATATAGTTAATTATATTATATTAAATAAATAAATGCAAACTTAGTTAAAAACAATATTTTATATTATATTTCAATATAATAAAAACCACATTATAAAAATCATAATTTAATAATGAAATAGTAATTGTTCTAACTACTTTAATAATCTCTTCCATATTAATTTTAAACAAAAACAAATTTATTATATAACACCTTTTTTTAAGTTAACAGAAACGGTTGAGAGTTATTATATTAAAATAAAAAAGATTACAGAGGAAGAAAAAGACTCCTTTTTGATAGAGCTGATGTCAGTATTATTACGCTTCTCTTTTACAAAAATAAAGTTGTTTCTATAGTCCTATTCTATGGAGATTGTAGCTCCTTACAAATTTTTCTAATAAGAAGATCACAAAGAAGAACATACTATCAAATCAACATGAAGAGTCTGGAACTGCGTAGATGAGGAAAAATAATAACAGAGGTAGTTTCTGCCCTATAGATTGAACTGAAAACAAAATATATTATGCCCATTGACTAGATAGATTAGATATATAAGCAAAAACTAGAGTTCTGGAGTTCTTCAATGACATCCATGGTGTTGAGTGCGAGGTCCTCATACACTTTCAGTCGAATGCTCCTGCTGTTTGCCATAGTCCGATTCTGCGCTGTCCTGCATGGATGGAAGGAAACAACTGATATCATAACGCAACTTGTCTATTTTTCCTTCCATGTCAGTGATATTCCTGTTGTTTTAATCTGTCTTGGAGTCTATGT